>JAPUBQ010000026.1:7009964-8209964 GCA_035578125.1 Mellilla xanthometata
TATTTCTAATAATATTTTATACCATTATATGCTTTCATATAATTATTTTTAATTTTATAGAAAAATTAAAGTAACATTATAATGTTGCCTCTATTTGCTTGAATAACTAACAATGTAGTGTTTCCACTTTTTTCGTCCAAAGGCTGCCTGGAACAAATCGCTTTAAGCAAAAATTTATGGCGCAATGTTTTATTTTTTTAAGTTTTGGTACTTTATATATTGATTTATACCTATTATCTGTTTTGCACATAGTGAATAGTCCTATGGGGATGGCTTGTCACTGTGTGACAGAATTCCTTCAATAAATAAAGAAAAAAAAAACCTATTATCTGCCCAAAGAGTTAATCTATCTTTCTATCTATCTGTCTATCAATCTATCTTTCTATCTATCTATCATTCTATCTATCTAATGTAGATATGGTTATGTATATTAACCTGTGTAAATACCCACAGGTATACACACTGTGTTCGACGGGTCACTGCCGCTGAACTCTAGGGTTGTCAACGCAACGGTCAGATGTATCGACTGCCCTGTACCGAGATACGAGCCCCTGCAGCTTGACAAGTACTATAAAGTGGTGTCGCAATCGTTTCTTGGCGACGGCGGGGATGGATTCTTTGTGAGTGACAACCCTAATCAAGGATTATGTTTACTAGTGACATGATAGTTTCAGCCATTAGTTCTTTATTGTCGGCATTATTTTGTACTCGTAAACTGTAATCCATCTCCAGGCCACTCAACGGTACTGGGCCGAAGGGCGTGGCGTCTCTTGATCATCGGAGTCCAAGATGCAATTCAAGTCATTGCGCCAAAATAGTTAGTTTCAGTTGCTAAAAGTAATATAATCATTAATGTCATTTTGGTCATTATTAGAGCACGAAATAGTATAGTAACAAATGCACCTTTATCCACCCTTAAACTAATGAATATTTTATGGCTGGGCTATTGTCCGTGTAGATTTTCCATGTACTTCTGTCTTTGGCCTAATCCTCGACATGACTTTCGTCTTCTCTTTATAATTTGTTCTTTATAATTATTCATTCTATAAATTAACTTCTAGGTCATTCTCTTCCTTTTGTTGCCTCTTCTACATATTTTTTTTTATCATAATACTTCTTTAATTATAATGTCCTTATCTCCTATTTTCTATTGTTGTTAGTTCGTTGTTTTTATAGGTACTAGGCACCTGTTTATGTAAATTAAACATAGCAAGTTTACGTATACTCATGTAAAGATTTTAATTATTCCGTATTTTAGCCAAAAATAGTGCAAACGTATTTTTTTTCGTTTTGGCGAAACACTAAAAATATGACTATGATGCATTGATGTTATGTAGTGGTTGATTATAACGCCTTTGTAAAACTCGTACAAATGAAGGACATAACATAATATGAAATTTCAACTCGTTTTATTTTGGTTGATATTTCTAGATTTATTTTCATTACCTACATTTTACATTTTTACCAGAAATATAAACTAAAACACATGTTTAGTCACATATTGAAATAAAAATAAATAGTTATAAATAAAAAAATACTCCAATTACACGTACTCACAAAAATACTATATACATATACTGACTGTATTATACGTAATATGGACAACCGTTTAGCTATTAATAAAGAAGCATCGATTTCACGTACGAAAAGCATTAGCATGATATTGTTTCCATAATGCGATCTTATGACCTTCAAAAGCGTAAAGATATTGTAATATTACTTTAAAATTAGAGAAAATATTATTTTAAATAGCATTTTAAAGCAGATGGTAAGCAAATGTTACTAGAGGTTATATTTCATAAACCATACTTGCTAGGTTTAGTAAAGGCTATCTGGTCAAAAGCTTCTTGCATAACTTAATGATTGTCATAGATCTCATTTACTTTATAAACCTGTGCAAAACTTTGCCGGTAGTTTTTTTGACGTGACAACGTCTTAAATTAGGTTGCGGCTGGGAGTCACTTATGAAAAAGTGTAACGCCCGGTAACGTTACGATGAGTCACCGAACGAGAGAGAGGCCCGCCGAATGCCTTGCGTCTCTCTCCCACTCAACTATGATCGGTCTGCGCGCAGCACGCGGCAGACGTTGTCACGTAAAATCTTCGCCCGTAAAACCGACTTTACAGGCAACCATTTTTTTTTACTAAGTTTTTCTCGGGACTTTAAATGTTAATTTTCCAGGAATGCGTACTGTGTTTGATGGATCCAGACCCTTAGGTGACAGAGTTCTAAATGTCACAATTCGATGCATTGAGTGTCCGATACCTAAATATGAACCCTTGGTCTTAGACAAGTATTATAAAATGATGACATCTCACTTTATTGGGCAGGGCGGTGGTGATTACACTGTAAGTCTATTAGAAATAACAATAAAATTTATACTTTTTATTACGATCGGCAAAGTAGATATATAATGACAACATTTTTTTAACAAATTTACATAAAATAAATTAACATTCGTATGATGTCTAAAAAAATAGTTCATTATATTTGAGATATTTTAGATAAGTTAGTAGTTTTTTTAAACGTTGATATTTCCACAGACGATTACCAAAATAAACTTCACTGCTTTTACTTTTTTACAATGAATATATTTTAACAAAGATTAGATTTGGTATAAAATAAAATTTAAAAAGCAACCATCATACTACGAGTATCCGTCATATTTATTTATTGAATAAGAGCAGTATGTATTATATTTTCATCAATCAAATATACATATATGCCTGTATATCATGTCATGTAGATTCATCGGGTTAAAAGAAGCCAAATGTTTCGCATGCTGCCTTTCAAAAAAATGTTCTTTATAGTCGCTAAAAATATAAGTTAAGTGAGAAATATATTTGGATTTCGCAGAGAATTTTAATAAATCTTCCTTTACCTCTCATTTTGACCTCTTTTCCAGGATCTTTGTCCGAAAATGTGAGACTTTTATTCAAACCCTTTTATGATTTATCCGCAAGATTAACTCGTATAATTTTGCCTTTTTTATACATTGAATAGTATGAGGAGGGAAACCAAACAATTTCAAATTTACAATGAACTGTTTGAGGTTTGGGATGATTGAATACCTTCCCTTCCTTTCCCATCTTTTTTTAATATATTCGAATATATAGCCAACATTTGTATATTAAATTGTAACAAATTGAGGGTTATCCGTTTTGTGCTTATATTATATGTATGTGTAATTAGCAAAAATAGTATAAAACTGAAAATAGTCACGTGATGTACGTGATTTTACCAATTTTTTTTTTATCATTGTCAGCGATGTTTTTTTTTCATTATTGTAATCGCCCACTGCTGTGCATATGTCTTTGTTCTTGTACGCCAAGTATCCTGGTTAAGCGCTGCTCTCATTCATTTTCCGTTGCGGATGTCATCAACCCAGCATGTTAAATGGTCAACCAATACTACACGGTCGACATTTTTTTAAAATTATATTTCTAGAATGAGAGTTAAAATTATATGTTCAGTAAAGTTCTCTTTAAATAGTATTTCTTCTTTAAATATCTAAGAGAAATTGTCGTATAATCAACTAGCTGACCCGGCAAACGTTGTTTTGCCTCACTTAGGGGTATGAAAAATAGATAGTGTAGCTTATATGACACGTTCGTAGATTTACCATAGCAGCGCCATCTATTGATAACTTACTCAACCCAGTCGAAAGGTATCGACATCTGTTAGAATAATTTGGAGTTAACAAATAATTGTGACTGTCAAATAATAACAGACAATAATTAGCAATAAATTAAAATTGCGACTATAATTTGAGATTTAAACTATCCTATTTGTCAAGTTGGATTGAACTGCACATGGTGTGCGAATTTTATTATAATCGGTTAAGTGGTTTAGGAGTCCATTGAGGACAAACATTGTGACACGAGATATATATATATATATAAAGATTAACAAAAAAATAATTTTATATTGTTATTATTTCAGATGATCTCTCAAAACCGCCGCAATGTGGAAGTCGTGGGAGTCGACTACGATGTACTGATGAACTACATACGGCGACAATCTCCTATATTCGCAGAGTTGGATGGAAGGATACAAATTACGAATCCATGTATAGTATAAAATATCTTTGGGAAAATGTTAAAATGCTGAGAATATATTACTTTTGTTGTAAATTAAAAGCGTTTTTTTTTCTTAACTTAGGGTTGGTTTTTATTATTTTAAAAATATTAGGCAGGTTGTCTAGTTTCAAACTAAATAATTTCAATTTTGAAACTAGACTCATTAAGGTAGAGATATTGTATTTCACGTAAAATCTGTATTATAATTTAGTTTCAATAAAGATTCTTGGATGTAATTTAAAATTTCTATGATCTAGTAGTAAAGCGAGAGAAGAAGAGTTCAGACGAAATTAAAAATTTATTTTGGTATATTTACACTAGAGTGAAATAAAATTTTAAGTACCTTTAAATATTTTTAGTTAACGACGGGATGTTATTAGTTCAAGATTGAACATCGGAAAAAAAATACAGTTGAACAAACAGGTTTAACTAAAAATACTTCTAAAATATTCTTTAAAAAAAGTATTCAAGAGAACTATTTACAATATGTGCTAATAGTATAGTATTTACTAATACAGGTGGATGGCTTCCATGCCATACTCCGCAAGCGGGCCGCCTCGCTGCTCAGCCGCCTCCGGGGCAGCACTAACACCATCCTGCGCGTTGTTGCTGCCAGGATTGATTGTCCGTTCCTAATGCATGCTGTGAGGCTACATGTGTTAAAATAAAATAAGGTTGTTTATTAAGTTTTATTTATTAATTCATTCTGATATTCAATTATTTAATTTCATTTATTTACCTTTTCATCAATTAATTAATCTAAATAATTTTGTTTTCAATATTTGCTAATTATTACTATTATTTTATTTTATGACTTGTAATATTTGTTTGTTTGTCTGTGATTATTTTGATTGTGATTATGTTTTTATTATTATTTTGTATTGTATGGACCCTGTCTGAAATAAATGATAATTTAATTTAATTTAATTTAATATGGAAAAATATATTTCATTTAAAATAAAAGCGCAGTTGATACAGTTATACTTCGATCGCTCTGCCAATTATACTAGAAAAAGTTATAAAACTCTGAAACCAGGGCCTGTCAATTATTCTAAAAACGTGACTGAATGGACGTTTAAATTTTCTTAACGAACCTGTGCTCTTTAGTTTTAGTCGTATAATTCTTTAAATACTCAAATTCGGGTCTTTAGTCAACTTAATTCAGTTAGATAGCGTTTGGAATCTGATTTAAGAATTAATATCTTTCTAAGTTTCGGAGAAAATGAAATATTTGCAAACAGGTTTAGAAGTTTTATTTAATCATAATTATCGTTGTTAATTACGGTTCTTATAATTTTATATATGGCTGTAAAATAACCGCTAAGAAATTAAATAAGTTGTTATAATATTGACTCATGCCTTACCTTGCGGAAATTAATTGTATATGGAAGAAAGTTTGAAATATTTTGTGTAATTATTCCGCTTTATTTCTTTTTTGTGTACAGCTAGCTATTTGACCAGCAGGATGCGTAACCACATGAGTTTGCGACACTGTAATACCTAAGCGCAAGATTAGTCTGAAATAATTGGTTCTCAAGGGGCTGCTGGACATAGGTGCACGACGAAAGATTTTTCAACAAACAATTTTCCTCTGACAAGCACTAGAAAATGCGATAGCGCATTTTCTATGCCATTCTATGGTTTTCTCACGACGTTTTTCTTTACCGGAAGATCGCGGGGATAGAACTCACGACGTAAAATACTTAATTTCTGCCTTCTGAATGGATTAATATGTGTGTAAGAAATGAAAGGGTTTGACTAGTAGAATACATGTACTATGATAAATTTAAAAATCAAGATGGATGGCACCTATAATTGCTGTCTTTTTAAATAGTGGTATACATAGTATGGTGATCATTACAACTACATTAATTATAAAACCAGTTGCTGAGAATACAAAAATTAAATTTAATGTTGATGAAAATTCCAAACAAACTCGGTGTTTTTGAACTAGTTCTCCAATGAAACTCGTTAATTACTACACATCGACGTAGATTTTAGCTCGTTTTAATTAAGCTACAGTGAAACCGCAAATTATGTACGCAAGAGAGCATTGCATGCTTTATAAAATATTCTGTAACTACAGGAGGCAGGGAGGGGAATTTGTGTATTGAAACATTGTTGGACCGCTATATACGACGGCGGGTTAATAAGTCCGTGACTTTTGGAATACAACATTTTTGATATAAAAAAAATCTTTTTATTTTTCTACATTCTCCCTTGAGTTTTATACACTTTGTCCATTGCTTCTCCAATTCTTATATCCCTTCAAAAAATAAGATTTGTCGAGATCCTCAATATAAGTCTTTGTTTGTGACATGATTTCATCATTAGAGTCAAATCTTTTTCCGTCAAGCCATTTCTTCAGGTTTGGGAACTAGAAGTAATCACTCATAGCATTTCATAGCCCAATTCATGGATTTTTGACGTGGTAACTGCCATTGTGTGCACCCTTGCATTGTTTTGGTGGAAAAAAACTTTTTTCTTGGCCAAATGAATTCGCTTTTTTTTCATAATATAGTCATTGAACCAGTTCAATAAGTTGGCATAATGTTCTCCGTTGATTGTTCTTCCCTTTTGAAGGTAGTTTATGTGGATTATCCCGCGCGTGCATCGAATAAACGTCATGACCTTATTGGCTGACAAACCCACCTTGGCCTTCTTTGGCGCCGATTCACCCCTAGAAAACCACTGTTATGACGGTTGCTTAGTCTCTGTGTTGTGGTGGATCCATGTTTTATCCATGGTTACAAAATGGCGAAAAAACTTCTACATATTGCGGCTAAACAACGCCAAACCCACCTGTGAAGTTGTTACACGATTGTGTTTGTGGTCGACAGTGAGCGGAACGCGGCACCCATCTTGCGGAAAGCTTCCCATGCCCATTCAAAATTGAAACCACTTATCCATGCGAGATCCCTACGGCTTCAACAATTTCTCGCACTTTCATTCTTCGGTTGGCCAAAACCATATCGTGATATTTTTTTTTATTGTTTAGGGTGTACAGCTGCTAGTACGGCCGCCCACAACGAAATTCAGTAAACCACTTTTTTATCATTGAAATCGATGGTTCAGATTCCCCATAGTATTTACGAAGCTTTGCCTTGTTCTCGGTAATGTCAACAATTATTTAGCGGTTAGTTTTAATTAACTAGCAATTATAAACGCGGGTGTATACCGGTTCCTTCTAGGTATTCGCGCTGCACCGTAAACTACAAAATCACTTGCCATCAGGTGAATATTGGTCAAGTGCTATTATATCAACATTTTGTTAGTAAATATATGAAAACGCAATTTGTAGTAAAATTACTAAAATAAAAATTCAATCTTAATATTAATTTACTTTTACACTTTCTAAGATATTCAACAATCATCAAACAGGTTTAATAATAACTAATTCGACACAATTGTATCTCATTGATTTAAGCCCGCTTTGATATATTTCTGCGAATTTTAATTCACTTTAAAAGTCAATTCTAAAGAGTTTTATTTAAATGAGTTAAAATATTTCTACTTACAATATTTTGTACTTCTGTGAAAAGGATTCTTTAGAGAAATCAAATTGAAATACATGAGATGCCGAGACAATTCTACATATTATGCAAGCACAAACAGAATCACTTCTGAGTAAGATACAATTACGATAAACGCAAGTAAAACATATTATTCAAATCTTGTTATTTTGTTGTCCAAGTAAAATTAAAATATTTCGTTACTCATACTCTGAAAGTAGGTCTGAAGTTGCCTGAGGAGCGGGATGAAAGTAATACATTGCATCTCTAGGGAGAATCCCTTTACAACTGACAGCTGTCAAATTATTTGAAAAATAGAACATTAAAAAAGTTTTTACTTTCTACACAGCCACGGTGTAAAATTGAAATAACTTCAAGCTAAGTATTGATTAATGTACTATTAACAAACTATTTCCGATACAAATATTGTCTTTAAATTGCTGACTAAATTACTTCTTATGTAATCATCCTGTTTTTTAATATCGTTTGAACGTATTTTACACAACAGTTTTTTTGTATCGGCTGGCATTTTTTTTATAAATAATATGACTCGTGAGCTTGCAATGATTTCATTTCATTCCTACGCAAGAGTGAATGCCAGACCAGCAAACATATGTGTTTGCACTGCTAATCGTTGCGAAAAGGTTGTTTAACGCGATGTTTTATCTACGTTTACAATTTTAATTATGTTTGTTTAGGACTGTGGAGTTCTGGAGTTATATTGTTAAGTAAAATTTGCGGGTGGGTATGCTAGAACTATTGAAATTCATTTTTATTAATTAATTTTGAAATATCTTTCTGTAATTTAGCGTTCCTTTGTTTATTGTTGTGATGGTTTACAAATTTGTTAGAAATTATTTACTTAGCTACAATTGTGCTGTTTGAATAAGTACACAAATATACTACTGGGCTGAAGCAGATCACTAAATATAAAAGTTTTTCAAAGTTTTAGTTCTTCAAAAGTGTGTTGGAATTAAAAAAAAAATAACATAATTATTATGTTGTCACAAACTTACACCATATTTTGCTACAAACAACCAATTCAAACTACAAAACCTCTCCTAATCCCATAGCATAATAACAAACGGAAAACCATCACATTTTATCTCTAAGCGAAGCGCATTACACGTATATGTTTAAGCAATAACCATTAGCGCTTAATTGGAGATTAACCAGGCCAGGGGTCGACATCCTCGTCAAAACAAAATGGGCGGGCCTAGAGGCAAAAATGTACCGAAATAATGCATGGGCCCAGTTTCACGGAATTCACAAATATGAATAGTTTTGTATTATCGGTTGTCACATACGTGTAATTTCTTACGGTCTTAGCCTGATATGTTTCAGAACAATCAGCGTGCCTTTTCTAAGGCAGGAACATAGCCAACATCCACTCCCTATAACTCACAGCCACTGTGGACGTGGACTGTGTCCATGTTACAAAAATGTTGTAGTGCATAGCTCGGCGAAAGACGATGATATGACGCGAATACCCATGACAAGCCACGGGTGATTGGAACAGGATTTGGACGGATAACCATGTAAAATTCTGTCATGTAAAGAGTGGCATCTTCACCAGGACCCTACGTAGGCGATGACTTGTAAAATTGTAGTTCCCAGCTTTTTATATTGGTACAAGCGCAAATACGATTTTTCGCGCAAGACATTTTTATCTCTTATACGCTATTTTCAATGAGTAGTCAAAGTCGTTAGTGTTAGTCAATTAATATTAGATTGGTTAATATCGCTTAGAGGACAATGTCGCGGATTTCTGAATAGGGGTAAGTATCTGACTTCGAAAGGGCGAGTAAGAGTTAAGAAAAGGCGAGTTGGATTGAACTTTTTTTATGTACTAATTGTTAGACTTTGAGACATCTAAAAATTGTGAAACAGGACCTAAAAACGAAATATACTGGGGTAAGTGCCCATTTCGGATACTTACCAGATATTATACCAGTTTGATGTTATCTGCTTAATTTAAAAGGGACACTTTAGGATATGTTTCTTAAGACTTTAGATTATGTGATCATACTTTCAAGTTTGTTCATTGTTTGAAATGCCCTTTAAGGAAAATGGTAGGAGTGTTCCTGTTTTATGAAGACGGAATTAAACATAACGCTGAGTGCTGAAATAAGTTGTCTTAGTAGATGTAAAATGCAAAACAATGAGATAAAATATTTAACCATTAGCTCTTAATAGGGTTTGTTATACAATATAAATGATTATTTAAAATTGTTGATGTATATCTTATACTATTATAATAATATTACTTACCATTCAAATGCCAAAAAACCCAGTGCGTTTAGTATAGTTTGCAAAACATATAATGAGTTAATTAAGTTTTGGAAAAGATAGTACGAAATAGATTTGACTTGTTAACTTTGAACTCCTGCAAACAATTATACCTAAAGTATGATCTAATGTATATAAGTATCCTAAAATTTGAGTTTCTATATATGATTTTTGTTAGATTATTTCCAATTGTCTATGCTATGTTTCGGAATTAAAGTTAAAATAATATAATTTAAGTAAAAAAGTTAAATTAAAGTTAAACTTGTAAAAAAATTGTAATATTATTCCAAATACAATTATCATTTGCATATAACAATAAATAAGAGCATTAAGTTTATAGCACCAATAAGCGTATTGGTGAAATTCGGCTATTTTCCTTATCAGGATTCGTTATACTAAACAGTAATTGAGATAATACATTTGCAATCTAAAATATTTATCATTAATCCGGTTAACTATGATGTTGCGAGCCGTTTTTTAGACGCAATTCTCAAGTGCATGTCAATGTGTTCTGTTCGTCTATAAGAACCGCAATATAAGAGAAAAATCCTCGTGGTATCATAGACTAATAAATATAAAATAGCCCAACTTTTTGTTGAACACATAGCGCCATCTATTCATGTTTTCTATGTGAACCTGTCAGTCGAGTTGTATCGACTAGCTCTGCGAGGAGATAACAGTATAATGATATGAGTAGTGTGGTAACATAAGTAGTAGTAATATGATTGTAGAAGCGTTTATTCGTAAGTCAACCGAAATATGCAGATATCATATATGAGCGAGTGTAGCTCAGTGAGATAAGCGCCTGTTTTTCAATCTGACGGCCCCTGGTTCGATCCCGGCCCCTACACCGATGACATGTTTTTCAAACTATCTGTGGATCTGCACTCGCTTTACGGTGAAGAAAAACATCGTGAGGAAACCAGCATGTTTGAGGATCTCAATATCCGAAAATATGTGCCATCAACCAACCCGCACGTGGCCAGCGTATTGAATTATGGCCTATCTATCTCTTCATGAGAGAAGACCCCGAGTTTCAGCAGTTGGAACGTAAAGTGGGCTGCTTATGCTATGATATATGCTATTAGTTAAAAAACTATACTAGTTTGTTAAAGCCCATTGAGCTAGCATTGTAATAAAATAGAGCTATCAGCCGGCACATTACAGGCCATTCAGGGCAGATTAACCCGTCGATGGCGAGCTACGGCGCATTACCTACAGTTAAACCTTAATTGGAAGTTAAAACTTCATGCCGCAGAACTAATAGCCTGGAACGTTAGCGAACGAAAATGTTAGGATCAAGTTTAAAGATTTATTTGGCTGAAAATGTTGTTTATTATTTGGATTAGTTTGCAATACATTAAATAGCCATGCAAATAATTACAAAATAAATGTGTGTTTACGTAAACTCGTCGCGTTATTTAAAGGTTGTTGACCATTTTTTAGTTACAAATAATGCAATTAAATCAGAGATCTGGAGCAGATGTCGGATTTAATTGTAAGCTCAATTATTTGTTAAATCATTGCATCAAAGTAATTGTAATAGTTGTATGTAATGTACAGTAATTGTATAATATGTCTATGATATAATATAAAGAAGATAAAGCTCTTCTAATAACGTTCCAAAACATGCAAAGGATATTATTAAGATTATAAACTAACGGTAATATAAAGCGACTGTAAATCTACACACAACTTGAAAATTAGTCATTGATAGAGCTGGGATCGAACCAGGTGCCGACCGATTGAAAATCAGACGTTTTCCACCGAGCCACACTCGTCTTTTATAAATTGTTAACAATAAACTAGTAGAAATATGGGTTCATTCTACTATCATTGTACTTAGTACTTAATAAGAGCAATATTCGCCAAAGTTTGTACCTATTTATAGGTATGTCAGTAGGTACCGGCAAACCTATAAATAGTTACAATATTAAAACGTTAAAAACTAGTACCATGCTGGGGTAAAAATCTCCGAGAAAGTTTTCTCGTCCATAGAGGTACTTAAAGGCAGGTGTGATGTTTTCTTTGTAGCCCACCTACATTCGACATTGAGGTCAACAATACAAACCGAAGTGGAAAACTTTGAGATAGAGTTAATTTTGTCTGCGCGTACCTACTGGGGGGGGGGGGGGGGTACTATATGTGTTCAATATTTTGTTTCAATATATTCATGTTGTATTTATTATTTATACTAAAACAACCTATAATGTTTTTTAGTTATAGTTTTAATTGGGCTACAATAGTTCACCTGTCCTCCATAAGGTGGACAGTTTTAACCTACAGGTTGACTACTGTAGCCTAATTAAAAGTATAATTTAAAAAATATATTCATTTATATGTAACAGTTTTAACTTATAAGTTATAATAAACATGTAAAATTAAAAAAAATGATAACCGCTCTTGGGTTTCAAATTTACCTTAGTGTATGTATTAATGTAGTGTTAGCATTTTCATTTGACACACATGTTCAGAATCAGTTCAGCCGTAAAATGTTACAGACCGACACACACTTAACAGACACGCGTCCAACTTATGACATCTTTTTGTATTTTTTTTTTACTCTATTTATTTTAAATGTATTTTAGTGTAAGAAAGCCTCTTAGTAGCTCCACAAAAACTAGTGACCTAACATAGTGTTCTCTCTGGTTTAGTCGAGCACTCTACCTGTTTTAAAGGCTATCTACGTGGCCTAGTGATCTAGTCTAGCTACTGCTACCAGCACTGCCTATTTTTAACTAGCTAGCCTAGCTAGTCTCCTTTTCTATTTTTATTTCAAATGTTTTTTTTTTTACGAAAGACTTTTTTGTTTACTACATTATTTTGATAGTTTCTTTGGATTCGTATCAAAAGGACTTTTAAGTTTCTTTATCACGTCTTTCTAGTACTTTTTAGTCTAGTTTTACACTTGAGTCCTTCATGTTTTAAGTTACTGAAATTCTTAATTATAATGCCATACACATATTATTTCTCTGTGAACGCCCTTTTATCCACACAGACAGTAAAAAATGTTCATTTTGACGATTCAGCGTTGACGGCGCTTAACTCCCAAAACACATTTAATAACTTCATCCTCACCAAATGACGGGTGTAACGTACGTAATACGTAATATTAACGTAACGTTTACGTAAAAAAGGCGTCACGTAGCATCCGGAGGACATAGGCACGTATCCGGCCCGGTCGTAACGCCCCAACGTGTCTGACCGTTGCATTCGTGCGAAATAGGGATGGGAGAAAGTTGATGTGACATTTATGTAGTCTTGGCAAGTCTTGGAAATATTGTCAGCTGTGCGAAATATGTCTCAAATATACGAGTATGTCTCAATAACAACTCAATTGCACTAGTATGTAGGGGAAACATTCTTTACAAATTTACTAGAACATTTTCTCATTATTGTATCGCCAAAAATAAAGTAATTATATAAGAAAGTATATAATTAGGTGTTGTTTATTGTGGTCATATTTACACGTTATAACGGAAAATTTGGGTTATGTGTCTTCTTCTTTTTACTGTCCTTCGTTCTGTTTCTAGTTAGTTCTTACAATGTGCCGATGTTTTATTTCGAAGCAAAATTTATATTATTGATTGATTCTTACTGTATATAATTTTAACATGATAAGCATAAACTTAAATAGTTAGATTTAATTTGTAATTCGAGATTTTCACATAGTTAGAAAAATAATTGGACTGAGCTTATTAAACGAATTCAAAAAATGAGAAAGTTATATAAAAATACACACAGTCGACTGTGTGTATTTTTCTGCGATTACGAAATGGTGTTTTACGTGTCTAAGCTACGATGGTATTATTTTTTTCTCACTGGTTGTCATTAAAATTGTTTGTATATCGTATATTAAAATAAAAAACCGAGGCTCCTTTTGTCCTCTTTTTCTATAAACTGAGAGAATAAACTCCATGGTTTATCAGGTATATCTGAAGATTGATATGGCGTACGTAAAATAAAAAAAAAACAATAATTATTAAGTTGTATAGATTAGTAGTTCTAAAAATTAAGTATAAAGTTTAAATGCTATCGACACGACGAAGAAAAAGATATGGAGTGACATATCTGAATCAAGACTAGATTTAATAAAATGCGTTTGCACGACAAACATGTAAGTACATCACTAATGCGTTTCCAGGGAACATTACAACGGCATGACCTCACAGTCCTGCCAGGTGCCATTGAGCGAGTTTTTATGAAAATACGATTTACCTATAGAATATGGCTTTATTACTTACATTTGAAATGTAAAAATACAGTACGACAAAAGCTTTAAAATCAGTTCTTGATATTATAATTCAGATTCAATTTACTAGAATTTACTTCATTATTTTCGTATTGTGATAACGCCGCTGGATATGATTTTACTAATTTGATATTTAGATTAAAAATACAATTAGTTTACTTGCGAACTCGAGAATTCTTATATTTTCAAGATGATTTTAATATAAAAGTAGTTTGCATTGCTAATAAGCAAATGCATCTTATATTTAAATTAGATTTTAATCAAACAAAATGTTAGAATAAAATTAAGTAATTGTGTTAGCATTAATTTTATATTATTTGAAAATATTGAGAACATCTAAAAAGTTATTTGTGCATGACGATACAAGATTAGTTGAAAGGAACTATATATCACGTGTTATAATAAATAATACACAGTATTGAAATATAAAAAAAAACTATCATAAACAATAAAAAAAATATTTAACATCATATTCACGTGTTTATATATATTATAGTCTCTGAATTTTTTTGAAAAGATAAACAAGTATTGTTATTGTGTATGATATAAGAAATTAGCGAAAAAATATGTGTTGTTTGCGTTGAATACAAATAGTTTGTTGGTTGGTTTATGATAAAATTTATATAGACTCAGCCTTTTTAGATTTTTGTACCGAATACTGATTGCTAGACTTTATCTCATAAGCCGTGACAGCACACTTTAAATTAGAATTAAATAAATAAATAAGGGAGGCTTCCATATAACGAACAGGGTTTGTAGCTGATATTTATTTATGTATAATGGTCTGAAAGCTTATTCTCCTTTGTGTCAGTAAGTACTATTAAGACACAGGTGACACAATTTAAAAAAAAATTATCGTGCACGACCTTTACTCGCATTTGGCTCTAACATTTTGGAAAGTTGACTATCCAAAGTTGGTATGACTATACGTACTAAAGTTCCAATACGTTTGTGGGAGTGATTAGTAAACCTTGTTTTCTTCTCTTTCTTCTTCTTCGTATGAGTTATGTGGCTAAGCTAGCTAAGGGTCGAGAGTTTTCCAGCCGCCCGAAGGCCTTGGCTTAACAAATACTTGTACTAATACTAAAAGCCTGAACCTGGACTTAAAATTTAAAACGTATCAACTGACCCACGCTGTCACCTGTGCTATGCCACTTTTCAAAAGACAGTTCAAGCAGTAAACCCTGTACGATATCAGTAAGTAATAGAAGTGTAGATATTGACGCCGTATCCCGATATTGGAGAAGAACAGATCAGAATACCAATTTGTCGAGCCTCGGTGGTTTGGATAGACATCATTCATTCATAAATATTATAGCCCGATCATCACGTACTCATCCAGCGCGGGAGAGAACTGTGAATATTTTATCCATAAATTCGATGTCTGTTTTTCGATACTGAACGAGTTCGTTTGTTTTTATTAGGGTGCGTAGATCATATTTGTAAAGCTATGCGCAATTGTTTTTATTTAGGAGTCGTAGTTAAATTGAATTTTCTTAGTTAAATGCAGTTCTTATAATGCAAAGAATTTATAGTAAAAACTTGACTACTATGCGCGCCTACTACTGTTATATAGACCTTAGATTTTTAAGGGGTTCGTAATTCGTTAGCTTACCGTCTGAACTCTGCGATCCAACTGTCGTCAGAGTCATAGAGCATTCCCTCCATGATATCTAACGTTGACATGTGACAGCGACCCATGTTAAATAGCAATGTCGCTTGCTATCAAATGAATAGTGACCAAGCGCAATCCCACCTAGAAAGAAAATAGAAATGCGATGAACACTACTAACCAAGCAAGTGTGACTCATCGTGATAGTGTTGAACTGCAATCCACACACCCAGGTTCAAATCCCGCTCGAGCCGGTTGATTTGCTTTTCAAGTTATGTGTAGAATTTGCACTTGCACATGTGGTGAAAGAAAAAATCACTATGCGCGACTACTAAGATCCGAAGATATGTGTCATCCGCCAACCAGCACTTGGCCAGCATGTAGGAATGTACAGTGCACTACTTATAATTTTTACAGCGAAACTTTTTAAGTGCGGCTTAAGTGTGTCTAGATAAACAACTATTATTCTACCATTTTTCGAAATTCACGAAAAGAGTCAGCTGTTCGATACAAAAAGGTCGTAGACGCGCGACATACGTAGTGTATGGCGAAGCAAATTTGTTTTATCTATGAATTTTCAAAAATCCTAGAACAAAAGTTGTTTGTCTAGACGTAATGGAGCCGCCTTTATAAGGTTTCGCTTTAGTTTTCATTAACCCAGTATAACCTAAATAAAAATACTGAATTTTCTTTTCTCCATCTTCCCCATTGGGAGCAGTAAGCCGACTGAAGCCGTACCTACTGAATAAGTATTTGCGAGATGCTATCATTTATCATGATTAAAGAACGATGGTAGAAACTGACTTTTAATATCGCGGCATTTCGGATTCGCGTGGCGTTGACTCGACCTAATGCAATAAGATTTAAAAGAACGCCGGAAAAAATATTATGTGCGAAATTATTTTATTCAACGCTTTCAACGTGTGGTTTTGTGCCCTGCTGTAAAATGCCCGTATACATGTGGTAAAGAATAAATACTCGTACAATTCAGTTTGTTGCTCCCTCACTTTACTAGATTGATTTCCTTCTAAAAGTATCATCCATTTTCTTATTAATTATTCCATGGCCAAGAAAGGAAAATGGATTAAATAGAACGCCCGAGGTAAAAGGCTGCACCTACCTTACTGATGAATTAAATTACACAATCACTATGTATTTTTCTAACACCGTAGCTCGGGTTAAATTGGCTCTCTTCTTTTTGTATAAACTGCGAGGAACTGTTGAGATCTGCCTTTTGAGAATACTGAAAGATGATGACTTCTATGCTTAGGAAAGGTGCATTAATAAATAAAAAAATATTAGGACACATTTACACACAGCTGGTTAACCCCATACTGAACCATTTTTAGATTGTTATTTTTTATAGATACATATTTAACACCCAGACCGACAGCCAAAAAATTTAGTTCAGCGCAAAGATGTTGGCCGTGCCGGGAATCGAACCCGCAACCTTCTGATTGGCAGTCCGGCATGGTAACCATTACGCCAAAGAGGTCGTCAAACAAACATTGATGACAAAGAACTTTCCTTTTTTTAAGTTCGATGATCCCGTCTGATCGTCTTAATTAGCTGAGCTACGGGCGTTTCAAACCCGTAGGTCCATAGCACGCATCTCATAGTTCACGGTCATACATTCATGAGATTCAGGCCACAGAGTGACGGGGACCCAGAGAATATATCAAGTGGGCCTTACCGACGACACTCTGATTTATATTGGGTTGAGAAAACTCTTGACAGATTTGCAGACTTAGAATTTTGTAGATATGTCTGTAATATTTTTTATCTGTATTTTTTGAGTTCAACCACACGAGTCAGCGGCACTCTGAACTAAGGTGGAGCATGAACAGTATGAAATACTTACTTACTTTCAAGGAGTTTTTATTACTACTCTTTACAGATAGGCATTTGCTCAGCATGGCGCAAAACCACAAGAGTTACGTGAGAAAATGCATTTACGCATATCTTGGGGGAGGCGGGCAAGGTAAGTCGGGCTCAAAGGCCAGAGGATCCGTCCGACTAAAACCTCACGGTGTCCCATCTCACGACCGGGGCAGGGATGCAGGATCGCTTCGCGCAATGCCGGTGGTCAAGGTAGAGCATGCTAAGTCTGGAATAACTGGGTCTCAAAGAGGAATACCGAAACAAACTACAAGGTACTTGATGACATTTTTTTTATCTTGAGTGTGATTGCTAGTGATGCAGGCACTAGAAAATCCCCTTCTATCCTTGTTTCCTTACGATGTTTTCCTTCAACGATAGCTCGAACTCATTGGTGGGGATTGAACCCACAACCATAGGAACGTGAGGCGGCCGCAAGTCCGACTGAGCTGCCATCACTTCAAAAAGTACAACAAACAAACAAACAAACAAAATCTTTATTTGACATGGTAAGTAAATTTAAATCAATAAAATCTAAGGAATCCAAAGGCTTCCAAACTAGTTGTAAAAAAGCCAATGTCTTCTCCCAAAAAAAAATTAATCTATCCATATACATATGATGTATTTAAAAACTAAAATATAATTAATAAATTTACAAGTTGTTTGGAAATTAAACAATAAAATTTTGAAAATTGGAAATACAAAGTTAGTTTATATAAATCTATTCATCAAAGTACATAATTGTGATAGAGCTTTCTCTTTGCTCTGATAAATAAAAACCTTTTTTTTTTTGTTGACGAGGGGGAACTCTTCGACAAGATACCTGGCTACGATGGGGCGCAGACAGGTTATGTGGGATTTGTACCCACTAAAACCCCCCCGGTGGCCTGCCTCTGTGCCTAACGGAGGTCTCCGGGTTCTTCCGGGAAACACTCCGGAGACTGATAAATAAAAACCTTAAGCTACTTTTGAGTTGTAAGATAATTACTCTGGAGCACCTCTTAAACTATTTCTTCTAGCATAATTAAGAATTTATTTAAAAAAGAAGTATTTGTAACAAGAGATCTAAGCTTAGCATTAGTGTTAATATTAATAAAAAACTTGATTCTTAGTAAAAATAAAGATTATTAAAAAATAAAGATAAAAAAAAGATAATCAACATAAAAATAAAGATAATTAATAAAAAAATCAAGATTATGAGGAAGAATAAAATAATATTTTTAAACCAATGAGCATTCTATAAATTCGTATATCTTCAACCCTTATACAAACATATGTATCTGGAAATGTACGAGCACTGAAACTTGATGAATTTATTATTGCGATTTCATTTATTCACGTCTCTTTTTGCCGCATCCTGTCGTCGAGAAGGCGAAGTAAGTTAATAGATACTCGCTATGATGAATTAGGGTATGGTTTTGCGTATTATTATTATTTGTTGTTCTTTTATTAATTAAATTTATAAGTCGTGGGTTTTTACATTAAGCATCAAAAATATTACTTATATTATGTTTTATTTGATTGGCTACAAATTATCAAAGTGCTATGTTAAGATTTAAAACAATTAGTATAAATGATTTTTGTAACGCTTAATAAACAAAGGTTTGATTTGATTTTGATTTAGACTTTGACTTTTACTTTGATTTTGATTTCGATTTTGACTTTGACTTTGACTTTGACTTTGATTTTGACTTTGATTTTGACTTTGACTTTGACTTTGACTTTGACTGAGTTTGATTTTGATTTTGATTTTGACTTTGACTTTGACTTTGACTTTGACTTTGACTTGGACATGGACTTTGACTTGGACTTGGACTTGGACTTGGACTTTGACTTTGACTTTGACTTTGGCTTTGACTTTGATTTTGATTGACTTTGATTTTGATTTTGACTTTGATTTTGATTTATATTTATATTTTGACTTTGACTTTGCATTGACTTTGACTTTGACTTTGACTTTGACTTTGATTTTTACTTTGATTTTGATTTTGGTTTTGGTCTTGATTTTAATTTGACTTTGACTTTGACTTCGACTTTGGCTTTGGCTTTGGCTTTAACTTTGACTTTAATTTTGATTTTGATTTTGACTTTGATTTATATTTTGACTTTGACTTTGCTTTGTTTTGGTTTTGGTCTTGATTTTAATTTTGACGTTGACTTTGATTTTGATTTTGATTTTGATTTTGACTTTGATTTTGATTTATATTTATATATATATTTATATTTTGACTTTGACTTTGCTTTGTTTTGGTTTTGGTCTTGATTTTAATTTTGACTTTGACTTTGACGTTGACGTTTACTTTGACTTTGACTTTGGCTTTGGCTTTGACTTTGACTTTGATTTGGATTTTGATATTGACTTTGATTTTGATTTATATTTTGACTTTGACTTTGACTTTGATTTTCACTTTGACTTTAACTTTGACTTTGACTTTGACTTTGATTTTGATTTTGGTTTTGATTTTGATTTTGATTTTGATTTTGATTTTGATTTTGATTTTGATTTTGATTTTGATTTTGATTTTGATTTTGATTTTGATTTTGATTTTGATTTTGATTTTGATTTTGATTTTGATTTTGATTTTGATTTTGACTTTGATTTTCACTTTGACTTTGACTTTTACTTTGACTTTGACTTTGACTTTGACTTTGGTTTTGGTTTTGATTTTGATTTTGATTTTGATTTTGATTTTGATTTTGATTTTGATTTTGATTTTGATTTTGATTTTGATTTTGATTTTGATTTTGATTTTGATTTTGATTTTGATTTTGATTTTGATTTTGATTTTGATTTTGATTTTGATTTTGATTTTGATTTTGATTTTGATTTTGATTTTGATTTTGATTTTGATTTTGATTTTGATTTTGATTTTGATTTTGATTTTGATTTTGATTTTGATTTTGATTTTGATTTTGATTTTGATTTTGATTTTGATTTTGATTTTGATTTTGATTTTGATTTTGATTTTGATTTTGATTTTGATTTTGATTTTGATTTTGATTTTGATTTTGATTTTGATTTTGATTTTGATTTTGATTTTGATTTTGATTTTGATTTTGATTTTGATTTTGATTTTGATTTTGATTTTGATTTTGATTTTGATTTTGATTTTGATTTTGATTTTGATTTTGATTTTGATTTTGATTTTGATTTTGATTTTGATTTTGATTTTGATTTTGATTTTGATTTTGATTTTGATTTTGATTTTGATTTTGATTTTGATTTTGATTTTGATTTTGATTTTGATTTTGATTTTGATTTTGATTTTGATTTTGACTTTGACTTTGATTTTGATTTTGATTTTGATTTTGATTTTGATTTTGATTTTGATTTTGATTTTGATTTTGATTTTGATTTTGATTTTGATTTTGATTTTGATTTTGATTTTGATTTTGATTTTGATTTTGATTTTGATTTTGATTTTGATTTTGATTTTGATTTTGATTTTGATTTTGATTTTGATTTTGATTTTGATTTTGATTTTGATTTTGATTTTGATTTTGATTTTGATTTTGATTTTGACTTTGACTTTGACTTTGAATTTGACTTTGACTTTGACTTTGACTTTGACTTTGACTTTGACTTTGACTTTGACTTTGACTTTGACTTTGACTTTGACTTTGACTTTGACTTTGACTTTGACTTTGACTTTGACTTTGACTTTGACTTTGACTTTGACTTTGACTTTGACTTTGACTTTGACTTTGACTTTGACTTTGACTTTGACTTTGACTTTGACTTTGACTTTGACTTTGACTTTGACTTTGACTTTGACTTTGACTTTGACTTTGACTTTGACTTTGACTTTGACTTTGACTTTGACTTTTACTTTAACTTTGACTTTGACTTTGACTTTGATTTCATTTGAAATATGAGACAATGAATCTAGTTTAAAACCTATTGTATAATTCTAACGCTAATGCTATCTAGGTATTTACTACTGTTGTCCTCCTAGGCGTATCCGCCAATGGCGAACTTGGCTAGTTCCGGTTATGTGCACGGATATGACTGGCGAAGCCAAATTTTGTTTTAAATAACCTATTGCACGGTGCGCAGTGCAGTTGGCCGTCATTGTTATAGGTATAGTTGTAGGAAGGCTTTGGGCGGGTCTTTCGTTTATGGCGTTTGGCGTCAAGGTCTTCTAGACGCTTTTGTTCAAAGACAGTACAGCCTTGTTGACAGAGGAGCGCCACTCTCTTCTCTGTTTCGCCAGCTCTTCCCAACTATCGCACGAGATGTTGCAAGCGGTAAGATGGCGCTTTAGGACATCCTTGTAGCGAAGGAATGGACCACCAGGTGTGCGTTTTCCGTCCTTTAGTTGCGAGTAAAAGACGGATTTAGGCAACCTTGAGTCATCCATACGCACAAGATGTCCGCACCATCTGAGTTGTCCCTTGATGAGCAGGGACTCAATACCTGACATTTTTGTCCTTCGTAATACTTCAGAGTTTGGGATTCGGTCTTGCCATTTTATACGGAGAATGAATCTGAGGCATTTCATGTGGAAACTGACTAGGCGTTTAATATCATTTTTGTAGAGACACCAGGTCTCGGTGGCGTACAGTAATATAGGGAGAACTATTGCTTTGTATACAGATATTTTAGTTTGAAGGCGAAGATTATGTGAGTCCCAAACTCTTTTTCGAGGTGTTCCGAAGGATGCCGCTGCTTTCGCAATCCGGGAAGAGATTTCGCTTTCAAGGCGATTGTCACTGCGGACAATGCTGCCAAGATACCGAAATGATGTTACTTCCTCCAGAGCTGAACCGCCTAATGTTATCGGAGTGGGGTCAGGTGTAGAGCCTCGTGCAGGTTGTTTCAGCACTTGAGTCTTTGTGACACTTATTACCAAACCGAACCTCATGCACGATTCATTGAGACGGCTCACAAAAGTTTGCAGACTGCTAATATTACTAGCCATTAGACAAACATCGTCAGCATAAAGGGCATCGACGACGGAGATGTCTTTCACGGATCGTTTGTCTCGAAAACGACCCAGGTCAAAAACACCCTTTTCCGTTCTGACACTCAAACAGATCTTTTCGTTGACGTTATTATAAGAGTCCTTAAGCACTGCAGCGAAGTATAAAGCAAAGAGAGTCGGAGCCATCACACATCCCTGCTTGACACCGCTGGTCACTGGAAACTCGCCTGTGAAACTATTCTCGTGTTGCACCCGGGCCATCATGCCTTCGTGGAATTGGCGCACTAAGTGGACAAACTTCTCAGAACAGCCAGCTTTTGCGAGGACCGTCCATAGAGCTGTTCTCGGGACACGATCAAAGGCTTTCTCGAGGTCAACAAAACACATGTTTAGTGGTCGATGTTGTTCTAGCGACTTTTCCTGTAGTTGTTTGACATATGTTACAGTACATAGTGTTACATGTAGTAACACTATGTACTGTGTACTATTGTACAAACAATTGTACAATAGTACAATTGTTTTTGTATTGTATTGAATAATAACGAATACATGATATACCTAAACTCAACTATGTATACTATACTCAACGCATTAGAATCAAAACCAAATTGTTATTTCCGTTTATTAATATTTATAATACTTGACACATTGTTCTACGCATTTTCAGTATTTTTCTAGTAAACCTAGAAAATGTAATGAAAATATTATTTAACTCCACCAGGAATACCTCACCTTACCTTTCATTTGTCAAGTTAGACATGTTACAGACAGTGCTATTACCTATTTCACTTTAGCCAGAGAGAAAACTAGATTTACCCTTCCTGCTATAAGTGTTTAGAGATAGATATACTATGTTACCACTGACCCGGGACTGTCTTGTAATTACAAACAAACTTTTATTTTAGAATGCTCCCATTTCGATTCGTCTAATTACTAATAGTTCATACGAGTACTAATATGAACAGTTTTCATATTAGCACCACGCGTTGTTTCAACAGCAGTCTAAAAAAAATAATTATATGACAAATAAAGAATAATAATAAAAAAAAATACTTGAAAGAAGTCGTTTGATCTTCACTGTCTTTGTGCTACTTTTTGGTGTAGTTGGTAGGCGTTAAAAGCCACAGGTGCTCTTTTCTCGCTAAATAGCTATTTGTAAGAGAATGTTAACCTTTTTCAATAAAAAGGGTCGTGTAAGAAGAGCATTGTTGTATACTTGCGTAACTAACGATAAGTAGGCACTTGGTTGTATGTACCAGATAAGGGTCGTATTTTGCAGTTCTTATCGCAAACGGCAGTTGATAACAATATTGAAGTTGCTTGTTCTGACAAGCCTAACCTTTTGTAATTTATTTTGCACATGTTCCAGCTTCGGATTTAAATTAATTGTGCTACTGTGCCCCTAGCAAAGAATATTGTTTCGAATATCTATTTACACAAGAAACAAGAAGATTAGGTTCATACAACGAAAGCCATGTCAGCGTGTATTGCTCAGCCGCCTCCAGACGCAAGGAGTTGTCCCAGTGAGTGGCGTCTTGGATGAAAAGTAATGGCCTAAACCAAGTCTCGCATTTTCTTCTTAGAGTTCACTATTATTTATACAGTCGACTCATTTAAAATATATATAGGTAGATAGATAAAAAAATCTTTATTGGATACAATATTTTAAATAAATATACAAAAACAAAAAAAAAATACTTAAAATTAGTGTGCCACAATTGGCGGTCTTATTGCTTAAACCGATTCCTCCAGGCTAAGATTCTCTTAAGAGTGGCTGTATTCTAAAGGCCTTGTTTTTATATGCCAGTAGCAACAGCACAATGATTACGATTGTTCTGCGTATAAATTGCCCTATATTAATATAATTGATGAGCGTTTTGCCAAGACGATTGTTCTGCGTATAAATTTCCCCATAATAATTTAATTGATGAGCGTGTGTGTGACGAGAGAAAAAATATGAGCAATTATAAATTATACATTTTGTGTATGGCATTTACACTGCCATTTGGTTTCGTTACTAAACAGATAGAATGTACAATGAGCGCGAAAGGTACGCAACGGGAAGTTTATTATTTGATTGTCAGGATTGCGGGCTTGGCCCGGAAACGCAGTATCTGTTGCTTTGCTCGTTAGCTGATCGTGTGACAAGGATTGACAAGTTTTGGAAATATTAAATGTGTCAGAAAATTTTATAAGTAAAGATAAGATAGTTACTGTTAGTTTAAAAAAGGTGCACTGTTACATACTGTGCTCCATTGTTTGGACAGCCTCGTTGGAGTAACGGTTACCATGCAAACCAACCAAAGTGTCCCAATTTCCCACATCGATTCCGGCACGGCCAACATCTTTGTGGTGAACTAAATTCGTTAGCTGTCAGTCTGGGTGTTAAATAAATACGTATGTATAGATATAAAGTATTTAAGTATGTCTAAGTGGTATATCAGTTGTGTTAACGATAATACAAAATTTCACCTAGATGAGCCAATCGCATATTCTGATCGAACTTCACTTAGGTAAGTTGTTTGATCAATTCTTATTGAAACAGTTTTTTAAAGTTTAGTGTAAGTTGCCGACTTAAATTATGTAAACCAAGATTCCGAAATAAAATGAGAGGTTTACAAACAAAGCATTTTCAATGTCCTTAAATAGGTGATACCAAAATGCATAAAATGGAAATGCTAGCAATCAGTGAAAACATGGCTACTGTAATTCCAACAGAATTGGGTAGAATTAGTTTGCGTGGAATCACTGATTGTTCGAACCGTTTTGTTGCCAACTACCAATCTAATTAGCAAACAAACAGACGTAAGTGCTGACATTCATTACATATAGATTTGGGGTAGTTTGGCATAGCAACAAAATAGCTGTGGGTTACAATAAAATTTTCAGTTTAATGTGGTTGGAGTGTATTTTGT
Source organism: Mellilla xanthometata (assembly GCA_035578125.1). Classification (NCBI taxonomy): domain Eukaryota; kingdom Metazoa; phylum Arthropoda; class Insecta; order Lepidoptera; family Geometridae; genus Mellilla; species Mellilla xanthometata. Next base: position 7,035,428 of record JAPUBQ010000026.1, read on the forward strand.
TTTTGTACAGAAATAAAACTTGAATTAACACTAACTATTATATGATGCTGTCCTTATGGGATTTTAATCGAGATTTAAGTACTAGATACAAAAATAAAGAAAACCGCGTCAAAGTAAATGATAAAAAAAAATACCTCTATGGTACCCCTAACGAGTAGTCTCTGTAATCTTGAGCTCATATACATGAACCAATCAAATATCATTATTAAGATATAAAAAACTTTAAAGAGGTGTTTAGCCTGATAAGTATTCTAGAAATTGTGTTTGTACAAATTGTAAGCTATGCTTAACTTTGTATGTTATGTTTATTATTATTACGTGAATAAAGAACTTTTAAAATCAAAAATCAATCAAATATCAACCCCCGCGTTAAAGACTAAGACTAGTGGTTTTGGAGCAGGGGAAAGCTACAGTTACAGATACGTTTCCACATAAATATATTGTGCAGAAAATTAGACTGTGGATCTCTTTGCCGGGATCCCTGTTCCCTCTGAACTAACCTCACTGTCTTCAAGGCGAGAGTGAATCGGTTTCTTCTAGACAATCGCGCTACATCCTAGATTGCAACATGACATAATTTTAGGTGAGTTGCGATGCAAGCCTGTCTATCATAAAAATATTTATATGGCCAATGGTTTGTACAAACACACAAACATCCTCTAACTCTAAACGCATATACGGTCTAATGTTTTCGGGAGAATACATTTCTTTGTATTAATTATCCACATTTCGTCTTGTAGGCTAGTTGCTGGTATATACACAGTGAAAAGAAGCCCAAAATCTTACTAAGAATTTCCAGGCACCAAAACTGATGTTACCTACCGGTCTTCATAGAATGGTCATGATGTGAAAAAGTTAATGCTGACTGGGTTCTTCTGACAAGAAAAAAGAATATGACGTAAATATCACAATAATTGCTATATGTTTAATGATTATATATGCTTCACGGTTATTTAAAAGCATAAGCAGGTATAACTCGAATATGTTGTTTATTAATATTTCTAAATCAAATAACATGTATTTGTAAGCTATCACAACTACTCAAAAAATTTATCACGTTAGCATATTTTAGAAAAACAAATGCTTTTTAAATTAATCGAAATTGCAAACACTTAAAATATGTTTTTATATTTAAATACATTTGTTTCAAAGTAGTATGGTGCGTTTATTTTAACTTGCAAAGAGTACTGTATATAATGGCATTTTGGGCGTTACCGTTGTTTGGATGACTTGTCATATTTTCTAGCCATGTCATATGGTCCTGGGATTGCCTGAAAGCTGACAACAGAGATAAAGGTGATGCTATGTTTTTTGGTAAATTTATGTTCATACAAAGTAACAAAATTCTCGGTAAATGTAACCTCATCGTAAAATACTGATGGTTTTCCATCACCCGCTCCCCAAGGAACCCTAGAAACGGAGCCGACAAAACCGCGAAGTACAAATCCCGTTGCGAATAAAGAAAAAGGCAGATTTCTCTGAGTAATGCTTTTTTCCTTTTCTCCCGACGGTAAAAAGGCTCAAGTTGGAAACTGTTTTGCATAAAACCGGAGATGTGCAATGCATTTTTATATCAAAACTGTTTAAATCTGCATTTATTGAGAATAAAATTACACTTTGAAAAACTTTAAGTGGGAAGTTTATAGAAAAATAAGGGCTGGTAAGGAAGTAATTTACTTCGTACTCGTATTAGTGATATTTTTTCAAATATTCCATAGTTTATCGAACATAATGATTGTAACTTACACATCTTTATTCATAGACTGAATTGATCTAAAAAAACGCATCATCAATATCATCAGTGTGGAAGAAGAACTCAAATTATAATTTATATATACTTAATTATCTTATAATATCTTTAGTATTTCGCGTAAAAAAACTAAGTACTTTGGACGTCCTAATTTTTAAATTAGCTTGTGAAGCTTGGACGACGGCCAAATTTTCTTCTCAAAACGTTTCCTGAATTTTGATTAGGCATTTCACCCATCTCTGAAATTAACGCTGTTCTGGTCAATAATATGAACTTCATAAGTGTTCGTGGGATTTATGTCATAAATCAAAAAGTATTAACATACTAGCAGTAGGTATATATTTTTTCTATATTACTGTCAAAACATTATTTTCATGTTTCATTTTCAAAGTTATTTTGTTCTATAACAAGGAAAGATTTTCAAAGTATTACGACATTGTTCATTCGCATAATATACCGTTGGTACTCAGATACTAAATCATATTATTATTATTACAGAGCTGTTCGTTAGACCTCAGTTACCCCAAAAAAGTAAATTAGTCTGAAGACAGAACATGTCTGCTCTAAGTGCCACGCCTCGTAGAACGTCACATACCTACATTCTAAACTCGCCCTTATTGCACAGAAACAAAGACTATGAACACTAATGTTTCTAAAAATTGTACTAGACACGACAGTGATTTATTAGAAGAGGAATCAATCAAAAAACAAGACATTTATCAAGGCGGGGTCACAATTTAACACCTTTGCAGCCGAAAAATCAGGTGTTGCTCTGTATTTTTGTGTCATCAATCACACAAGGTTTGAGACTTTTTTGTGTGACTCCGAGATGTACACAAGGTTTATTTTGTATGATATTGCTGCGATAGAGTGATGGGTACATATTTTTGCATTCTACTTCGTAGATGATAATGATCGACTACCGGAGAAGATAATGATCGACCATTTTACAGAAATCATCATAGCATTTATTCCTAAACTAAGAAAGCAACAATGCATAGGTACGTTTAAAAGTAGGAGGACCTTATATTAAATTCTTTCTGGCAGAAAAAAGTTTGTATTTTAAATTTGAAAAGCAACTGGGTACTTGAGATTTTCCTAACATACTGCAGGTAAAAAGCCTGGCCTACTTTCAAAGGAAGTACGTTTATGTAAAGTAAGCTAATAAATCTACCCTATGTAAATTGGCAGAGCCTAACTAGTACGGTATGTTTGTTTCATTATAATGGTAATAAGTAAGTACTTCACAAACCTCTTGACCTTAAAATGTTCCTTAGGGATAAAATTTGTAACCGACTTCTTCGTCGAATTTTGTTTGACCATCCGGCTGATCCGGCTATTTTTTGTGACCGCGACTTGAGTAGACTTAAGGGACTTGTTACAATTTGAGTATTAAAAATCAATGTAATAAGAAAAGAAAAATCTGTTCCAGGTATAACGTTACCTGGAACAGATCAAGTTGGGTTTTTATTTATTTCTTTGAATAAAAATTGTAGTCAATTACGAATTACTCGACTTTTCGCATTAATTATACTTGTAGCAAAATAAAATCTACGTAGATCATTATTACGTCCATAATATTATTAAACTTGTTTTTTTGTTTAATCTTTTTGTTCGTTTGTCTTTTATTAACCGAAAGCTCAAGTTAATTATCGGGGAGTTTATTATCAAATCCACGCCATGCCAGACTTAAGGCAGCCGCACGCTTGACTAAACTGTCATATTTTTAAAGTATCTATATCTTTTTAGCCTTAGCTTTAGTCAAATAAAATTAAGCTTTCCGGCCTGATTTGCTTTTACCACATATCTATCAGCTCACTAAACTTCATATAAGATTATCTTAAAATTAATTAACATGAACAGGCACGGTCACGATAGGAACCATTCCATTACTGAGATAGATTAGAATTTAGTAGAATTAGTAGGACAAGCGTGTGAAAATTACTTAACAAGGGGGTTAATGTGGGCTATGAATGAAAATTACATTTTAGGGTGAGCGATGGGCTTGGGTTAGTAATCTTTTGATAAGTTGAAGGCAGACAAGGTATATTATGAAAGGTATGTAACCATTTAAAGTAATTTTGTCCTTTTGTTAATTGGTGCTTACAATTAATGAAATCATACCAAAATTGAAATTATACCATAGTAAAAAAATTTGTACGTTAATACAATAGCAGATTTTTAATGTTTGATATTCGAAATTATAATCGCAATTGACACAAATTCATTTTAACTACTTGTTAATAATGTTTATATAACCGGCTATCACTTACGTTTATCTTTCGCAAGCGTGCGTTGGCTTTGTTCCTGATTTTGAGAATGGTGCACTGACAAAATAAACTGTGATAGCCGGTTATTCAAACATTACTCAAATTTTCCTTACAAAAGTTTTAATTCTTGTTAATATTTTGAAAATCTGAACCTAAAATTTAGTTCAAAAACTAAATATCAAAAATTTCGAAACAACTATGGAACAAAACAAGCTACAACTTTATTAATAATTATATAACAGCAATAAATGGGAACTGAAAGGAAAGTTCTGAAAAAAGAGAATTCGTAGAGAAATAATTTCAGGATCTCAAACGGATTTCTCTCCGCCAGAACACATTGAGGGTGTTAATTGAAAATGCCTTGACATTGCCGATATTAAAGAGTTCTAACACACTGAGTTGAAAAATTTAGTTTTTCTTGTGTGATAGTCAGCATATTTTGTATTTTTGTTGTATTTGTATCTTCTTCTTCTTCATCGTATGAGCTAAGTGGCAAAGCTCTGGTGTGGCAAGCCCAATGCCTCTGATTTGGCTTAATGACTGCTTGTACTCGTGCTTGTACAATTTAACGTGTCATCTGACCCCCAATAGCGCCCATATAAAAATGCCACTTTAAAAACGAGTCTTAGCATGCGCACAGCATAAGCACAGTCTTGTGCATGGTCACCCATCCAAACACTGTCCGCCTCGACCGTTGCTTAGCTTCGATGATCGCATCAAATCACCTTAGCTAGCCGAGCTACAGATGCTTCTCTATCTTGTTGCTTGTAATATATTATTTAGATTTATCTTAAATTACAAGTTATTTAGAATATGTATTGCTTTCTTACGGTATTTTTATTCAATAGACTCTACTCGGTTTCCTTACTCAGCGATCTTCTTATGTTTGCCTACCTTTTTAATCATCATCATCAGTGCATCTGCGCACACTGCTGGATATAGGCCTCTCCCAAGGCAAGCACCGTGATCCTTTCCTGGGCATCTCGTCTCCATCCCCTGCCCTCTTAAAGTTTCTCATAAAACACATCGCAACAAAAGAGCATTCAGTTCAACTAGGACACACATACAAGATTGCAACATTCCGAACTCATGTTCCTATTTAGTCCAAACCCTACAGTTTGTCTGTAAGTCACGTCTCGGTACAGGTTGTTACGACTCTCCTGTATTGTTACTGTACCTTGTAGAATACTAACTTATCTTGCAATACTGGGATGAGATCATGTGCGACTATACTTGCATTAAAATTATTATTCTACATATTAAAAGGAAGGATAAGGTATTGCAATGTAGCTACTATTTAAGTAGGTTTAACTCTTAAAAAGGCACAGAAAATAACACAGTTAATCTCGAACAAAGCCTATATATATGTTTACCCAGAGTGTAAACTGGTCTGAAAATTGGTTGAGATGTTTGAGCGTGAAAATTGAGCGCGTGTTTTTACAACTTATAGTTTTGCTTTTGACCACAGCTTGCCTGGTGTTAAACAATACTATGGTCTACGATGTTATACATTTACCTAGAAAATACCCACTAACTCTAGTTTTAAAGACCCCCAGGTGGTACTTATCAGGAAACAGAGACTCCGGAAGTTCCGTGTTTGAAGAGAAATCGTACTTATTAATAATTGGCGTGTGAGAATGTTCTTTGGCTATATTATATATATTATACTTTCGCGTATATTATACTGTTTTATTCTCTTATCTACTTTTGACAACAAATACGATAATAAAATCAGAACAAAAAACGAGGAAATTTAATTACGAACACAACATCAATCAAAACTACGGTTTACATTACTTACGGATACTTAACTTTAATATTAGAGTTATTTGCTAGTATTAGAAGTAATTTGTTTATGTAAATGTGTTTTAATAAAACAAAGTTTGCATAAAGGTGTGTGTAATTTCAGGAAAATGAATAATGTAAATACATATGTTGCTGTTAGTAATTTTGGGTTATACACAATACCACAAATGTGGTTTCGCAGTTGACGTTTTAATTCATTCGATACATTTATTTTACAACATTTTATTCAAAATAGTTCTGTCGGTTTAATTATAGATCCGTAGGATAATGTTACTATATTAAAAGCCCTTAAATTAATTTGCATTTCGTTTGTGTTTATATTTGGGTGAAAATTTGGAAGCTAAATAAGACCTATTTTTCTATATCTAATAGCAATTAAATTTGATATACTTTTGTATATTTGGCGACAATAAATTAATAAGGTATCTCGGAGGTGTTGTTTCAATGAATCCAAAAAGGACCCATAGCAATTTCTGCTCTTAAGAAGATATAAACCCTTTGATTTTGGCTTCATTTGTTTTGGTCTCGATGGTTGATTGGTGCTATTATATTCAGGGTCTGATGCATTGTGCATTGGGTTCGATTCCGTGGAACAAAAAAATAAATAAATAAATAAATGATGGATCTAATAACTTGGAGGAGCACTGAGTGAACCTTCAATTATGACGGCTCTTCAGTTAGCAGGCATTTGTTCCTGACTTGTTTTATATATGTATATTTATTATTTTTATAATAAAATAGGGCAACCAAAAAGTAAACTGCGTAAGCAATATGCTTGGTCTAACAATGTCTCTGATCCCCTTGGTCAGAGGAAGTATAGACGGAACAACAAAAAAAAGTCTCTGATGATGGGGTCCAAACGTGGCCATTGGAACTTCTAAATTAAATAAGATAAACTTATCGTGTTTAGGCTCAACAAAAAGTATCATTTTCATACCTTTCAAGGCATGTTCAAACAAAATGTATTTATTATCGTAATGAAATATGCTCTAGGGATTTATTTATCGCGACTTTTTTCCACTTTGACATATAGAATAAAGTTATAAAACTACAAAAGAGCAGAATAGATACAAAACTTCTATGCACAAAACACAAAAGCCAATAAGTTACGTACTAAAAGTCGGACTACGAACGGTACAATCTACACAGATTTATGTGACACGTGAAACCAATGATAATTTCCCGCTTGATGGTGCATAGCTTTGCCCTTCTTCTGAAACACGTAAGTGATCCCTTACTCGTTCCACGCTGTATGTTACGCACTTATTGTATAAATTATAGTACCTGATTGACCAAGCTTTGCTCTATATTATATTTCATTTTCTAAAAATGATTCCTAGCTAGATCGATTTATCGCCCCCGAAACCCCCTATATACAAAATTTCATGAAAATCGATGAAGTAGATTCCGAGATTCCATTTATATATATACAAGAATTGCTCATTTAAAGATATAAGATAAGATTTAAATAAGCTGTATAAATTCTAAATTAGACTGCTTCTGCTTAAGATAGGTATTTAGTTACTCATTTGCTTTCGTTATAGTTCTCCAAACTAATTTGAAATCATTTGCTCTTTAATTTTATATCTATTAAACATCTTTAATTTCTGTTACAAATAAAGAAATTTGTATTGTATATCAAAATTAATTAATTAATCAGTCTGAAAGCTTTAATTCTACTAGTTCTACAGGTAAACTTAAGTCTTCAGTTATACGTAAATTACTTTATCAGGAATTAAGGTTCATTCATTATGTCAAACACTTGAAAATTAAAACCCCAACACCCTGTTTCTTTATCCCGATATACGAGTAATACTTAGTTCGGGTTTGGCAGATGCTCAAACGAGCAGTAATATTTTTTAGCTCCGTCCTTTGCTAGCACCGCGTCCCGCAACCGCAGAGGCGAACAGCGCTAATATGAGACGTTGCTTACATCAGCCATCATGTGGGTTGTTACCATTGCGTGAAACGATCTGACCACATTAATAACTTGAATGCCGCGACAAGGGTTGACAAATCGCAATAAAGAGGGTCTCATAGTTCTTTGCGAGGGAAATCTTTTTATTTTACAAATGTTTTCGGATTTGAATTCTCCAAATATCTAGGTTGGTTTGTTACCTGGCGAGTTGTTTCTCCGTGGGTTGAATGACAAGTTTTTGTTTTTTTTTGTAGGTCTTAGCTGTTAGTTAGCCTTAGTATAAGTAGTCGTTTGTACTTTTAATTACAACTTTATGAAATAAACGTTGGATTTTATTAGAATGTAGAAACGCACAACCCGCTTGTATACAAATAAAAAAAATAGCCCTATATTAATATGAAGTCGGTTAAAAATACAGATCCATATTGCTATTTAAGTAATTATATTTTTAGTGTTACTTGCAGGTCACGAGCTGCTACACGAGTAAGTAACACTCAGGCCAAAAGTGGGGTATGCTTAGTCTGGAGTTATTGGCTCTCAAGGAATCTGCCGGACTACACAATTAGTTGATAGGTAAAATGTTTTTAGCTTGAGGGTGGCAGTAAGTCAGACGAGCACTAGAAAATGCTTTACTGCCATGCCTCAAAGTATGACAGACCTACCTTTTCACACATTTAAAAGAAAATTTGAAAAAGTCTTTGTGGAAAACCCTTTTTATGCTTTAAATGAATATATGAGGTTGCCTCTTTCAGAATCTCTATTTAAGTATGACGGACTGTAAAGTGACATGAATTATGTGTAAATGTGTTGTTATTTTCTATTTTATTATTATGACATTATATGACTTATTATAATATTAAGATATTGACTTATTCATTTATTGATTGTTGATGAATATATGTAATGTGTAAATTTGACGTGCCTAGTATAACGCAATGTTATAAGGTTAATAAAGTTCTATGATTTCCATGATTTCACTTTTTTTGGCACCGATGTTTCAAGTTCCTTGGCGGGGATTGAACTCACGATCCGCATTCCTGAACGTTACGCGACTGCACGGTCTCACAACCAGTTATTAGTGTTACAGCTTTAAAACTAAGTTTAATAACCAGTTGAAACAATCCAAAAGTAGTAATGCTAAAATGAAACTACAATGAATGTATTATCACGTACAAACGTAGCGCGAAGAAAATGATCTTGTTCACTCGCAGGCCACGTAGCATCGTAAAAGATAATGAAATCCGTTATTAACACGTTATTTTCCGTCAACGGTTTAATTATTATCCTGTTAGTGCTGTTATTAACACCTTTTATTTGAACAATGAAATGTATTAAATACGAATCGGTGAGCGAGTAAACATATAACTGTGTAAATATAAATAAATGTATACATAGTTATAGATATATGTATCGCATAGGAAGCAAGTGAGGCTCTGTAATCGAACGAAATACGTCTGATTTTCAATCTGACGGTCAACAGCCGGCTAAACATCGTGAGGAAACCAACTTGTATTAGGTCCACAATATTCGAAGACTTGTGTCATCCGCCAACTTTGTCTTTGCCAACGTGGTAGATTATGACCTATATCTCTCCCCCGAAGAAGACTATATCCCAGCAGTTGGACCGTATAGTGGGCTGGTTATACATGGTTATGATAGATACAAATATTTCAGAACGTAAGCTTTATCAGTTATGCCTTTTTTAAGTTCATACGTAAAATAGGACGAAAGGCGTACACGAAGAGAGGCCTATGCTCAGCAGTGGGCGATAGAGGGCTGAAAATGATGATGAATGAAAATAGGACACGACTAAAAATTAAAAAATATAAACGAAAATATATGCAATTTTACGGACATTAAACAGCAACCTAGCTTAGTACACTGTAGGTAGGCACTTAATGAGTGTCCCGCAATCCCCTGCGAGCCAGACAGGGCCTGCCTCCCTTGACAGCTTATCTGTTTGAGTTCCGCCTTGGTACAAGTGAAAAGCGGTTAATTTAACTTCTAATAAGTATTGTATTCGAAAGAAACAAGAAAAATCAGATGATAAACACTGCAAACTGTTTCTTCATGCTATAGAGTTACAAGATTAGTTTTTCTTCTTCTACGTATGAGCTAAGTGGCCAAGTTCTAGTGTCAAGAGTTTTTAAGCCGCCCGAAAGCCTCGTGACTTGGCTTAACGAGTGTTTGTAAGACTAACGGTCGTTACCTATAATTAAACGTATGATCCGACCCACGGTAGCACCCATATTAAAATGCCACTTGAAAAATGTCAGTCTTGTGCATGGTCGCCCTTCCAAACACCGTCCGCAACTACCGTTGCTTAGCTTCGATGATCTCGTCAGGTCACCTTAGCCAGCCGGGGCCTCCTACCTTCGACGACTGTTACTCGTAGTCTTAAAACAGGCTTTGGTTTATCTATGTCAGAGGCCTTCGGGTGGCTTGAAAACTCTCAACACTAGAGCTCGGCCACTTAGCTCATACGAAAAAGAACATTATAGTAGAAAATACGATATAACAACGACCTTCACCGATCTGTTTAATGGATAAAAATTATTCGATGGGTAATTTAGTTTATTAAAAATAATAAAAAACATGGGTTGCCTGGTAAAATCTTGGCCAGGCTATAATTAATTAAAAATTGAAAAACTATTTTTTTTTTATATTAGAAATACAGAAATACAGAACTTTATTAGCCCTAAATAACATACGAGTACGTTTAAGGCAAGTCATACTACAATAATTGCTTAATACTTAAAAACATTAGTTAGATAAAATTAAATAAACTTACAAATTTCATAAATAAATATTCTACCCCATTAAATACTACACACATTAGCACTTATTTTTCATGTCTATTAAATTTAAAATACTACTGTTTACACATGAATAACGATTCTGCAAGCTCCATATTCATATATTCGCTTAAATTATAAAAGAATTTCTAGCAGGCTATTATATATGTACATTGTATTAGAGTAACTCTGTTATATTAAACCACACTTTGTCACCACCTGCATAATCCAATGACCGAGTTAGGGTAACCTCGGAACAGTCCCGAATGCAACGAATTAACACAGACCAACAGTGACCACAATTTACTAGATAATTGGGGACAAATTTACGAATCCCTCGTTTCAATGAGTTTAGTGGTCTGCCTTCCAGCCAGATGCAGTGAATACCGCGTGGTAAATGTAGCGTGGACTTTATTAAATTTATTTTGAGAATTATACACGTATGTTAGTAAATAAGTTAAGGTACAAATTCGCAGAGCACAATTTAATGATCAGGAAATATTTTACAACACCTGATTTTACCCTACAAACACACTTTTTGGGCAATCGTTTTGATACTGATACTTCATGAGGTTTTAATTCAACAGTTTCGTAAAACAAACCACGAAAGTCAGAGAAACTCTGGCCAAAGGTCGAGCATGCCTAGTCTAAAATATCTGAGGCTGCCAAAACTTAGAAACAGATTTTTACCATGAGAGTGGTTGCTAATCGTAACAAGACAAGCGCTAAAAAATTGTATCACCATATCACCATAAGCATGCTTTAGTTTCCTCACTAAGTTTTCTTTCATAAAAACTAAAGCTCGTTGGTGGGTATCGAACCCTCGCTCTGTGGGACAAAAGGCACGCACGACTGAGGTGGTATCTATTCAAGTTTCAGCTACAAAAAAAAAATTGAAAGTTAATTTAATTTTAAAGTTAATTTTTACGACAAGTTAAAAATTAAGCCGAAAAATCAGAAGCTTTGACAACTATTAAAATTTACATTTCTAATCTACTTTAACTCACCAAATTTAAAGAATTCCATCCTGTCACAAACTAAAATTGAAGTAAAGAAATGATTCAAGAAAGTTTCAAATTAATTCGCAGAAAGGTTGACTAAGAAAATAAGATTCCTTTGCTGCCGTGCTTATGAAGAACGCATTAACTACGATTTTGCACTTTTCGAGAAAATGGCGTCTAAAGTTTTTATTTTTATTTTTCCGTTATCTTCAAAACTACTTGGGCTACGAATATAAAATTTGTACCAAACTAAAGAAAATAATTAAAAGAATTTATGTATACAAACATATTTCATATATATGCTATAATATAACATATAATTGGAAAAAGGTATTTATCGTTAGCAGACTCTATTCTATGTATTGACGTTGACTACTCAAAAACGCACTAACTAACTAACTTGATGCATTTATGCTTAGTAAAACAATATAATGCAATATTGTTACACAAATCCTTCATTATTACACACTATAAGCGCATCAACTTTATCACATGATAAGTTTATATTCAGCATGGTTTCTAAATTTGAGATCTCCAAGTAGTTCTTACTGCAGAAAAGATAAGTTGGTAAGTAATAGATAATACAATGCTATACATTTTGTAAAGTATTTATTTGAAAACAGTTAGTGCTGAAGACTAGAAGATGTTTAGTAACAATATTATCAAACATTTATAAATGACAAAACATGGGCTCCTTCGCCAAACAAAATCAAATAAAAAACTTTTCCAAACTAATCTTAAACTGTTATACGAGTATATTACTCCCTAGAAGTAAGTATATTATTATTATCTAGGACAATAACGTAAAAAGTATAGTTAAAGAGCACATTTATCTTAGATAATTTGTTAAACTATGACACCGTTTCGATTAAGATACTTACTACTAAAATAACAGTTAATAACTTGAGTTAAGAATAACAAATGCAAACATAATATCTAAAAATTCATAATCTATTGAAGGTTATGAATTGTTTACCAACTAGTATTTGGGAACTTTATCTTTGTGTAAATCGAATGTAGATTAAACCATGTGAGATCATGTTATTGTACACCAAATCAGTCAGAAAATATTCTTAGATCTTAAAATTAATAAAAAAATAACTTTCCTAAATTATTTTAGGCACTAAAAATCTTTCACAGTTTCGTCATTGGGCAGTCATCAAATTATCTTAATATCTATCTACTGCAAATCACTAACACAGTTCAAGCAATACCTGCTTATATACTATCAATAACACTTTACGATAATACTACAGAGACCGGAATAGTAGTCCAAAAGTGTCGCCTGTTTTCTGGCATTAAAGGTATCTAATAATTTAGTTTTTCTTTCTTTATTAATCCCTCTAAGCGATACTTTACTTGCAACTTTTTTCTGTTCTTGAAGATGTCCAGAAATAGTATTATTCCTGATTACTGCAAATGGAATATATCATCCTTAGCTTTTTCAAGGGGAACAAAACTTTAATCCTTGGTCAAAAAATTGCATTTTCAAAGTAGTCTAATTAACTGGTTTAATTATAGGAAGCGTTATAACTTTTTGCAGAGCGACAGAGAAATAAATGCAATCTTCATCAGTCACAGATAATTGTGCATCCCTTTGATACACTTCTCTGAAGGTGTTGTGTTGTGTAGATTCTTATGCAATTTATATCGGGTACACTTTTCGCAAGATGCTCATAGGTTATTGTGCCACGACCGCGGGGCGAAACAAAAAAAAACACAAAATGCCCTCCCCTTCCTCCGCTAACACTCAACGTGCTGTACCATAAGCGCACTAACACTCGACGCACTGTACTTGATACTTAGCATAAACGCACTAACTTGTAAATTTAGTGCGCTTTATTATGTACGGGAATTGAATCATGTAGTGTACTCCTAATAATAAACGCATTATCTCAGGTTGATGCTATTATCATAAGCATGCCAACGTTAATGACCTTTAAGATTGCTTAGAATAACGCACCAACTTAAAGATAAAGCGTTTATGACTAGTCATCCTATCGCTACTAGAAAATTTTTTGGTACTAACTATAGATAATGCACTCTCCATTTGTAAAACTGCTATTAAAGTCTTAGTTAATGCGTTTATAAAAACTAAAAAACCGTGTTACAGGCATAATTTATATAATGTTACTTTGGAAAGTTTGTAGATCTTATTTTCCTGATTTCAGATATGTATATAACTCAAATCACAAAAAAATCGAGATGATGCGTTTTTCATAAGCACGGCAGTTTGGTAAAGATTACAAGTACAAGATTCAGGCATTAAATTATTGCGAACATTAAGCTATTTCTAGAGACTTTATACCAAAAATAACATACAATATGAGCTTATTATTGTGTTTAATACTCTAATTACAAATGCTGCTGCTTCGTATGAGCTAAGTGGCCAAGCTCTCGAGAGTTTTCAAGCCGCCTGAAGGCCTTTGACTTCGCTTAACGATTACTTGTACTAAGACTAACAGCCGGAAACTAAAGTGTCCTCTAATCCACGGTAGCGCCTAGATGAAAATGTCAGTCTTGTGTATGGTCACCCATCCAAACACCGTCCTCAAAATACTCTTCCTACAAAATAATCCTATATACTCAAAAATACTATCAATATCATATCAATTGATATTAGAATGATGCATATTTGTAATTTACCTTCCCTGTTCCCCGATAACTATAATCTAGCGGTTTTCAAGGCAAGTGGCGCTTTCCACCTTGGATCGCAATATCGCTTACCACCAGGAGAATTGCGATCAAACGCAAAAGTAAAAAAAAAACCTACTAGAGCTATTATATGGGCCACATTACAAATTGTCTCATAAAAATGAATGCTGCTACTGTGATATATATATCTATAAATTTATTTTGCTATCCATATCAATCGTGTAGCTATTATTTTTCAATGACTTTAAAGAGATATGATTAGATTATAATATATAGTCTACATATTGAGAGGTTATATTTAGGTCGTTTCTCTAGACTAGACTGTTCAAATTCAGTGTAAGTTGGTTCCAAGATGCGACAAATTGCTTCAGACGGTACAAAAAGTTAACTTCGAGACGGGTTTAAAATTAATTAAGCCCTGAACAGTTGACAGATAGTTACCGAGTTGTCAACTGGTAAGAAGTTCGCTTCAACCGCGCGAGTTGCTCTTTGAATCAAGTTGCAACAACTATTCATTAACAATATTGAATAAACTTTGTCACTCTTTATCTTGTTTTGTTACTCGACATTTATTATATAGTTAATTAATACTCGTATTATAGTTTAAAAGAAATGTGAAGCTCTGTCGGGCGCACAGATGTCTAGCGCAGGTTTGCCCCGCCTATGAATTCGAGTTTTCAGTGAAGAAAAACATCGTGAGGAAACTATAGCATGGTGGTAGAGTATTTACTAGTGCTCGTTTTCTAGATACCTCGCGTTGAAAAGTCTATCACATCACATGTAACTGACGCATAAATATTAATAACACATACTAAAAGCAAAACCAGATGGAACAACCTCTGTCTGAGAAACAACAACTGGCAGCAATGCCCTGATAAAAAACTCCATTGACGCATAAATTTTATTTAATTTAATTATTTATTTCAAAGATAAAATACATTAATATATTATGTGCAAATGTTAAGTGTTTACCTGTTACCGTTATTAGTATATATTATAGCAAAAAAAAACGATAATACACAAATTATTGTACGGGTACCCCACTTAATATTTTTTATTTTTAGTAGGTATACCGGCACGGGAAAAACATCAATTGTATAACTATCACGGTTTCTGGGTCATAGCCTGGTGATAGACATACAGACAGATAGATAGACAGTCAGACAGACAGATAGGCCGATCTACAGACAGATGGATCGAAGGCTAAGTAATAGGGTCCCGTTTTAACCTTTTAGGTACGGAACCCTAAAAACCGTGTCTAATGAAACGTGCACTCTAATGAGTCCCAAAAACCAAATTGAGATAACCCCAAAACTAAGTTCCTAAGTAGACGGGTGTTTCCAATGAACCAATTAATCACGTTACAGCTAATATCCGCCTTCTAAGGGGTCTTTACGTACTTGTGCTGGTCCAATTCATCAGATTCATTGGACTATCTCAAAGTAACGCCTCCGGGTAAAGCTCATCAATTTATATTATCTTCAGGTATCTATCGCTTTGCGAATGGACGCTTAATTAAAATGAATTCGAAATTCAAATTCATTTACTTTTTAAAATGTAGCATTACAGGGACATAATCTCTAAAGCTACTCGTATATATACTTAAAATTAAAACAATAGCTAATAGAAAATAATATTAGTACATAATTTAATTAAATAAAAATTGAAAACAATAAATTCGTCACCGTCACACAATAAACGAATTGCATCATATTATAAGAACACTTAATTTAGTACATGTAGAAAGGGACTTAAATATAGAAAAGTAAAAAAAAAAAAACTATTTAGATAATACGCAACTACTCGTAATAAAGAATAGTAGGGGCGCGTAGCATGGCAGTGTATCAGATAATTTTACATCGCGAAATATCTCCAAGCAACTTTAATAGGTTTTATTTATCCATTTTCTGTGCAAGTGTATGTATAGAGAAAAATACCAACAAATTTTACAAATGATAAACATGAAAAATTGCTGTGAGATTAATATTTTCCATATTTTTCAATCCTATCGCTTTTGGACCCCCTTCGTTTCCAAAAACAATGGTCTCTCTCTCTCTCTCTCGCTCTTTCTCTCTCTGTGTGTGTGTGTGTGTGTGTGTGTTCGTGTCTGGACGAATGAACAAATTATGATTTTAATTTTTTATATAAAATGTGTATTATGCGGGAGTGTACTTTACGCCACTACCCCAATATGAGTATCCAATGAAAGAGCTTACAAGTAGAATACTATACACTTTTTTTTACAACAAATGAGCTTGCGCTTGATCACAATTCACCTAACGATAAGCGACATTATTATCTAAGGTGGGGTGACCCAGAAAAATAACAGTTCACTCTTGCTTTGAAAACCGCCAGATTGTAGTTTTCGGGGAACAGTTAGCTTTGCAATGAATTCCGCGTCTTCACGGTTCGTACTATGAAAGTGGAGGCAAAGCGCTTAGTACGCGCCTTTGGAACCACCACGGTATAGCGATGCTGCCTTGGTGTTTCCCTGCTCGTCCGATTGTGGAATGGGCGGAAGGAAATAAATCAAGCAATTCCGTCGCACCCATACCGAAATTTGAATAAATTAGATAAAAAATTTGATAGCAATGGCAAAGAATCAAAAAAATACATTCACATATATGTATGTACACATTGTAATTGTACGCCAAAATACCGAAAACGCGACTATAAATACCGATGTGGATTGCAACCATAAAAAATTACGGGATCGGTACCTAGTGCGTAAATAATGATTTACGATAGAAGTAAAATCCAGCTACATTTCTGAACGAAATATTTTTACCGGATTTTTTATATTTTTAAATAAGTATTCCCAGGCCCGACTTAACGAGTGTTGCTTATACAAAGAAGCGCTAATTAGATCTTTCAACACAAAGAAAATGGGTTTTTGTTCAGTAATCTACAAGTTTTTATAGGCCGAGTGGTTCTCAAACTTTTTATAGTAGCTGATAAAGATCGTGATTTCTTTTAAGGCTACTTTTTATGAGGCTGTTTGAGAAAGAAACACAGGGATAAAAATGGGAGACTATTGCATGAGTTAAAATCTAAATAATAAACTTATAATATTTTGAACAGAGCCAATCCCTTTTATGTAAAAAAATACCAGTATAATAAACCAACACTAATATTAATAAATAATAAAAATAAATATTAGGACACATTTCACACGGCTGGTTAGCCCGATTTGAATCCACTTATAGTTTGTATTATGGCTGTTAACACAACTAATATACTATTTATACAAACATACATAGATATACATACATATTTACCGCAGCCAGACCGACAGCCAACAAATTTAGTTCATCATAAAGATGTTGACCATGGCGAGAAACGAATCCGGAACTCTCTGGTTGTCAATCCGGTATGGTAACCATTACGTCAACGGGGTCGTCGAATATATGTGTAATATATATGTCTTTTACCATTTTTTGATAACTAGCCAAGTGCGAGTAGGGCTTGCGCATGAAGGGCTCCGTACATAACATACACGTAAACCTTTTAAATGACATTCGTTTGGATGGTCTACCATTCAAACACTGTCTGCATCGACCTTTGCTTAAGTTCTATGATCGCTTTAGATTTCCTTAGTTCACCGTGCGACGGCGTTATAGAATTTACTAATAAGATTATTAGAAAATATTTCATATAAGCACTCGAATCGGGTGCGTTCGTACCTTTTTTGCGCTCGTACCTTTTTAGGGTTCCGTGCCTAAAGGGTGCCAATGTATTATTACTAAGTTTTCGCCGTCCGCCCGTTTGTCCATCTGTCACCAGGCTGTATCTCATGAACCATGATAGGAAGAAGGTTCATTTTTTTACAACAATTAACGCTTGATTTATTCACAAAAAGTTAGTTATATTATAAAATAGCTATTAGTTAGTAATTACAAAATTATTTAATTAAATTAAATACACATATTATGTCTATGTGTGCTTCTATACAATGTACTATATTTTAGTAATTTTTCATCACCATCATCATGTACTTGGCCATTGGCCATTGAATTCAGAGGCTCGAAGTTAGCCCAAATAATATGTGAATTCACGAAACCAACCGGTTAGCAAGGATTTTTAATGTACTCGTACATTTTGACTAACTTTCAATAAAGATTACTTTGTAACAAAACCGCACCTGTAGCTTTTAATCTATGCGTTGAAATGAATAACTTATGAGTTGTAGTTTCGAAAACTTTTCTTGTTATAACTTTTCTCGTTGTATTGGAGTTTGTGTGATCATTATGGCAATTCTGGTTCAGAAAAGGAGTTAATGGTGTATTATGATAATACAAACATACTTAACTACTAAAGTTATATTGGATAAAAGTGTTTACTAAGGTTTTATAAGTAGGTAGCAGTTTCTTAAGTAAAAAAGACAGCATTGAAAAAGATAAAAAAAATAAAAGTAAAAAAATATTTTTAACCCTGGCCGCTGAGCAAACGTATCCATGGAATGGAACTTTTTAGATGGCTGAAGACGACGACGCCGGCCCCCAACTTGATAGCGCAAGGATTTGGTGGACTTCTGCACCAACTGGAAGGAGCAGGCCCAGAACAGAAAAGCGTAGGGTATTATAAGTATTATAAGGGTATTATAAGCGTAGTAAAGTTGGGGAAGACCTTTGCCTCAACCATGGGATAATATAGGTTAGATAAAAAAAATATTCATAAACAAATCTCAGTCAATGCTCCAGCGAAGCCTCAACTGGGACTTTTTTAAGCGTCCGTACGAGTTTATGTGTAGGTGTTGATAATCACGTAGAGGCCGTTATTTGAAGCAATCTTGACGAAACGTGGTTTACAGGTTATTTATTAACAGAATTTATACAAAAGAGGGAACTTTGCTTAGTATTATTTGCGTAGTAATTTAAATTTTCTATAGATTATGATAAACATATATGTACCTACATATATGTTTATCATAATAAAATAAAGTTTTGTGAATATTACTATAGTTGTCGAAATATTTAAAAAAAAAATGCTTGAAAAAAAATTTGTTCTTGAAATGTGCCGTCGGAAAAACTACTAATTCGCTTTAGTTCGAAAATTCTAAAATTGTCTTTAATCGAAAACGGTTTTCATTTATTACTCACCAACTCACCAGCCGCAGCACCGGACCAAATTGATTGCGGTATTGAATAACCTAGATAACCCTTTGTAAGACCAGTTACTATCCCAATTTCCATAATAGGACATGGAAACCTGAGATTTCCATAATGGAACAGAGGGCAGTCCGGGCTAGTTTAATCACCTTTACATTGACGATTATAATAGAAGAGGTCATTTCGAAAATCGGAAATCTGCAGGAAATTCGTTGTCAATTATCCACTTTCAAACTTATCATCATAATTATATACAATTTAAAGCATAATTAAAAAACGATTATAATTATATTATATCTACGATTCACGCGTTAAAAAGGAAATAAAGCTAATTACCTGTTTTTAATTTACCGGAATGAGAGTTTGCCCTCTCACTCCATTGCCACTTTACCTTCATTACTCCTTGTCACTCTGTGTCTTTATTTTTAACCGCTTTGTGCTATAATAAGTAAATATCGTTTTATTTAAAACTTATGCTACATTTTCATTAACATCATTAATACGAGTAACATACTCGTATTATATGCACGGATGACTAGCACGTATGAAACAGATATTATTATTGGACTTCTATTTGTTCAGTTGTTTAGATGTATGTTCTTTCTGTTATTCTTAGTCATGTACCCTGTGAAAATAGGGCATAGTAAGATTCACTACCCCGAAAGTGACATAAAACAAAATCGTTAATGACATTTCAAGTAATTTAAATTAGGAATATAATATGTCGTATTCGTCTAAAAATCTGAATCGAAAGGAATTTTACTGTCACCTTGGTTTTATTTAAGTTTATCTCTATTCAACTGTGCTTTTAGTGCCTTTATAACCGTTGTTTTACTAGTCTTTTCTCTAAAATATAATATTATACCATGAAATTTCTAAGAACGTCCATACTGTTCCTTCATCCTTCAATCCTATTACCTAGGGCTTAGTCTCCTTTGCATTAAGCGTAGGCGATAATAGATGTCCAGCCCAACTGCCAATTTGGCAACGACGTGCCATTCATTGGAGGGAACATAGTGTTCACGGACCCGTACCCAGGGAATTAGGGTCTCATGCGACCTAGAGGTAATTAACGATTAGGTATTGTCCTGAGCTGCGGGGCTAGAACGGGAAGTGGACAATTTCTACCCGGGAAAGGAAACAACCTGTTCGTTTATTTTACTTTTATTTTAGTCTTTTATTTCAATGCTGCGTTTGATGTTATATTTTTGTAAACTTCTTTAAAATTTTAGCAACACAAATTAATATTTATTATTTTGTTATAAAAATGGCAACGTAAGAGGATTACTTGCACTACTTTTCTTCCACCTCCGAAACAGACGATTGATTGTAATTCATATGTAATTCAAAGAGTATTTATCATCGTTTTACGAGAAAACAGCTGGGAATAGCGGGATAAAATATCCACGACAAATTGGTAATATTTCATAGGAGCAATCGCTTTTTGCCATGTACCTTATTGCCATGATATGGTGATAGGGAGGATTTCCACTGAGAGGAAGAAAATACGGTGGAAAGACTATAGAGCTCCTCGTCCCGTGCTAGCCCTGCTGGTTGTTTAACTGCTTGTATTGTAACGGATTTTATGTAATGAAGTTGTGGAGGTGGACAATTTTGTCTTATATTATTATCAAAAAAAAAATATTTTTCAAAGAAAATTAATATGCTTAAGTTTGTTAGTGATTTATTGACCTCTCGTTTAGTTATTACAAACAGAATAATGTGTCGAAAATCACATTGTCCTGTAACGCCAAGCTTACAAGTAATAAATGACTCGTAAGTGCACTGATATAGTTAAAGCCAAATACATTGTTTGATGTACGTATTGATGTGCACCAATGGAGCGGGAATTCACACGACACTGCAATACAGGCCCCTAGTAGTCTCAGAGGCCTTCGGGCGGCCTGAAGACTATCGACCTCAGAGCTTGGCCTCTTAGCTCATACGGAAAAGTAGAATCTACTAGTAAACATATTGAAGTGATTCAAACTCTTTCGGAAAGACCTGTGAGCTCAAAATGTAAAGTTAAGTAAGTTATGTTTTAATCATATAAAATACAAGAAAAAAAAATGTATATGCTTTCTATTTTGTTTGCATAAAACGTATTCCTGCGGTATCTAAATCTTTACTCTGGTTTCTCTATTGCATCACCTCTACTGGATTTCTCTGTTGCATTTCTTTTAGAGATCGGTTCAACGTTTATTGTCATTTGACGATAGTGAATTAGAGCGAAATCTCTGAATTGAAATAAACTATCTTGAAGCACTCTGAAATTATCTTGCTATCCCACTTCCTACTAATATTTAAAGGCGAAAGTATGTGTGGGTTATTGAAAGTTTGCGTTACTCCATCAGGCTCTAAAAACTGAACGGATTTTCTAGGAAATTTTGTTAGGTGATAGCTTAGGTCCTGAAATAACACATATACCACTTTTATCCCAAATTTACTCACACGACACTACAACCCGCAGCTGGTCGAAATCCAAATTTATAAACAGCTGGTTTCTCTGATCATACACACGATAGTAATAAACTAGATATCTGATACCGAAATTACGAGCCGGAAACGACCAATATCCTACAAGACCGGTATTGCGGTCACAATTCGCAATATTCAGACATAGCCAATGTCATTTACATGCATTAGTAATTGATATTGGTCGGCCAATTATGCTCGAACCAGTAGGTGTTGAGATGTAGTCGCAGTTTCGTGTCTAGTGATTAATTATTGAAGCAGGATACACTTGTAAGGATAGGGGTATCTATCTGGGTGCTTTTGTTCTTATCCTCTGGGGAAATTATCACGTGTTCTACGACATCGATAGAAGTAATGGTCTTGTCTAAGAAGAGTTAAAAAAATTATCTAGTGCAAGCCGGGATGCGCTTGAGGGGTTCTATACCATTTATCTAAAAAAATGCCAAGTTTTTTGTTCCCCTACTACTGACGTAGGGTCCATACCCTACCTGTTTAATATTATTTTAATTTTGATTTTATGGTTTAATAGTTAAATTAATACATAAACTAACCTTATGTGAATATTAAGAGTGTCAACCAAATGATATATAGATTGAGTCAAAATTGCTTTTAAATTACGTTTTTATACGGCAAGGCCGGAACCCCCATACCACAACCGTAATTTCCATCATATGAGTATGAGACAAAATAAACAAAACCTTGGACGTAAAATTGCTCATTTATAAATATCCCATTTGGTCACCTGTCGAATCATTAATCGCAAATATAGGTGTTCAGATTCTTAAGAGAGAAGATCAGCACATACTGGCCAACGTCATTACCGTCCACTGAAATCTTAACTACCGTCATTTTAAAATCAGAGCTAGAAAGTCCTCTGTGCAGCAGCTATCTGGAGGAAAATGAAATGGTAAAACACATCTTTCAGCATTGGACCTCTGCTTACCAATCTAGGCAGAGGTCCAGCCTGATGAAATTAGTTTCAAGATTTCCATTGAATTTCGAAACAAACCATCTGACGCAACAGGGTTAGAACAAGTGAGCTAGCGACCCAAAGCCGCGCTCTGTTATTTTAAGGAGTTTGGTTAGCTAGAGTGGTCTGGTAAGACAATACGCCCCTACCGGATGCTTGCGCAGGATTTATCACCCCCATAAAAAAATAGGCGCAATTCCTCTTAAAAAATATTGATTACAAACTTACCAGAAACAATATTTTTTTTACGACTTATATTAGAGTATGTTGTTGACTATAATAACTAGTAATTAATCTGCCAAACGCTATATGTGACAATCGTTAACATTTTTCCACTGATGTTCTAATAAAAGATGGCAGGAACCGGCAGCCGGCAGGAATACCATTCCGTAATTTGGCCGACCCGGCGCGTGACCGGAATGTCCCGTTCCTGCTTCGACCACGTCTTGTTCTGGTTAAGGTGTGCGTTCGAACTTTAATTGCAGATTGGTAAAACGTTGCAACAAATGTATAGCACTAAGGTCAGTTCGTGCATGATGATTATTCTTAGCTCACTAACGTTTTTTTGTTCGGGTTGCAGATAGTATTCTTAGCCTTCTTCTTCTTCGTATGAGCTAAGTGGCCAAGCTATAGTGTCGAGAGTTTACAAGTCACCCGAAGGCCTAATTTGGCTTAACGACTACTTGTACTAAAACTAACAGGCGTAACCTACAATTTAACGTGTCATCCGACCTACGGAAGCGCCCAGATGAAAATGCCACTCGAATAACGACAGTCTTGTGCATGGTCACCCATCCAAACACCGTCCGCTTCAACCGTTGCTTAGCTTCGATGATAGCGTTAGATCACCCTAACTAGCCGAGCTACCGTTGCTACAGAATTCCAAGTCAATAACACAAAACATATACAAAAACATCGACTTTAAATACATAAACTCGATGAAGTCGTTCAAAAGTTAAGAATTCCAGGACATGGGACAAATCTAAATGTGGGATGGGGTATATTGAAATTGTGGCATGTTGACAAGCGAAATGAGGGTAGATTTGTTCTCTGCTTGGTAAATGAACGTCTGCGCGTCGCCGCCTCGAAAGTCTCTGAGAAACCGCTTATAAGCATACTCACGTCACTATCTCACATGCTTGTGTAGTTGTACAATTATTGTAACTATTAAGGTTATTCAAATGATGTGTGTGAGTTTTCCGATGGTCGAAATTAACACTTATTACTTTGAAAGTAGTACTACAAAGTTATAAATGTTAAAGTTGACCATCGAGAATACTACATTCGTTTTTATACAATCCATCCACTCTAAAAGATCGAACAGAAGCCTACGATCATGGATAAGTAAGGTCAAACATTTCAATGGTCAGATAAATAACAAATAGTATATTGTATTCGAACGATAGCAAAATACTCCGCAATGGTTGGGATAGGCTTTTTAATGCGAGCAGGTTTAGCATCGGAGGACCCACAGCTACGGGATTTATACGGGAGGTATACCTAAAGTAGTTTTTGTAAGAAGCTTCTGACCAAATAGTATTATGTCAATTGTCTAATGAGTGTTTGTGAGAGGCACTGTTTTAAAAGAATAATGTTAAATGTAATTTTTTAAATTCGGTTTACTTTTCTAACGCGTGAATCTGTTACAGTTTTGTGTCAGCTGTTTTGAGTACGCTCTAGTAACTGATTATTATCTATCTTTAATTGTATTTATACTCCGACCACCGTTTTCGATTCCAATAAACCGACCATTATAGTTTGTTTGTGGAAGTTACGTTTATTTTATTAAGCAAATAACGAAGTCACTAGAAAACTGGCACCTAATTGATAAAAGAGGTAAGAAAAGCTGCTTGCTTTGCTGCAGTAGGTATCTATGCAGCTTGAAATTCATCAAAAGAGCGAAATTTACTCATACTTTATTTTACGTAAAACATTTGCATAAATTAGTCATAAATTCTCGGCAGCTGAGAAGGAAAGGCACCTTAACTTTGCCTCGGTAAAGTGATTACCGCACGGCTAATTGCATTCGAGTTATCGCCTAACATTGTTATTGAAATCCTGTTGCTGACGCTGTTTTGCGGTCACTTTGAAGATTTGTTACGTCTTTGTACTCGTTCGAACTTAGGATATTGGCATGGATCATATTTTTCAAAGACTACAATTATTTAATATGGGCCAATTTATTCCTCATTTTTTTTTCAGTCGTTTCGTTTTGTTATTATGTCAGATAATAGTGACCTGTTCTGTAATCGAAACTTTTGAATACCCCGTATATACTTACCGTATATACTCGTAAATGACAAACCCATCTTAGCATTTTAGCGTATATCAAAATGTGCCATTTGTATGGAGATAAATCTACTGCTGTTCTGTTAATTCCTCTGATAAGAAGATTTTTTTTACAATCAATATTAAATCACATTTCACACACGCCTGTTTGGTCCCATACTTACCCATTTCTAGTTTATGTTATAACAGAACAAATAATAGCTAACACAACTAATTTACTACATGTATACGAGTACATACTTAAATACTTTATATCGATACATATTATATAACACCTAGATTGACAGTCAACAAATTTAGTTCATCACAAAGATGTTGCTGGGAACCGAACCTGTGACCCTCTGGTCGGCAGTCTGGCAAGGTAACCATAATGCCAATAAAGTCGTCGTATGGCTTATGGCTGCATTGCTGATCAACGTCTTGAAGAAGAGGGTTGTTCATTCACAAATATATTATATTTAGAATCGAGAATGGCATGAAAAGAAGTGCCATTATCATCGAGAGGCGTCGAGGCGCTGCCGTGGGTCGGATGACACGTTCAATTGTAGTTCCCAGCTGTTAGACTTAGTACAAACAGCCGTTAAGCAAACTCAGAAGCCTTCGGGCAACCTGAAAACTCTCTCATACGAAGAAGAAGTAAATGAACCTTCCGTAGCTCTGTTTAAAGACAGAAACTGTAAAGGCAGTCTGGAGTAAACCACGACAGTAAAAATAAAAGCGTCTTGTAGTAAAATACGAAGTGCTTTGTCTAGTAGGAAACGTAGTTTAAACTAAATGAGTATGAATTGTGTAAAAGTTTAACAGGCCCATCATGATTGAAGATAGATGTTTTTAACCCACGACGCAATAAATATGAGACCCGTATCACTGTTTAGAGCCTATTGTCAGACCTTTTATACTGGAAGCCTATGGATCGATTGTACTCTAAAAGCCGAGAGTGCCCTTCGAGTCCAATATAATAATGCGTTTAGGATGGTGTTGGGGCTGCCACGCTATTGCAGTGCGTCAGGTATGTTTGCAGAGGCTCGCGTAGACGGCTTCCACGCAATCATGCGCAAGCGGGTAGCCTCCCTGATGCGGCGGGTGCGGGGCAGCACTAACACCTACCTAAACCTTATAGCTGATAGGATCGACAGTCCTCTGTTGGGCAGGGTGACACACCTACATGTGCTGCCGTGGCATCGTTGTGCCAAGTAGAATAATTTTAAGTGCCAAACATTGACATGCTAATAGTTTTTAAGTACCTATAATTATGATTTTGATTATTAATAATTGTTGACATTTGTAAGTATTAAATTTAAATTTATTTGTTGTAATTATGTGTAATATGGATGACAATCTGAAGTAAATAAATAAATAAATAAATTAACGCGGGTCTTAATAATTTATAAATTGATGCACATATTCTGTCAATAGACGGCTTGCAGAGATAAAATAATTGGTCAAGTGCGAGTCAGGCTTACGCATGAAGGGTTCAAAGTTGAATTTGTTGTATATACATAAGAATAACATAGATATGTTCTAAAGTAATAACAAAGCTGTCAAAGTTAAAGCACAGAGTTTCAAAGTTAAAGATGTGAATTAATGACTTGTTACTTTGAAAATGTAATTATTTTCTCAAGTAAATGTAAGTCAAGTTACTTTGGTTGGATTCTAGCTTGTCTGTGGCTAAGTAATCAGGCTTAAAAGCAATTAAAAGTACATAAACGTTCGAATTGTAAGTATGAATTTGAAGTTAACAGTTTATTTAATTATAAACAAATTATTTTCAAAACATCGTATTTTTTTGTAACTTAAAATAATAAATAATTAGTGAAAAGTATAACAACGAAAGCTTAAATCTTAATCATTATAAGAAAAAAATACGGCAATACACGTTTTTGAAAATCGGAGGGAACGGTTCTTTGATGTGTTACTTAACCAGGCTTCACTGTATATGTAACTGAATCTGAATCAGACAAAAAAACAGCAACTTCCATACTTTGGTTGTAACCAATTTCTTTTACGCAACTGTTTGTATGAAAGCGCTTCCCATCAGTCTTTCAAGCAAATAACTTTCTTATGTCTCCATATTTCCCAATAGACCGCAAATACTTTCGCACAAAGGCGGAAAAACGCTACAATACTGTATATTATTATTATACCTTGTCATTCATTATAATAAAAGCAAGCAAGACTAGAGTAAAAAAATCGTAGTATTTATAATATTATTTACTTAAGTAAGTACGTGTAATTAGTTACATTGTTAGGTTTGTATACATTGTTACTTGATGAAACAAAGTTATATTTATTCTGTATATGCTACATATCTGTTGAAAACAATAACAAATTTGACTTCATAGAAAATACTCTTTTTATCGGTATGGTACTATGGTACGTATTAGGTGCGCGGACACTGAAAAAAATTTTTTGTGAATAACTTTGTTGTTGGTACCTATGTATGATGCATAGTAGAAGGCTCTGGCGTCTGCTGTATAGTTTGGTTGGTGGACAGTTATTTCCTTGCCACTATAAGTCAAAATTAAATTTGATTTAACGTAATTTTTCTATGATATATATATATACATGTCCTATGAGTATTTCTTTTTAAATAACTTATTGACTCAGGCGTTACTTGGCGGAAATCCATTGTAAATAGAAGACAAAATATATTTAGTGTACTTCCGCTGTGATCCGAAACCGAAATTAAGACAAGTAAAGGAAAAATTAACTAAAATCAATTAACTAAGATTAATTAAGTAATATTAATTAAGATTCTTTTTAATCTTATTTGTTTTATAAGAACGTCAAGCAAAGTAGTGCTTACTATGCATTTTTACGGCATTGAAGGCATACCTATTATATAGTAAACATTTATTATTATATTTCAAAACATTTCTTTAAAATTGCTGCGCAATAAAAGCGTCAGTAAGAAACCGTACAAGAATAATATTTGCGTACCTCCGCGGAACAAAGTCGATACCCAATACTCACGGGCGGGAAGACAATCTTCTGGAATCTTAGTTGATGTAAGTATCTATCTGCCTTTTGTAAGTGTACTATCAAGTACAGAACGTTTCAATTGAAAAAAAAAAGAATATCCTACAAGGTTGGATACAAGAAAACCTTTGCACCGGGGGCGACCAGAGGCGGGTTATTTGATTAGTATTAGTTTTAATTTTTAATATGTGACATTTATATTGGACGTAATTTCATGTAATTTACCTAATATTTTTCGATTACTTAATATAATTTCCTAATTTATTAATTAAATAGGTTTTAATATACAAGAAGTACAGCTATAATAAAGAAATATATATGTTGTAACCAGTTTTTATACGAGGATATTATCATTAAATTAATCAGAGTTATTGTTGCGTAGCAACGCTTAATTTTTTTTAAAAATAATCTGCCTTTCTTTCACCTAACTGTATCTCATGAATCGTATAGACAAAGGCATAGTATAATGAAGAAATGTACACGATATTAAAAAAATAATAATATTACTTTATATAAATAATAATAATATTACTTTATTGCACACCAAAAAATAGAGAAATAATTACAAGGTATAGAACTTAAAAACTAGAGCACAATGGCGCACAAAACTGCACTTTATAAGTACGCAGTGTGGTGAAAAATATATCTATGTAATTAAAAATCCCGAAACTATCTAGACGCGTAGTCAAACGAGCCTCTAAAATTCTTCCTCAAACATTTTACTATGAGATTGTACCTGCATTACGTAGGGATGATGGAAAAAATGGCACATGCCAGCCGTTTGCTTCAATCAGGAGATAGCGCAGGAAGATATCAAAGTTATTTCTTACCATGTTACCACATAAAAAGTACGAAATTGTGTGCTGAAATGCGCAATCTGTATTTCAGAATGGAGCAAAGATGTTTATCTTATGAAACAGTTATAAACTAAACAGAACAACAGTTATATACCTACTAATATTTTTTTATACAAATAAATGTATATAAAAAAGAAAATCTGAAGACGTATGTCACCCGCCAACCCGCACTAGTCCACCGTAGTGGATAATGGCCTGTATCTCTCTCCTAGTGAGAGGAGGTCCCGAGTGCCCGCCGTGGGAACCCATAGCGGGCTGCGCAAAAAAAAAGTTTCACCACGACATCAAAACCATATAAATAATTGAGCGCGGTTGAACAACATAATTTCCACAAAAACAAATTCTATTTGCTTACGTCTCACAAATTCAAAGTAAGTGCAAATATTTGTCATAACCTAGAGAGACATTTTTATAACATTCCACATTTGCTCAAGCTACCGAGCCTTATGAATAGAGATGAGAAATAAAAGATTGCTTTTTGACGAAGTGAAGTTTCCCTCATATTTTCTAAGAAGTGATCCATGTTTTTAGAAACGAAAATGTAACACCTTGCATCAGTTATCCATTTTGTGGTGTTCATTGGTTACTGCGTTACTTTTTTCATCGTTTTTTTTAATAAGGATTAATTTAAGTATTAGATATTATAAACAGCCATCACTTTATGGTTTCTTACCTAAAACCTATTAGCATAGACAAAGTTCAATATACTTTGTCTACGCTATTTTAGATATTATTATATTAAATTATGTTAAAGACCATGATCCGGATACGAACCAAGTTATACCTTAATCTTCTTCTTCCTTGCCTTATCCCACTAGGTGGGGTCGGCCAGTTATACCTTAATAACATTTGGTAAATCGAAAACAAAGCATAAAACTGATAATTGTATTATTTATCTTTTATTACTCATCCAAATCATAATTTATGTCATAACATATTTAGTATACAATTTAATACTAATTACAATTGCTTGAAAAAAATATATTTGGTGATAATATGATCTGAAAAAAAGTGCATTATATTTTATTTTACAGACAAAATTAAGCAAATCAATTGAATTGATGGTATTTTGTACAACCTCTTTCGATGCAACCCTAAAAAATATGCTGACGTATATGTTTGGTGCTGGGTAAAATTTTGAATTTGGCGAATATTTATGTTAACGTTAGTGCAATTGCTATTATAAAAAATAAACATGCCTAAAAGTTTTATGTTGTGATATTGTCAATTCGCCACTGCATGAATGAGGTAGAAAAACGCACGTTGCCGTTTCTCAATCTTCACACATTTTTGCTAGTTCGATAACGGATATACCTACTATTTGTATGATCTTAATGATAAATCTTTTTCGTTTTTGTCCGGATATGTAACGCATGTAGACCGGATTAAACTTTGATCTCTACAGAAAATATAAAAGTCTCGTTGTCTCCCCAAACATTGCCTAATTTCATATTCGTGAGAGACGCGAACAGTAAATAGTAATTCTGTGATCCAAAGAAGAGATAACACTGTTAAAATAAAAAATAAGCAAGCAGTTAATCATGCTTGATGAAAACCTTTTTACTGTCTGCGCCTGGTACACAATTAAATGCATTGTATTTTATTGGGTTAGTAAATTAATAATAAACGGTACACGGATAATAGAAAAAAAAATGGATATGCTACGTCAGAAAAGACATGATTTTATTATTGTGTATTTAATCAAGACCATAGTTTTTCCATAACCCTACGCAAATTTCGACTTTTGGATCTCTAGAATAATAATCTGTCAGGATGTATTTCTTCTTACATGATATCATAGTATCAACATTAAGTTCTAATAAAAAAAAAACACATTTTATTTATAACTTTTACAAATGCAAATATTCTCGTACAATTGGCTTCATAAGCTTCTAAAGAGTACCACCCGTAAATTTAGTATAATAACTGTATCTTCTTTATGTGCTTAATATTAAAAACTACATATCGTCCGTGAACTTCTGAGATCTCCTATCTGATTATACGCACATTTTACAAGCGGAACAATAAACTGATTTATTTAGCCATCGTGAAGACTATTGAAAAAAATAAAAATAAAACACTTGGTCATTTTTTAAATGCTTTTACTACTAATGTTGCAAAATAGCTATTATTTTGAGTTCTTCTTTATTGGACGGAAGTTAGGAGTTTTAAATTTTCAAATTCTCAAATGTAAGTTATGAGGTGTCAGAAGTTCACGGACGATATATACCTACAGGTGAGTAATAAATTGTTAACTAAATTTGATTTTATGGATAGTATATTATTACAGTACTGGTACTTTTAAATTAGTCGTGCTGTCAGTTGTCTGCAAACTAGTTTTAATACTTTTTTTACCGCCGGAGTTACCTGCAATTAATTTACACCCTATCCACTGTAGCGGAGTAACAGACACAAAGCTATTTAATTAGTCCAGCGAGTGTCAACACGGGGGAGTGTCGACACAACACGGGCGCCGGAATAACTCGCGTTGTAATCACAGACATAAGCTAAATTGCTATTGTCACTATCAAAATACGTCTGAGAAGAGTTATTCTACATGTTAGGTAAATATTTAGACGGTAAATCTGAGTGGTGTTATTTTGGCTCGCTGTACAAACAGTCGGACTGACTATCTACGCTGCGTGTAGATTTATTCATTGTTCATTTTTTCAAGATTTTTTTTTACAAACAAGATTACAAGGTTATCCAACACTGGTCAGAGATGGAACAGGCGTGAATAACTGGAACTTAAGGATGCTGCCAGATTATATTGTTAGGTGCTTGGCGAAAGATTTTCAACTTGAAGTGTCGGCTATTATAGAACTGCCGTTATTTGCTGACATTTAGTCAGCTAATTTGGCCGATTAATGACTACACAAAAAACTCCCTCGTTGGCCTTATTCTCGGTCCTATGTGCCAAGTTTTGACTTGATTCGAATACCTATATTAATGTTAGTTAGGCATTTATGCGAGTGCCTACATAGTTAGTAAAAAATATTAGTTTTTATGCAGCATTTTTATGTAGCAGTATGAACAAAGTGCACCAAAAGGCGGTTGAAACATTGAAAAATAATTTCATAAATTCTGCTACAAAAATGGATTTCCCGCAGCTTGGTGACAATATCGGCTTACAACGAGTGGAGCATTGGACATTGCATCCGTATCTGAAAACTATTTCAAACATTGCATTTTCACGCTTTGCAGTGCTGAATGCTCATTCGAGCATTTGATGCTTCGCTGGCTTCACATGAAAAATGATACTGTATTTTGCTAGTTAAGGTTTAGTTCCCAGAACGATATTATTAATAAACTACTGTCAGATTTGAACTAAATTATCCGCTAACTAATATTGGTTGAACTTTGGCTGCGCTACATTATCAAATTAAAGACTTTGAAATCCCGAGAATATATATTTAAATTAAACTATGGTTGGTCTGGATTGTTTCAGAAACATATTATTATTTCGAATGAATACTGAACACGAAATTCAAATTTCAGAAAATCTTTAAAATTTGTTATAACTTTATAGTTAGTTATTAAGAAAAAAATTAAACATTAGCAAAAGAAACCTGCTCAAAGTTGCAGGCCATTTCATTAAAATAAGCAAAATTATAAACCATTCGTAATCATCGCTTCAATTCAATAAAATAAATCGCTAATTTTAAATCATTCCATCAGCAGCGGTGCTACGACACAGGAGCCAGAGACACTCGAAATGAAGGATGAATATTCAGGAATTAAAATTATTGATCATCTCAACAATAGAGGCAACAATCGTACCGAATAGCTAACATTTGAAGCCTTAGCTTGAATGTATCGGTCGCAAACACGTCTCACAAAGTCTGCTGTGTATCTGTGAAACGGAATTGGCTAGTAGTCTCTGAACAACAGAGTTCGTTTGGACAAGGTATTGCTCTTTCGCATGTCTCCCTTTCGCCAGCCATAAATAAGTTCTGGTTATACTACTGATTATATTGTGATCTGGTTATATTGTGATACTGCCGTCTATCGATTTGATTAATAAGTACTACAATGCTTATATAGTGATGAGTAATTAGATTTGTAGATATTTAGTTGTAGAACTAATGGATACCTTTAAACCCAGAACTTTCTGCAAGTAGCGCGTATTTTTAACGAGTATTTTCTTAAGATCTAAATCAATTTGCATGAATGGTTGCAATGCAAGATGGTTGTAGAAGTGTCAATTTTAAAAACTAAAAATTTATAATTTTATTTTCCACATTATTTATTAGACATGGATGGAGTGTGTGAATGAAGACATGAGAGAGAAAGGATTGAGTGTGGAGATGACGTCTGATAGAGGAGAGTGGAAGAAGAAGATTTGCTGTGCCGACCCCACCTAAATGGGATAAGGTGTAGAAGAAGAAGAAGATTATTTATTTTTTTATAATTGAATGAAAAATAAATAATATAATGAAAATTGTTGTGATATCTTTGTAGATATTTCCGATTTGAGAGAAAGCAGTTAGTTGCTACGACTTTATCAAACCGAGGCAATACCGTAATGTAATGTTCTAGTGAGCCGGCTTGCACCGGACATCCTGTTTAATTTGAAATGCAAAGGACCGTCTCGTCCGTTTGAAACTAGTTTCCAAAGAGATATAGGTGGATCCTGATGGGTCTACAGGAGACTCGGCAGGGGTCTACGTATGATAAAAAATGAGGTGCAATGTCCGTAAGCGGTGCTCCACGAAAATGTAACTATTTTCGATAGTGAAGAACAGAATTATTCAATGTTTTTATCAGTAATGAATTTCAGAGGTTAGTCCGGATAAAAAACTTTGTTGTAGTAAACAAAGGGCTCCCCCGGAATCAGTTTTGAAAATGTCAATTGGTCCATGATAAAAACAAGCTTGGAAACCTTTGGATTAGAAGGCCGATGTATAAAGAACTTTACATAGTATGTATATAACATATAATAATAATAATTATGTAGAATATTTTTTTTACTGAAATTCAAATTCAAATTCGTTTATTTTGTTCAGAAAAATATAACAGGTTAATAAAAAAATATATTTATGTACAATACAATATTTTAACACTGTTTAATCAATTATACTTAACAAAGGTTCTCTATATATTATATACAACATTTATTTTTATATATTTATTTTTATATGGGTCTCAATTCCTATAATGAGACCGCGTGTGGTCTAGTGCCATAGGAGTATGTGTGCTCTCTGAATAATATGGAAGAACTCTCAAGTTAATTTACAATATTGTCAGTCTGGACGGCATTTCCACACTAATTTGAATATTTCATTGATAACTTTAAATTAAAAATTGACCAAGTGCGAGTTGGGCGCATGAAGGGTTCCGTACCATTGTTGTATGGGAGGGATATAAAAACATTCGAAAAAACACGTTTAATGAGTTTGAGTTTATTTTGGGTACGGAACCCTAAAAAAGATTAAATCCTATCTGAGATGAATACATAATTTTAAAACTACTGAAACTTTGTATAATAATTCCCACGTAATATTTTTTTTACATGTACACATAATATTTTTTACTTGAGTTACTTCATATGTGTGGTCACAGAAGCGATTCAACGAGGTAGCTACTAAGGTAAGGTAAGATAAGGTAAGGGAGATCACAAGAGTCGATATAGAGATAGTGATACTATATTCTAGAGTAATTTTCTTTGTGAGAACGGAAAGGTGCGAACTGTGAACATTTTAATATTAAGTCCGATTCACAAGGACAATCGCCGGGAAATAGCTATTTTGTACCTACGTTTGTGCCAAAAGCAATTTTAAACGCCTGGCGCTTTCAGAAAGCAATCTCAATCCGACTATACAGCGAGTTTTCCAACAAAATTACATTTTACATTTCCATGTACTGATTTTGACTTGTTCTGTGTAACTCAAGCTTTGACTTTCTATTGTGCTTTCAGTTATTACTATCGACCGAGCTTAAGATTAAAAAATAATTAAAAAGCTTGATTATTAAATCTAAACTAGTTTCTCTCTTTGGTTCTCTCCAAAATAGTGTACGAAGTATACCTACCGCGTGAATATCGACTTCAAATATATAATGCACTTGTAAAACCGCATCTATTATATCTTATCGAGGTGTGGGGCAGCGCGGCTAAAACACGATTGGGGGAACTGCAAGTTTAACAAAATAAAATATTAAAAATGTTATTTAACAATCACTATTTAACGGCAACTAAAACCATTTACCAGGAAACCAAAATAATGAATATCAAACAGTTATATAAATACAATATTTGTATATTTGTTCGCAAAACAATCGAGAGTAAACTTCATACAAACTTGCGGTTCACTAAACGCAAAACTGTTGCGCGCCCCTGCACCCGACGCGCAAGCTATCTCGTATTGCCGAAGGCTCGCATGAACTACGGCAAAGCAATGATAACGTTTGCAGGCGCGCAGAGTTATAATAAACTACCCTCAACTCTAAAAAATGTAAGCCCGTTCACCGCATTCAAAAGTCGACTTTACCAGCACGTAATAACGGATAGCTCACTTTTATGAATGCGTTGGACGGGCAAGCTGTTTATGTGAACTTCATTTTGCTATATAATTTTATAGTGGCGACGAATGATTCAAATAATATTTATGTAAATATGTTCTCATGTAAGTGATAATTTAATATCTTTTGTGAGAATAAATGTCTTTACACCTATTAGCTTAAAAAATACTTGTCTAAAAGAGAATAAGAGTATTAAGGTATTAAGTCGATCAAAATAACAACAATACGAGTATATCGGATATAATTCCGCCTCAGAATTATCATATTACCTGATAAATATGAATTAGCTATAATTATAACAGACATAAAAGACTAATAAATGCTCTGATATGAACAGAACAAAAAAATATAATTACTAATTGTATTTTATTTTCGTATCTTTCTCATCCTACGAACAAATGCGTCATCCTAGCTATGTTAATTATAGGTAAGTACTTTTATCTGTATAATTATTTATATTGGTTGTTAAAGATTATTTTAACGATTTTAATACCCGACGCCAGAACGACGGGGTGTTATAAGATTAACGTGTCTGTGTGTTTGTGTCTGTGGCATCTTAGTTCCCGAACGGATGGAATAATTTTGGTTTTGTTTTATTTATAAATGTGTATTTAGGCGAGTGTGTCTTCAGCTATGTTTGATCAAGATCGGTAAAAGATGGCTGCCGCTACAAAGTGACGAATAACATATTTTCACAATTTCCCCAGTATGGGGTATCAAATGATAGAACTAGACTAGCATACATGCATTATGAAAAATATTTAATCCAAAATTATAGAACTGTTACTTTCTTCAAGTTTTGCAAACAAGTTTCTATGAGTAAACACATCAATACTAGCTTCAACCCATATTTACAGAGTTTTGTGAACAACCGACTATGCCCATAATTATTACAAAACCTAGTTATTTTAGGCTTTCTTCTTCTTCTTCGTATGAGGTGAGTGGCCTGGTGTCGAAAGTTTTCAAGCCGCCTGAAGGCCTCTGACTTGGCTTAGCTCCGAGTTAACATAGGGGCATTTTATACCAGATTATATTAACCATTAAATGGACAATGTTATTTTGAAACAACATACGAAAAATCACAAATTGACCATCTTTTTTATTTAAAATTGCGCAATGTAGTTTATAAACAACACTCACATTATTGCAAAAAAAGTCTTCTTCTCCTTTACCATTTTCCACTAGGTGGGGTCGGCACAGTCTGTTTTTCTCTTCCACGCCACTCTATCAGCCGTCATCTCCACATTCACTCCCTTTTCATTCATATCCTCCTTCACACAATTCATCCACGTCTTCTTAGGTCTACCTCTCCTTCCGCTACTTAAAAAAGTATAGTAAATTAATGTCTAGATTTTTTTACTCAGTTTTCCTAGACAGTACATACATGTCTATTACACAAATATATTCTTTTAAAACGTGAAACAAAAATCGACCATTTTTAAGGGTTAATGCGGGTGACACCGCGGGGCGCAGATAGTTGGGTATAATCCAGACATGTTAATTTGACAGACAATTTTCAAAAGCGTTATCGCGCAAGTATTTAGGGTTACAGGTACCTATTATAATCTTGACTACCGCATTTATATATGTCAAACTATACTATATATATTATATATGTATATACTTGGAGTTTGTTTTTACTTTGACCTTGTGATTTATTCATATACATTTTAAAACTATACTTCCGCCAGATTGGTACTTACGAAGCTTTATTTTCGTCTCAAAATGTCAAGGTTATTTCGAGTGTTACTATTTCGTAACAGCCGGATTATTTCAATTCTGCAGATAGATAAAAATGTATTTAGATCTAAAATAAAAATTCACGAATTACAATATTTGTGTTTTTTTTGCATGTTTCTCGGAGATAGAAGTGATTGTGTAATATTAAAAAAAAAAAACATTAATATTGTCATTTATAATTGTATATTATGATATCATATTAAATACAATAAAGCTTTATACAAATAGTAAACAAAGGTAAGCGAATACATATATTGTTTTACTGTGTCACTAAAATATAGCTTTAAATAGTATTAACAGTGGACAACGGCACACCCGTTGCTAAAATACCAAAAAAATGTGTACACATATAACTAACTAACTAACTAACTGGGTTGGCGCGTCGACCCGAATCGGATCTTGGCCTCCGATACTAGGAGACGCCACTGTTCTCGGTCCTGTGCCTTCTCCTGCCACTGCGTGACCTGAAGATTGCGCAGGTCCTCCTCCACTTGGTCTATCCAGCGATACCTGGGACGTCCAACCGGTCGACGACCGCTCGCTCGTCCCAGGTAAGCAGTGTACACATATACAAGTAGAAAATAATTAGTAAATCTTTTTTTAAAAAATTATTGGAATCCAAAGGAATGTTTCCAATTCTCTATAAGAAATAGTGTCTTTTTCACTTTTAAATGAATGACTGTGATTGACTCCTTTATCTTCAATGAAAAACGTCTTAAAAGTTAATAGACCTTTTGTTCTTAAACATAGCTCTTCAAATGTTCTTGTGTCATTGATAATAATTCAACCGCTATATACATATGTATGGAGCTACTTATAGGACAGAGATATTAAAAGAGTTGTTCAGTTGTGCCACAGAGCTTGTACGTGACATTGTTTTGACCGCGATTTCTCCATATTTTTATTAAATTAATTGAGATACAAAATAATGAACACATTAACAAATTTAGAACTAATTAAAATATGATTTATGTAGTAAACTAGGTGAAGTCGAATATTATGAGTGAAAGTTACATCGATTTTTTATTTGATTTAATTTAAATTTCTATCATTACCACAATGGTAAGTTACACTTTTTCTTTTTTGTTCTTACAAACATATTTATGCTTTTTATGGCTATGTTAAAACTGACTCTGGTAAATTAAATAGGAATATGATTACATGAAGATTAATAAATATAATCTGGTTGATATTTTCAACCATTAAGGTCCCCAAAAGATATACACGGGGACCTTTTACAAAGTAATTCTATCGGCCCATCTGTGATTAAATCTGTCTCCTGTTTTCCTCTTATGTACCGCAATAGGTAGACAGTTAATAGTTTCACATATAATGTAATTCTGTTGCCGCTATAACAGTAAACTAGGAACAAAATAAACTAAATACATTCTTAAGGTGGGCTCCCATAGAACAATCGTGATTTTATTTCTATCTTTATCTAGATCCAATAACAACTAATAGACGCTTTATAACAAATACAGCATATTGTAAATACTTCAACGGGCTAGTGATATATCGGACAAAATGTTTATTGTTTGTTAACATAACGATAACATTAAAGAGGATATGAAAGGTCAAGGGTGAAATTCCGTCTTATCAGTAGATTCGGTTTAAGCACATTTTAAATACTGTCTTTGCCGCAATATACCCATACATGTTATTATTTTATGTTACTATTGTGTGTATGTATATTTTGGGTGAAATTAAATATTTAAGCAAGTATTAAAGAATATCTGCAGAATCATTCATGTTAATATGAAAGAGACAGGGCAATCTTATTGTCAGAGCCGATAATAACTAGGTAAATAAATCACTTACTCGAGTGATAACATTTCAATTTAGTGATGATTTAGCTGGTATATTGTTTATGCTAGTAGTTATTGTAGGTACTAAATGTTTTATATGAGTAGGTACATCTTTTTGATGATTAATGAATAACATTTGTTTGTTTAATAAAACTGAACCAATGATATTTTATAATTATAATAACTTTTAATTATAATATCATTGAACTAAACACAAAAATTATTCAGTTTCTAAATTTAGTTTGCAATTTATTTTTTTATTGAACAAGAATTGTGTGTAGTATAAAGCTTAAACAAAGAAAAAATTGGCCAAGTGCGAATCTAGTTTCCACATGAAGGGACAGCTTTCCGTATTACTATCTATAAAAATGGCAATAATGGATTGAATTGTATGGGACTTTACTTCAATATTCATTTAATTGTGTTGTTAGTATTTTATATCATTCCGGCAACAAAAATACATCACATGTAAAACTAGTTCCTAGCTATCACGGTACTTATAAAACCTAGTGACCGACCGACAGACGGACGGACAGCAAAGCATAAGTAATAGGGTATCGTTGATACCCTTTGGGACCCTAAAAAGAAGATAACTTCAATATTAATTCTTACTTTGAATTATTTGTTTACCGTTTTGTCTTTAACTTACGGCGAAGATAAAGGTATAAATATTATTTTAAAATACGAGTAAGGGTCAGCTCATACCGAGACGCGACGCGACGCGACGCTGCGCGCAGATTTTCAATAGAGCGACTCAAAATATACTTTATTTACTACACGAAAAGATTCACATTTCATTGTTAGAACAAGCCGCGAGGCGTCTCGATGCAGAGCTGCGCAGCGCAACGTATCTGAATTCTCACAATGAAATGTGAATCTTTTCGAGAAGGAAATAAGGTATATTTTGAGTCGCTCTATATAAAATCAGCGCGCAGCGTCGCGTCGCGTCGCGTCTCGGTGTGAGCTAACCCTAACTATAAATAATTTCTGGGTGGTTCTTTTTTCGATACTTTAATCATTTGCGTTTTTTTTTTTTAGAAAATGGTCAATATAGTCTGCTTGACAATCTTGCTGGCACTATGCACGTGTGAAGGATATAAGATTTTGGTCGTTTTTCCAATACCATCGAAGAGTCACGGCATTCTTGTGGATGCTCTGAACAGGCATTTACTTAAAGCTGGTCACGAGGTTTGTTTTTTTTATTGTTTAAACGAGTACTAATTGTGTAAGATCTTGCATATATTTTTTTTTTGATAAATCGCCTAACCTAGATTTTTTACTTAAGGATCTTACACTTGACCTATTTTTCATATTTACAAATAATCTAAAAATATGATACTAAAATGATCTGCCGGATGTATAAGTTTTAATTTATGTATATAAAGCATATCAGTTTTGTAAGCAACCATATTAGAAACATAGGTTTAGTATGGGGCTCACCAGGGCCGTCTTTGAAATGTGTAAAATGAAGCTGGTAATAGGGCTGCAGTAAGCTTCCACCATTTTATTGAGAATGATGTCACGTATAGAAATATATAAAAAGTATATTAAATAAAATATGCTTATGACGGTATGCAAACATACATACCGGTAGGCGAAAGTCAATTTGTCCAGACATTCACTCGCTTCGCTCATTCGGTTAATGTTAATAGTTAATCAAAATTAAAGACTTATGGCTTTTTTGTAACTATTCTCCTATATTGATATTATCATGGCGTTATATAGTCTTCTTTGAAATTAGCACCTATCATTTGAGTTCCCATAAGTTTATTTACTCGTATGATGTATTTTGTCCATTTCTCGTTTAAATGTATTTGACATAACTTTTTTTGTTTTTTTTTTTAAGGTCACGGCTGTTGTAGCTTTTGCCAAGAATAATCACCCGAACCTTACGGAAGTTGTACCGAAATCGAATTTTAATGTATTTGACGGTATGTTTAGACCTTGTATTGTTGCACTGTCATTGTGATTATGATATTCTACAAAAACTGCCTAGTAGTTACAGTTTCTTGTATAAATAAATTGTCGTATTATCAGATTGATAACTAAGATTGAGCGTCTGTATATTGATATTTTTTCCAATTCCAGAAAATTCCATGAACATAAAAGCTTTAATGGACAAAGAGCAGAACTATGCAGATTTTTCCTTCATCCTAGATTTAATGTTTCGCTTGAGTTCAACTGCCATAAAAGACGAAGATGTCCAAAAACTACTTCGTGATCCAAATCAGAGATTTGATGTTGTTATTGGAGAATGGATGTTTTCAGAATTATATTCTACGTAAGTTTTTAATATTTTTCTCGTTGAGTTTTAAACTTGACATCTACCGAAAATATTTTAATAGACAATAAATGAGTAAGTATGATAAAATAGTGTTAATTTTTGGCTTATAAAAAAAAATAGGCATATTATTTTAGGTAAAATCAATTTTGTTCTATGTTATTTGAATTTTTTTTTTTTAATCTTTTAGAAAAATACGATCTTTTATAGATATGCTAAAAGTAAATTAGTATCTACAATGAGAAGTACAATTTCGGGGTCTTCAAATCTAGAGTAAATAGGTCCCTTCTAGGCAAGCTTAACATCAGGCAAGTTGTGGTCAAACTTGAGCCAAAAAAACCCAACTTCGGTTTGTCATTAAAAGGCCGATTATAAAACAAATCGAACAGTGGGAATGGCTGGCACAATTCCGCCCGTGCATATAATACTGAAACAAATAAATATAAATTGCAAGTTACGTAAAATGTTTATAAAAAGGTTTGATTTCGTTAAGACCTAAGTTCAGAGACACACAAAAATTCACAAACACTTTAGACACCTACATTTTAAGACAGCATGGAATTTGCCTATTTACAGCTATTAATTCTCATTTACGTATTTATTTTTCAGATTAGCAGCCCTGTATGACTGTCCATTTATTTGGTTTTCTACATTAGAGCCTCACTGGCAAGTGTTACGTTTGATAGACCAGCCTATGAATCCTGCATACAATAACGACTATTTAGCTTCTGATACAGCACCATTTTCATTTTTGACACGTATTCAACATCTATGGAGATATTTGAAATGGTTAAAATGGAAACTGTAAGTTACTATTTTAAAAATATGTCTTATAATTTTGATGTGCAGCGGGTTATGTAATTTAATAGATAAAAAAGTAATGATTTCATAAATTAATTAAATATATGCATGTAGTTACTATGCTTATAAAATTAAATAATTAAAATTCTTTAGTAAAATTTAAAAAAAGTTTTGTGAGATGTTTTGTAATAACAACCTTAATAATGATTAAGGTACATAAGAAATATTATTACCGCGCAAAAACTAAAAGTACCTAGCTAAGGTGATCTGACGCGATCATCGAAGCTAAAAGTATCTAGCTAAGGTGATATGACGCGATCATCGAAGCTAAGCAACTGTCGATGCAGACGTCGGATATCAGATGACAAGTTAAATTGTAGGTCCTGGCTGTTAGTCTTAGTACAAGTAGTCGTTAAGCCAAGTCAGAGGCCTTCGAGCGGCTTGAAAACTCTCGACACCAGAGCTTAGCCACTTAGCTCATGTGAAGAAGAAGAAGAAGAACAATGAGACAGCTTCTTTAACAACTATAATTTCCAAATCGGAACCTTGGATCATATTTAGTAGATAATAATAATCTGATAGATTAAAATAACATTGCATACTTTCAGAGCATCTGAAGAGCGAGAGGAAGAAGTATACTTGAATTATATAGCGCCAATATTGCGACAGAGAGGTAAAGCGGTTCCAGATTACCAGGACC
This sequence comes from Mellilla xanthometata, assembly GCA_035578125.1. Taxonomy (NCBI): domain Eukaryota; kingdom Metazoa; phylum Arthropoda; class Insecta; order Lepidoptera; family Geometridae; genus Mellilla; species Mellilla xanthometata. The sequence goes on from JAPUBQ010000026.1 coordinate 7,078,147, forward strand.
TCATGTACAATGCTTCACTAATGCTTGGTAATTCTCACGCTTCTCTGGGACTGGCTCCGAAGTTACCTCAGAATTATATACCTATTGGAGGATACCACATGGACACCCAGATCAATCCACTACCTGATGTTAGTATACGAACTATCAATGTTTATTTATTTTTTACACGTGACTGGTTAGGACCATACTAAACTATTTCTAGTTTGTATTATGGCTGCTAACACAACTGTTATACTACATACACATACATAAATACTTTATATCGAAACATATTTAACACCCAGACCGACAGCCAACAAATTTAGATCATCACTAAAATGTTGGCCGTGCCGGGAATCGAACCCGAGACCCTCTGGTGCCATAACGACAACAAGGTCGTCTTTTATTTACTTTCTTGCTCTGCACCAGGGATTTAGGTTTAATTACCTTGAATGTACAGAACTTGCAAAACTTTTCTTAAAATACATATAATTATATTGGAATCTTTATCTTTAAAATTTATATTATTCCGTATTGGATGATGCTTATATGTTGTGTACCATAACCTTAATTCATTATTCTTAGCTATATAGCTTTAGTTAATTCCTTCCAAACATTTCGTTCGCAGGATCTGAAGAAGATTCTTGATGACGCAAAACACGGAGTCATATATTTCAGCATGGGCTCAAATCTCAAGAGCAAAGACATTCCTCAGAGCTTGAAAGAAGGTTTAATCAATGTTTTCGGCAGTTTAAAACAAATGGTGATCTGGAAGTTTGAAGAAAATCTTAGTGACTTACCCAAAAACGTTTATATAGTAAAATGGGCACCCCAACCAAGCATTTTGGGTAAGAATATAACGTAATGTACTTGACACTTAATTACTTTGTTTATTAAAACTTTGGAATTATTCCGGAAGCGAAACCACAATGTTAAAAAGGGAAAAACAAAGAAAAAGATAATACCAAAAAGTACATATTTTAACGGTATTTTTTATCTGATTTGAAACAACAAACAAGCTCAAACATTTAGCCTGAAGTTATCATTATTATCAATCAACTTCTTAATAGGTATAAAGTTTATAATTTGGTCCATTTTATTGCAGCGCATCCTAACTGCGTTCTTTTCATTACTCATGGAGGTTTACTCTCGACCACTGAGGCAGTACATTTTGGGAAGCCAATTATTGGAATCCCGGTCTTCGCTGATCAGTTTGGCAACATTGAAAAGGCAATTCACAAAGGCTTCGCCCGAGGAGTAGAATTAACGTACACCATGCATAAAGAATTGGAGGTTGAAATTAATGAAATTTTAGGAAACCCTTCGTAAGTAACATTCTAAGACTACCTGTGAGAGAAATTATTTTGAAGAGATAAGAGATAAAGAATATTTATTTCAAAAAAAGAAAGTTATGCAGTTAGCATATTATACAGATTACAATAGAGAAAAATACATACGAGTACTAAAACTATAGGTGCTTACAATTTACATTTTTAGTATGCTTGTTTAGCCCTGAGCCCCGCAGGAAGGCTCGGGGAGAGCCTGTGTTGCAGGGCGTCAGTCGTTTTTATTTATAATTATACTAATCACAATTGAAAAAAATTATGAAACTCAAATTTCTAACAAAAACATAAAACGTAACGTATTTATGACAATAATAGTTGGACGGACACAGATTATCACTTATTTTTTACATTTTTGCTCACTTTTTATAGACAATCCAAGTGTATTTTTTTTTATATATTTTTCAGATATGCTCAAAAGGCAAAGGAGTGGTCTTACCTGTATCACCACCGTAGAGAAACGCCTGGAAACGAACTGGTGTACTGGGTTAATCACGTTGTGGAAACGAAAGGGGCACCACATCTACGCTCTATCGCATTGCTTGTGCCCTGGTACCAGAAACTTTATATAGATCTTATAGCTCTAGTTCTAGCTAGTATGGCAGTGGCTGTAATCATTCTAAAAGCAATGTTTAACAAAGTTAAATCTCTAGCTAAGATAAATGATAAGAAAAAATCGCTTTGACATCAACTTGCACTATAAATTTCCCAGCTGATACTTAAAACCTTTCTTTGAAACGAATAATTCAGTTCGATGGACGATATACTCATAATTTGAATAAGCAATTATGAATACATTTGGATATAACTTTCTATTATTATCATTGTAGGAACTTCTTTCTCTCTCCATTGGGTCGGAAAAACAACAGGCGTTACAAAATACTATTATCTGTTTACTTATTTATAATGTATCTGTATTATTATACCGGTATGAATATTGTTATTGTTTTAGTGCGATTATTTTAAACATTATGACGTTTTAAAAATATTTTAGTAACTAGATGTTGGTACTTTTAATTATTTTGTTTGCCGTGTTACTATGTTTTAATTATAAGCTCAATGAAAAGTTATTCTATACCTAACATAAAAACACTGCCTCCACCTATCTTGCTCTCCACTCCTATGTTAACTCCTATCCAATCTTATTGTTATTTCTCCAATACGAAAACTTATGTTAGTATTGCTTGTATACTATGTTACTATCGCTATTGTACCGAGTTCTGCCGTGCAATATACATTTGAGCGAAGCGCCTGACGCACGGCAATAGCAAATTCATGTAAAGCCAACAATGTCGAAATTAGGATTAGATTCTATATAATTATAATAACAATATCTACTAAAAAATAAGATTGTTTTTGATTTTTGATTGATAGATTCTTGAATTACTATTAACATTTTTTAACTGTAAAAAGACTTTTTTTTTCTTCAACAAATAAAACTATGGAGCATATTTTACGTAATCTTATTTTGGAGCTTTAAACACTATATTAAAGATAATAAAACTGAAAAAGTTGTAAAATTAATCAAAATATTTTATTTTGCCTCCATACCATCTCAAAAATGAAAATAATAAGTACTTTTAAGTTGGTTGCGTGGGATGCCATTATTATTAATTATCCGCTAGGCGCAGGCTTAACATCAACTAGTAATACAGTGATTAATCCTGTATAAAAGTAGTCTTCAAATACACTGCTTAATTTTATTTTATGAGTAAAGCAGCGACTTTGTTACAGCATTGTGTACCTACATCTGACATATATTATAATAGAGGAGCTACCTTCCTTCGAACGATAAAAACATATTACCAGAAAAAAAAATTGCATTTACGATTTTATAAATACTGACAACATCACAAGTTCTTGGACCGTTTTTTTAAACTGATTTATTTGTGATTATGATTATTGTACTAGCGTACGGTACGTGAACGGAGATATTCTTCTTTTTTTTCCAGGTCGGTATAGTATTTGCAGCAGCAAAAACTTACGTCAGTGTTTATTCAAAAATTTATTTCTTTAGACAGGCGTGCAACTATGCTAGTTTTGCCGAGTTTTTATTCGCTACTCATCAGCTCACTGGTTCTAAAAACCTTTTTGTCACGGAATTGCAAAATTCAGTCTAGGTTTCATATTGAGATTGGTATTCCATATTTTAATATTCTTAGAAGATTTTTCATTTGGTCTGTGGGCGGTTCTTGACTACCGCATAAAGTAGAATGAAAAGTGAATTTACATATCAAAAGTCACGATTCAAAATGTAATCTGGCCGTACCTTATAAAAACTACAAACAAACCCGTATATTCTGAACAGCCTTTTAGATCTAGACTAAGTTTTTTTAACGTATTCATTGAATTTGCATTAATAATATCTAACATCTCATACTCAATTACTTTATTACCATTATGACGAATTAAAATGCAAAAAAAAATCCTTACATCTGGTTTGACGGTATAATAGGTAGATATCAATATTTGAATTTATTATTTATTTTGTTTACGTATGACAATAGCAATCGTAAACTAAATACAAACATCATCCATTTAAATATGCAATTACTTAAGTTTTCCTTATGTATTCATGTTATACTCAGTATGCACTGAATGCATCATTGATTATTTTACGGTAAATAGTACCTATTACCTACAGTTGGACTACTATGATGGTAATCTTCAACGTCTACAGACTTCATCAGAAGTCGTAAACAAATAACGTTTAAAAATACATCACTTGAACATTTTTGTATGCTTTGCCAATATTATGAAATATGTTGCAATGTAAAAAAAAACAAGCCTTATGAAGACCCAAGTTTTTACCCGGACAAGTTAAGAAACTATACGTTACAAAAAAATTATGGCTTGGTCGCACTATTATGGCTCGTCATTCGTTCCTAAGCAGAGAAGCGTTTCAAACGGGAAACGCGTTTCTGCTTAGGAAGGACGGGCTATAAAAAATCATAAATAGCGAATTTAGCACAGCCATTTTTTTGTATCCTGGCAATAAAGCATAATATAATTAACCCTTCATTAATAGATAATATAACTTGTTCAAGAATTCGAGCTAATAGGGACATAAATTCCTTGCACCTGATTTGTCAGAATTGATGCGAACATGCAGCGCTAGCCAATCACAGCCGTCAAAGCTGTCTATGCGGATAATTTCTAACAAATCATGCGCCAGGACCTGACCATGACCTTCTTATTAGTAACCTGAGTAAATTTTAGCATTATGTTGACACTGTTTGTAAATGGGTATTTTAAGAAGAAGATTTAGAGAAGACATTTATTGTGCACAAAGCAAAAAACACATTTTATGATATTAATAATGAGCGCACATTTTTTTTTAAATTTAACTCAACAAGAAATAAGCGAACAAATAAAATATTATTATAAATCTATTATGCATGGTAATTCGATAACGCTAAAATGATAAGCAATTTATGCACTATCAAAAATATAGGTATATATCTACGTATTGAAACGCAACAAATTACAAATTTACAAACACATTCATTAACTTTATTAAGCTTTTTTGCAGTCATTAGTGAGTGTTGGCTGCCTGACTTAAAAAGTACCGGCCTCACTTTGTTGAGGAAAATAAAGCAACTCAGTCGTCTGAAGCAACCTTACGCTCGTGCACGTTAACTTGTGATTAAATAATATTATTCCACATGCGTAGTGGCTATTTACCTTAGGATGACAATCGTGAGTAATATTATATGTTCTTTAAAATACTTTTAAAAACCTAAATTGTCGTAAGATTACTGGTATACGTATTTTGTTATAAATGTTTTATGATATATCTAAGACACCAGCGTCATTCGGAAAATCAATATAGTAAGATCAATGACGTGATGTGATGACTTAACCTATTGTACTCGTAGTTATATTGACGTTAAGAATATATTAGCTAAGTAATGAAGCTTTGAAACTCTCCTCCTGAGTCTCTTTTTCCCGAGAAGTACAATTTGGGGGTCTTCAAATCTAGAGTAAATAGGTTCCTTCTAGGCAAGCGTGTTACATCTTAGACCACAGTCAAGCTTAACATCAGGCTAGCTGCGGTTAAACGTAAGTAAACCTATTCATCAATAAAAAAAAAGAAAAAAAACTGGGATAAATGGCACGCACCTAATAGTGTGTTCTGACAGCCACCTTGAAAACCAGTTATTCCAGACAAGGCATAAAATCATCAAATGCCTAGATGTAAAGAGTGAAAATGCCTATTAGTTCGTATCTAAAACTATACTAATTGCCAGTTGAAAGATTAGTATAGCCAATGAGGTAACAAGCAAATCACTTATCTCTGAGGACAAACAATACATAATACGAGTATTCTAGTCAGGAAGTCTTGTCAGTATTATTCTATTTAACTGTAATGATGTTTTAGCTAATTCAGCAATTATGTTAACTATTAGTTATCTTCGAGTCATAAACAATGTACTCGTATTATTGAACGTTCTACTTTGAAGTGACGACAGCTTAGTCGGACGTGCAGCCGCCTCATGTTTTGAAAGTCGTGGCTTCGATCCCCGCCAATGAGCTCGTGCTTTTGGCGAAGGAAAACATCGTGAGGAAACTACAGCTTAGTGGTATGACATTTTCTAGTACTCACCTGGCTAGCTACTACCCTCAAGTCGAAAAATCTGTCGCCATGCACCTAATAGTTTATTCCGGCTACTTCTTTGAGAAACAATTGTTCCAGAATATGGAGGTTGTTATATGTTATACTGTGGAGATGCCTAAGTCGCGTATTAAGCGATTTGCGTGCACCTTCATTGTGCGTACTGCCAAGACGTGGAATTATTTGCCTAATTTCTGTTCCCCGATGACTATAATCTAGTGGTTTTCAAGGCAAGAGTGAACCGGTTTCTCCTGGGCAAGCGCTCTCCACCTTAGATCGCAATATCGCTTACCGTCAGGTGAATTGCGATCAAGCGCAAGCCTATTAAAAGTAAATAAAAAGACTAGCTATGCTCCACCTTACCTTACTTTACCACTCTCTCTACTTTATCCAGTCTCACTAATTCGTGTGAGTACGGGCCTGCTGAACAAATGCTTAGCTGTAATGTGTAAAAAAAACTTTTGTGTTTAATTAACAGGTTTTAGATAAAAAAAATAAACTAGCTAAAGACTGATTCTTATAAATGTATTTTAATTTTCAGATGGAGTCAAAAATAACAGCATATTTATTTCTGCTCCTATTATTAGGAGTAAAGGTCATTAACGCTTATAGAATCTTGGTCGTTTTTCCGATGTCTTCAAAAAGTCACCACATTTTGGGACAAGGTGTCGTCAATAATTTACTTGAAGCTGGACATGAGGTACAAAAATATTAATAATTAATTGAATTATTCAGGTACCAACATATTATTTCAAATGACAACACACAATGATTTATTTTGTTTGAACAAGGTAGTGGAAGTAGAGGTCGACCTAAGAATACATGGATGAATTAATTTAATGTACATGACGGCAGACAAAAAAAAAAAAAAGATATGAATCGAGTGGAAGCAAAAAACGGACAGCGCCGACCCCGCACATAGTGAGAAAAGATGAAGACAAAAAAGAAAAAGAGTTTAGGTTCGAACTCGTTTGTTTTAGTATTTTGGACTAACGTCGAAAGGAAAACGTTTTAACATTCTGTATGAAACATTCCCGAAAGTATGACTTTTTAGCGAGTTATGGTGATTTTGGAGTCCAATTTGGCGTAACACCGGAACACCCATTGCTGAAAAACACCAATTAGTTGATTCATTCATTCATTCATTAATCATTCGTTCATTTGTTTATACATTAATTTATTCATTTGTTCATTCGCCCATTCATTCATTCAGTCAATCATTAATTCATCCATTTATTAATTCATTCATTTATTCAAGGACTCATAAGTTCATTCATTCAATTATTCATAAGTTCATTCATGCATTCGTTCGTTCTTTTGTTCATTTGTTCATACAATAATTTTAATTTTTCATTCATTCATTCATTGTTTCATTCATTTGTTTATTCGTTCTTTCGTTCTCCCGCTATTTTGTTCATTCATTCTTTTGCTCATAAGTTCATTCATTCATTATTCGTTCAATTATCCAACCAATCAATCAATTATTCCGTCTTTCTTTCTTTCCCCTTGTTTTTAAACGTGTAATAAATCGTGATGAAATTTGTATTTTGATGTAGGTATATTATTGACATTGACAGGTAGTTTTCATGACATCATTTCCAAGAGAAAAACCAGTAGAAAATCTGACTGAAATCGATTGTTCTGAAAGTGTATCTGAATTGAAGAAGCAAACTGATAAAAGTAAGTAAACAAGAGCTTCAGGGACTAAAATGAGTCAAACGCCCATAAAACTCGTACATAACTCTAGTTATTTAAATGGACACATTATAGCTATATACCTATTTGAAATATGTACATACCTAAAAAAATACTTTTTAAATTTTGAATTTGTGAGAAGGCATTTTTATTTCGATTATTTTGATTATTATTTTGACTATCAAATTCAAATACCGTTACTTTTTCTAAAATCTTTTAAACTGCTATTAATAGTTTTTTATTAATTAGCAGTTTCTTATGAAATTATTTTATTTCAGTGGATACTTTCAAGTTAAGAAACTTGATTGGTAAAAAGAACTTTGCCGACTCTATAGGGTTCATGTTCTTCGTTGGCGAATTCTCCAAGCTGTTTCTAGAATATGAACCGGTCAAAAACTTCCTAAGTGATCCGAAAGAAAAGTTTGATCTCGTAATAATGGAATGGTTTTTCTCAGAAACCATAGCAGGGTAAGAACCGTTCTATCCATTTAGGTGCAAACATAACTTAATAATGTTTCAACACATTATAAATACGAAATATAACAATGAAAAACCTTTGGGAGCGATACTGATGCATGGATATTTCATATGTATGAATAACTTTTATCCTAAAAATACAACGAACACATACAAACCATAAATTTGGTCGCAAGTCCTACTTTTAACACGCTTTTTATTAGCTTCACCTGTATGTTTGTTTGTAACCGACTTCTTTGGGCGCGATTTTGGCCCACTTCAAACGACCAGATTTCGTTCAAACTTTGCAGATTTATTGAGGACCGATGACAATACACTAATTTGATAAAATTATTCAATTTTATTGTATTTTTATTTGTATGTTTGTTTGTAACCGACTTCTTTGGGCGCGATTTTGAGCCACTTAAAACGGCCAGCTAAGCGTGTTTTTTTAGTTTTATTTAAACTATTATTATTTTACATAGTACTAGGCATTATGCGTGTTATACCAGTGTTGTGCGCGTAACCACACGAAAAGCCACACTCTGGTCTTAGGTGGAGAATGCCTAGTATGGCATAATTGGCTCTCTAGAAAGCTGCCGGAAAACACCGTTAAATGCCTGCTGACTTTTTAATTTGGTTACTAGCCAGGTCATGATGATTTCTTTCGCTCGAGCTCTTTGACGGGGCTCTTTGTTTAAGGCGACCGCCTTACGTCGTTTCGCACGAGCACTGAGCTGTGAAACCAAAAAAAATTGTTTGTATACACATATGTGATATGTGTGACGACCTCGTTGGCGTAAAGGTTACCATGCCGAACTGCTAATCAGAAGGTTCCGGGTTCGATTCCCGGTCCGGTCAACATCTTTGTGCTTAACTTAATTTGTTGGCCTTAGGTCTGGGTGTTAAATATGTATTTATATATAATATGTATGTATGTATATGTAGTATATCAGTTGTGTTAGCAACAATAATACGAGCTAGAAATGGTTCAGTATGGGGCTAACTAGCCGTGTGTGAATGTGTCAAAAAAAATCTATATTATTTTCAGAATACCACCACTGTTCCAATGTCCTTATATTTGGATAGCATCTACAGAAGTCCACGGCCATGTTTTAAGAATCATCGACGAAGTACCGAACCCTGCGTATAGCGCTGATCTGTTTTCATCCAACACGCCTCCTTTCACTTTCTGGGAGAGAGCTGCCGAACTGGTTACAGCCTGTTGGAGGCATTTCGTTATCAAGTAAGGTTTTTTTTTGTTTTTTTTTTTTTTATTTTATTTAAGCCTGAATATTTGACATACAAGTACGAGTATTATCCTTTAAAGTTTTATAACGGATTTATTGTCGTCATATTATCTAATACGAGTACGTATAAATAAATGCATTTTTCACTATTACTAGGCCTGAATTGGTTTAGGGGTCGTAGCAGAGCCATATCAAATCCCGTGTCACCCACGGTGGTTTGGTGACAGTGACAATATGGTTGCTATCTATTGGGCTGGTGGAAGAGGCGAGCCATCCTGTTCCATTCTAGAACAAAGTCGTGGTATTGTTTCTGTACGATGGGGGCGCATCGTTGTGATAGGTTGCTATATTTCGCCTAATAGTAGTTCAGAAGAGTACGAAAGATACTTAGACGTCTTAGGACACTGTATTCGCAGATGTCTTCCTTGCCCTGTTCTTATCTTAGGCGACTTCAACGCTCGATCTCGAGAATGGGGAAATGTGCGGGAGAATCCCAGAGGCCAGCCTTTATCGGAATGGGCAGCGGAGATGAACCTGTGTCTGATGAACCAAGGTTCGATTAGCACTTGCGTCCGATGGCAGGGCGAATCCATTGTCGATTTAACGTGGGCAACTCCTTCAGCATCGCATATGGTGTCACAATGGAGAGTGGCAGACGATATTTTCACATATTCTGACCACAGGTATATATTCTTCGAAGTGGCACATACTCGCAACCAGGATCAAAGTATCAATAGTGGGAGAACAAAGCGCTGGTCTCTTAAGTGGATGAACAAAGACTTACTCGAGGCAGCATCTATTGCCATAGCTTGGAGTAGTTGCGAAGAAGCTTCATATAGCCCTGAAATTGAAACGTCTCGCTTTCAGGACAATATGACACTTATTTGTGACATTTCAATGCCACGAGTCAAACCCATCAAACATAAAGCAGTCTACTGGTGGTCGGCTGAAATAGCAAACCTGCGTGAAGAATGTCATCGTTTGCGGCGCGCATTATTGAGATCTCGCAGAAGACGACACGCCTTACCTGTTGATAACGACCGGGCTTACATGGCGTACCGGGAAGCTGCAGATTTGCTCAGTAGGACCATGAAAGATGCACGTAAACGGTCCTGGGACGAGCTTCTCGAAGGATTAGATAGAGATCCATGGGGACGCCCCTACAAAATAGTGCTGGATAAATTGCGTCCCTGGGTGCCACCCCTTACAGAAACACTAGATCATAACCTGGTTGTAAATATAGTGGATGGGTTATTTCCGCTGATTCAGGATGTACCGGTAGAACAGATAGTAATGCCTGATTCTTCGGACTGGACAGATGATTTTAAAGTGACTGAAGGAGAACTAAACCGGGCTATTCAACGCCTCAAGATCCGTAATCGAGCACCGGGTCCTGATGGTATTCCTGGTCGAGCATTAGCACTAGCATTGACCGCAGCCTTAGGTGACCAACTTCGCCAGATATTCGATAACTGTTTTCGTCAAGGAGTTTTTCCTACTCCATGGAAAGTATCGAATCTGGTTCTTTTGAAGAAGGAAGGTAGACCAGCAGACTCACCCTCTGCTTATCGACCGATCTGCCTTTTAAACGAAGCTGGCAAATTATTTGAAAGGATAATTGCTGTCCGCCTGACTTCACATCTCTGGAGAGTGGGACCGGATCTTTCGGACTTCCAATTCGGATTCCGATCCGGGCGCTCTACAGTAGACGCAATCCTCCGAGTGCGTCATCTAACAGAACAAACCATATCTGAAGGAGGAAAGGCAATGGGAGTAAGCTTAGATATAGTGAACGCGTTTAACTCTCTGCCTTGGCAAACAATACGAGAGGCACTTGGGTACCATGGGGTACCCAAGTACCTACTGCGTATTCTATATGCCTATCTTAGTAATAGGGTGGTCCAATACGTAGGTGCAGATGGCCTTTTATACTCGAGGGAAGTGTTTTGCGGGGTGCCACAAGGATCTGTGCTTGGTCCGCTTTTGTGGAACCTCGCATACGATGCAGTCCTTAGGGTCAGTCTTCCAACTGGCGTCAACATCGTATGCTATGCGGATGACACAATGATTTTAGCTAACGGAAAGAGCTACGAAGAGACAGCTAGATTAGCTGAACGTGGCGTCTCTTGTGTCATCAGCAAAATTGAGGAGTTAGGCCTTAAAATCGCACCTCAAAAAACGGAAGTGCTGTGGTTCCAAAGGTCTCGACGGGGAAGGGAAGAATCGATCTCTTCAATTTGCGTAAATAACGTAAATGTAACAGTGGGTCAGAACTTAAAATATCTTGGACTTATCTTGGATGGACAGTGGAGCTTCAACGAACACTTTCGTAGATTGGTCCCCCGTGTTAAGAAAGTAGCGGGTGCCATGCACAGGATACTCCCAAACCTGGGGGGACCAAATGAGAATGTACGGCGGCTCTACTGCGGGGTTGTCAGATCAATGGCTCTTTACGGCGCACCGGTCTGGGCAGAGCGGCTATCAAAGGTAAAACGCTGCCGGGACATCGTAAATAGTGTACAACGTCTGATAGCTATTAGAGTTGCTCGCGGTTACCGCACTATTTCTTTTGAGGCGTCGACCCTCATTGCCCGATTTATACCTCTGGATATACTTGCCGGTATGGATGCTTGTGTGTACGAGCGGCTACACTCGGTCAATGCCCCCGACCCAATGACTAAGGCGACAATAAAAAAGGAAGAGCATCAACGAGCGCTGCAAAAATGGTACGAGCGACTCTACGAGCCGCGTAACGTGCAACAGCGTGCTGTTGGTGCAATTCTTCCAAGCTTCAATTCTTGGATAAGGAGGAAGGAAACTGTTACGTTTCGACTCACGCAGATTTTAACAGCTCATGGGTGCTTTGGTGAGTACCTGCACAGGATTGGCCGCGAGCGCACGTCACAGTGTCATCATTGCGGAGCGGAAATAGACTCCGCGCAGCACACACTAGAAGTGTGCCCAGCTTGGAGTTCTGAAAGGCAGGTTCTGACGGATGTAGTTGGACCAAACCTGTCTCCAGAGGGACTAGTGTCAGCTATGCTAAAGGGACGATCCGCATGGCTAGCTGCGATTGCGTTTTGCGAAAGTGTTATTTCGCAAAAAGAAATCGCAGAACGAGCCCGGGAAAGGGAAGATCCCACGCGGAGAAACCGCCGCCGCAGAGGCCGAGGTAATAATACGCGTTCATTAACCCTGCAGCCTGGGTGAAAGAATAAGGCTGCGGTATTGCCCCTGCCTGTCGTAAGAGCCGACTAAAAGGGGCATCAGACTCGAAGGTGTTCGGAGATGGGGTTCCGACACCCGCTCCATCGAGTCCGGGGTGAACGACGACGGCGTCGCGTGACCGTCACCGTCGCGGGAAGGGCCACAGCGCAGTGCAAGGAGGTCTCCGGAGTGTTTCCCGGAAGATCCCGGAGACCTCCGTTAAGCACAGAGGCAGGTCACCGGGGGGGTTTTAGTGGGTACAAATCCCACATAACCTGGCTGCGCCCCATCGTAGCCAGGTATCTTGTCGAAGATTTCCCCCTCGTCAACAAAAAAAAAAAAAAAAAAAAAGGCCTGAATTGGTTTTAAGCTATGCATTTATTATGTAACGTAACTTTTATTACTCATATAGAAATATACGCTTTTCTAAACAAGGAAATAATATAGGTATCAGTCAAGAACTATAACACCAATTCCTTTTGTTTTGAATTTTTATGACCTACTTATTTAACAGTATATAATAAAATTTTCCCATTTCCAGTTTTCTCATCGTGCCGTTCGAAAAAACTTTCTACAACCGCTATTTCGCTGATATTGCTGCTAAAAGGGGAATCGGTATGCCCCCATATGAAGATGCTGTCTATAATGCATCTATGATGCTAGTGAATTCACATCCCTCGGTTGGGACTCCATTCCAACTACCACAGAGCGTTAAATACATCGGAGGCTACCATATCGATAGAAAACTCAAGCCATTACCACAGGTAATCTAGATTTGGATAGTTTATTAATGGAATCTTATATAAAAAGCCTGGATTAAAAGACGACCTTGTTAGCGTAATAGTTACCATGCCGGACTGCTTATCAGAAGGTCCTGGGTTCGATTCCGAACACGGTCAACATTTGTGATGAATTAAATTTGCTGGCTGTTGGTCTGGGTGTTAAATATCTATTGATATAAAGTATTTATGTATGTAAATGTAGTACATTAGTTGTTTTACCAACTATAATGCAATCTAGAAATGGTTTTGTATGAAGCTTACCAGCTGTGTGAGAAATGAGTCCTAAAATTAAAAAAAAAATGAAGACACGATAAACAAAACTACAAAAATAACTTCTAACAGCCTTCCTTTACTTTACCAGTTTTCCTCCAAAATAGTTTAGTTTAATAATTAAGTTTAGTTTATTTAATATCAGTATGTGTTGCTTAAACTAAATGTAAATGACTTGCCAAATGCGATGAAATGTTGCCAGGTCAATAAATGATTTTATTTATTTATTTATTTATCCTTAACTTTTTTCAGGATCTTCAAACTATCATGGATAACTCTAAACGCGGCGTAATTTACTTCAGCATGGGCTCCAATTTGCAAAGTAATGATATGAGTGCTGGAATGAAGGAATCTTTGCTTAAAATGTTTGGTAAATTGAAACAAGATGTTATTTGGAAGTTTGAAGCTGACATGGAGGATGTTCCATCAAATGTACATTTGGTGAAATGGGCGCCACAAACGAGCATCTTAGGTGAGTAAAAGTGCAATACTAATACTTGGCTAAGCTCTGGTGTCGAGAGTTTTCAAGGCCTCTGGCTGACTTAGCTTAGCGACTGCTTGTACTAAGACTAGCAGCCGGGACCTACAATTTAACGTGTCATCCGACCCACGGTAGTGCCCAGATGAAAATGCCACTTGAAAAACGACAGTCTTGTGCCTGGTCACCGATCCAAACACTGTCCGCATCGACCTTTGCTTAGCTTAGATGATCGCGTCTTAAAAAAGACAAAAAAGTATCACAGATTTGCATAGTATTACGAGTTTTAAAAGGCCAACATCCTTATTCATTTTTTTTCTATTTTCAGCACATCGAAACCTCAAACTATTTATCACACATGGAGGTCAACTCTCAACGACTGAGGCAATTCATTTCGGAGTGCCTCTAGTCGGATTGCCAATGTTTGGAGATCAGTTTGTTAATATGCAATCGGTAGTCAAGAAAGGCTTTGGCATTATGCTGCATATGAATGAAGATTTTGCAGAGGACTTGAAAGCAGCTGTTGAAGAAGTCTTGAGTAATCCTGAGTATGTATTGTTTTACTATTTACAGCTAGGCATATGACCAGTATGGTTCATGAACACAGTGTTGCACCATGCTCAACTACATAACTGGCAACCATAAATAGTCTAAGAGCCCGTGAAGATCGTCCTTCACCGATCTGATAACCAGATGAGACGTATTTTTTATAAACAAATATACCTAAAATTGCTTGCCTATCGAAAAGTGCTCATGGCTTTTTTTTGCGCATGCTCGTGTATAGTCAAATGATAATTTAGCTACGATTATCAAAAATAAAAATAAAATTCTAACTGTTCAGAATCGTTGTTACTCCTATGAAGCGCATCAAAATCGAATGAGTCACCTATTTTGACTTACCTATTTACACCTGCTTGCCAGGTAGTTATACACTGAAATGAGTAGGCAAACATACCGAGGCATATTCTGTGTATTAAAAACTATCAGTGAAATAAATTTCATTTGGTTATCAAAAGTATGAAGGTGATGAAAAAAAAATCAATAAAAGTTTATTTAGTTAAAAATAGCCATGAGCACTTTTCGATGGGCAAGCAATTTTAGGCACATTTGTTTATAAAAAATATTTAATAAAAAATACGTCTCATCTGGTTATCAGATCGGTGAAGGACGATCTTCACGGGCTCTTCTACTAAAATGAACCAACGAGGCTGCCAGAACACACCGATAGATTTTTCCATTGATTGCTAGCCAGGTCAACCCTAGAAAAATACTTTTGTTTTTTCACAAAACCGGCGTTCTTTGCTTCAGGCAGTAACATGCAAAAATAATTAACAGCTATCGAATCATTTGAAAAAATAACTCAAACAATATGTACTTTTACCAATATTGATAAGTCTGAGTGGCACCAAAATTGGTTTTAATTACTATTATGATTTTGCTCATATTAATTTTGTCTTAATTTATACACAGGTGATTGATAGTCTTAATACTAAAGATTTTGTTACTCATTGTTTCAGATATTCAAACAAGGCAAAATACTTATCTTCTATATACCATGATAGAATAGCAACACCAGGTGAAGAATTAGTGCATTGGGCTGAACACGTAGTCAGAACCAATGGAGCCCAGCATATACGTTCTCGCGCTGTTATGCTCCCCTGGTACCAGAAATTGTATCTGGATTTAGCTGCTGTAATAATTGTGACTATAATAATTGCATTTTATATTGCAAAAAATATAAGTAAGACACTCAAACTGAGACGCATGAAAGAGAAAAAGAATTAATTAATTAGAAGTTATAGAATTAGTGATTTGCTTACTCAATCTCGTTAATTACACTAAATTTAGGGTCATTAAAAAAAATATATTTTTTAGGAATTCATACCTTAAAGGGTAAAAACGTGACCCTATTGCCAAGCCTCCGCTGTCAGTCTGTCTGTCACCAGTACAAAAGTACGATTAATATTAGAAAAAAAAAACTATGTATGTTAGTATCAAAATAACAATGGTCTTTATTTTCCTTAAACATCTATATAATATAACATACAAAAGCTGTACGGACGATTTGTAAGGGTTTTTAAACAATCAAAAGAAACACAGTAAACATTTAAAGTTGCTAATTATTTTTCTTCGATTTTTTAGTTGTAGGTCTTATCACAGACAATATTCGTTTTAAAGCTTTCTTGAGAACAATTATTGCAATTAATATGACTATTCCAAGATCAAGATAATACTTCTGGTACCAGGGTACCATCAGTGCAGGGGAGCGTAAATGAAGGGCTCCACCGGTTTTTATGACATGGTCTACCCAATGAACCAGTTCTTTGCTGGGAGAGACTGGTCGGTGGTGATAGACGAATGACAACTCCTTCGCTTTTTGAGCGTACCTGCAAAAGAAGATGAAATTGTTGGCATATTGTAAGAAATAATGATCTAAAATTTTATTATAAAATAAATATTACAATTATAATCTTAGCTCAAGCTTTGTGGTATCTTTTTCAAAATATTTAGACTCGAGTTTTTATATAATACTCAAATGTTTGTAAGTAATTTTATTATTTTCGTATATTTATACTTACATAGGGTTGCTCAAAATGTCTTCAATTGCACTTTTCAATTTGTCACCCATAGTATATGTCAGGTCTACTCTCTTTGCAAAGCCTTTAGTGACAGCCCTAGCGACGTTTGTAAATTGATCAGCAAAGACCGGGATACCGATTATGGGTTTCCCGGCAAATACAGTTTCAGTTGTGGAGAGAAGACCGCCGTGGGTGATGAATAGAACACAGTTGGGATGAGCTGAAACAAAATTATATAATGAATAACTTTTGAATTTCGACCTTAAAGATAAGGATACATTTTTTATTTGAATGTTGAACGTAGGTGGTCTTTTAAATAAATTGAATCTAAACATACTACCTTTATAGACATACAAGTATGTATGTAGAATGTGCTGTGAACAGCCAATAAATATATACCTAAATGAAATATTTAAATATCGATTTAGTTTTTACAAAGATATATTGAAGACAACTAGAAGACATGTCTGCTTCAACTAATAGTAAAATAGTTACATTTTATGCATTTAGATAACTAGGCGCATATGTGTGCTGCCCATCCTTATAGTTACAAAACATGGACCCTTACTAAGGAGCATATTCATAAGATCCGGGTAGCCCTAAGGACAATGAAAAGGGCTATGTTAGGAATACGCTTGGTAGACCGTATTCCCAACGTTGAAATTCGACGACGTACAAAAGTCGAAGACGTGGGGATACGGATTGCCAAGTTAAAATGGAGATGGGCGGGACACTTGGTGCGTAGGGAAGTCTCTAGATGGATCAGGGCAGTCACCGAGTGGTATCCGAAGAACGGAAGACAACAGAGAGGCAGACCACCAGCCCGATGATCAGATGACATCGTTAGGCACGCTGGAAAGGGCTGGTAAAAACTGGCTGAAGACCGTACTATATGGCGTGTTCGAGAGGAGGCCTATACCCAGCAGTGGGAAGATACAGGCTGATGATGATGATTATGCAACTAAACCTGTATTCTACCTAAAACAAAATAACATCTTTAAAGTTTTTGCTATTCCTTCGTTAATTATCAGACTGCCACGAGTATGTTTACCAAGGTTATTACACCACATAAATACTTCATATAATTACGTATTTGTACCTTGTTGTGTTGTATCTACTTTTGTATATCGTTTATAATATTATGTGTGTCGTGTTGTATATTATTCTTGCAGCAAAAACCAAATTGTTACCTAAAATACTTTGTTGAGGAGCCCAATCTATGATTCGGACGTTGTTTGGCAAGTTGTCGAATTTTTCTTCGAATTTCCAAAGTACGGTCTGCTTCAATGTGCTGAAAACATCCAATAGAGATTTTTTCAGTTCATTTGGCATATCTTTGCTCTTGAGGTTTGAACCCATGCTGAAATATATGAGTCCGTGTTTAGCATTATCGAGGAGTTTTTGTAAGTCCTGTAAGAATAAAGAAACTATTAAAATTTAACGTAAATTTATTTTGATTTTTAAGAATATGTAAATTAACCTTTATATAAGGAAAGAGGTGTAGGCGGCTTGAAAACAACAGCAGAGCTTGGTCATTAGCTCATACGAAAGAAGAAAAAGAATACACATGCATATCGCATAAGCACGACGACATACCTGGTTGTGATTCAAGAACAAATTATATACGAGTATGTTTATAGTTTTTCTATTATCTTGCAACACATTTATGACAAGTTACATGTACCCTGTTGTAATAGGGCGTAGCAAGAGGCACTGGCTAGCTTTGCTCCGAGGCAAACTAGACAATGTCTTTACAATATAAGTTACTACTACTATCTCGTATGTGAAGCTGAATACTTATAACCATAGACTAATAAAAATAATACACGCTCAACCTCTTGTTGAAAATCGTACTACGCGTATCATTCAAAACACGAAGCGCCATCTATTCATATTTTCTTGAAACAACCACACTGGGGTCACGTAATCTACTATCGTTGTATCACTAAGCGACTGAAGCGCGTTGTGGAATTTGGCGGCAGCTAGTCACACGCTCGATTTGCAGCGCCATTTAGGTTGCAGCGGTAATTATGGCAAACTTCCGCGCCACACTTTTTTGTATTGAAATCAATCCAACCTAGTATCTGATCCCTGCTTTAAACAGAACAAAAAGTAGTTAGTTACAAACCTCCGGCAATGGTTGATTTTTTTCTTCAACATGGTAACCTCCAATAGGTTTATAAATCTGAGGTATCCTTGTCGGGTATCCCATCGATACGTGAGAGTTTCCCAACACGAGTGATGCATTATAGCGTACTTCGGAGAAATATGGTGCTTTTCTTCCTTTGGCTTCAATTATTGGTGCTATGGCACTATTATACAACCTTGTTTGCATGTAGTATGCGATTCTGGATATGAAAGTAAGAAAAATATTCAACTAAAAAATAATAAATCAGGAATACCTTTGGCTGTATTCTTTTGAGTAACTGATGTATTAGTATTTTTCAAGGTTTTTATCAATATATAAAATGATAACAATTATAATGGAAGTAATAGAGATAAATTTGTTTATATTTCTTACAAATGAATATTTGCATTATTGTATTAGGTTTGTTATAATTTAGTTTGCTGTTTAAAAATGTGCAATTATTAGCAAAATCTCTGCAAACATTTGGAAAGATAGGAATTACAGAGATATGTAAACTAGATAGATAGATAGAGAGAACATTCTTTGTTGGACACAGACATAAATTAATTATTTATAAAACGAAAAACACTTCATAATAAGTGTGCCACAATTGGCAGCCTTTGCTTAAAGCTATCTCTTCCACGCAACCTTTAGAACCTCGTTTTGTAAGCTATGAAAAGTAAAACTATATACATACGTTTCCCTAACAAAAGTCATCTTTACTGTGTTCCAGAGTTCCTTAACTCTCTGATTGAAGGTGAATGGTGGGTAGGCATCCACTATATAGCCGTCATAAGCGGGATTGGTATACTCATCCACCAGACTTAGGATCATCCAATGCGGTTCCATAGAAGAAGACCAGATAAATGGTGCATTAAAAACAGCTGCTAATCTGTAACAACATATTAATAATAATAGTAAATATTAGGACACATTTCACACACGGCTGGTTATCCCCATACTGAACCATTTCTAGTTCGTATTATGGTTGCTAACACAACTGTTATACTACAAAGGTACACATATATACATACTTTATATAGATACATATTTAACACTTAGAGCGACAGTCAACAAATTTAGTTTAGGACAAAGATTTTGACCGTGCCAGGAATCGAACCCAGAACCTTCTGATTAGCCATTACGCCAACGAGTTCGTCAAATGTTTTCCCTCCATTCAGTTTTATTGGTTAATTTTATAGTTATATTTCAGGTCCACGTCTGAAAACTCCCTAGCAATAGCTATACATATATTATAAAGTATAAGACAAAAAAATATCTTTATTGCATGCACTGCATAAAATAAAATACAGTTATAATTAATTTATGCATAAATAAGAGGTAAAAAAGTTGCACAATAGGCGGCCTTATTGCCTGTAGCGATTTCTTCCACGCAACCTTTAAACTAGTTTAGGCATTTAACGTCATCATTATTAACTTCCCATTCTCCTACTGGGTGGGGTCAGGCCAAACTGCATACATCTTAATATATATAAATCTCGTGTCACAATGTTTGTCCTCAATGGACTCCTAAACCACTTAACCGATTATAATAAAATTCGCACACCATGTGCAGTTCGATCCAACTTGAGAGATAGGATAGTATAAATCTCAAATTATAGTCGCAATTTTAATTTATTGCTAATTATTGTCTGTTATTATTTGACAGTCACAATTATCTGTTAACTCCAAATGATTCTAACAGATCGGTCGATACCTTTCGACTGGGTTGAATAAGTAATCAATAGATGGCGCTGCTATGGATGATGCTAGGAACGTGTCATATAAGCTACACTATCTGTTTTTCATACCCCTAAGTGAGGCAAAACAACGTTTGCCGGGTCAGCTAGTAGCTCTACATATAGCATTTTTTGTGCTTTGATAATTGTTATATACTAGCTTCTGCATACATAGCGCAATAATAGTATATAACATTTTTAATGCTTCGATAATTATTATATTCTAGCTGTTGCTCCGCCCGCGTGTAAGTCGCTTTTTGCGTGTGAAAAAAAACCTGTGGTAATCATATTTACTAAACTGTGGAAACTTTAATTATCTAGACCTATAAAAGACTTAAAGTCTTATATATAAAATTTCCGTGTCACAGTGTTTGTTACCGTACTCCTCCAAAACGGCTTGACCGATTTTTTTCAAATTTGATATGCGTATTCAGTAGGTCTGAGAATCGGCTACTGTATATTTAGTTTTTTTTTTATTAAGGCAAAACAACGTTTGGCGGGTCAGCTAGTTAATTCTATAATATCATATTCCTGCGCCAAATTTATTTTAAATATTTTATTTTGTAATGCATCTTCCAGCAAAAAAAAATATATTATTTTTCTCCTACCATTAAGTGAACTACTTAAATACAAACACTCAAGTTTAGTGTTTAATGCCTAAATATCTTATGATTTGTTAGGGCTCCGTAGCCAAATAGCAAAAAACAGAACCCCTATAGATTCGTCATCGCTGGCTGTCGGTCCGTATGTCACAGCTACTTTTATCCGAAATTATAAAAAACTATACTGTTGCAATTTGGTATGTAGAAGTATTCTGTAAACTTAGCTAAAAAAAAAAAAAATAGAGTTGTCGATGATACCTAGAAATCATGATACTTAGAATTGGAACTCAAAACTTTTTTTTTTCATCAAATCGTTACGTGTGGGGAACTTATTTATATAGAGGTTTTAATATATTATATTAAGGTCTAAAATAGTTTTTTTTCTAAACTGATAATTATAAAAATATGTGCACAAAACTAAAAAAAAATTAGGTTTTCATTAATCTTTCACCGAAAACTGATAATAATGTTTTTTTACTCCATAACTCGTTAACCACATTTTACTTTTTATCCAATCAACTAAAACATTCAAATAAAATAAATAAAAAATATTTGATTTTATAAACATTAATCTTATTTATTCAAAATGGTACGGAATCCTTTTTAGGCGAGCCTAACACTTGGCCAATTATTTCTCAATTGATAATCACGCCACTTGAGTCTCGTGATACAATATTCGGCCTGAAAAACTTTTATGCCCTCAAACGATATTGATTTGTTATATGTAATACTGATATAGATAGCAAAACTATGATAAAAGTAATCAGATGCCGATGACAAAATAATGTGTCTGGGTGGAATCATTTTCACTCGTTCTCAAGAAACTCAAATAATTCGGATAGTACGCGATAACAACTGTTAACAATGATAACATGTTTTGAAGAGTCTGGAATTAGTCTTATCACTAAAAAATATCAAATTTTAAGTGATTTGGCAATTCTGTCGCCCTCATTAATAACAACCAGCTGCGTCCTGCGGTGTTACCCGCGTTAATTCGACATAAAAAGTATGTATATGTTAATCCATATACATACTTTTTAGAGATAGGTTTGACATTGAGTTAATTAATATTAACTCAATGTCAAACCTATCTCTACAGACCAAAATCGGTTCAGCCGTATGAGCGAGCAGAATAACAAATATACACACTTACACAAAAACTTTCCCAAATATTTTTTTCTAGGATTATATGGATAGTCAAAACTTTTAATAATAGCAATAATTGGCTGGTGTTTGCTGCAAATAAAAAAAAAAAACAGAAAACCTATGCGCATTTAATATTATAGTGACAGTCAACTTAGATTTTGTATTTCTCATAGTGTATGTATTCTACTAGTCAAATAAATGCAATGATATGCATATTTAGGCAATTATAAGCATTTGCCATACTGTGACGATGGCCAAGAATAAAATTAAGGGAAATCACATTAATAGATAGAAAAAAGACATAATTAAGTCCCCCAAGTGTTTTACTTATACAATACTATGTAAACTTATTTGCTCCTTAACTTGTGTTAAGTTGTTGCACATACTATTAGTTATAATTATCTACTCGTATCATTTATTGTATGTTTTTTTTTGTTTTGTGAACAATAAATGTATTTTCTTTCTTTCTTTCTAAACTTACCCGGCGTAAATTTCATTATACATCCATTCTGCTATAATGACATCGAAGTGTTCATTCGGATCCTTCATAAGTTTCTGAACATTCTCATGTTCAACAGCAGATTCTGATATTCCGTGCATCATGAGGAAGAAAATTGAGTGATCCATAGAACCAACATCGTTGTCCATGATGTTTTTTATGTTCAAAAAGTCAGCATTTTCTGTGAAGCGTAAAAAAATATTGTGAAAGTAGTTCAGTTTATGTTAAACAATAATTAACGATGATTTGCTAATGACAGGGGTCACATTTGTCTATTCGATTCTAAAGGTGCTTGGAAACTTCGAGTAGGCAGATTTACTGTTTAATTCAAATCTTGAATTTACAGTTAAAGACCAATCAGTCTTATCAATATGAAAAGAAACTGGTTCACAAAACTTAATTTTTATACTAATTTTATTTCTAATTCATAAATCGAATAAAGACCAAAATAAGTACAAATATTCTCAGAGTTGTTTAAACAAGCCATTTTTGCGATATTTTTTACCGCTTAAGATCTATAACAAAAAAAAAAATATTTTGCCCTCGTCACCGCAGTCAAAATATGTTTACCTTTCATATCATCCGCAACTGAACTTATATCAATTTCACGGTGTTTTGGATTAGAAGGTTTTTTAGGAAAGGGTGTCACATATGTAACCTGGAAAACAAATTAATATAGTTTGAGAAAACAAAAACGTAAATACTCTGGAAATAAATCTACATTTAATTTATTAATTTAAGCATTGGTTTAACTTTTTAATATTTGGATGTATTGTTTATTTAATTATTTACTTTGCAAAGTAATATGAAATAATAAACTCATATTTAAATATTCGCAGCAAATGTCTAAAGATACTCTGAACCTTAAAAATAAAATAAAATTCTTATGAAGAACTGGAGTCACAACAAGTAACTAATAATAAGAAATGTATTAATATATCACTTCAAAAATCTTCCCATTTTCAAAAACTATGTACATACTTAACTTTAACTTAATTTACATAAACAAAAATAAATATGTACTTAACAGTTAGGGTTATGGTTATATTTTGTGACCTACATACACTAGCCAAAATTATTTTGTTTGTGACAGCGCTTCAATGACTCTTTTAATTCCAAATAAGTTATCATTATTAGGTATATCAAAGTGAAGAACGTACCTCATGCCCAGCGCTTAGCAGATGTTTGAGTATGCCTCTCCCCAATATATCGTGACTCTTTCCAGGCATCGGGAACACAACTAGTATTTTAGCTGCATCACACATATAGAATAGTGCAAATATAGCTAACACGTACAACGTTATCTTTTCCATTTTAACTAAAAACAAACTGTACATTATTATATAAACTACATAAGTGCCTCTTTTTTATCAAAACAGACAGACAGGTTGTTGTTTACCGGCAAAAACTGGTTAGTCATTAATCACAAACTACAGATTCGGTTCTAGTTAAACAAAAACACCCTCACATCTGAAGAAATAATGAATGCTGTCATACAGAGGAGGATTTTCAGACTAAATTGCAATCATGAAAGCTTATTAGAATATTAATTGCTAAGATTTTATTTTATAATTTAAAGAATATTTTATCATATCATACAATTTTAATTAGATTTTATTTTATTGTCTTTCTACCTTTGTTATTTATGAATGCTTTAACTTATTGTATTTAAATATTTTTCACCTGATTTGAATTTCAATTTTATTAACTACCTACTTGAAAGGACGCATGAGACAACTTCACTTATCAAATAATTGAATAAAATATAATATAAATTTATAAGCTTTTCAGCCCAAACATTAAGACTTACAGCAGATAATTAACACATTAAACAAACGAATGAATCTTCATAGAATAAATGCACAACACATCACATACGGGAACAATCTATCACGCACGCAGTCACAACACCAATGACCACGAAAAAATATCGTCGAGACTAGTACCTACGCCTTGAACCTTGAGCTTACTAGTCATTATTCTGTGCCTTGAGCTATAGTAGGATAGCACTATACCTACTGTAGATGGAATCCTCGATGCCATACTTGCCATAATGGAATGATGTAGTCATGTTTCATTGATAATGATTATAAACGTAAAGAAGTTCTATCGAGCAAACAAATCGATATATTTAAATTTATCCAGTCATGCCATGTTTAAATGATTTAATGTTATTTTTATTTATCTTGTTCTTTTCAAAAACTAACCTACAAATTTACTTTTATTTGTAATTTTAAGGACTGTATTATTTCTGAGAAATATATTATACATATTATTTGATATATTGGTAGAATAAGGTGCTTGGATAAAAATGAATTAATGTACAAAGTTATTAAATTATTAAAATTATTCCAAATACGCATGTTTTTAAAGAAATATTGGAAGCACATCTTTGTCCAAAAGGTTGACCATTGCCAGCAATTCAGCCAGTGTTATCTTTGCATTACGAACAGGGTTGTAAAATTTAATTAGTTTTATTTCCTTATTTATTGTAACTTATTTAGTTTTCCAAATACGTATTTTATATTATTACTTATATTATGTCATTGAAATAAGAATCAGTTTATTACACTCTGCATTTCATTTTCTTTTTTTATTTTAATAAAGTTTTTTTACATTCGCTTTTTAAGCTAGTTTTATATGTATACCATTTTGGTTTTAACATTATAAAATTAACATATGCACAATAGAAGAATTGAATTGAAATTTTATAATACAAATTATAGTTGCAACTCCCTACTATAGAACTATAAGTAGTATTAGTTATAGTTTTACACTCGCAATTATCAGACATTGCAGCTCAAGATTTATTTATCTGTCATAAAATGCTAAATGGTTTACAATTATAAGATAAATTATATCAATCCAGGTACATACATACGCAGGAACCCTCTTGATATCAATGATATTACTGTAATCTTATCTCTAAGTGTCTGGCAAATAATAAGATAGCAGAAATCAGTGACATACCGGTAGGCCCCACAATAGTAATGTGGCGTCTCTGTCGCACTTCATCGCCCGCTACCAATCAGAGCGCTTGTCCTGAATCGCGCAAACGGTATTTTCAACGCGCGTACGACTGGTCCAAGCTACAATGCATAACCGTCGGACGGCCGTATCCGGACACAACATCTGTCCGGGGGGGAAATTCCTTCACCATAGTAATTATGTCTGTCGCGAAATGATACAGATTGACTGAATATCAAGGAATACATTTCTAAGGATGACTGAAGTACCTAATACTTTTAGGGTGTGCTTTAAGTACTTGAAGATTATCTATTAATTACATAGAAGTTCCTTCCAGACAAGCGTGTTAATTAGTTATATTGGATCAAGATCAATAACAATACTAGGCAGCCGAGATCAAACGCGTACAGTAAGCTACGAGTAAGCTTAAAAATAAAATACCTAATACATCCTAAATAATAAGTTGAATCAGTTCACCGTAATTGCACAGGTATCATAGATTAATAAAAATATAGGAAATTATACTCTTTTTAGTTAATATTGTATGTTCTTTACGAAAAAGATTGTTGTCACCCAATCACTACTTTAACATCTCGTCTTTGTACACAGTTATGCAATAAATATATTTTTATTCCTAATTCGTAATGGAATAAGTGTCAGCGCCATCTGTAAGCGATCCGTGAAACTTTTTGGCAAAATGTAGTCCATTAAGTCATATTTCATATCCGTCGGCGATAGTTTCGCTACTCGTCGTTAGATGATTCAAGAAGCTTTGTCACTCTTTTTTTACTCATCACAAGATGGCGCTACCTGTATAAAATAATCAAATGTTAATAGAAGAATATAATTTTAGACTTTTGTATCCATTATGATTAAAATCCCTATTGCAAGCAGTAAATTCCTATAGCATTATTTATTATTGAACGGGATTGGTTAAAATCTGAATTATATTATTTATTTTTTAACCCCCGACGAAAACAGGACGGGGCGTTAAAAGTTTGACGTGTGTGTCGTAACTCCCGAATGGATAAACAGATTAGAATTTATTTATATTTTCTTTGCAAGATGCGTGATTTAGGAGTGTTTTTAGCTATGTTTGATGAGATTCAGTCCTTGATGGCGGTTACGTATTTTTCACAACTCTCTCAATAAAATGATAGGCTTGAGTAGTAAAGTAAATGACTTACAATAATTTTTAAATTATGATTACATTCTTTATAATAAATTTTAAATCCAAGGCGGCCGATACCAAAAAATTTGCTGTCGAGTGTTTTCTTAATTTTTAATGCATATGTACCTGTATATTAAAAAAAAAAATTGTACGATTTGTACGAGGTTTTAAAAAAAAAAAACATCGTTGTGACAGATGCATACAATGCTCAAGAAAATATTATTCCTCTACCCCTGGCCTTTTTAGGTTAAGTTTTAGTTAGTAATGTTTTTATATGAGTGTTATGTTAATCGTAAATAAAAACCCTTACTACTATTTTTGCTAATATTAATCGGCTTAGTCAGCATTTTATGATGATAATAATATGTATGTGTGCCGGCTATGTATGTATGTGTGCCGTATTTAGAGCCCCTGAGCATTAATCACTGCTAGCTTACTCAGATTGGGTCGGTCGTCAGTCTCTTTGATTAGACAGCTCAGTGATAGGTCTGGCAGTTATCTGTATGTCGACCGTACTTTTGCTGGTAAATGAAAGAAAAGGTGTTTTAATCTATATTTTTTATGCTAGATGGGCCTGCGCTTTGACACAATTCACCTGATGGTTAGCGACATTGCTAAGGTGGAACGTGCTTATCTAGAAGAAACCAATTCACTCGTGCCTAGATAATCGTTTTCTAAGAACAGGAAATTTGGTACAGAGTTCCACTGAAAGTAGAGGCAAGCTTAGTGCGCATTTTTGGTATCTCCCTCCACAGTATAACAATACCGCTTTGCTGTTGAATTAACGAATGTTCCTTTTCCCTATTCATAGTACAAAGACATGTTTTTATGAGCAACTTTTCCTTTACTATGCTCCAAGAACCACAAAAACCGAAGACGTGTGTCATCTGCCTACCCGCACTTGGGCAGTGTTATGGCCCATATCTCAGGTGGTCTGCTTAAGTTTATTATACTTAAACACTTATCCTACATCCGCCAACCCGCACTTGGCCAGCGTGGTGGATTATAGCATATATCTCTATTCTCGTGAGAGAAGGCCCCGAGTCTCAGCAGCGAGAATGCATGGGCTGCTTATGCTTACTTATCCTACAAAATCAGAAATCCAAATTACAAGTCACCTGAGCATTGGATAGGGTTGCCCTATCAAATTAATTAAAATTCACGAGCTCCTTAATTAGTGCACGATGGAGTATTTTAACTGTGGGGCCATCGTCATTGAGAGTATACAATGATATTCATCAATATCAAATTATACTACACTTTCCATGTAGTTTACAAAGACATTTTTATATACTTTAGCATTTCTTGAAGCTTGTTTAAGTTTACCGTTACTAACCAATAAGCATAATATAAGCAGCTCACTATACGTTCCAACTGCTGGGTTTTGGGGCTTTTTCGAACGAGAAAGAGAGATATAGACCATAGTCCACCACGCTGGCCAAGTGCGGGTCGGAGGATGACACACGTTTACTGATATTGTGGTCCTCAAACATATCAGTTTCCTCACGATGTTTTCCTTCACCGTAAAGTGAGTGCAAATCTCCACACCTTGTATACAAGTCATTAATGTAGGGCCAGGATCAAACCAGGGACGGTCAGATTGAAAAGCAAACAATTTCCTACCGAGCCACACTCGCTTTTTAACTCAGTCGTTATTTTGCAGTAGTCCATTGTTGATGGTGAAGAATCTGAAATAAGAATGTATTAATTACGCGTGCAAACACAAGTTCATATAGTCAATAATTATTATCACAGGCATTATATAAAAAATATAGTTTTCTGAAGAAATAATTACATGACAGTTACAAGAGATTGTATAGGCTGAATCCGCTGATTCCGTAGCCAAAATAAATAATAATATGGCCGTGAGTAGCGCAAATTTAATTATGCCACGAACCAGGAAATTGCTTGTTCAGACTTTCTATAGAATAACGCCCATTGAGGTCTGTTAGTTTGTATGCGTGAATCTTACTACTTGCTAGTCTTCATTTTTTAAATTGCCTTATTAAGTAAGCTAGGCACTAGACCAGTAAGGCGCGTAACCTCATTACGATGGCCTAAGGCTAAGATGGAGATTGCTTAGTCTGAAAATACTGGCTCTCAAGGAGTCAGCCGGAAAACATCGCTTGGCGTCAGATTGTTCAACTTAAGAATGGTTTTTCACTAGCAATAAAACCTGTGATGGTACTTTTATTTGACACAAAAATAGCATTCGCCAAAAATATTTTCATTTCCTTTTATACTTTTTGATTATTTTTTTTCTGGTTCATTATATGAGGCATAAACAATTACTCCAAATACAAACAAGCTGATGTAAAACCCTTTTCGAATTTAATTATCTTATTCAACGAACAATTTCGTCGGTTACCATAATATTGAAAATTCACTATCGGATAATCAATTAATACAAAATACTCTTCTCCCTCTATCAAGTAACTAATATATTTTGGCGTCCTTTCCTTGCGTTATCAAAAATTAAACTGCAAAGCAATTATTGGTTAAAAATAAATAATACTAATATAATTAACAAAAGATGTTATGTGTGATGACGTCTGATAGAAGAGAGTGGAAGAAGACTTGCTGTGCCGACCCGACCTTAGTGGTATAACATAACGAAGAAGAAGAAAGAATATAACAAACAAAAGAAACAAATAATATTATTAAGAAAACAAAATAAATAAAAGATCCGAACGTCAATATCGGAATCCCAGTTAACCAAATAGCAATAAATTCAGTTACACCTGAATTAGCTTTTCGTTCCTCCCCACATGTTTCCCCGCTATAAATCAAAGTCGAATAATAAACGGAGCAAACTTCTGTCGTACGCTGGAAGGGGAAAGTGTGCCTTAATTAATTTATTTCGATTTGGGTCATATTTGTTCCTACTTCGTGTAGTTTCCTCTGTCTCTATGAAATATTGAGTATTATTGAGTATACTTGTTATTGTATTCTAAGCCTGACGAATAGGTTCCAAGGAACCAGTCCTTTTTGCTAGCGTCGGAACGGAGACCGATATGCGTATAGGGAGAGAGGATGTTTGTGGGCGGGATGGTGGGTTAATGCGAGGAGCGGAACCTCATCCCGCCCTTTCCGATGATGAGGACATCGTGAGGTTTTAGTCGGTAGTGATGCCCTTCTTGCGTCGAGCCCAAGATACTATGTTTGTGTGTGTTTTTGCTAACAAATGGTGCCAGTTATATCCTAAACCACAAGTTCAATTTTGATACGGTTTTTAATGATGGATTTAGATGATGTGATTGCTGCATGGTTAAACATTTGGTATCGTGACATCGCACCAGAGGATATTTTGAACATTTTTTTTTACAAGGCAATTTTAGTATTTAATTCGCGTTTCATGCGGTTTAAGTGATGAGTTTGAGTTTGATTCATAGATTATAATTTTAATACCACAGATATGAAATGTAAATAACAAGCGCGTTCCACGATTTGGAACAATTCCCCTTGTTTGTTCTGATAAATGGCACTAATACTAGAACAAAAAAGTTCCAAATGTTGGAACATCTTGTTTCGTTTTAAAATAAAAAATAAAAAACTATAGGTAAAGGCCTCTTCATAAACCTCCTTAGTTGGAATAGTGCATATCTTCTTATATATAAAATTTCCATGTCACAGTGTTAATTATCGTACTCCTCCGCAATGGCTTGATCGATTTTTACCAAATTTTATATGCGTATTCAGTAGGTCTGAGAATCAGCTACTATCTATTTTACACTTAATTTCATCTAATTTATAAGGCAAAACAACGTTTGCCGGGTCAGCTAGTTTAATATAGGTATTACGTTGAGAACTCACCAGGGGACGCTGCAGTAAACATTTGTTACAAGTACAAGTAATTTTAAATAAACAAATGTCGTGATTGCTTTTATTTTTATGTATTTTAGTATTGAAAGTTGTTCTTTCGGTTGCCTCGTGATCTCAAGGTGAAATCATTTGTGGTTACTTCCGTGTAAATAGAGCTTTACTTTGTCGTCAATATCTTTTTCAATTATTTAAATCTTATCTGCTATTGTTGCCAGTGTTTCTGTGTATTTCACATTTTTGAGACATTACACATTTCTTAAGAGAATTTGAACAGTGGCATTTCGAAATTAGACTTAATTTTGGTCTCATTTACATAACAATTGATGTCATTACGTCCCTTTTCTATGTATCAACGAAGTAAATTACTTACTTCGTTAGACTTCAAAGGTAATTAAAACTTAAAAGGCGCCCTTTTCAAGCACAAGTGCTTCATTTTATTAATTTGACATTATTGTTATTCTCGTAAGAAGATTAAATGTCTTATATTATTATCTTCTTTAGTTAAAGTGCCCTCGCACTGAGGTTATCTTTATAGGTTTTAAGAAACTTTTTAAGTTTTATATATATGTACTTCATGAATTATTTGAAAAAATATAATATTTTCCATATTATAATTTTTATCCGTAATTATTGTAACTATATAGTCTATGTTTTGTGCATATGTCCTTTAAATATGACCAAAACTTGTACTTGTTGGTGTACACTTATTTAGTTACTTCAAAGTAGTATATTTCCAACAACGATGGTAACTATAATATGTTTTATCCGTAATTTTTGTAACTATATAGTCTATGTTTTGTGCATATGTCCTTTAAATATGACCAAAACTTGTACTTGTTGGTGTACACTTATTTAGTTACTTCAAAGTAGTATATTTCCAACAACGATGGTAACTATAATATGTTTGTGTGTGTCTGTTTATGTCATAGTTTCCGAACGGGTAGATAATTTTTGATATCTTTTATGTTTAAAATGTAAATAATCCAAGAGTACATTAGTTTGTCCTAACAATCATAGGTCGAGCCAGTTCAGCTATTGCTGTTAGGATAAACAAGTTTACCTTAACATTAGTTTGACTAAACAATAACAATACACGCTCAGAATACAGTTCTTTCTGTATTCTGAGAATACACGTATTAGGTATCTATAATTATGTTTTACAATTAGGTTTCTATATTTATGTTTTACAATTCTCAGACGCCTTTATAATATGATAATTTGAAGACCTCGTTGGCGTAAAGGTTACCATGCCGGACTGCCAATCAGAAGGTTGCGGGTTCGATTCCCGGCACGGTCAACATTTTTGTGCTTAACTAAATTAGTCTGGGTGTTAAATATGTGTGTATGTATATGTAGTATATCAGTTGTGTTAGCTACCATAACACGAGCTAGAAATGGTTCAGTATGGGGTTAACCAGCCGTGTGTGAAATTTATATTTATTTATTTATATAATTATATCATATCAATTTTGTATCAATGTGACAGGGCAGGGCATTAGGCGTTGGTAGCCAAGTACTATTATTTACTATGATGTTGGTAGCTAGAGTGTCGGTTTACCGCAAGCACTCGGGGTAGTCTGCGTCTTGATTACTCATCATAGTGCTGTTACGTAAAATATAACGATATTTTTTTGTTTTACTAATCTTAATATATATAAATCTCGTGTCACAATGTTTGTCCTCAATGGACTCCTAAACCACTTAACCGATTATAATAAAAATCACACACCATGTGCAGTTCGATCCAACTTGTGAGATAGGATAGTTTAAATCTCAAATCATAGTGGCAATTTTAATTTATTGCTAATTATTGTTCGTTATTATTTGACAGTCACAATTATCTGTTAACTCCAAATGATTCTAACAGATGTCGATACCTTTCGACTGGGTTGAGTAAGTAATCAATAGATGGCGCTACCCCTAAGTCAGGCAAAACAACGTTTGTCGGGTCAGCTAGTTTATTATAAATTTCAAAAGTATGTGTTTGTATGTTTCTATATGTGCATATTTGTTACTTCGTCACACTCAAACGACTGAACCGATTTGGCTTTGTACATGGCATAAGCGTAAGCAGCCCACTATACGTTCTCACCACTGGGACTCGGGACCTTCTCTCATCAAGACAGAGATATAGGCCATAATCCACCAAGCTGGCCAAGTGCGGGTTGGCGGATGACACACGTCTTCGGATATTGTGGTCCTCAAACATGCCGGTTTCCTCACGATGTTTTCCTTCACCGTAAAGCGAGTGCAAATCCACACATAACTTGTAAATAAAATAAGTCATTGGTGTAGAGCCGGGATCGAACCAGGGGCCGACTGATTGAAAAGCAGACGTTATTATGCAGGAAGCATGTAAGCGAGTGTGGCTCAGTTGTACATGGAAACAGCTCATTATTGGCTTATTCAGCTTATAAAGCTGTCATCTTAATCACAGAATAACGCTGCCAATACCGTGGCTCAGGCATTGGGTGCAGCTAGTATATTATCTATAAGAAGAAAGTCTGTGTGCGTGTACATAAGTGTCTATGTTTGTTACTTCTTCATGCTCACACGGCTAAACCTATTCGCATTACATTACATTTAGAATAAAGGTAGATTACACCTTGGATTTCAAAACGA
Source organism: Mellilla xanthometata (assembly GCA_035578125.1). Classification (NCBI taxonomy): domain Eukaryota; kingdom Metazoa; phylum Arthropoda; class Insecta; order Lepidoptera; family Geometridae; genus Mellilla; species Mellilla xanthometata. Next base: position 7,111,497 of record JAPUBQ010000026.1, read on the forward strand.
TTGTGTAAGCGACTGTGGCTCAGTGGTAATAACGTCTGCTCTTCAATTAGGCGGCCCCTGGTTCCCAGCCCTACACCAATAACTTGTTTTTCAAATTATGTGTAGATTTACACTCGCTTTACGGTGAAGGAAAACATCGTGAGGAAACCGGCATGTTTGAGGACCACAATATCCGAATACGTGTGTCATCCGCCAACTCACACTTGGCCAGCATGGTGGATTATGGCCTATATCCTCTCCTAGTGAGAGAAGGCCCCTAGTCTCAACAGTGGGAACGTATAGTGGGCTGGTTATGCTACACCTTGGATTAGGCTACTTTTTCCCGAATTAATTCGGGATAAATCGGCAGGCCGCCGCTAGTAATCGATATATGTGAGTCTCATCCCTACCCGCGTATCCTTGTAATAACCATTTACTCGAAATATATGCTACAACCTACGTCCCGAATGATTATATTATAATGGAACAATAGAAGCCTTTGCTTCTTCGGGACGTTTAATACAAAGCCGTATTTTGCAGATGTCTGAAAAAGCTTAATTTATGGAACTGTACCTTGAGCTTGTCTAGTTTGAGTAGACTTAATTGAATCGTAGTAGTCATACCTATAGCTCAGTCACGCGTGTGGCCGCCTTACGTCTCGTAGGTTTTGGTTCGATCCTCGCCAATAAACGTGAGGAAACAATAGCATGGTGGCTCTCTAACAATAATCTGTCACAGTACATCTAGCATTGTGTTCTGTCAGCCTCCTTAAAAGCCAGTTATTCTAAACTACGCATGCTGCACTTTTAAAAGACTCCGTTAGCCCCTCAATAATAACTTTAATATTATATAATTTAGGGCAGTCACCGAGTGGTATCCGAGGAACGGAGAACGACAGAGAGGCAGACCACCAGCACGATGGTCAGATGACATCGTTAGGCACGCTGGAAAGAGCTGGTGGAAACTGGCTGAAGACCGTAGTATGTGGCGTGTTGGAGAGGAGGCCTATACCCAGCAGTGGGAAGACACAGGCTGATGGTGATGATGATGATTATATAATTTAGTATGGTTAGGTTAGGTTAGGTTAGGTTAGATATCTCGAGATATCATGGGCTCACTAAGAATCTAAGCGCTTTCAAACGAAGTTTTTTTTTTGTATGAATAAATATTAATGCTTCTAAGTTACTCTGTAAAACCCCGCCTTTACCGTCCTCTAGAAATGTTTGCTATTTGCTTACCTCTGCAAACATCTGTTTCTATTATTACATAAAACGCTTCCGCAAATAATGTGCCTGATATTTGATTTGTCGATCGAAACGTGCAAAATTCACGAACCCTCGGATTGTTCGTTGATTCAGAGGACAATGTCATTTGCATAGGGCCAGGAAATGTATTCATAAAGCTTTCTTAAATATTTAGTCAAAGGTTTTTTTTTTATTAAATAAATTAAAAATTTTGTTATTTTCACATATAATACTTAAAAATTACAATTAGTTATTAAGAATTATACTGCAAAGCAGGGATAGGTATGTATGAATGACTAGTTTGAGTTGAATGATTTAACTATACCTTAAAAAACCTGTCGCCAAGAACCCTGCGATGTACGATGTGTAAACGAGTGTGGCTCAGTGGCAATAACGTCTGCTTTTCAATCAGTTCGATCCCGGCCCTACACCAATGACTTGTTTTTCAAGTTACTCGTATGTGTGGATTTGCACTCGCTTTACGGTGAAGGAAAACATCGTGAGGAAACCGGCATGTTTGAGGACCACAAAATTTATCTCCCCGTGAGAGATGGCCCCGAGTTCCAGCAGTGGGAACGTATAGTGGGCTGCTTATGCTACGATGTGTTCCGACAGCCTCCTTTAGAGAGCCAGTTATTCCAGACTAAGCATGCATCCTTTGCCTAGAGAATCGCTAGCTCGAGTATTTACGCGCCCCTTCGGCCAAATGGATATAAAGAACTGTGTAATAAAAATTGTGTCCTTGTATTCAATTCACTATTTCCTTCATGTTATATTTTATATCTGTACCAGCAAAGTCGTATTTAAATAATACTTTTCTTAACATAGCTTTATAATAGCAACACAATAACGTAATCATAATATACCAAGCAGGGACACATTTCACAAACTACAGATAACTTATCTGACGAATAAGATAAAACCAATACAAACTGCCAAAGAAATTGGTTAGTCGATATTTGTTTAAAAAAAAGGGCTTATAAAATTACCTCAGGAACTTCTGGCTGATATCACAAAACCAACAACAAACTGCATTTTGTACATACAACAAATTGCATTTTGTACATTAAGTAAAATATATTATTCTACTCCTTTTATGCGAAAGCTAGGATGTTAGCCGTCAGATAAACTGCACGAAATGGCAACGTCGCATGACGCGCTAGTATAGCCTACTCTTTCTGTATTGCCTCCAGTCTGGCTAAATCGCGGCAGTTACCAGTGTATATTTGAAGAACATAGTTGCCTTTCACAACGTAATCTTGTATATTTTGTAAATCAATTATGATACGAAGTACTCGTAGTCAATATAATTTCTCAGTTTAAGTTTTAAAATGTAGAACGGAGATGGATAATCGAAGATTGAAGTAAGTACTACATTTCGATATGATATTGTAAATTTAATCATCATTATCAGATAAACAAACATTTTATTCCACTGATAGCAAATTGTACTCGGTTGTTTATGGTTAGTTAACTAACTAGACGAATAATAATTATTATATCAATGCTAATAAAGGGTAACATTGTCAAAAATATATCATTTAATTTTCTTGATAGTACCATTGATAATCAGGAGTTCTTAAATACGACGTCAATTTTCTAACGTGAAAATAATTTAAAGGTTTGTTACAGCTAGGTATGTACATATAGTGAGGTTTTGCTCGGACTAATAACTTGTGACCAGAACTGATAGTTAATCCCACATGAAGAGAATCGCAAAATCAAACATCATTTATAAATCATATACCTAACCATACTTATTGACTTCGTAGGTTAAAAAGCTTATGACGTGGTCTTCTATATATCATTGGTCCCTTGTAAATTTCCGCGGCACTTAAAAAAAAATTTGTATTTTGCAGCTATCACTCAAGCATATTACAAGTAGCGTCGATAATTAAAAACAAAGATCACTTAAAAGAAAAAGAAAGCTCTGAAGCGGAAGGAAAAAAACGTGATAGAAATGCAAATTATTCCAAAGCAGAAACAAACAAGTTGGTGGATATAGCGCTGACAAAAAGTGACACTTTGGAGAACAAATCTAAAAAGAAAGACTCATGGGCTGAAAAAAAGAAAGTATGGAAAGAAATTGAAAGAGAATTCAATGAAACACTTGAAGTTGATGGTATTTATCGCGATAGAAAAACTCTGAAGCTCAAGTACGACTCCATGAAAAGTAATGTAAAACAGAAATGGATCAGATATATGAAAATGCGTAATGACTCTTCAGAAAAACCTCCTAAGTTTACTGCAGCGGAGAGAAAAATTAGAGACCTTCTGTTGCCTTCAATGGAAGGTTTCTGTGATTTTGCTACAGTTGATGTACAAAATATTATTAAATACAATTCAAATGATGTCTCTGCGGAATCAGGTTTTTAAACTTTGTTATTTTTTAAAATTTAGACTAGAAAATTTACAGAGATAATTATAATTTTGTTCATTCTTCGGTTTTATAAGCAATTTAACTATTGATGTTTTAGGTGATGAATCTGACATTGATATTGAACCACTATTACCATCAAACGTAAAAAGCAAAGAGAACGAGGAATATGAAACTTCAGATGAAGGAATTACTCAAAACGGTAAATATAAAGAATATAAAGCCTGTATAATACAGGCTTTACATATAATGTATCACTTTTGTACGGATATAAACATGTAAAAAAATATTGCCAATATTATGAAAATATTATCTTGGTACAAGTAAGTATTTTTCTTTTTTTCGGCATACGATATGCGGATTCTCAATCTTATAATCATCACAATGTACAAATATTTAAATACTTTGTATTTTAAAAAATTATCGTTTTGTTATACCTCATTTTATTTCAACTTTATCTTCCTCTAACAGATGTCATTTAATAGTAATTTGCATGGTTGGCCATCCACAAAAAAAAATTTGACAACGCACATAGCAGTCAGTCTGTTGTTATAAATAACAATGAAGTCTAACTTACTTTGTCAAAAAGCAACATACTAGGTAATTTGGTCTATTTAAATAATATAAAAAATACAGATGTGGTTGTAATTCAGGTTTAAACTTTTTTTATAGGTTAGGTTCTTAAGCACCCACACAGTTTGGCGAATTAATAAAATAATAATTAAAATAGGTCAGTGGTATATAATGATATGAAAATCAATACATTTTCTATTTTTTTTAAGAAATAACTACGAATAAATATGAACCCGCAGCAAAAAAAGTACGGAATACTTCTTTTGTCGGAATCCGTGAAAACCAAGGTTAGTTTACTTAATTTGATAACCATTTTTAATGCATTAGAAATATTTGCATAATGTACCTACATATATTATTATTTTACTACATATATTATTTTACTGAAACTTGAATGAAAAATAGGTATATATGTGTTACAGATAGCAACTCAGACCAAAGTAGTTTAGAAACAGATAAACTACAAAGAAGACTACAAATAGAAATGCTCAAAGAAGAACTGGAGATCAAAAAGTTACAGAGAAAGATGCTTGAGCAAGAGATGGAACATAAACAAGTAATTCATGAATTAGAAAAAGAACATCTGCTCACAAAAATAAAAGCACTTAAAGAAAAAAACAAATTAATTAGTAATACGTAAAATATCTTTCAAAAGCATATTTTCTTTCTATCGGCAGTTTCATGATAGAACACACACGAACACTTATGATGTTACCACATTACTGCCATAATCGGCATGATAAGAATTATGAACACTACTATATTAAAAATTGTGCTTTATAGTGACGAATAACATCTTAAGGAAGGTGACATCTATGGCTCGATGCCAAAAGGACATCACTACCGACTAAATCCTCACGATGGCCTCATCACCGGAAAGGGCGGGTTGAGGTTCCAACCACTTAGCAGTGTGGTCGAGGAGCCTCTATGAGATCTAGCATTTCCAGACTAGGCGTACTCTATCTTCCCCCCCGTGGGGCCCCGCATTGTCGAGGCGGGGGGGCTCAGTAACCGTGGCCTGGTCACCCACGGTGAAGCGAAGAGGGTCCCTGAGGCGGGCCGCTCCCTAGACTTGTCCTCCCCCATGCAAGTTCTAGATGGAGTGGCACCAGTAGGTTGCGGGACCTTGCTCCGGGGGGGTTTCGCAACTGAGGAGGGCTGCGGTGTGGTTTTGGAGACACCCACCGCAGCCGAAGGTGTGGGGCCGCGGCAGGAGAGAAGTGTCGGTATTACGATGCGCCGCTCTTCCTACCTGCCGCGGCCTCGACGGGGTCGCCACCGTTGATGGCGGACGCGGTGGGGCCGCAGGGAGAAGGGAGTGGTACCACAAAATACCACTTACCCTATTCTCTGCGGCCGTAGTGGCAGGTGACGGGGCCACAGACCTGACCCGTCACGGGGGACCTGGGACGTCGGACCGGGGTTGTCCGGCGTCTATTGCACTTATGGTCCCCGAGGTGGTTGCGGTGCACCATGTGCACTGCAAGGGGATTCATCCCCAGAGAAGGAGCCTCGCAGGCTAGCCGAGGTGGGCGGGGTGGTGGGTTAATGCGAGAAGCGGAACCTCATCCCGCCCTTTCCGGTGAGGAGGTCATCGTGAGGTTTTAGTCGGTATAGGGATGTCCTTTTGACATCGAGCCCGACATACCCCACCCACCTCCCCGGGTGTGGTGGGGATGCGTAAATGCATTTCCTCACGTAAAAAAAAAAAAAAAAAAAAAAAGGCGTACTCTATCTTAGGCCAGAGTGTTGCTAACCAGTGAGGGAATGCGCCCTGCTGGCCAAATGACTAGATGTTGTATGTAAAAATGTGGCATAAAAAAAATACTAGCGAATAGATTGATATCCATAATAAATAGAAGACAAAATTAAATATTTAGTGTACTTCCGCTGTAATCCGAAATCCAAATTAAGACAAGTAAAGGAAAAATTAACTTAGACTAATTAAGATTAATGTTACCTTTCACAATTCGGAATCTCTTAACTCTACACGTGTTTCGCCTAACCACAAGGCATCATCAGGAGATGCTGACTCTTCGAACGACAAGTCGAGAGATATCCATAATATTTTAGACATGGATTTACGCACACAAAGAAAAATATAAATGGAATGATAGCAGATAATAGATACAAATTCGACCACTACAAATTTATGAAATAATTTGTAAATAAAGGTATGGGAATTATTCCAAACATCATAAATTATGCAAAGACTTTGATTTCCACTTCATACTTAAGTATTATACAAGCATGTATCAAGTAATGTTTTATCATTATTAGACCTATTAAGTTGTCAAAACAGTTTAAATAAAATGCCGTATGAAAAGTGGGGTTGTCAGTTTTCTGATACTATTTATTGGGAACTTTTACCTAGGACTGTGACAGTTGTCTGTTATTGTTGTATTCTCTCGTATTTGCTTCCTTAAAGGGACATTTATTTATTTTTTAAATAAATTATCGTAATTTTGGTGTTATAATTATCAATTTTGATTTAATTAATGTATATTGACTATACTCGTATTTTATTGTATTGTATTAAAACATAGTCGGCAAATCTACGAATACCAGTGACGTTTTTTAAAATTAATGGGCATTTATTAAAATACGTCAAAGTTATCGATCAGCAAAAATATAAATATTAGTAAAAAGATACATACATGCTTTAAAATATTTTTCTGACTTTTGTACTTGGTTAGAAAATTTGCTTATACTAAAATGAATTTTATTGAAAGAATGGAAAGTTCTAATTATCCTTTGTTAGGACCAAACCTTAAAATTCTTAAAATATGGAAAATGAGGCAAACAGACAAAAACTCTGGCATTTCCAACGCTTACTGCGTCCACATTTTGTCTCTCTTCGCTATAAGCCAGTACATAGAGCTCTATCTAATCAGGGACAATCTAGAATTGGCTTTGAGAAACCTATCGTATACAATGTTAAGCTCAATATGCGTGGTCAAGGCTCTCTCTTTTGTCTCTTGGCAAAGATATTGGAATGATTTATTTGATTACGTCACCAATTTGGAAAAACATCAGTCCAGTAAAGAAGATGAAGTGACAGCGTCAGTTATTGACGACTACACGAAGTATTCGAGAAGAGTGACGTACTTCTACTGTAGTTTGGTGACAGGAACCGTGTTGACCGTCATTTCAGCCCCATCGTTTGTTTACCTATCATCGCCCAAGCTACGCGATCTCATCAGAAATGGGACAACACCTTGTCCTGAGATTTTGAGCTCTTGGCTGCCTATCGATCGGACGCATGGATATGGATACTGGATTTCGATAGTAGAGCATTCATGTATTGTTTTATACGGAGGAGGTGTCGTCGCAGGATACGACTCTACAACTGTCGTGTTGATGTCGTTTCTGAATGGTCAGCTTGAGCTTTTGGGAAAGAACTGTGCCAGGCTATTTGATAATGAAGGAACGCTCAGTTATGAGGAAGCGGTGAAAAGAATTGGAGCATGTCATGAGCATCACGTGAACTTGGTCAAGTAAGTACTTAAATTTAAAGTAAAGTAATAAGTTTTTAGTTATTCTAATAAATAATCGGATTGCAGCGCTACCATCAGTACAGCTCCGATGTTACCGTATTATTGTATTGTCACCAATTATTAGTAGTACAAAAAAGTGTTTTATAGCGCAGCTAGACAATTGACCGCAATAATAAGTGACATTCATGCCTAAGGTGGGGCATGCCTTGTCTGGAACAACTGGCTCTCAAAGATGCTTGGTGATTTTTTTCAACTTTGTAAGAGCTGTTAACTAGCTTGTAATTTTCAACTGCATAAATATTCAAATTTTCAAACATTGCAAGTTTCACAATAGTGTAAACACCTGAAAATTTGTTCAAGTATGTCTATACTTTACAGAATTTATTTTCCAGGTTTGCTTCGACACTAAATTCTTTACTATCGCCTGTTATGTTCATGTATATGATCATTTGCTCCCTGATGATCTGTGCGTGTGCCATTCAGTTAACAATGGTATGTATTTTTACCCAAGAGTCTACAAAAAAAAAAAAATTATAACACTTTGTTTTTTCTAATTACATAAGATTTCACATAAGTACAGATGTTATTCATCTTCGAAATATAGGTACTCGTAAATTGTAATTAACTAATATAAATTGTTATTTCCTCATTTGACGTATCTAGTAATATAAGATTAATGAACTTGAAACCTTGATAGAATTAAACATAATATTGGTGTTCATTGAAATAAAATAATGTTATATGTCATTAGGAAATAATTTGTGAGGAGCCTAAGAACTTCTTCTTCTTCTTCTTCTTCTTTACCTTATCCCACTTCATGTGGGGTCGGTACAGTTTGTACGCTTCTTCCATACGTCTCTGTCATTCGTCATCTCTGTGTTCACACCCTTCCTGGTCATATCGTCATTCACACAATCCATCCACACTTTCTTAGGAGCCTAAGAACATATCATGGAATAATTTGTTAAGAACACGACAATTACTTTTGTAATCGTAAACTGTGATAAAATAAACTTACCTTAATTGTGACAATACATTAAATAATAATAAATTTTATTCCAATGATTGTATGGTTGCATCGTTGTTTTTTTTAGGAAGGCACAGAAACTATGCAACGCATTTGGATTGCTGAATACTTGGTTGCTCTCATAGCACAACTGTTTCTCTATTGCTGGCATAGCAACGAGGTAATGTACAAGGTAGGTAATATCTAGTAGTAATATTTTTATATGGTATGTAGTTTTGGGGAATATGCGAAGTATTGCTAACACATGGTACAAAATGTCTAGATGTGTTATATTTTATAGCATGTGAGAGAACGATGTTTCGAATCTTTGGCTATGTGAAAAGTGGAATGTTTTGTAAGTCTTAATTCATGTTCTGCCTAATGAACTGTACTGTAAAAATATGTAAATTTTATTGAAAATTATTTTTTTAATTTCTTTGGTACATGAAGGGAAGCCTATGCTCAGCAGTGGGCGATAGAGGGCTGAAAATGATGATGATGATGAATTTCTTTGTCATCTGTTGATTTATTTTATTTTCTTTTTTTATTAATGTTTATTTTATTATTATGATTTGAAAAATTGACGAAATAAATGGTATTTGATTTTGGTAGATCCTGATATTATATGAGTAGATTTATGACAATATGGTTTCGTTAGAGCAGACACTAGCTTGATGGATAAAAGAGATATTTGGCAATGTAAGAAGGAATTGTTGTGCTGGGGGCTTAGGATCGTATTAGCGTCTTGTAGACGAAATCTATACCCAGCAATGAGAATAAACAGATTTATGATGATTTCTGTTAAATTATTATGAAGGCACATTTCATCAGTAATCCAGTCAAATAACAATATTTAAAAATAAGCATGTAAATTTGCGTTCTCCTTACCTTTATTGAATGAAATAAATTTCGTAGCTTTACCAAAAAAAAATAGGATTGAACAAGTACAACAAGCGATAACTTGCTTACTTCTTTATTTCAGAGCAATAATGTTGAAGAAAACGTGTACGCAAGCGCGTGGTGGTCACAAAATGTGCGCATACGCCGCAGTGTGATCCTGTTGGGAGGCCAACTGCGGAAGACCATCGTGTTCAAAGCTGGCCCATTTGCTAACCTGTCAGTGCCGACTTTTGTAGCTGTGAGTTTACTTTCTTTATTTTATTTAGAGAGGCTTTCTTTCTTTCTCTCTTTTTTTTTTAGGCTACAACAAAAGACCAGACTAAATTCAGGAGGCGCGGTGAAATAATACATTGTACAAGCTTCTAATTTTTATACAATAACTAGCTGTTGCCCGCAGCTCCACCCGCGTGTTGGTCGTTTTTTGTAACCTCTCCCTCTCTTTCTCTCCCTCTCCCCCAAAACATAGACACACTCCAAGACAGGTTCTGCGGTGCCTATAGATTAATGAATGAATGAGTCAGGACAAAGAATCTGATAATATAGTACTTATAGATGAATAAATATATTTATCTGCTTACAGGTCATGAAAGGTGCATACAGCTACTACACAATACTTAGCAAGAAAGAAAACTAAGAAAATATATTCAATAAATACACGTTTAAAATAATTACTTGTTGCACATTTCAAATAGATTAATGAAAAAAAAGAAACATTTATTTGTAACACGTAAAAAACTAATCGAATATAAAAATATAATACGAGTACGTAAGTTTACGTCACTAAATAATATAACTCACGTCAATAAAGATAACATTAAAAAGCTTCTCTCATTTATGTATTTGGTTATGCAAGAAAGTTCATACCCTGAGAGAGTATACATTTTATTTTATTTTTCTTTATGACCTCGAGATAGGACGATTGTTTCCATTTAGGATGTAATACCATTTAGGACGAAGCAAGTTTATAATATCTACATCTATGATCAGTAAAATATATATTATCAATTGTTGGCATGTGTATCTACACACATTTAGTGATTAGTTCTAGATAAAGAAACATTTACTTTATGAAACATTAGACCCTTCTTCGAAACAAGTCACGTTATAGTTGTAGAAGCTTTTCTAAGCATTTACGTATGTATGTTGCACCAGTTGTTATATTGATATTCTAAAGGTATGCACTATTTAAATCAGTTTTGAATTAGTATTTATTAAGGAAATAAATAAAACAAAACAAATATTTTCAATATTTTTATTATATTTTGGAATAAAACGAAACATTGAGTAATTTTATAGATCATTGTGTACGGTGCTTTAAAATAAACTACGTGAGCTTATTACTAGCGTTGTGTTGTTAAAGCACAAGATAATGTATATGGCTCTAATATTTTAATTGTGTTCTTGTTATCTATATTAATGTGTATTTAAGTTATAATTAGTTGAACGCCATGACACGTAGTTAAATGTAAATGGTATTTTAGTTTTAAATTTTATATTTGTAATAATATATTTGATCTTTATTATTATCATTAAATCACCCAATGTATGCCAGTCTCTAATTACATATATTTCTTGTCTTCTTCTTTGTCTTTCTCGTTCCCATTATTTGGGATCTCCTCTCTTTCTTGCGCCAAAATAAGTGGGCTCGTGTTGTTTTTAAACTTATTTGGTCTCTCAAGTTCTCTGTATTTTCCAGCAGCAGGTAAAAGACCTGCAGTCTCTTCCTTTTTTTTGTTTCTGGATATTCAGATCTACGAGTATGGCAAAACGTAATCATACCAACAACAAGTCAGTTTTCAGCAATTTTTCAGCAATGGCTGCAACCTTACAACTATCTCGTGTATATTTATTACGGACTCTGTCAAGCCTGGTTACACCTACTGGCCACTACAGTATCTTTATTTCGTTGGTATGGACTTTTTGTTAAGGCACTTTTTTGGTAGTTCTATATTCGGTGCAAGTTGAGCTGTTGCTTTATAGACTTTGCTTTTAGTTCTTATTGAAGTACGTGGATAGCATATAATCATAAGTCAGTGACGCGGTGCCATTTCTGCCGTGCGAAACTAATTCTATGGCTAACATCTGCATGGATATTAGCGTCAGGGTCAAGCATGGAACCGAGATACTTCAATTTACCTACGGAAACAAAGGAAGTCGATCCAATGTAACTAGTTTCATGTGCAGTATTTCTTGTATCATCAAGTATGACTACTTCACAAAATCTGACTATTTTTCGAGTTTCATTTGTGTAAACAAAGTGTAAAAACTATAGGCTCCTTTTATTATCTGAAACGAAATAATTTGTCTTTATTGTTGGTTGAACTGGTAGAAAACTAGGAGAGTAGGTAATTGTGTCTTACCCATATACAAATTAATTTAAAATTAGTGTGATTAGTAAACAATTTATTATTACATATAGTTATATGTCATTATCAATATGTATTGGAATTTAACTAAATAGGTATTTATGCACCAATAAATAATTTTGTATTATTTTTTTAACACTTATGTGACCTAAATCAATGCAATTGGTGTGATAAAGAAATTATAACGCTCTGTTTTTTCTTTCGAGTATTAGAGATACTAGCAAAGTACTTACACTAACAAATGTCGGTACAGAGAGTGAAACAATAGGGCCAGCGTCCAATACGAATGTAACATCGAGTTTAGCAGCCAGCAGCATTGTCAGTTGACGAAGGTGCTTATCTCCTTTCCACCAGTCGCTTTCATACACACCTCTGTCAACTTGTTCTGCCTGAAACCACAATCCTCATTTTATCTCAATAACTAAGGCTAGACTCATAATTAGAAAAAAATAAATTGTTACTCTTAGCTAATTATTCAATAATTAATATAATAAAAACTGTCCTTTCCAAAAAAATAAGGCAATAAAAGGTAACTTGTACAAAAAACTAAAATAGTTTTTTTGTACAAAAAACTAAAAAGTTTTGTTTTCAGCACAATAGTCTGATTGGTAATATATAGTGGGCTGCTTATGCGTGCAATTTAAGAAAAACCTTTTGATTGAGTTTTTTTTTTGTATCTCACAAAAAAAAAGGTTTTTCTTAAATTGCACGCATAAGCAGCCCACTATACATTTCCACTGCTAGGACTCGGGGTCTTCTCTTATCAAGAGAGATACATGGGTCATAATCCACCACGCTAGCCAAGTGCGGCTTGGCGGAAATAATCGTTTTATCTGTATTAATCATAATCAGCTTAAGTTATAAAAATAATTACTAATAGACATCCCAAAATTATTCTAAAAATATTTATATTTTTACCTATCAGACTATTGTGCTGAAAAACCTTCGCACAAAAAAAAATATTTTAGTTTTTTGTACAAGCTACATTTTATTGCCTTATTTTTTTGGAAAGGATAGTTTTTATTATCTTAATTATTGATATGAATAATTTGCTAAACATAACAATTTAACTTATTAAACGAATTATTTATACTCAATTTATTACACATGGATTGTTTTAGAAATACAATTTAATATATTATCTGTATATATTAAGCACATCCGTAGCTTTTATCAAACTCGCGAATTTCATCAAATAATCTCGCCTCAATAAAGATAATTGACAAATAAAAATATTTTATTCCAAGCTTGCTCTAATAATTAGCCGATCGCCCGATCTTCACGCAAAAGAACACAAAAAAGGTTTTACCTCAATTGCCACTTCATTGCTGTGCCAGCAGAATAAAAAAAGCTGCACGACCAAACCCATGGAGTATTGAATAACCCAACACATCTGAGATTTTGTGACATCAGGCTGTAATACAATTATTATTCGTCATTATTTTTCAGTTATAAAAAAAGCATATTATTGTTCTAAAGAGGTTCGTTAGAGTGTAATGTTTGGGAGCCTCGTTTATAAATTTGTTTTATTCTGTTTTTCAATACATCTTCTTCTTCTTCTTCACCTTATCCCATTTAGGTGGGGTCGGCACAGCAAATCTTCTTCTTCCACTCTCCTCTATCAGACGTCATTTCCACACTCAATCCTTTCTCTACATACTTGTTTTTCAATACATCGTTTGTAAAAATTCAAATGTGTAGCTATATATATATATAAGCGGTTCGTAAGATATAAATATATACTGGTGACAGATAGACAGAGAATACTTAGTAATAGAGACTTATTTGTTTACTATCTTATTATTACCCATGTTCTGCAATAATAAACAAATAAATCACTTCTTTTTTTTGTACGAAATGAACTTACCAAGTTTAATTGAACAACGCAAGAGCAAATCGAGCACGAGCAAACGAGTACATACGAAAACATAGTTGGAGATAGCAATTCGTTGAAATTGTTAAAGTGTCTGAAATTGAGAGATCAGTTTATATACTCGTATGTAGTTATTAGACCTTCTTTAATCATGATAATTTACGTAACCAGGAAAAACTGAAGCTTTTTTTTAGAATTGTCTTACCTCCGCAAAACAGTATGATGTCTGTGGCACTCCTTGATTCTTTCTAAAACAATCTCCCGAGACACAGCCCCTTGAAAGATACGTCTGCATTTTCCCTTCAAAATTATCATCTGCCCCTTGAGATATGACATAATAGCTACAGCATTCATGTCGTAAGCTGCTAACACTCCGCTTCCAAAAGTTCCCATTATCGCTTGAAAGCTTGAACCCCAGAAGTAACCTGGCATCTTTGAATTATCAAAGGGTAACCAAGACCATACAATTTGCGGTAACGGCTCTTCGCCGCGCCTTATTTCTTCGCGATACGAACTCGATGATGAGTATTTGAGTGCCGGAGTTATAACCCATAAGAAAACTGTGCAGAACACTAACACCCAGTAACGATACGTGATCATTCGCGTATATTTTTTGTACTCGTTCATTTGTTTTTCAATTATTTTATCTTCTTTGCATAGTTGCGCTATCTCTTCTTGCGATATGTCTGTGACAAGTTGTCTCCATTCCCTTTGCCGGATTCTGTAGGAGTAAGCTTTAAAGACACATATAACGTTACAAAATAATGTAGACGTTGATTGCAGAACTTTATGTATCTCATCCCTGACATTGTAGATGTCCATTAATAAGGTTAAGGCGAAAATTATCATCCAAAAGTGGATGGCAGTGTAGATGGCTCTCCGAAGCTTACTTCCGATTTGCCACATACCAAAATAATAGAGGCCCTTAACAGTCGGGCCGAGCAAAGGATAGTTTGGGTCTTCAAATCCCTCGGCTAGTGAATTAAGTTTTTTTCGTATCATGTTTCAAACGCCAAGTAACATATAAAAGCAAAAATTGTAGCGGAGTTTAATATACGAGACTTGATTGCTTCGAGTAGAAATCCAATTAGTGTAAAGAGCTTATTTGCGTTGCAATTTTGTATTTTTTTCCTCCAAGGTGAAAAAGTGGAAATTATGGGATAATAACAGTATTTTGTCGTAGATCTATATTACTGCGTATGAATTTATGGTGATATAGTAAGTACAAATAAAAAAGTCCTGTAAAATTACTAATTAAACTATAAAAAAATATGTACTTATATAAACCAAATAACATTAAAGTTATGTATTTTACTGTCATATATTGTTGTTAGTTATGAATATATCTTACTTTCACTAACAAGACTGTTGTTTATAAAGTAGCATTTTTATTTGAGCGCTACCATGGGCCCGATAACACGTGAAATTATAGGTTGCACCTATAAATCTTTGTGCAAGCAGTCGTTAAGTCAAGTCAAGGGCCTAAGGGTGGAAAAAAGGCCTCGGCCTAAAGTGTCAAAAAGTTGGGCAATTAAAAGAAGACTATTATAAAATTATACATAAGTTTACAATACTCCTGTATAAAGCACTAATTTACATACCGACCACTTAAGTTCAGAAACCGACAGCCTCTAATGGTCGAGTAATTTCACTTAATGAATAAATTGAAGACTAATTGCTATAGAATGTATTAGTAAGTGCTTATTGGACTAGATAAAGGCGTGGATTAATAAGCATGTGAAATAGAGTAGCTGTCTTAAATACGATCATTAAGAATTAGTAATTTAGGTATACTAATACTGAATGCATATCTTTATGTAACAAGGTAAGGGATTTAATGTTTTAAGAGTTAGTGTACCTTAATGAACGATTGATAGAAGAACACTCAATCAATTTCTTTCAAAAGGGTTTATTGATAGAAAATGCTTTAGAGTTAATTTTAGTTTCAACAATTAATTACAATTAAGGTTGGCGTAATGGTTACCATGCCGGACTGCCAATTAGAAGGATCCGGGTTCGATTCCCGGCACGGCAACATCTTTGTGCTGAACTAAATTTGTTGGCTGTCGGTCTGGGTGTGAAATAAGTATCTATATAAAAAAATTAAGTATGTTTGTATATGTAGTATATCACTTGTTTTAGCATCCATAATACGAACTAGAAATGGTTCAGTATGGGGTAAACCAGCCGTGTTTGAAATGTGAAAAAAAAACTTCGCCTAGTTTCCATTTACAGCAGTAATTAGAAACTATTGCATACAAGATTAAAACATGGTCATGTCTGAAATCCAGTATAAACTGTCAATTCACTGTCGGTTTCAGATCTGTTAGGTATTAATAGACTTGTCAGCTTTACTTCCGAAGCATTAATTTTCACGTCATTGGTAATACATAATATTGTCACAGTATGAGCGTTGATCTAAATAGCAACATTTTGATCCATTTGATTTACTTACTTAGATACTTAGTTCTACATATTACGTTTGTTATAATATTAAATGTATATTTTTAAAACATTAGACACTTTTTGTCTCAATTATAACCAAAAGCTAATCATTGAGGATATCATCGATTTATGGTCAGGTTTATTATCCTTGTCAAAATGCCTAAAGGCTATTATGATTTGAATTATTTCATACATACTTATCAGTGGAATAGTTACCGTCGATGGTTAGCGTGGTTTAGATATGTACGAGTAATGCTTGAAGATGAACGGAAGTGGTAGTGCATGTTATTGGAGATCATAATTATATTTTATTCACAGTAAAGCTAGTCATTTTACCAGCAGGGCGTGACTACTCGTATATTCATTAGCACCACTCTGATCTAAGGTGGAGCAAACCTAACCTGGAACCACAGACTATCAAAAAGGCTGCCGGAACACATTGTTAGGTGCTTGGCGACAGTATTGAAACATGAGGATAGTAAATAGCCAGGCGAGGCTCTAATACCATGCTATGACTTCCACACGATATATGTATGGACTGTATCTGACACGAAAAATCATTGAATTTATAGATGATGTCTGAAAATCTCTACAAATTAGGATAAGGCATACACACTCACTCGCAAGCTTATTCGTTTAGATTTAAACGCTTATTATGTAATTCGCGCCTAAACCCTAAGAAGTTCGCCATTCGATAATAAATTGCGGCGAATATTGTTCTAGGAACTTTCGTAAGAGTTAGTTTACTAAGTGTGAACTTTTTGGCTTCTATTCTATGCTTTATCAAAAGTCCACACTGTTTGTACGTCAGTCATTATTGGCTCATGCGGCTAATCGGCAGTATTATTGACAGCTTATTGACATAGAATCTGAATTACCTAGCGAGCTAAAATATCTAACTTAAGTTGGTTGCTGATTCGGTAATCCCAGGATTAAATAATGGTTTTCTTTCCTGAGTGAATTATTAAAATTCAAGGTCAAATCACTTTTATTTCACTTATTTTGAACTAAAGATATTTGATTTTTTAGAGAAAATCTTTACATTACAAAAAAGATAGTCTAAAAAAGACCAAGTCAAATTTTATAACACTCTCGAGAGTTCAGTATTCGATTTACCCGCTCTGTTCAGAACATGTAACCTTTGCTTTGAAAATCCCAATAGTATATTTAACATCCAGAGGCTTTGAAACCTGAGCCACTCTTATCTGGCAAAATAATTTCTACTGATGTGAAAAGTTTTCTAGGTATATTTAGGAACCACAAATGTAACCCATTGGATTCAGGGGTCGCAGACGGTCGCTTTGTATGTAGAATCTTGCATTGACAACGTTTTCAAATGTTTGAGACGAACGAACGAATTTACCTGTTCGAATTTACCTGTTTGAATTCGTGAGATATAGAAACCTGCCATTAATAGTATCATAAGAAATGTGGTTTACTTTTTTATGATAGATAGAAAAGTTCGCGTTTGACCATAACTCACCTGATGTTAAGTGATGTTGCGATTTAGGATGGAGCACGCTTACCTAAATGAAACTGATTTATTTTCGTATAGATATATTCCACAATTATACTGACTGAGAATTAGTTACTTATTTTTTTTTTGTTTTCGTTAAAGGATAATATTTGCATGAATTATAATTGAAAAGTAGGTTGCCTTTAGCTAATTTCGTTTGTTACTAAATAAATCCTATATTGATAAAGTAATATTATCTCCACTACATCATGGTAAAAATACAGGTGAATTATGGTTTTCTGAATATCGTTAAAATAAGCTTTCATTTTTATTAACGTGAGGCTGCCCAACGATACATACTATGTATAGGTCTAACATTACACCAATAAAAATATGAGGATATAAAAATATCAATTTTTCGCTTGACTTGCTCAATAAGCGAAGGAAACCATATTGAAAGTGATAGTAAAATTTATTACCAGCCCCTGAAACTTGGCAAAAGAAACATTATTGGAGTTTGGCCGGAAAATGTAAGGGTTTGAAGGCTTGAAGGGAGCATCCGGTGTTTACAAACATCTTTGTTAAAATATTTTGGGTAAGCCCGTCCACAAAAGGGGTCCCTACTTCCTACTTTACAAGTTCCTTTCGTAAACGAAAATCGATAAATGATATTTTTAGTGCGTTTCCTAGAGTTCAGTTTATACTCTTAGTTACTATCTGCAAGCGAGCTTAAATTAATAAGTGATAAATTAATATCAGTACTTAAAATCCCAGTCATCATCATCAGCCTATGATCGTTCACTTCTGGACATAGGCCTCTCCCAAAGCACGTCATTTGGCCCGATCCTGTACTACCCTGCGTCATCCACTAACCGCTTTCTTCCTCAGATCATCGCTCCACCTCGTTGCAGGGCGCCTTCAAAAACCAGACTAAATTATACATCAGCATTTGAATGCTATGTGAATATTAAACCTATTTAAATACCCATATGTTAATAGAATTCCGATATCATGCGCTATCTTTGAAGACCTAAACAAAAATAAAATAGCAGCAATAAAAAGCTACTTAAGATACGAGGAGATAAAGAGGTGGGAGTAAATGATGATTGGCCACTAAATACACGGAATCAATCGAGCTGTAGCGTCTTTAGCTCGGCTAACTTAGAAGATCTGACTTGATCACCGAGGTTAAGCGACTTATATTATTTCTATTTAAAAAAAAAAAATTCAGAGGCCTTCGGGCGGCTTGAAAACTCTCGTCACTAAAGCTTGACCACTTTAATCTTACGTAGAAGAAGATGATCAAACTAGTATTGTATACTTGTATAAGTTAGGTTTGGTTTTCAAAATGTGTGTTAATTGGAATGTTATTTTTTTTCTATGTTTAATGAGAATTGGTCGAAGGAGGCCGCCGCCACCAAATGTTCTATCGAAGATTTTCAAATAAAATTGTATTTTTAAGGTATATATTCAAGAATTTGTAATTTTATTGTATGCGTTTTTATTAATATACGCATGTATGTAAGTCACAATTTGATAATTTTAAAACTCAATAAACATTCATTTGTTGCAATTCATAGATCAAATGGCTAAAAGATGAAAATTATTTGTATAAGGATTGCTTAATATTGGATAAACTATTTGTACTGTAGCCGATATACGCGAGTCAAGCTTGTATCAAAGGAACACAAAGTAGAATTTGTTTTTTCTAAGTATATACATTGTGAGTTTCTAAACTTTTTCAGAGCTAAAAATAGACTGAGTGGATTCCCGCTAATTTGCTAGCTTTACTCACAGATTCAATATACCCTAAAATCCTCTTTTAAGCCCTTCTAAAGTGAATTGAAGTACCTGAAAGGCATGCTTGTATACAGTTTATCTCAAATGTAATATATAACATTTTAATGTGTTTTGAATAACTTCGAATGTATGATAGTTTGAAATTTTCGATCACTGTTGTGATTTTTGTTTGAACATCATTGAAAACGAATTTACATATCCCGTACTTGCATTCTTCTTCTTCTTTATATCAAAGAAGACACAAAGGTAAAAAAAGAAAACCTAAAATCTCAGTTACTAAAATAACAATAACTCAACCACGACTCAATAAATAAATAACACTAAACGTGACAGAATACGACAACAATAAACCAACTGTAATCAACATAAACATGAAGCTATGAATTTCATTGAGATTTGATATGTGAAACGAGAAGAAGAAAGTACATTGGAAGGGCGAGATTCACTCATCAAAAGGTGCTAATTCACATGAGTTGAATAAGTTTTCTTTTTATAGCGACCGAAAATCTTCAAAATTTATTTATTCATAATGTACCATTAGAGTTTTCGTACATTTTAACAGAATCGTTCTGTGAAATGCGCTGCGTCTCTTATATTACTGGAAACAATTTTTCGGTCAGTCTAAAATCTCGCTTAATTTAATGCTTCCGCTAAGGTCGCAGTCAAGCTTCGGAGTTTCTATTCTTCGGATTACCTATTTATTGTGCTAGTTTCAAACTTCTGTACTTAGTGTTTCCACGTGAACTGAGCAGACAACCAAACTGTGGAACTTCCTGATCTGGCAGTTCCTACGAAACTACAACCAATGTTTTTGAGGCTACAGTGGTTCATTTTCTTCTAAGGAAGAACCCTTTTTTCGTAAACCGTAGCAACATTTAACATCAAGTAAGTTACAGTTAAAACGCAAGCCTGTCTATCACAAAAATAACCTGATAACAAGCAAATAACAATTATCTGTTACTTTTTATATGATATTATGGTTATCATTTAGAGATATTCAATACCTTACCTGTAGCTAAAAAATGCAAGAGAGACACTCGCAAGCTTATTAAATAAAGTTAAAATAAAAATACCTAACATAAGATGCTCATAACAAATGTCTACTAAATCTTATTTTCTTTGTATGAGCAATGTGGCTGCCCGAAGTCCTTGATTTGGCTTAACAACTGATCGTACTAAGCTTAACAGCCAAGACAATTTAACGTGTCATCCTACCCACGGTAGAACCCAAATAACAATATGCTTGCCTAGAGCAAGATCACACATACAAATACTGTCCGCATCGACCGTTGCGATCGCGTCAGATCAATTTAGTCAGTAGATATGAAGCTACTAAATAGTAAAAATGTAAACACAAAAAAGGCGAAAATTTCAAAGTATTTCTAAGGTAGTATTGTAAAATCCTCTTTACTCCGGTACTAAGAGAACGCGAGAGACAAGCAAACACAAAAATATTATTGGCAAGTAATAAAGCACCCTTTTTATATGAAAAGTCGTTCGCGGGAGCTGTAAAAGTTGTTTTCTTACCTGACAATGTGATTGTAACTCTGAATTTATGGTATGGAATAAGGAGAAGAAAATTTGGTAACGCATGTCTGGATTGTGTTTACTATGTCACATGTTTATAGTCTTCTCAAAGGAGAAGCAAAAAAGTATTCGTTTACTTGGCAATAACAATATAAACTCTAATTATTTCATATCTTAGATCGTATTGAAATCCGAACAACAAATATGAATCATTCGTCTCATACTCCTCATCTTCTTCTTTACCATTTCCCACTAGGTGGGGTCGGCACAGCCTGTTTTTTGCTTCCACGCCACTCTATCAGCCGTCATCTCCACATTCATTCCCTTTTCATTCATATCCTCCTTCACACAATTCATCCACATCTTCTTTAGTGGACCTCTACTTCCGCTACTTCTTACAATCATATCCATACTTCTCCTAGTCACATGAACTCTCAGACTAAGAAAAATATTTAATAGCTAAGTAGCTAAACTAGTGATAAAGTACTCATTGGAAAAGTTGCCCTAAATTGAATAAACTTTAACCACTTTCTTTTCGTCCTTGCTTTTCTGTTTTTTTTCCAAACCCTACAATGAAGTTTAATACTAAAGTTTACAAACTCTATTATACGAAAGGTTTCACCTCGAAAAATATACCAATCTTGGATAGTTTTAGTATAATTTTATCCAAAAGGTATTTTCGTCACATGTCATCAAAACATCTAAAACTTTTCCGTAACCAAAACAACGTTACGTCACCTGTCTTATGTCGTGTGGTTACTTAGGGACATGTCTCAAGGGAGAAAAAGGTAGCTTTACGTGTCACATTTCGTTGAATGATTTACGAGATGACGTACTTTATGTCACTGGTTGTAAAAGCTGCTAAATAATAAAAATAATCTCGTAAGAGCTAAGAGGCCAAGTTGATGTCAAGTCAATTTTAAATCCGCCTTTAATTACAAATAGTTTGTGCAAGTACTAAAACTAGAAGCTGTGATCTAAAATTTTACGTGTCATCTAACCTCAATTTAATAGAGCCTAGATAAAATTTCACTTTTTAAATAACAGTCTCTTGCATTGTCACCCACCCATAGAATGTCCACGTCGACTGTACCTTAATCACCTTAGTTAGCCGAGCTACAGGCGCTACATTTACTAGATTTTATTATATGAAAAAAAAACCTTAGGAGTGAACACTGCAGTAAATATCTAAAAGTGAAAGGCCCTGGCTTCTGATACACAAAATTATTTTGCTACGACAGTGGATACAATTTATATAGTTCACTGTAGTTTTTTGATCCTTCAATATGATTTGGCTTTTAAATTTATGCTTGGTGAATAATAATATTAATAATACAGTTCTATTACTTATTATTGTATATAATTTATTGTAAAATAAATTTATGGATAACATCCAAATAATAAATATTATGAAATGATTGATAAATAAAGTAGATTATTTCAAATAAATATTTGTAAATTGCTTAACTTTCAAAAGAGCTATCCCTCAAATATGAGTAGGTAGGTATATTAAATTCTCTGCGAAAATACATCGACACCTTCTCAAATGCTTACTAGTAATATATCAGGACTGCATATAGAATGGATATTTTCTGTCCCCAGGGCAAAAACCTTGTGCATGCTGTCGAGTATGAGCTCACTTCATGTGGATGATATTAAATGTAAACATATTCTGACAACAACAACTTATCACATTATTTCGTATAGTTATAATTTTTCTAAGTTAAATTTTAAAGTACCGAAAGATTCACCGGGCAATAAATTTTATTATAAACTAGCTGACCCGGCAAACGTTATTTTGCCTCACTTAGGGGTTTGAAAAATAGATAGTAGCCGATTCTCAGACCTACTGAATACGCATAATTTATAAAATTTGGTAAAAATCGGTAAAGCCATTTCAGAAGAGTATGATAACTAACATTGTGACATGGAAATTTTATATATAAGATTATATTAAATATTAAATTGCAACATTTAAGTTATGGCAAGAAAGTTGTATTTTTAAGTAAACCAAAATGAATGAAAAAATCTTTATCGTTAAAAAAGTCTTACGAATTCTACAGCATACAAAACTCGTAGTGTTAGAAAATAACGAATCAGCAAAACGCTCTCCAAATTTTCTTCACAAGCTACATTCCAAAATTAGATCCCCATCTGTGCAGCGACAAAACCAAATACCAAATGACGCAGTCGTCTGAATGGATTCCACTTCTTCCGACCAAAACTTCGGACATATTGCCAATCTAAAGTGGTCTTCGGAGCCGTCATATTTCAGTCTCAAGAATGTTACATTACTGATTTGTAACAAACTATTCTGAATCCTATTGTTAGGATCGTAAGTACTATAGTTCTGTGAAAAGTTGTAAAGGGTTAATCGTACTGGTTAGAAGTCTATAGCCTCGAGTCAAGGATGCTTTAGTTGCTGCCGCCTGCACTTCAGAGCCAAGCGGGTAGAGATTTTCAGCACGGAAATCCAGAGCTTAAAGATTACTTTACTTTGTTGGAAATTAAGTATAAGTATACTTTTAGTCAACAAGCATCGCATCTCATTTTGCTTAATTTAAAAATCTCAATAAATTTCTTGCTATCGTGAACAATTTATATTCTACAAACAAAACGAGACATATAATATTTGAATATTAAATACTCTTACGTTATATACTAACACTACTAATAAAACGACGGAAAAACTATTGTTCTATGTCTTTATTCCTTAATTATGTTTTAATACTTACTATTCATTTGATAAATCAACAGTATTTAAAAAAAATATCAACTTAATACTACACAAAGCTAATATTAAACTACACGAAATAAAAGAAGTAAACAAATAGTAGAAGTTTCAAATTATTCAAACAATTTTGAGGTATGAAATTATATAACCAATTTTTCACACACTCAGGTATTAAACTAGCATAAAGATATAGATAAATTTTATTTGTTCAGATATATGCACGTAAATTTTGATTAGTAATAATGTACTCGTAAATAACTATTGTTAACCTGAAGTACGTTGGAGGAGCCCTACGCTCCGCCGTAGGTCTCCAAGGGTCCTGTTTTGCAAAGCAGTAGTTTATCTACTGTACACACTTCTTAACTACACTTTTCTTCACACTTGTTATCTGTATGAAAATTTGAATGCCTTTAAGAATAAATTGACACATAATAATAATAAGAATGATGTCGGTATAAGTAATTTATCACTAAACACGTGTCTTCTTCTAGTTTTCTAAATGTTATGTTGTCAAAATGACATACATGAAATGTGGTATAAATAGTGGGGCTGTCAGTTTTCTGACTCTATTTATTATCGGGAACCTCCACTCATGACTGTGACAGCTGTCCTCCTCTCACTATTTCCTTTGATTTTATTTCGAATTCTCTCGAGTTTTTCTGTAAGTAACATTTTATGGTGACAATTTTATTATATGGACCATTTTATTATTTTCGAGACGTGTTTTTGAAAGTATTTTATTTTTATTTAGCATGAACCGATACATTTTGTTTTCGACACAGACTGTCTTTCGATGGTTCGAATGACAGTTTTGTGTAGGTTCATTCACAAGATTTTCATTAGAAAAATGCATTTTCATTATGGTGCTACCATGAGTCGGATGTAACGATAAATAGTAGGTCCCGGCTGTTAGTCTTAGTACTTGCCATATGATATGGCAGAATTCTTTTTCCTCGTATTCCTTCGCTCTGGTTTTGAGACTTGCCTTAACGAGTGCAAGTACTAAGACTAACAGCCGTTTTGTTCAAGTTTGTGAATTGAAATAGAATTTACTAAAATAACATACATTGTATCATACTACCGCAGTTACTCTGACTTACGATATACGTGTTATTATATATTAAAGACGATATACGTGTTGGATGTTATCATCGCATTTTTAACTAAATAATATTTTGTGTAGACTGGAGTTTCAGATACTTAACTCGTAAGGTCGGCCAATTTTAAGTTAATACGTGAAACAAAGAGTGAAATAATAATAAAACTACTAAAAATATTATATAAAATTATTTAGTATATAGTTTTTAGTGTGCCCAACATGCTAGCAGCTTTACCTTTCAATGTGGTCATGCTACCAGCATTCGCACGCTGCCCCCTTGTAGTGGGTTTGAGCTTTTGGATAAGCTTTAGTTATTTTTCTAAATCTAATCCGAATTGCTTACTTCTTCTTACTTGGTAAATTCTAAATCAATTCGTAAAAAATATTAAATATAATATTACCTAAAAAAATTTCAACAAATTTCCCTTGCAATACAAAGAGGCAATGCGGCAAGCCTGATGGGCACGTTTGGGCGGGTGTCTTAATATTTATTTTGTTTTTATTTATTTTTTTAGTTTACTAAATTTTCGTCTTTTCTAAGCTTTGTAAATATTCTTAAGTCCTGTAAAATATGATTATTTATAATATTTGTAAATTATGTTATAGATTAAAACCTATAAAATAAATTATTATTTTATTGACATGTTTGCAATCTTTAACGGTTTCAAATTTAATTATTTGCAATTGATCTTATTTTATGCTTGAATTTGCTTGAACGTTTTGCTTGAGTAGAACCAACTTCTCTATTTCATAACTTATCTATTATTTCTATATATGTTATGTTGTATAGTTTTCCATGATGGCACAAAACTATGCAACGTATTTGGATTGCTGAATTCTTGTTTGCTCGCATCACGCAACTATTCCTATATTGCTGGCATAGCAATAAAGTTTGGTCCACGGTAAGTAATATTTGTTCGTAGCAGCCATATTTAATAAATATGCTGATATTTTTGACTCAAATAAAGGGAAGCTACTAAAGTAAAATAAAGTAGGAAAGACATTCCCAGGCACGTAATACAGATTGCCAGGCCGCAGTGTCCTATTTAACATGGAAAATTATTATTAGTCTCCAGTGTTAAATCTTAATATATATAAATCTCGTGTCACAATGTTTGTCTTCAATGGACTCCTAAACCACTTAACCGATTGTAATAAAATTCGCATACCATGTGCAGTTCGATCCAACTTGAGAGATAGGATAGTTTAAATCTCAAATTATTGTCGCCATTTTAATTTATTGCTAATTATTGTCTGTTATTATTTCAGTTCTGTTATTAGACAGTCACAATTGTCTGTTTACTCCAAATGATTTTAACAGATGTCGATACCTTTCGACTTGGTTGAATAAGTAATCAATAGATGTCGCTGCTATGGTAAACCTACGAACGTGTCATATAAGCTACACTATCTATTTTTCATACCCCTAAGTGAGGCAAAACAACGTTTGCCGGGTCAGCTAGTTATATTATATATCTTATTTTTTTCTGAAATATTTTAGTCAAATAATAAACAAATTTTAATTTAAATATTTAGTTAAACGGTGGTGGGACTAAATGCCATCGATTTTGAATAACAATTACTTGACTTTGGTATACGTGATAAAAATAGTGCAAGAAACCTTGTCTTCATTTTATAAATTTCTATAAAATAAAAGTTAATGTTCACTCACATGCATAACTAAATGAGTGTGAGCAAGAATAAATAAATAAAAACTAGGATACATTTCACACACGGCTGGTTAACCCCATACTGAACCATTCTTAGTTCATATTATGGTTGCTAACACAACTGATATACTTACTACATAAGCATACATACATACATATTTTATATAGATACATATGTAACACCCAGACTGACAGCCAATAAAATTAGTTCTGCACAAAGATGTTGGCCGTGCCGAGAATCGAACCCGGAACCTTCTGATGGGCAGTCCGGCATGGTAACCATTACGCCAACGAGGTCGACAAAAAAAACTTGAAAATGTTTTCTTTTAGTTATTGACGCGAATAATACACTATTTGGTCGTGACAACTATTATTATCTAAAAATTTGATTAACGGCTTTCAAAGGCATTTAGAAAAATGTGTGTACGAGTATGTTGTTTACATAAACATCTTAATATCTTAGTTGCTCAAATCACCGCCGTGTATAAAATAATAGTAATCATAAAGTAAGAAGAAGGGTGCGAATCTTTTACTAACTCGTCCTAAATTGTTTTTGTTGGCGTTAGCCGAAACTTGGAAGGAGAAAAGCCATAAAAGATTGTTGTTTGTTTTTTTTCTTTTCTCTTCTACATTGATTGTTTATGTTTTGTAATAAACCTTTAATTATTGCGTTGATTTAGTGAGATGATTAATTTGAGAGACACACGTACTTTACTTAATTTATAAGCATTTCTACGATTTTGAGATAGATTTAGACTTTGACAACACTTTTTTAAACATTGTTCTAAAAAATCTTACTCCAGTGTCAGTCACGAATAACATGAATTGAATATAAGGAGACTACATAACATCAAAGCTTATTTTTGTAGAGGACTAATATTGAAATATCTGTTTATCATTATTTATTTTTAAATATCCTTCATTACCTTGGTATTAAATTTTTTAATGAAGTGAATTTTTACACACAAAAAAAATACGTTTCTTACTTACTGGTCATGAAAGGAGCATTTAGCTACTACACACTTCTTAGTAAGAAAAATAACTTGGACAATTGATATAATTAATGGTTATTAAATTTAAGCAGTAATTAGTTATACGTGAAACGATTGATTAAATGATATGTTAATTTTAAAAAAAAACATTGTTATTCACACAATAATAACAACTGATGCGTGATGATGAAATGCTAATTACGTCTATATTATGCAAAATTTTGTGTTTTTACATGACTGATACACCTGATAAGTAATTTTAACAAAGCATTCACGCGTAACATTATAGTACCTACCTCGTGAATGAGCACATTACTCACTAAACTTACGTTTAATAATTTTACAATAGCCAAAAGAAAACATTCTTTATTTTATTATTAAAAAGTTTTTGCTTTAAAATATCCTTAGGCAACGACTACTAATATCGTCTGTTCCTTATTTTATGGAAAAAACTGCGCTCTTTTTAAAACCAAATGTAGAAAATTGAGTAAAAAACGTAGACTTCTAACCAAGGCCAGACGTCGCGGTTTTTCTTCATGATTTTTTAAATTCTCACGAAACCGAAAATTGTATCGACTTTGAGACTCTTTTCCTTTCAGAGAACGTGGAAAGATAATAGACTTTTTCACTTTAACACTTTCTTTGTGGAAACGATCTGATATTACTTTTCACTCTTTGTAGCTACGAAAGCAGTTTAGGTAAAATAATTGGATGGAATGTTAGACACAGCGCGGCATAAGATTCATCTTGTTGCAAAACCTTTGCGCTAATTTTACAAAAAAAAGCTCATAAAGTTTACATAGGATTGTATTTAAAATTCAAAATATACCATATTCGAAGTCACATAGAGTCCCAACAAGCTGAATTTATGTGAAATTGTTCAAAACATAATTATAAACAATGTAGAAGTTTCCCATCATTTCCTTGTAAGGAGAAAAAAATGTTCATGGTCAAAGGTCAAAAAAATTAGTTTTTCGCGATTTTCAGCAAAACTGTAAGTTTTGTCATAAAAGTACCTCAAACAAAAATTGTAGATTATAAAATTATCTATAAAAATGTGCCAATACTTTTTTTCTTACGAGCCACGGTTTCTAAGATATAACGATTCAAAAAGTTATAAAAGTTGTTATCGTCATAATGAGACAAAAGACCTGACGGCATAACCTTTTTTGTCGTGAGGATTTACGCATCGAGGGCCGTCACTACCGACTAAAACCTCACAGTGTCCTCATAATATAACGGCGGGGCCAGAGATGGAAGGTTTGCTTCGGACAATGCCCTCCCCACCCATGACGGCATAACCCTAGTGGCATTGGTGGCGATTCAGCGGCACACACGAGTAAACTAAATTTAAAGAAGCCCCGTCACTTTTCATCTTAGGTGGCCAGAAAGAGACGGGACGTTCTGAACCACAGACAAAACAACTAAAATCACATCAAATATGGAATGTGCAGGCAGTTTTAGAGGTGATACAAATGAGTGCGCTCTAAATACCCTATATTTTCTACATTTGACGTGATTTTAGTTGTTTTGACTATGGTGCAGAACGTGCCGTCTCTTTCTAGCCACCTAAGATGAAGAAACGGGGCTTCTATAAATTTAGTTTAGTCGTGTGTGCCGCTGAATCGCCACTAGTTTGGTCTGCCTCTTTTTGGTACGCCAGGTACATGCATTGTCTCTGGGCGCTTTTAAATCTTTTCGCCACGCAGTCAGGCTGGAGCAGCGGCTAATTGTACCAAACAGCACAAACGGTGCAAATATGCTAACTTCGGTCGGGGTTACATACTTACCTTTTGGCTTCGAGACATATGGCATAAGGGTTTATATGTACCATTTTCCAAAACCTATCGGTGCGTCTAATCAACGCTTCACGTAACCAAAAATCAAAATGCTGAGGTATTTACGTAGCATTGCCGTTCAACGTGGTAATGCTGCTAGCAAGTTGGATACGCTGTCTTCTGGTAAGTCTAGTCTTCTTCTTATTCGTGACGCTCTTGTCAGAGCGGTCGTGATCGTCATGGAAAGCCACTAGAGTGGGTGGATACAATTTGCCTCACGACATCTCGCAATCTCTGCCTGCTGGATGGTATGTCTAGTAATCGTAAGCTCATTCATTGAATTTATTTAATGGTAGCTCAAAACTAAATGTCACGAATCATGCTAAAATAATACGTTGTTTTCATTCAATTGCTAACGTACTCATAATATTTTTCACTAAGCACACTGTAATATATTATGCGATTACAAGAAACTTTTCGTTTTTGTACTCACTTTGTTGATACGAGTATGTCTGTAGGAGAAGTCACCAAAACAAAAACTCTACGTGATGCAGCTTTTACAATTTGCAATGCATTATGTTTTTTAAGCTACTGTTTTAATATATATCAAAATGTTTTACAATGACTGCACGACATTGTAATTTAAATTTTGTAGCTTTAAAAGTAATATTTTAAACAAGTCAGACCACTCTGCGAGATTAAAGCCACTACAGTCGGGTCGTAACATACTCTTAGATAATATTCCAATTGAAAACGCACAGGTTTTACCCTCTTCCGAAACAAGTATGTGATTCATCGCTCACTTATTACGAGCTGTGTGCCTCTGACTTATTTGATATATCTAAATAAGTAAAAAAACCAATCCGCCTGAAAGCTAGAATTTCTATCAAAGGTTATAGTTTCAGTGATCCGTAAATTACTTAATCAGTAATTAAAGATAAAGATAAAATTATTTGTAAAATAAGAAAGTGTTAATTACCTATATGAGGGAAACAGGTCTAATAAAACTATTAACTTAAAATAATACTTATTTACATTTTGTACATTACCAAAACTACGTAAACAGAACAAAAATATAAACAAAAGTACATAATTGAAGAAATAGTGACGAACACGTGAATATTATAACACCGATACCCCGTTGAACTATTTAGTCCGTCCTGCTCTACCGCACGGACATATAACAACTATGTCCTTTGCTAAGCATTCGGTCCCGCGACCGCAGAAACGAAGACTTCGCTTACATTGGTAGCGATTCCGCGGCACACACGACTAAACTAAATTTAAAGAAGCCCCGTCTCTTTTCATCTTAGGTGGCCAGAAAGAGACGGCACGTTCTGAACCACACACAAAACAACTAAAATCACGTTAAATATGAAAAATGTATGCGATTTTAGAGCGCACCCAATTGTATCAGCTCTAAATCTGACGTGTTTGACGTGATTTTAGATGTTTTGTCTATGGTTTATATAGTACCATCTCTTTTCGGTCATTTATGACAAAAAGAGACAGAGCTACTTTAAATTTAGTTTAGTCGTGTGTGCCGCTGAATCGCCACCATTGGCCATCAAGCGGGATGATATCATTGGTTCGTAGCTCACTGTAATGGGGCCGCCACGGCACGACTGCAGGACGACGCGTTGAGTCGTCTCTGCTTGAATTTAAACTAGAAGGGATGCCAGAGTGCGAACAAAGCATCGACCGCAAAAAGCAAGTTCCCAGTATGCTGTTCCATCTAGAGCTGCCAATCTCGGCAATTGCGTTACTTAACAAATCAATTCTCGCGGGATTTTGGTATTTGAAGAGAATTGCTTTACAATTACGTTTTACATACACAAATTGCACTATAATAACGATATAAGTCACAAGAGAATATGTAATCTAGTAATAAGTTAGTAAATAAATATTTTTCATTTTCATTTTTCATTTTTTCAAGTCAGACAGCCGGATTAGAAACTCTAGTCTCAGCCTTGCTACCAAAATATGGTCCGCTCGATTGAATTGCACGGGCTGCATGGTGAATTACTCGTATATATAAGCGGAAAGCACATAACCATCACGGAATACATTTAATGGTACATTAATAAATGCCCTTATTTAAACGATGGTTTTTTTCATCACTATGTTGAAACTATATACTCGTATTTGTAGTTTGAACACACTAAAAACTAATTCATTTATGCTGGCGAAATTTTAAGAACACTTTTAAATTGTACAAAATATTTTTTTCCGAAATTAAACTATAATTATTATTATATTGTAGCATAATTAAATAAACAACTACGAGTATTATAAGGCATTTTTTGTAAACGTCCTGAAAACCTTTAATTAGTGTATTCAAAACGTGTACAGATTTTCCAGGCCTTCAGTTTATATCTGATTCGTTACAACAAATTATACAAAACACATCAATTTATGTTTCATGTAATTTACCATTCTAAAAACATAATTCATTTTAATTATAAGGGAACCTTTTCGAGTCGTAAAGCAATGCTTTATGATTGTGATTACAATCACGAAAATAAATAATCAAATTATTACGGAGTCAAATTAATTTATGACTTAGTAACAAGGCCTTTGGGATCGCTTTTAATAAAAATATTTTATTAATCCTGATGTTGCCTAGTCAAAAAATAATTATGAATCATTACTTTCATTAATTTATTTATTACTAATCTAGGCGACGAACGTATGGATTAATTAAGGTTTGTTTTTTTTCTTTTCCTTATTTTACTATTCTTCTTCGTCGAATGAGCTCTGGTGTTGAGAATTTTCAAACTCTGACTGGGCTTAACGACTTCTTCCGACCCATGGTAGCGCGCAGATGAATGATGCCACTTTTTAAAAGACCATGGTCACCCATCCAAGGGCTATTTTCATCGACCGTTGCTTAACCTCGATGATCGCGTCAGATCACCGTAGTTGGCCGAGTTTTTCTTTTACATCAAATGGGCTTGCGCTTGATCACAATTCACCTGATGGCAAGCGACATTATGATCTAAAGTGGAGCGCGCTTACCCAGAAAAACCCGGTTCGTTCTCGCTTTGAAAACCGCCACAGATTGTAGCTATTAAGGAACAGGGAGTTAGGCAAAGAATTCCACACCTTCGCGGTTCGCACTATAAAGGTGGACACAAACCACTTATTACGCGCATTTGGAACCTCCACGGTATAACGATGCCGCTTTGGTATTTCCCTGCTCGCCCGATAGTGGAATGGGGCGGGGGGAATTTAATTATGCAATTCCGTCGCACACTCACCGAAATGTAACCTATATGAAGTCGGTTAAAAAGGCTGGCCATCAGGCGGCGATGCTCAAGACTCTGAAATTTTGCCTTGCATCGCTACCAATGAACTGCAACCTGAATAGATTGACACCCGAATAGATCCACCACTCAGGAAGCCCGATATCCACACGCAAAAACTAGCGGGCAGGCCGTATGAGGAAAGCTCACTAATAAGGTCGTCGTGCCAAACCCGTCGAAGGCTTTGAAAATATCGAGAGAAACCACAAGAGCTTCCCCGTATTTTTCTGTAGCCTCACTCCATAAGTACGTGCGTGCAGGCGATACATTGTACTATTTATTTCCTGGTATATTAAATTGTAGATGTTATACGAAACTAAAAAAAAGTATGCTATTTTTAAAATACAGAACTACTTATTCTGTCGTATTTAATAGTGTCCCTCTTAAAGGTGAAGTGAAATTAAAATAATGAATATTTATAATCTTTTACTTTTATGATACTCAAGCAAGAATCTTTGTCTGAAAAGTCTGGTATTAAGAGATTTCAAGCTATCAAATTCCACTTTTTAACTTTGCTTAACGGCTGCTTTTATAGATCTGACACTTAGGACCAAAATGTAACGTTTCATCCATCCGACCCACGGTAGCACCCAGATAAATAAAAACTAGTCTTTTTTCTCAGTCATCCATCGTGTCTGATACCTCTAATTAGCCGTGCAACTCTAACTTATTTAATTATACATTCTTTATTTATTCTTCGAAACCACGAATTTCTATACTGATTTCAAAGAGCAAAAGAGAAAACGCTCAATCTTAATTACTGCTACGTGTCGTTGACTTTCGAGGAGTAAGCAAAAAACTAGATCAGTACTTTAGTGCCAACCCGGTATTCTGAGTTCACCAGTCTACGTACTTTGGCAGCTGTAAAAATAAATTAACTGCACACAGAAGAATTTCTGGACACGATTTCTCGGACAAACTATGTGGTAAGGTTAATGATGATGTTGGTTCAAACGAGGAAGACTATTCAATGGAATTTGTTGTTTTTATTGCACAGACCTTAAAGGCACATTTATAGACAAAATCATGAATTTACAGTTTTGTTGTTATACATTTTTCCGATGACCGATGTATGCAAAGTCTCTATTAAAGTTGTTCGGCTCTGCGGTCACGGTGAAAGACAGAGAAGGAGCTATAAATTTTATCTTCGCACTCCGCATTATTAAATTGACTTATTTAAATTATATAATATAATTCTAAAAGTATGTATGTATGCATATGTAGGATATCAGTTGTGTTAGCAACCTTAATTTAAGGTTAGGTTCAGCTATATAAATATGGGCGGCATCGACATTGGCATGTCCGACGAAGTGAAGTTGCTGGGACTCACAATCGACAATGACTTTTAATACACACGCCGCGGATGTTTGTAGTAAGGCCAAACGTTTCTCCTACATACGTGTAGATACTCGTATGTCGTTGTAGTTTGAACTGTACCGTCTGCTACTTCTGCTGCTACCGTACTGCTATAATACCGAATGGAGCGCTTTTAAACTTCTTAAATAAGCTTACAACTTTTGTAATCGAATGAATATAAAAGCATCGCAAAAATCTCAAATATTTACACAAAAAAGAGTTTCAAATTTTAATGCTCTTTATTAACTTGTTTTGTTTTTCTTTTCCACAGCTGCAAAAGACCACAAAGGGCTCCCGTTTCCCAGCTACAGGCACGTGCGTCTTTATTTCCAAGGAAATTATATTTCTTATACCCAAAGGGAACGTCGTTCACGATATTTCAGAAGTCTTGAAAATTATTCCAGATTGCTCGACGTTATTCAATAAACGTCTTAACAAAAACTCGACGTCGTTTCGACTTCCAATAAGGGCCGACATAAAATCCTTTTTCAGCTATTGGGACCAAAATTACTTCCCTTTCTCATTTTACAACTGGATTGAATGTCGTTTTGAATCTGGTTACGGATTGGATTAGATTAATGCAATCGGATGAGCCGTGGGTCTACGAAACATGAAACAAGTTTTCAATTTTACTGATTAGTTTCTAATTCAACCCATTGAAGTTTCGGGTTAATTGAAATACGTCTCTATTTTGATGCCTTCTCCGCTATACAATTTAATTATAGTCTTTGTAATAAGCAAAACACCGGTTTGTTTTTTTTATAGGGCGTGACTGGAGTGAAGATTTTTGAATTGTAATGCGGAAATACATACATTTGCATCCATCTTTTCCTGATGGCAGAAGATACATAAATCAGTTTTAGAGAAGACAGTCCTTATATTATTCGTAGTTAGTTTCAAGTATTAATTGATTTCTTTTGATTAATTGTTTTCTTCAGATACTCAAAACAACACAGCTCCCGATGTAAATGCTAGTACGAGTAGTATAGCGATGCTGTAAAGAAATAGTCAACGGTTGCATTACGAATGAGCCGACTCGATAGACGTTTGTTTTGTCAACCAACCTCCCCCTATCTTGAATACGAGAAGTTTTGCATCGCTGTTATACGAGTATAACATCCTAAAGGTTCAACCGCCACTGGTACAAACCGATTAGAAGACGGCAACGTGAACCTAACAGAATTATTTGCTCCACATTTCGGTGCAAGTTTCAAGTTAATTTATTTTGTCACAGAGATTATTTAGGGTATTGATAATATATATTAGAATATTATACGATTCCTGATCAACTTAAAAAAAATACTCATATTAAAAACTACTATAGAATAAAAGAGTATTTAAATGACAGAACACTAAAAATAACAAATTAATAAACAGTTGCTCATCTTCAGTTAATAATTGCAATGCCTAATGGGTGTAAGTGTAAAGTGACATAATATTGCAATAAATTGTTTCACTTTGACTTTGACTTTAGTTACCACACTACACGCCACTAAAGTGCCACATCAGAGACTGTGTAGCTTCCCAAGCAAGCTGTATTCAAAGATTATCCTTTAAATACGAGAAAAATAAACTCTGTTTGGATTTCAACAAAACATTTAAAAAAGATATTTGCCGAAAGATGGTAAGCCACCTTATACGACATGACAATTTCATTAAAAATATCGTAGAAGGAAAGAAAGAAGCCTGGAGAGGAAGAGGAAGACCTAGAAGATCATATTTAGACCAAATTAAGGAGAAGGCGAAAGTCATATCGTATAGGGAGGTCAAGGATTTGGCCGAAGATAGAACTGGAAAAAACTCCACAGACAAGAGCCCAGCTCTTAAATATTGAATGAATGAAATTTGCCGAAACTGACACTATCAATTTATCTCTCAATAGCAGCTTTGTTGAAATAAGCCCCCTAAGGCGATCGGAAACTCCAAACAAATATACACTTCCGAAAACCAACAGCAAGTTTTTATCTACCGCAGGCAGAGAGGCTATGAAACTCATAGCTTGTTACAGAGTTACTTCATCATCTGGATTAAAAGCTTTGGCAAAGTTAGAGCAACGAGGCTTCCTGGATACTACAGACAACCGGGATCCGATTGGATTGCCAAAACTAGTTACCGCGAATGCGTTTGTAAAGATTGGGTGTAATATGCCATGACGTGTGCAGTGTTTGTATATAGCATCCCTGTGGCACTCGGTACTTTTCTGTGGAAGCTAATGTAGCCAATTGTACGTCAAAGTTTCAGTTTCAGTTTATCAGTTTATTTATTTCGTACACAATACCACTTATCATATATACACCAAGTCTTAAATTATGTATTAGTTAAATTTAGGCTATAAGTAAGAACTAGGTTTTTAAGACAAGGGGTGCACTGAACTCGACAGAAGGTTGAACCTGTGTCGTAGAGTTCAGGCTCTTTCATTTAGCGTACATGATTACAAGTTAGATAAATTAGGTACATAGAAAGAAAAAGTTACAAGCTAATGTAGCCAATCGTACGTCAAAGTTCAATCTATGTCTTGCACTCGGAAAAATATTTAATTACAATAAGTTTTTTGGATGTGAAACATCTATAATAGCCGCACGTAAAACCGATTTTTTTTCTTTAGAATTCGGCATGCGTCGATATTAGAAAATAATGTCGATGTTTCACACCTGCCAGGCGTCCCGTGACGGCTCACATTGTTTTTCTTTTAGTGGTGGTGATTTTAAGTTTCTTTGGTTATGAGAATATAGTTTTTACTTTGTCTTGATGCTAAGATAAATATTCAAAACTATCAAATAATTAAAATTCAGTAAATATTTAACATTTTTATATGTTTCTTGAATATGTAATATTTGTATTATAATACAGATTTTTAAATAAGTTGTTTGTAAATAGGTTTGTTAGTGATCACCGTTATTCTCTTTGAATAAGCGAATCATAAAAAAACTAGAGTTTAAAATTTAAAAATCTAAAATAAATACTGCACTTATATTAAAATTATAACCTAACTAACAAATGCAAATACTATAAAAGCATTTTTATGTTAACTTAACACAAAGGAAGACAACAAGGAAATTTACGTGTATGTAAATAAATAATAGAATAGATACATTTATTTAGTAACTTAAATATATAGCAAAGAAAACCTTTATGTACGAGTAAGTAAAAACGTAAAAAAAAGCTAGTATGGCTTGGTTGAAATAACGTCTGCTTTTCAATCAGACGGCCCCTGGTTCGACACCAATGACTTGTTTTTCAAGTTATGTGTGGATTTGCACTTGCTTTACGGTGAAGGAAACATCGTGAGGAAACCGGCATGTTTGAGGACCACAATATCCGAAGACGTGTGTCATCCACCAACCCGCACTTGGCCAGCGTGGTGGATTATGGCCTATATCTCTCTCCTAGTGGGAGAAGGCCCCGAGTCCCAGTAGTGGGAACGTATAGTGGGCTGCTTATGCTAAGTAAAAACGTAATTTTCAGTTTGTCATATATTAAATTTTGTACACTGCCTGACACTAATGAAAAGGACATGTACTACGTAAATTTCAGTCTAAAGTCATTATTTTCATGACAAAGTGGGTGTTGACACCGCGAAATAAGATTATGAATAAAATATACCGGTCCCGGCGTAAAAAGTTTACTCAAAGTGAGCTAGGTAACTTCAGTTACAAAAGACATTTGAAACTTGAAACAGCTTTTTGATAAGTTAGCTTGCTGGCAGCTTGAAGTGATCTGAGATTTTCTCTTCTTCTTAGTCGTAACTTCATTACTGAAGGTCGTGTCTAATACGGAGTGTCGATCACTCGGTTAACAATGGTCTTCCACTTTTTCCTGTCCTCGGCGGTCTTAAAAGCTTCGGCAATAGGTAGGCCAGTGAGCGTCTTTACGAGGTCTGACCAGCGGGTAGGAGAGCGACCTCGTGCTCTTTTTCCGTCAACTTGGCCAACTACCACGAGCTTCTCGAGGCAATCAGGGTTTTCAGGGGTCAGGGATCTGAGATTTTAATTGATGTTAAATAACTGCTAATCGTCTTATTTTTGTGTAAGATAAGTGGTTGAATTCTAGTTTTGAGCAATTTTTTAACCAAAATCAAAAAAGAGGAGGTTACTAGTCCCTAACATTAATAGAAATGGTGAAACGAATGTTGTACTGAGAGATACAGATAAGACAAAATATGTTTTTTGAGAATGGTCAACTCAAATGTTTCAACTTTTCTTTGTGTCATCATCAATGTGAAAGTACTTTCAAAAAATTAAATTATGAAAATATAACTTAAATTTCAATTAAATCAATTGATCTGTTAAGATGACAACAACTCGAAAATATTTTTTGAAAACTTTAAATAATGATTCACTTGTGTACTCGACTTTACCTAAACGTAACTTTGCCTTTTAATGAATTAAAAGCGTTTTACGTGAAATATTTTAAATTAGTGTCAGAGGTTTCTTGCTTAACAAATCTGTACTTACCTAGTATACCTTTACTATACCTAGTATTGTTTCATTCGGGCTTAATAAGTAAAATAAAGTTTAGTCTTTGTCAAAATTGTCAAAATTTACTTGACAGATAACAAAAGTACGTAAGTAGTAAAAGTAATACTTATAAGTATAAAATTAAATCACTGCGATCATTAAAATAGAAACATAACATAATTTGCTCTCGAAAAGCATAAACATCTATTGTAAATAGCTTACTTTAATAAGTGTGTGAAAATAAAGAATGTATCTATCTCTGTATGTAAAGTAACAGTATATAGAAACATTTTAAGGGTATTTCAATACAATTCAATTTGAATTAAAACCATATATTTGCAAACTAATGTGCTTCAAGTAAAATTGCATTTCAGTTTCTACAGCCCGATCCAGTTTCCCCTCGACACGACTTAAAACAAAACAATACGGATTGAAGTCGTCTGGAAAACATTTCCAAAGAGGTCTCACTTGCTGACTAGTTGTAGCTTCTTTTAATAGGAAAGTTCGAACTTATTCCATTCCAACGCCAAGTAGCAAACATACTGCGTTCGTAGAACGGAAACAGGTTTGATTTCCGCCGCAACTACCAGCACATTGAATCAGTGCTTGGAGACTATTTCACGCTCGTGTTTGATGTAGGTGTTTGACACATACAAGGACAAGATTTCTAAAAGGTACAGTTTTAGCGTAATAAACTCGTAAAATACTTGACAAATCGTTAAGGTCACTGTATTAAAACTTTTGTAAGGCATATTTGAATAATGTTTGTATAACCGGCTTTCGGAATTAGCCCGACATGTTTCAGCACACCGATGTGCTGAAACATGTCGGGCTAATACCGACAAAATAAACGTAAGTGATAGCCGGTTATACAAACATTATTCAAATCGTTAAGGTTTTATGATAAGGGTAAACTCTTGATTTTACTGTTTTTTCGCTGTAAGTCGTAAACGGTAAAAAAGTTTCAAAAAAGTTACTTAAAAACCGTCAAAAAACCCAACTTCAAGAACAAATTTATACTTATTTTGGTACCAACCAGACTTATCAATAAGAAAAAAAACTGATTCAAAAAACTTATTTTTAGATTTTTTTTAACCAGTTTTATGTCTAATTCATCAGTCTTATTGGTAACAAAATAAAATATAAATATTCTTACACGGGTTCTTTAGACGGTCTTTAAGCTATTTTTTCGATATACAGTTTACAATTTATAGCGAAAAAAACTGTAAAATCAAGATTTTGCCCTTCGTTACAACGTGCCGTCAAGAGAACTTATTTGGGATGAGCGAGGGTGTAAGCAATATGCGGACGTCCGATATTATGCAATGTACATTAATAATGAACACTACGATAGGTACAAACTTGCCGACAAAAGAACGAAGAGACGTGAAATTCAATCTCCCATAAAATCAATTTGCTACATTTCACATACTTGGCCCTACCAAAAAAGTATAGGCTTATATAGCTATAGCTACCAGAGGAGGTGTCCAAAACTCCCCAGTACTGCTTAGTAAAATCATCTGCATCAGATGCAGGGGCCAAAGATTTCTCAAACAAACATTCTAGACACACTATTAAATCTTTATTAAATCTCTTCGTAGCTTTCGACTCTACATTGACTTTGTTCTCGGAATCAAGTTGCACAAAGTGCACTGGTTTTCTTCAGGAAATGGAGCTAAGGATAGGAAACCAGGAATTGGATACGTGATATTCGTGTTTCAAACACCGATATGGTATTGCGATGAAGTTTGTAAGCTGTAAGTTAGTTATAAAATAAATCAATCAAATGTCTTTAATATTGTCAGATTTGTATTTTTGTATTTTTATATTTATAAATGTACATTATTGAATGAGAGGTCTTATTATTTTTAATGCACCATGACATTAAAATAGAAATCAAGGACGCAAGAGCTTTTCAATTTCCAAGAATCTTAGCAAATCAATAAAATTTTAGAAAGTAGTTCTTTCCGTTTTAGACAAGAGCTTAGGCTGCGAGAGCTTAAGTAGTTTGAAGCTTTAAAGTAAGTAAGAAAATACTATTAAGTTTACTATGTTTACTACCAGATACCTCAGATTCAACGACTCTTAAAATTCTGTGACCCTTTACATTTACCCTAATCTCACTTTGAGAAGAATTTATCGGCGCGCTTACATTCTAAAGTGTCAACTAGAGTAAAGTTAATCGAGAGAGTGGAAAGATTAAATACCACCCAGAGTTCAGGTTACTAACGGTTAATGTTTTGTTTTTTACGATACAAAATTAGAAATAATTAGCACTCAAATTAAAATTTGCATGAAAAAAATACTACACAATAATAATAAATTAAAAAAACATTTTCGCGTCACACTTACTTATTATAATAAGTAAGTGTGACCGTTTTCTACGCGAAAATATGAAGATGCCTTACGTGAACAGTTGTTGTTTAATTAAAAAACCTTACAAATAGTGAATTAAACCTAAGCCACTGTCCACGGGTAAGGTGCCTAAAATGCTGGCGGCATTACCTCGCTGGATCGAGATGCTTTATTATTATTAGTTTGTAATAATAACAAAGTATTTATAATTAAATTACAGACATTTTACGGAACAACAGAAATATCAAAATGAGTTATAATAGTTTCAGAGTTTATTTTGTTAGTAATACTGATAATGTTCTGAAAAATATTTATCCGAAGGCAAAGTTCCGATAAAGCGAAAACATCGTTTGTGAAAAATGGACACTCATTCTTTTTTATACATTGCCTCCTACGTAAAGATAAATAACTTCACAAAAGCAAGAATCTCGAATGCTTCGTAAAGGATTTTTCAAACAAGCGTTCTTGAAAAGATTGATGGTTTTTTCCAAAAGAAAATGAAAATATATAAGGTCGTAATAAAGATCCTTTATGACGAAGTTAATGTACCGGAGATTGTTAAAGAGTT
This sequence comes from Mellilla xanthometata, assembly GCA_035578125.1. Classification (NCBI taxonomy): domain Eukaryota; kingdom Metazoa; phylum Arthropoda; class Insecta; order Lepidoptera; family Geometridae; genus Mellilla; species Mellilla xanthometata. The sequence continues at coordinate 7,152,854 of JAPUBQ010000026.1, forward strand.
GGGAGATAAAAGTTCCTTTAATAGGTTTGAAGTCTTTGTGTGATTTATGATAAATCTTTTTTTATTTTGGATTCAAATTCAAACTTTTTTATTTAGATTATTTTTGCTAACCAAAAATAATCTGATTATGCATCAAAATTAAATAATATTCATAATACAAGTACACCAGTTTCTTTGTGGAGTCGATTTGAATTGAATCTCGTAGAACTTTGCGTTAATGTTGCGAGACTAGCCTCGAATATACTATTCTCGAAAAGCTATAAAATAATTTGTCACTGTAACAGCCGTAGAAGATTATCAGCTACGATGACGTCATAGGCGAGTTTCGTATGACATAATCGTGAATGAAAGCGAGAATTTCTTATTGACTCAGGCGTTACTTTACGAAAATGCATTGTAGACAGAAGGATAAATGAAATATTTCGTGTACTTTCGCCAACCAAATTGAGATAAGCAAAGGAAAATTTTAAATATAAGTAAAACAACCTAAAATGTCATAGCGATTATTGCGTACGATTTTATTGAACGAAACAATCTTAGACCATCCAGTACAACACTTGGAAAACAACTAACAAAACAAGGATAATCTGTTCCCATACAATATGTAATGTAGCGTGATACAATATACGTAGATACTATATACTTTTTTATTTCTAATCCTAAGAAATTTGGAAGTCTAATTCAAATTAAATTATTTTGTTAATTAGCTAGCTAGCAAGAAAAGTTATTAACAAAGAAACATACGCCAAACCCGATTTCGTTGTCCTATTTACGCGCAGACGCAAAAGAGACGTCACCTTGGAAGCTCGGTACGTAGCCTCAAAACGTACACTTTACAATTGAAAGGATCTCGCCCATTCTGACTACACCAGATGACGGTAATGATCCAAACCGTCGAGCGTAGAACTCAGTAGAATAAGAATCCTCAGATTTGAAAGAATGGATTTCAAATAGGAATATCAATCAATTCTTGGTCAGACACGATAAATATACGGTTTCCGTTTAGATATAAATAATCAATTGGCAGCTAGCTTCTACTATTTAATAATATAAATAATTTTTACTATTTTATAGTGTGTATGAATATACTATGTTTATGTGTGTACTCAATAAAGAACTTTCCAGATATCGAACGAATATTTATCTTTTGCATTCCACTTATCTAATTGATAGAAATTAATGTTAGCTACTTTGAACAAACTTATTATGACTGATTATGCATCAAAAATTAAAATTAAATAATATTCAGAATAAATACTACATAGAATAAATACCTAACTTTTGTTATGATAGCTATATGTTTTTTTTATGAAACTAGCACGAGCCCGCATCTAGCCCTAGATTGAAAAGTACGGACCTATTGCAGCTGAAGTTTTATTACATTTGTTATGCAGCAAAAAATAGTTCACATCGTTCTTATTTATTTATACTACATGTAACAAACAATGACATATATATAACTATTTTTCTTCCTTATTTCAATATGATAATCCACCTGAATAGACATTAGTTAGTGTATAAGATAGCATAAGATTTTCGAATGCGTAAATCTATAGTTATAATATAGTAATAGTATAGTAATATAATATAGTAATTATACTATAGTTTTAATTTCGTTTTATTTTTATTGTATCGTATTCGATCATTTATTTACATTGGTACAAACCTATGTAAATAAATGATCACATTAGTCAAATTGGTTGGCCAATGAGATTGAATAGTTTGAACTTTAACAAAACTGAAAGAAAAAATATAGTTCTGAACAAAAAAAATATGGTAGATACTCGCTCTATAGCCAAGACTAATTAAACCTGAATACTACCTATATTCCATTCCCAAATGCCAAAAGTATTGCAAAAAATAATGGTATCCTTATTTTCACACAATTTAGCTTTTCTTATCTATCTTGGATCTAATTCTCTGAAATAAACCGAGCGGGGCTTGGAACCCCGTTCTATTTACCATTGAACGCGTGGACTGAGAACTAATGAGCTTACACCTGAATCGAGCTATCTAGCGGTACGCGGAACACCGATACAGTACGTACTACAAGAGTTAATTAAAAATAAATAAAACCCCTGACTCAACATTTGCTTGTGGCAGATACAAATACTAAATACAAATACAAAATATCTTTATTTGACATAGTAAATAAAAACCAACAATATTATATGGAATCCAAAGGCTTCCAAACTAGTTGTATAAACTGTTTATTGGAAGCCAATGTCTTCTCCCAAAAAAAATAAACTATCCATATACGAGTACATATGTCAGTTTTACAAACTAAAATATAATTAATTAATTTACAAGTTGTTCGGAAATTAAATTGAAATTTTAAAAAATATCTTGGATTTAAAATGTATTACAGTGTAGGTATGTGTAATAATCAAGCCCTTTCATTTGATACCCATATTGAGCAGCAAAATTACCATCAGCCAATCTGTGGCAGCCACCAACCAGGACTTAGTTTCATCAAACATAGCTGAGAACTCTTTACTGAACTTACCTTTCAAACAAAAATGTCTAGATCAAAATCAGTTCATCCGTTTGTAAGCCACGAACTTTGCGACCGCAAACACAACACACAAGTCAAAATAATTAACACCCCATCATTTGTGCGTCGGTTTTAAAACAGATACTTTTCTCGGTGGTAGAGCATTTTCTGGTGTCTTACCTAGCCGACCCACCTACCTTACCTAGCATTTTCTACCTAGTTGCCGCTTTCAAATAAAGAAAAAATTAAAAAGAAGTCGGTTAATAATGATGGATAAAGTTTTTAACAAGCATAGTTTTAAAGTACAATCGGCCTTACATCCCTCAGGTCGTGCGTCCGAACCCCGCCAATGTGCTTCAATATTGAGGGAAACATCATGAGGAAACCGTTATACTTAATTTTTTTTAGAATAATATGTACTCGTATGAGACATGATCACCTAAACTTAGAAATACCTAGTTTGTATTTCTAATTTATTTTTGCTTTTTAATTTATACAACTTTTTGGAGTCTAGTTTAGTTTTGAGAATTATGTTAACCTACGCAGTTTAATATTCTATTTAAACTGTAATCGCCAATTTTCTAAGTAATAGTCAATTTTACGATCCTCTACACTTTTATGAGTGGCGATTAATTTAACAGCCCCAGCGAAAGCTTTGGAAAACATCTAATTTTTCTAAATGTCTACCATTTAAAAAGATGAGAAAATTAAATCTTTTAATTTTGACCGCGAAGGGGTAACTTCAAGATTTAATAGAGCTTTCATTAAATAAATTGTGTAATTTGTCGCTTTGTAACTAATTAAAATATTTATTTTAATTGTGGGTGTAGTTTTAATTTCTTTCGTTTTTGTTTTTTCTTCGATATTGATATCGATATCAATATCTCAATATCGATAACGATCTTTAGGTTTCTACGATAAGAATGCAGTCTAATAAATATATGTGGCTTTTGTTATTTAATTTTGTAATTTAACTTTAATTCTTGATGACTGTGTGTGTATAAACTAAAATTTGTTTTTGATAAAGTGGCAAAAATTAAAAATTGGCCAACTGCGAGTCGGGCTCGTGCACGAAGGGTTCTGTACCAATGGTGTATGGGATTATTTTCATTTTATAATTTATTAGTCAAGCCAAAATACATATTTAAATATTCAGTGAATGTATAGAGGGTATACCAAATGTCGTTAAAAAGATGGAGTAAAAATTTCTTTAAAATTACTTTTTTTTTTTAATAAATGTACATACATGACTGTGAAAATTTTAGGTGTTTATAAGCTATAGTTATTGATATATAGCAAAAAACTAAAAAATCACGTTTATTATAAAGGAAATCCTCTTATTATTTTATTTTTTTTACTTTTAGTATTTGTTGTCATAGCGGCACAAGAAATACATATCTTGAGATAATTTCAGCTTTCTAGCTATAACGGTTTCTGAGATACAGTTTGGAGACAGACAGACAGACAGCGGAGGCTTAGTAATAGGGTTCCATTTTTACCTTTTTGGTAAGTAGTTGGTTTAAGTGAATACTGATTGCATTTGAAATTACAATTTTAAATTTTATTTAGACATCATCCTGCACTTTTTTAACTGTGACATTCAATCTCAGTGTTCCAGGTAAAACTGCCGTGCGCTTTGTTTTTAATAACAACCAGACTGTTCACTGCACCATTATATTTACTGCTCTATTCTACAGTTTTGAATGCATCGCAATTCTTCTGGGAAATACAGGGTACAATAGTTCGCACTGATGCAAAAACGTGCTGCAAATAAGCTATTCCTCTCATTTTTTCTACGAAATTCTGTTGTACCAATGATTCTTTTTTATTTATTAACAATACAATACAAAGAACGAAGAAAAAACCAAGAATGGTAGCTTATTAGCGAATAATTTTGACTTGGTTATCTTCTTCGTTCTTTGTATTTTATTGTAAATAAAAAAGATAGAATCAATGGTACAATAGAATTTTGTAGAAAAATGAGAGGAATAGCTTATTTGCTGCACGTTTTTGTATCAGTGCGAACTATTGTACTCTGTATTTCTTTATTTACTAAGTGACCAAACTCTGGTGTCGAGAGTTTTCAAGCCACCCGAAGGCATCTGATATGGCCTAACAACTACTTGAACTAAGACTAACAGCCGGGATCTATAATTTGACGTGTCATTCGACCCACAAACGCCAATATAAATAAATGACACAAATAACGACAGTTTTGTGCATGGTCCCCCACCCAAACACCGTCCGCTTCGACCGTGATGTTTCAGATTGTGATCAGTCCATCCACACCTTCTTCGTTTTATTTCTCCCCTCCCCCTAGCACGACAATATCTAAAAATCTAACAGTCAATTAAAAATTAATCAGCGATATAAATAAAAAAGATCGATAAAGCCTTTTCAAAAATCTTCAAGATATTTTAATTCAATTAACCGCTATTGAAAAGTGATTTACCCAGCATACTGGCAATAATAAAACCCTATATTCTTCTAATTTGCAATATTTTCATTAGCTATTTTATTTTTAATATCTTGAAGTTACAAGGCTACCGTTAAAAAGAAATAACTCAATTACAGAATATTAAACTGAAATGGCTCCTTTATTTAAATACCTCGTTTATAATCTTCTGCGAGATTAAATATGTAAGTACTTGTTTTATGAAAGTATTAAAGTGAAATTAAAGTTTAAAATAGATCGTTTCAGACACCTGGCCAGTGACAAAGTCAGATAAGTATCTCAAAAATAATTGGATCGGAGCTTGAAAATTCAGATTCATTTTCGGTTTAGGTAGTTGTACCTTTAATGGATTTTGATTAAACCGAACAATGTTTTAAACCGTAATGGAAAACACAGCTATCTATTATTTAGTTTTAGGAGTATTTTAAGCATAAGCAGTCTCTTCTACGCTTTACGTTAAAGGAAAAAATATCGTGTGTATAATACCGACACGTTTGAGGAGCACAAAATCCGAAGACGTGTGTCATCCGCCAACCCGGTTTTAGCTGGCGTGGTGGATTATGGCCTATATCTCAATCCTCATGAGAAAAAGCCCTGAGTCACAGCAGTGGGAACGTATAAGACAACCCCGTTGGTGTAATGGTTACCATGCCTGACTGCCAACCAGAGGGTCTCGGGTTCAATTCCCGGCGCGGTCATACATCTATGAGATAAACTAGACTTGTTGGCTGTTGGTCTGGGTGTTAAATTTATTTATATATAGTATATTGCAATATGTCAGTTATGTTAGCAACCATAATACAAACTAGAAATGGTTTAGTATGGAGCAAACCAGCCGTGTGTGAAAAATGTCATAATATTTATTTATTTTTATTTTTTTATTTATAGTGGACTGCTTATGCTTATGATTGTACTACCCCCGTAGGGGTGTATAATTTCTAACGTACGACGAAGTCTGCTTCTAAATTGCCTATTAAATATCTCGAGGCTGTTTCATCGCTTAACATGAGTGTAATCTTACATCGCAATAGCTTCGCAGAGACAACTTGTAATCATTTTTGAAGGATTTCAAGCATGTCATTTTATTTCAGATATTTAAGTTCAAAATAAAATTATTATTATTATATTTTATGTTCTTTAATTGATTGATTGATGGTTACTCTATCTTTTTAAAACTATTAGTTATTAAGATAACATAGTAATCTTTCCTACCTGCGTAAGTTGTAAGTAAGCGTTAGGGGCATATCTTGGACGACCTCATTGGCGTAATGGTTACCATGCCGGACTGCCAATCATAAGGTTCCGAGTTCGATTCCCGGCACGGCCAACTTTTTTGTGCTCAACAAAATTTATTGGCTGTCGGTCTGGGTGATAAATATGTATCTATATAAAATTTGTATGTATGTATATGTAGTATATCAGTTGTGTTAGCAATCATGATACGAACTAGAAATGGTTCAGTATGGGGTTAATCAATCGTGTGTGAAAAAAATATTATTATATATATCTAACCTACTTTATGTATAGATTATCTAGGAAGACGTCGACTCCGGGAGTCAGGATTTCTTGTCTGGAACTCGACATCAATATACAGACCATTAATGTAAGTACGTACTCATTCATCAAATTTCATTAATTTGCCTTTGACACATTACAGCTAGGCATTCTAGCATCAGAGCGTCGTAACCAGACGAACTAGCGACAACGTAATTTACCTAGTCTGGCTCTCAAGGAGGCTTAATACGAGTACACCTACCTTCTATTACTTATACCATCTTATCTGCTGAATTTATGTTCAGCAAAATGTCGACAACCATACAAATTGTTTTCCTGCAATAAAAATACTCAGATTAACGCAATAATTAATATTAGGTATATTTTATTCCGAAATAAAACCAGTGGTTGAATGGGTGCAAAAATGTTTTAAGTTGACCTATTTTATAATGGTTTGGTCTACTTCATAGAACTGACAAGATAATTTAAATTTATTTCCAAATCCTGAATAATCCTTTTATAACTTTACCAGCTTCGCCATTTCATAATGGGATCAGCTTAGTTTAGACAATTTAACTTTGCATTTGCTCTAATCACAAAGTCTAGGTATTAGCTTAGGAGTTTAGCCTTTCAAGGTAGGTTTTATATAAAACAGCCAAATATATAATTATATTTATTTAGAGGTTAGCTATAGAAAAAAACGTGCTTTTAGCCAAAATACTACTACTAAACCGAATAAAGAATAATCTTTATTCGAATCGGGTTTAGGATTATAAAGGCCAATTATTAAAATCAAATTAAAATGAATTCCACACAAATCACTTTTGTGTGAAATTAATGAGGAAATAGATAAATAATTAAATTTGGAACCTCAAACCGTCGGCAGTTATATGACAGAGCCTAGCCTATTCGTTAATTTATCGTTATGAATAGGCTTTAATTACATCATTCATTAAATTTTAATGAGCTATGAATGCTCAGGAAAATTCATTTGGGAAGAATTCGGTGAGTAAATTTATCTTCAAAAAGGATCTTTAATTTAGCAAAGTAAGAACAAAATATGTTAAAACTATTTCAATATATTTGACCTTTAAAGTTACCATTTATTTAAAGTGCATTTACAATGAATTCTGCAGTTGTAGAGTGAAGTAAATGATAAAACAACAGAATGTTTATTCTCACTCCTTTTATTTTCTATTACGTTTAAGAAACATTTACGGTTTGATAACCATCTACAATTCAAATATACACTATTATACCACACTAAGATCACAACAACATTTTAAAAATAATATGTACAGTAAATAAATACTTTAAACGCTTATTTACATCAAGTCTCATCGCCGTAAACGTAAAATAAAAATAATAAATAGTTAAGAAGTTAAGGACTGACACATCGAATTCACAACTTTTTAAATTGTTCATGAGTTTTAAATGACTTTTGGCAGTCTTAAATACGTGACTTCTAAATCTGCCCTAATAACCACATATTATGAAGTTACACACATATTAGGTTTTATGTACAACTTTAGTAAACAAAATTATGACGGCTTTATACTTATGAATGAGTTTTACTAACATTATTATAGTTTTTTAAAGATTGGTTGATTTCCTTGAATTTTATAGTCTCTGGTACATAATTAATAAAAAATTACGTATAATACCAAAAATATATCCTAAATGAAATGGCTGTAAAATCGATTGAAAATTGATATCTCTTTTGCAGTCGTGTACCAATTTAACTTTGTCATAGTTATCTAAAAAATATATTTCTTAAAACAATGCTCTTTGCGTTTTGGGTGTAGTTCCATTAGGTTTTTCGGAATGTAACGAAGTAGAAGTAGGTTATAATAATTATTACCTAGTTCTAATAAACAGTTATTAATTAGCACAACTAGATTAGCTATTTATTAAATATGAAATTATTAACTTTTAAATCTTACCTATTTACAGTTCTCATAAAGATCATGTTCTAAACGTAATACTTTGAATTTGACACTACCCGATTCGTTAAACAAAAACCATAGAGATGGGGTTGTCCAGCAATATTTAAGTAGATAAATGCTACGTAAAAGTACAACTACTTAATATCTATACAAATTCTTTTAACACGAAATTCTTTCAGTCAAAATATTAGAACAATAGATACTGACGGAAAGATAACAATTAAGTACAAAATGCAAAATTCGAAAAGTTACACTTATCTCTCTTCAATTTAATACAAATGAGGAAAAGCTCTTAGACAATGGAGTCATTTGGCGTATCAGCTTTGGATAGAAGTGGTACACTGCTGTAATCTTTCAGCCTTTCGCTACCTTTCTTAGTTCCGTTATCGAAAGAGCTGGCCGTGGGTAGCTTGGAAATCCAGTTGTTGTTACCGATGTTATTCGGCTTGTACCCGATGGGGCTCTTGCAATCCTTCAGTTTGACGCGAGGCTGTCCGCACTGATTCACGGAGTTGTGATTCAGAGAATTCACGTTCAGTGATATAGAATTGGTTACGCTTAGTCTGTCTAACTCTTCTCCGTTTTCAGTTACTCCGTTTGCGACCGGATCCGGCTCTGATTGCTGTCTTTGGATAACAAGACTTTGTAACAGTGGTTGCGCTTCTTTTTCTAACTTGCTCATGTCTGTTGTGATTTTTGGTTGGAATATTCCCGAGCCTCGTCTACTCGACGACCTGGAGCCGTGATCTAAGCGTTGACGAAACGGAGTGAGATGGGATAATGAGCCGCTCTCGGTAGACAGTGTTTGTGCTTTGACGATTGGATGTTTCTCCTTCGGTGCATTGGGGTCGACCTTTTCACCTAACAACCAATATGTGACTAGAACTCCTTTGCCCTGTAACAAAAAAAAACACTCGGTTAGTTTTTCCAAGAATAAAGGTGAAAATTGTAAATGAGGGCGCATAAAAGTTCTTCTTATGATCAAACGCTTACGTTACTCCTTAACGCTTTTAGTGATAAAGTCGCCTTTTGGAGCACTAGTTTTAAGTATTTTATTGTAGCACTACTTTTCGGTTATTGTACTGTCCTTTAACTATGTTGCAATAACGAGTTTATCTATCTGTCTGAAATCTAAGCAGGTTCATCTTGTAATTTGGATGATATAAAATTTGATATGGTATTCTTTGGTATGAAGGTTGCTTATGCAAAATCTAGCAGATTTTTTTTTACGAGAGTTACACTTCAAAGATCACCTCGTAAACTATAAATTAAAATTTATTAATATCAATCTTTTTTTATTATTATTAATTTTTAGGAGACTTAAGTCACTGCGCGACTACGTCAGCCCCTATCATTGATTTTTATATCCCATGTTACACGAGGCTCCAAGTTGTTAGGTAGTAGAGTAGAAAGTATAAACAAGAAATTCAAAATTCCTTTTAAATCCACAACGAATAGGAAAAGAAGGTATTATTTATAAAAAGTTTTCCCTAAAATTGACAGCTTAAGCTGTTTAAAATTAGCAATCATATTGCACAAATTTTGTCCAGTCTCAAGTAATATCAACATACGTCTGAGTGGCTGTTTCCAGTCTAGTGAAAACAATGCTCAAACCAGAGTTCGTCGATCTACCGTTATTCAATATCGAAGATTGCTTCAAGCGATATTGCAAAAACCGCAAGGGATTAAATCTGATTCTGAAGTAATAAATAATAAAAGCCAATAAACGGATGGCAAACGACCGAAAATGAATTAAAAAGCATAATTGAGAGCAAACACTGTTTATCGTCGGGACGCAATGAACGTTTTATTTATTTTCGTTCGCAAACCTTGATTGATTTTTCAAGGACAGTTTGTCTTGTTGATTTCGGAAAATCAAAGCAAGCGCCCCTATATATTTTTATTTTGTTCTGTAAACAACCAATTGGCAATCGTAGCTCGAATCATAACGAGCGGCGGAAGAAATCTTATCAAATCAAATCAAATCAAAAGGAAGATTGTCAAATAAAATGTGTGATTCGGCGTGTTGATAAAGATGTATAATTTTATTTACTTACTTTCTTTAAAGAGATATATATTTTATGTCTTACACGAGTTTAATGACGAGAATTTAATAAAAAAATAAATTTCATATTACTAAAAAAATAAACGCCCTAAATTTAAAATGTACTATGTTCAGTTTGCCATAAAATTGTTTTCCGCAAGATAAAATTACATTTGATTAATTTTGTTTTGAATTCAAAACAATATTAAGTTTGAGAAAATGAATGTAATTTGACATAAACTTTTACACTCTCATGTCTACGTTTTGAAGATAACGAATCGTAACGAAACATATGAGAATGTATTATCTAGAAGACTGGCATTAATAATTAATAAGCCTTAGCGAATAAATAAACACATAACACCCACTAAGATAGATCAAATAATTTTTATCCTCTAGTGTTCACTTGTCGAAAATCCTAGACTTTGAGATAAATTGTGAAATGTAATAGTGATAAAATTCATACCTTCATAGCAACTTCTCCACGGCACTCTAACTGGAAAGTCCCGTACAGATCCAGCAAGGCCTTAGTGTCTGGAGACACGTGGATCTTCAGAGCCTCTCCGTTGGACTCCATACGAGAGGCTGTGTTTACAGTGTCTCCGAACAGGCAGTAGCGGGGCATCTTCAGGCCAACCACTCCGGCTACGCAGGGACCTGATAAAGTGAGAGAAATAGAAGTTGTTAGATAGAATCATAGATACGAGTAGATACATAGATTTACTCTTCATTGGGCAGACAATAGGTACAAATCAATATCATAAAGTAACAACACTTAATCATTTTACATCGTGCCACTAACGGCGGCCTTATCGCTAAAAGAGATCTCAACTAGGCAACCTTTGGATAGGAAGGAGTTGATAGGACGAGGATAGGAGACGATGATAAAAAGAGACGAGGCTTCTTTAAATTTAGTTTAGTCGTGTGTGCCGCTGAATTGCCACCAATGTGCGTTATATATAAAACTTAAGTAGTACGCATCTAGTAGGCTTGCAGGCGCGTAGTTCTTTCTTGTTGGAAGCTACGCCGCATAGAAATTTTCGTAGCAGTAGGACTACCGCGTAGCTGGTCTACGCGAGTCTAAGATAAGCCACAGAATAATAACTTGTACTTCGTACAGAAGCTTCACTTCGCAATGGTTTTCAAAGAAATATGAACTCAATCTGATAAACAATATGATTTAATTTAGCTCGCGGTCCAGTCGATCACGTGATGATTTTTGTACCTACCAATTTCTTTTCAATGGAATATGGGCCTTAATTCACTATGCTACGGTTCATAATATGTTGTACATGGATATACGTAGTACAAGTTATTATTCTGTGGTATTGAAAGAGCCACATAGATTGGCCCTTTGCGCAGTGGCCGCCGCCCGTAGGTATGTTTTTAACACCTACACGCGGAGTGACACAGGCCTGGATAAGCATAGAAGTGAATTTAAAAAGAGTAAAAGGTTGAACTACACACTAAGGCTGATAAGAATTTGTAAATTTTTATGATATCTCATGATTAGTCGGTCATAGTTTAAAGGAAAGAATTAAAAATTCTATTTTGCTTTAACTAACCTAGCAATAAATATTTAAAAAATATTGTTTTTGTAATGTTTTGGCGAATAAATTATTTGTTATTGTAATTGTAAAATTATTTTCTAAGAGATTATTGTCAGGCTAAATATATGCTATATTTTTATGGGTATTAGGGATACATTTTAATTTTAATTGTAGCGTAACAAGATTTATGTAGCAGTCAGAAATAATTGGTCCCATACGTACGCGTGTTTGTTAACAGCTGGGTATAATAACAGTGTGTTTCTCACTCAGTGCCTCCACACACCTCATTACCCGCGGGGAGTAAATAAACAAACCCATTTACTTGTGTTTGCGAGATGAAACAGTTCCGTTTCTTTGCTTGTTTGCTTGAAATGATTCAAGATAAAAACGTTTACTTTGATCATTTTTTTGACAGTGCGTAATTTTATTCTGCGACAACTATATATTGTAGATACACGTGTGCAAAATGAACACCATATAGTGATAAACAGTAGACTTTCCCCCAATGTTATCTTACTAATATTATAAATTTCGAAAGTGTGCGTGTAAATGTGTGATATGAGGAAATTTGATATGGATATTGTTTAGACCGTAGATTAACACTATGGCTACTACTAATCTCTGATTAATATAGAAAAAAATACGTAGCGTAGTAACTTAGATAAAAATGTTTAAATAATATTATAAGTAGAATAAAAACATTCACATAATCAAACTTCAGTACATATTCAGCTTTATAAGTATTTTATCACATTAAAAAAAATGTGGCTGAGTGTAAAGAGACCGTATATTATTAAATTTTACAAGCTTTCACATACTAATATGAACACCTATTGAAACTTCCAAATTGCTCCCGTGGTTCACTGATTCGAGAAAATTCCATTACATTAAGGAATATTACAAAAGTTTGAAGATAATAAAACATTAACACATGTGTGATAAATAAAATAAAACTTTCGACGCAATCACTGAGCCATGATTCACAATGTCACATTTAGCGTCGAAGTTTGCTGAATCAATTACCTACTAGTTTTGACGATATCAACACAGTATATTATATAACCATATCTGTAGGCCTTGGTACGTGAAAAATCCACAGTGCCATGTGGTACTGTGGTGGCATGGTAGGTATTTCTAAGTAAAGCGATACTTTTGGCATTATGTTAAGAACATAAATACGAATACACATGGTAATAAATTAAATCATGGTTGCGGATGCGAGTTTCTGCAATTTTTTAATAAAACACATGGTTTTTTGCATAACAGTAATTGTTTAAAATCAATACCCTTAAAGTGCATTAAAGGCTTGATAAATAACCCACTGTGACATTTAAATAAAGGCATTTATGTTATGAATTGCCCAAGTAATGACATGGGCAACTTTTAACTAAGTTTTTCCTCATTTGTAAATGTAATTGGAGCCAAAATTGACATACACACTCTTTTTAGACGGTTCATTAGTTATTTTTTAACTATTTAAACCGTATGTCAAATTACTATTAGTACGTTGCGTATTAAGTACGTTTAAGATTTATAACAATAAAACTTTTTTGCAACATACTAAATCATTTCTAGACAAATGTAAATTTAAGATTTTGTCCATGACATCGAATTAGGTTAATAATTAATTTAGTATATGCTGGGACTAATTTGATTTCATTAAATTAAAGCCCTGCCAACAAGGACTTAAGTAAACCTACTGTGTATTTTCTATCTGTTACAGAACTGTGGTCTTAAGGTGACAGACGCCGTCTCATAGTTTGTTGATTGTTTGACTCAAATAGAAGTTATACTCACAGATAAAATAACCGTAACGTGATAGACAACGAACAACTGAATTCGACACAAAGTTTGTTTGGTTTATTATAGTGAATAAAAGTGTTTGTCTCGGAATGTGATTCTTCAAAAGAAAATCGGTTAAATGGGCTAAGGTCACATTGGAAGGTATCGTTAACCTACATATATTTGGTTTTTATATTTTTGATCAAAAAACTTTTACATGGAGTCTCACGAAGAAAGTTTGCAAGTTTTTACGTTTGTCCTAAAAATAAATACGTTATTTTTATTCCAAGATTTTATTTTTATTACATCATATTCTGTGGGCGATAGTTTATCTTCTTTTATTTTTTTAGTTTATAATTTTATATTGTTAGATTTACACATTTTAACGTTCATTTCGTCTTTTAGGATTTATAGTACCACTTGAAACAAACTATTTCCTTTATTATTTAAGTTTTATAATTTTTTTTTATTTAATTTTTAATTTTATTTGCTATCGACATAATTATGTGTGTTTTATTTCTTAGGTTATTTTACTGATATTATAATATTTAATCTAGCAGAACCTGGCAGTACTAGCCACGTAATATTAAAAATAGCTTGTGTTAATGTGTTTGTTATTTTAGAGATTAAGTTACCTAAATATCAAATTTCATATCAAATGTTACAGCCGTATCTGCGTGAAGAATTATAGACACAAACACACACACACAAAATCTCGGCATGAATTCTAAGAGCTGCCGTACCTATCAAATACACATACATACATATGTATATTGAATATCCAAGCGCGTAATCTATTGTTGTCTATACAGAGTTACCTATAACTTTTTAAAGGCGATTATATAGACTAAAATATATAGCTAGGAAGTAGAATACAGTCTTAGTTGAGTAGTATCCTACTTTTTTCTAAGGTATTAGGATACTGTACTGGTAGGGCAGTAGTATCCTAACAGTAGATATTATTATAATAAGTGTAAAAGCATCCATAATAAATAAGCACATTAACAAGCCACCCGAACCACGGTAGTGCCCAGATAAAAATGCCACATTAAAAATGACAGTCTTGTGCGTGATATTCTAACCAAACACCGTCTGCATCGACCGTTGCTTAACATCGATGATCGTGTCAGATCATCTTAGCTAGCCGAGCTAGAGTTACAGCTACTTAGTAATATAATGCATCTATTCTTCTTTTGATTCTTTGTCTAAACAGAAAAGCCACTGTCGCGACAACATAATTTTTACTCTTCCATTTCACTCAGTCAGTTAGCCGTCATTTCTACACTCACTTCTTTCTCTCGTATATGAGAGATTCATCATGGCTCCATCAATGCCTCATTCGTTTTATTTCTCCACCTCCACCACCTAGCACACCCATTCCGTAAAATCTTACAGTCAATTAAAAGTAAATCAGCGATATAAATTAAAAAGATCGAAAAAGCCTTTCCAAAAGTCTTCAAGATATTTTAATTCTATTAACCGCTATCAAAACGTAATTTACCCAGCATACTGGCAATAATAAAACCCTATATTCTTCCAATTTATTTTGAATTTGCAATATTTTCATTAGCTATTTTATTTTTAATATCTTGAAGTTACAAGGCTACCGTTAAAAAGAAATAACTCAATTACAGAATGTTAAACTGAAATGGGTCCTTTATTTAAATACCTCGTTTATAATCTTCTCCAAGATTAAATATGTAAGTACTTGTTTTATGAAAGTATTAAAGTGAAATTAAAGTTTAAAATGGATCGTTTCAGACACCTGGCCAGTGACAAAGTCAGATAAGTATCTCAAAAATAATTGGATCAGAGCTTGAAAATTCAGATTCATTTTCGTTTTAGGTAGTTGTACCTTTAATGGGTTTTGATTAAACCGAACAATGTTTTAAACCGTAATGGAAAACACAGCTATCTATTATTTAGTTTTAGGATTATTTTAAGCATAAGCAGTCTCTTCTACGCTTTACGTTGAAGGAAAAAATATCGTGTGAAAACCGACACGTTTGAGGAGCACACAATCCGAAGACGTGTATCATCCGCCAACCCGGTTTTAGCTGGCGCGGTTGAATATGGCCTTTGTCTCTCTCCTCGTGAGAAGAAGCCCTGAGTTACAGTGGGAACGTATAGGACGACCCCGTTGGCGTAATGGTTGGTAACCATTACGCTTGACTGCCATCCAGAGGGTCTCGGGTTTGATTTCCGGCGCGGTCAACATCAATGCGATGAACTAGATTTGTTGGCTGTCGGTCTGGGTGTTAAATATGTATCGATATAAAATATACTGTAATATGTCAGTTTTGTTAGCAACCGTAATACAAACTAGAAATGGTATAGTATGGAGCAAACCAGCCGTGTGTGAAATGTGTCATAATATTTTGTACTTTTTTTTATTATTTATAGTGGACTGCTTATGCTTATGATTGTACTAGCCGCAGGTATGTATAATTTCTAACGGTACGACGAAGTCTGCTCCTAAATTGCCTATTTAATATGTCGAGGCTGTTTCATCGCTTAACATGAGTTTAATCTTACATCGCAATAGCTTCGCAGAGACAACTTGTAATCATTTTTGAAGGATTTCAAGCGTATCATTTTATTTCGGATATTTAAGTTCAAAATAAAATAATTATTATTAATTACATTTTATGTTCTTTAATTGATTGATTGATGATTATTCTATCGTTTTACAGCTATTAGCTAATAAGACAATATAGTAATCTTTCCTACCTGATTTGTAAACAAAGTTAGAGGCATATCTCACCTTTTTTTTTAACGTGAGGAAATTCATTTACGCTTGCCCACCACACCCGGGGAGGTGGGTGGGGTATGTCGGGCTCGATGCCAGAAGGGCATCACTACCGACTAAAACCTCACGATGGCCTTCTCACCGGAAAGGGCGGGGTGAGGCATATCTAACCTATATTATGTATTCATTATCTATAGGAAAACGTTGACTCCGGGAGTCAGGATTCCTTGTCTGGAACTCGACATCAATATACAGACCATTAATGTAAGTACGTACTCATTCATCAAATTTCATTAATTTGCCTTTGACACATTACAGCTAGGCATTCTAGCATCAGAGCGTCGTAACCAGACGAGCTAGCGACAATGGAATTTACTTAGTCTGGCTCACAAGGAGGCTTAATACGAGTACACCTACCTTCTATTACTTATACCACAGAATAATAACTTGTACTTCGTACATCTTATCTGCTGAATTTATGTTCAGCAAAATATCGACAACCATACAAATTGTTTTCCTGCAATAAAAATACTCAGATTAACGCAATAATTAATATTAGGTATAACCAGTGGTTGAATGGGTGCAAAAATGTTTTAAGTTGACCTATTTTATAATAGTTTGGTCTACTTCATAGAACCGACTAGATAATTTCAATTTATTTCCAAATCCTGAATAATCCTTTTATAACTTTACCAGCCTCGCCATTTCATAATGGGATCAGCTTACTTTAGACAATTTAACTTCGCATTTGTTCTAATCACAAAGTCTAGGTATTAGCTTAGGAGCTTAGCCTTTCAAGGTAGGTTTTATATAAAACAGCCAAATATATATAATATTCAGAAGTTGGCTACAGAAAAAAAACGTGCTTTTAGCCAAAATACGTAAATCCTAAACCCGATTCGAATAAAGATTAGAGGCCAATTGTAAAAATCAAATTACTTTTGTGTGAAATTAATGAGGAAATAGTTTATTAAATCTGGAACCTTAATTCATCGGCAGTTATATGACAGAGCCTAGCCTATTCGTAATTATACCGTTATGAATAGGCTTTAATTACAACATTTATTAATTTTTAATGAGCTATGAATGCTCTGGAAAATTCATTTGGGAAGAATTCGGTGAGTAAATTTATCTTCAAAAAGGATCTTTAATTTAGCAAAGCGAGGAAAGACGTTAAAACTAAAACTTTAAAATACATCTTAGCTTGAAAGTTACCATTTATCTAAAGTGCATTTACAAGTATAGTTGTAAAGAGATGTAAATGACAAAACAACACAATATTTATTCTCACTCCTTTTATTTTCTATTACATTTAAGAAACATTTACGGTTTGATAACCATCTACAATTCAAATATACACTATTATACCACGCTAAGATCACAACAACATTTTAAAAATAATATGTACAGTAAATAAATACTTTAAACGCTTATTTACATCAAGTCTCATCGCCGTAAACGTAAAATAAAAATAATAAATAGTTTAGAAGTTAAGTACTGACACATCGAATTCACAACTTTTTAAATTGTTCATGAGTTTTAAATGACTTTTGGCAGTCTTAAATACGTGACTTCTAAATCTGTCCTAATTAGCACATATTATTATTATGAAGTTACACACATATTAGGTTTTATGTACAACTTTAGTAAACAAAATAATAACGGTTTTATACTTATGAATGAGTTTTACTAACATTTTTTAAAAGATTGGTTGATTTCCTTGAATTTTAAGAAGTCTCTGGTACATAATTAATAAAAAATTACGTATAATACCAAAAATATATCCTAAATGAAATGGCTGTAAAATCGATTGAAAATTGATATCTCTTTTGCAGTCGTGTACCAATTTTACTTTGTCATAGTTATCTAAAAATATATATTTCTTAAAACAATGCTCTTTGCGTTTTGGGTGCAGTTCCATTAAGTTTTTCGGAATGTAACGAAGTAGAAGTAGGTTATAATAATTATTTCCTAGTTCTAATAAACAGTTATTAATGAGCACAAATCTATTAGCTATTTATTAAATTTCAAATTATTAACTTTTAAATCTTACCTATTTACAGTTCTCATAAAGATCATGTTCTAAACGTAATACTTTTAATTTGACACTACCCAATTCGTTAAACTAAAACCATAGAGATGGGGTTGTCCAGCAATATTTAAGTAGATAAATGCTACGTAAAAGTACAACTACTTAATATCTATACAAATTCTTTTAACACGAAATTCTTTCAGTCAAAATATTAGAACAATAGATACTGACGGAAAGATAACAATTAAGTACAAAATGCAAAATTCGAAAAGTTACACTTATCTCTCTTCAATTTAATACAAATGAGGAAAAGCTCTTAGACAATGGAGTCATTTGGCGTATCAGCTTTGGATAGAAGTGGTACACTGCTGTAATCTTTCAGCCTTTCGCTACCTTTCTTAGTTCCGTTATCGAAAGAGCTGGCCGTGGGTAGCTTGGAAATCCAGTTGTTGTTACCGATGTTATTCGGCTTGTACCCGATGGGGCTCTTGCAATCCTTCAGTTTGACGCGAGGCTGTCCACACTGATTCACGGAGTTGTGATTCAGAGAGTTTACGTTCAGTGATATAGAATTTGTTACGCTTAGTCTGTCTAACTCTTCTCCGTTTTCAGTCACTCCGTTTGCGACCGGATCCGGCTCTGATTGCTGTCTTTGGATAACAAGACTTTGTAACAGCGGTTGCGCTTCTTTTTCTAACTTGCTCATGTCTGTTGTGATTTTTGGTTGGAATATTCCCGAGCCCCGTCTACTCGATGACCTGGAGCCGTGATCTAAGCGTTGACGAAACGGAGTGAGATGGGATAATGAGCCGCTCTCGGTAGACAGTGTTTGTGCTTTGACGATTGGATGTTTCTCCTTCGGTGCATTGGGGTCGACCTTTTCACCTAACAACCAATATGTGACTAGAACTCCTTTGCCCTGTAACAAAGAAACATATTTACTCGGTTAGCTTTTCCAAAAATATTATAAAGGTGAAAATTGTAAATGACGCATAACTCGAGTGGATAAAAAAAATGAAAGTTCATATTATGTTCTCTCGCTTTCTCAACTAAAGAAGGCAAGGGAGGCAACAAACCATCACATGTTTCCTTAATGGACTAAGTTTTTAGTTATTCTTATGTTCAAACGATTACGTTACTCCTTAAAGCTTTTAGTGATAAGGTTGCCTTTTGTAGCACTAGTTTTAAGTGTTTTATTGTAGCACTACTTTTCGGTTATTGTACTGTCCTTTAACTGTGTTACAATAAAGAGTTTATCTATCTGTCTGAAATCTAAGCAGGTTCATCTTATAATTTGGATGATATGAAATTTGATATGTTATTGAAGGTTGCATTAGCAACCTTCATACCAAAGAATATCATATAAAATATCATATCAAAGATATACAATCTAGCATACTTATTTTTTGGAATAACGAGAGTAACACTTCAAGGATCACCTCGTAAACTAAAAACAAAAATTTATTAGTATCATTGATATTTTTATCCAATGTTACACAAGGCTCCAAGTTGTTAGGTAGTAGAGTAGAAAGTATAAACAAGAAATTAATACAAATTCCTTTTAAATCCACAACGAATAGGAAAAGAAGGTATTATTTATAAAAAGTTTTCCCTAAAATTGACAGCTTAAGCTGTTTAAAATTAGCAAGCATATTGCTCAATTTTTGTCCAGTCTCAAGTAATATCAACATACGTCTGAGTGGCTGTTTCCAGTCTAGTGAAAACAATGCTCAAATCAGAGTTCGTCGATCTACCGTTATTCAATATCGAAGATTGCTTCGAGCGATATTGCAAAAACCGCAAGGGATTAAATCTGATTCTGAAGTAATAAATAATAAAAGCCAATAAACGGATGGCAAACGACCGAAAATGAATTAAAAAGCATAATTGAGAGCAAACACTGTTTATCGTCGGGACGCAATGAACGTTTTATTTATTTTCGTTCGCAAACCTTGATTGATTTTTCAAGGACAGTTTGTCTTGTTGATTTCGGAAAATCAAAGCAAGCGTCTCTATATATTTTTATTTTGTTCTGTAAACAACCAATTGGCAATCGTAGCTCCAATAACGAGCGGCGGAAGAAATCAAATCAAATGGAAGATTGTAAAAAAAGTGTGTGATTCGGCGTGTTGATAAAGATGTATAATTTTATTTACTTACTTTCTTTTAAGAGATATATATTTATCTCTTACACGAGTTTAATGACGAGAATTTAATTTAAAAAAAAAATCATATTTCCAAAAAAATAAACGCCCTAAATTTAAAATGTACTATGTTCAGTTTGCCATAAAATTGTTTTCCGTAAGATAAAATTACATTTGATTAATTTTGTTTTGAATTCAAAACAAAACGATTATTAACTTTGAGAAAATTAATGTAATTTGACATAAACTTTTACACTTTCATGTCTACGTTTTAAAGATAACGAATCAAAACGAAACATATGAGAATGTATTATCTAGAAGACTGACATTAATAATTAATAAGCCTTAGCGAATAAATAAACACATAACACCCATTAAGAAAGATCAAATAATTTTTATCCTCTAGTGTTTACTTGTCAAAATCCTAGACTTTGAGATAAATTGTGAAATGTAATAGTGATAAAATTCATACCTTCATAGCAACTTCTCCACGGCACTCTAACTGGAAAGTGCCATACAGGTCCAGCAGAGCCTTAGTGTCTGGAGACACGTGGATCTTTAGAGCCTCTCCGTTGGACTCCATACGAGATGCTGTATTGACAGTGTCTCCGAACAAGCAGTAGCGGGGCATCTTCAAGCCAACCACTCCGGCTACGCAGGGACCTGATGAAGTGAGAGAAATAGAAGTCGTTAGATAGATAGATACGAGTAGATACATATTTACTCTTTATTGGGCAGACAATAGGTCCAAATCAATATCATAAAGTAATACCACTTAATCATTTTACATCGTGTCACTAACGGCGGCCTTATCGCTAAAAGAGATATCATCTAGGCAACCTTTGGATGGGCAGGAGTTGATAGGACGAGGATAAGAGGGGATATAAAAAAAAAAACTTCAAATGCCGATAGAGGACATCAAGGAGGGGATTGTATCTGTTAATTTCCTTGCATAATTAATTATCAAATTTAATATATCATAATATATCTTAGTATTTATGGCTTGCACTAGAAGTCACCAATGATTTCTTAAGTAATTGCTAAGTAAAGATTTTGGTTAGAGACTTGCTTTTGTTGAAAAAACATCGGTCTAGATTAACTATAGTGCATGTTATTATTAAACGGGTAACTTAATTCAAACACAAGCAATAAATATTGTGAGTGCAGCTCTTTTAAAGTCAATAAAATCGTGTATAAAATACTGTAAATATATTTCACAATCTTAAAAATATATTTGTAGCTATTCGATTTTACGAAATTGTTAAAAGACTATTTGTAGTACAAACCTTGCGTTAATTCTGAAATAAAATTAAAATAAATGATAAAAAACCCTTGCGTTAACCGCAACAAAGAGGTAGGAACCATCGAACTATCGCAACAAACTATGTTAATATCTCAAATACTTTAGTTCTCGTAGAATTAAGGGTAATAGACCAGAAAGTTGCCATTTAAATGGCATTAGCAATTTGCAGTGCTAAAATCCAAATATTTCACTTAACTTACGATTAGTGAAATTCAAAAAGTCTTACAGGTTGTCAAACCGCTAACAAGGCATTATAACTAATTAGTTATTGCTGGTAATAATTTTTATATGCCGTTTATTTAAACAGTTTCGTAATTGGATATGTATACGCTAAGGCTTTCAGCACAAAAATACAACAAAATAGCTCAAAACTTAGCGTTATATATAAAACTTAACCATAGTACGCATCTACTAGGCTTGCCGGCGCGTAGTTCTTTCTTGCTGGAAGCTACGCCGCATAGAAATTTTCGTAGCAGTAGGACCACCGCGTAGCTGGTCTACGCGAATCTAAACTAAGCTTAGAAGTGAATTGAAAAAAAAAGTAAAAGGTTGACCTATAAACTAAAGCGGATAAGATGTTGTACATTATTTAAACTTTTGTGACTTATAATCAGTCAATCATAGAACAAAAGTAAATAAAATTGTTTTAAAAAACAAACAACCGACTTCAAAAACACAACTAAAAAGGGAAAAATAATTTTAAGCCTAAATCATGGCTCAGTGATTACGTCGAAAGTTTTATTTTATTTATCACACATGTGTTAATGTTTTATTATCTTCAAACTTTTGTAATATTCCTTAATATAATGGAATTTTCTCGAATCAGTGAACCACGGGAGCAATTTGGAAGTTTCAATAGGTGTTCATATTAGTATGTGAAAGCTTGTAAAATTTAACAATATACGGTCTCTTTACACTCAGCCACATTTTTTTTAATGTGATAAAATACTTATAAAGCTGAATATGTACTGAAGTTTGAAATAATGATTATAAAAAGCATGTTTTTATTCTATTTATAATAGTATTTAAACATTTTTATCTAAGTTACTACGCTACGTATTTTTTTCCATGTTAATCCGGAATAACAAGTAGCCATAGTGTTAATCTACGGTCTAAACAATCTCCATATCAAATTTCCTCATATCACACATTTACACACACACTTTCGAAATTTATAATATTAGTAAGATAACATTGGGGGAAAGTCTACTGTTTATCACTATATGGTATTCATTTTGCACACGTGTATCTACAATATATAGTTGTCGCAGAATAAAATTACGCACTGTCAAAAAAATGATCAAAGTAAACGTTTTTATCTTGAAGCATTTCAAGCAAACAAGCAAAGAAACGGAACTGTTTCATCTCGCAAACACAAGTAAATGGGTTTGTTTATTTACTCCCCGCGGGTAATGAGGTGTGTGGAGGCACTGAGTGAGAAACACACTGTTATTATACCCAGCTGTTAACAAACACGCGTATGTATGGGACCAATTATTTCTGACTGCTACATAAATCTTGTTACGCTACAATTAAAATTAAAATGTATCTGTAATACCCTTAAAAATAAAGCATTAGTTTTGCCTAATAATATAATCTCTTAGAAAATAATTTTATAATTACAATAACAAATAATTTATTTGCCAAAAAATTACAAAAACAATGTTTTTATACTAACTAGTATAGTATAATAGCTTGTTTAGTTAAAACAGGAATGAAATTATTATTATTTTTAACCGACTTCAAAAAGGAGGAGGTTATATATTCGACGTGTATGTTTTTTTTTTTTTTATGTATGTTCACCGATTTCTCAGCCATTTGTGGATCGATTCTCAAAATTATTTTTTTAATTGAAAGAGTATGGTTCTGAATTGGTCCCATTGTCACCAAAACTGGTTCTGATGATGGACTCCTAGGGAAATCGAAGAAAAACCTAAAAAGTTAGGTTATTTTTACGCATGTAGAGAGATTCACGCTCGTTTGGCTAAACTGATATTCATGAAATTTGAGAAGAAAATAGGTAAGACTATGTGTTAACACATACGCTACTTTTTATCCCGAAAATAAATACCATTCCCGTGGGATGCACCAAATATATATAAATCTTTTTAACTTCTTCTCGCTCGAAACGGTTGTACTGACATTGATGAAATTTGGAATGAAGGTAGGTTAGACTATGTGTTTACACATAGGCTACTTTTTATCCCGAAAATAATTATTGTTCCCGTGGGATGCACCAAATAACACATGACACACTGATTTCGCTAAAATTTGATATAGGGGGTAGACTAGACCTTGTATAACACAAAGGTTACTTTTTATCTTAAAAGTCATTGCTATTCCCGTGGGAAGCCCAAATAACTCGATAACCTATTTTACTTCTTCGCGCTCATACGTCAATACAGATTTCGCTCATAAAATTAGCAGCCTGGCTAACAAAAGTAATCTGACGCGAACATCGAGGCTAAGCAACGGCCCATGCGACCAGTCTTTGGATGGTTTAACCATGCACAAGACCTCCATAAAAAAATGTGATATTTTCATCTGGGCGTTACTGTGCTTCGAATAACACGTTAATTTGTTGGGCCTGGACCACTACTCTTAGTACAAGCAGGGGTCAAACTAAATCAGGGGCTTGAAAACTCTCGACGCCAGAGCTTGGCCACTTGGGTCATACTTAGTGGAAGAAGGAACTGTAAAATTTGATATATTAAAAGACAAGACCCTCGAACGGATAAGGAAAATATTTACGCGCTCGCTTTGCTAGGAGTTATCCCGCTTCGTTCGAATTTCCCCCAGGATGTTCTGGGCTTATGACACTCCAAATATTATATAATTTGTGCTGCTTTGGACTTCAAACGATTCGAACAAATACGGTGAAAATTTTCGCGCTCGCTTCGCTCGCGCATAGCTCGCTTCGCTCACATCCAGCTCGCTTCGCTCGCAATTGATTCTAGTACGTTTTGACACAACAAACATTATGTAATTTGTGCTGCTTTGGACTTCTTTATGCTCAAACGGTTGGAACAAATACGGTGAAAATTTTCGCGCTCGCTTCGCTCGCGCATAGCTCGTTTCTCTCGCATCCACCTCTTTTTGCTCGCACTTGGTTCTAGTAAGTTTTGACACAACAAACATTATGTAATTTGTGCTGCTTTGGACTTCTTTATGTTCAAACGGTTCGAACAAATACGGTGAAAATTTTTCGCGCTCGCTTCGCTCGCAATTGGTACTAGTACGTTTTGACACAACAAACATTATGAAATTTGTGCTGCTTTGGACTTTTTTATGCTCAAACGGTTGGGACAAATACGGTGAAAATTTTCGCGCTCGCTTCGCTCGCGCATAGCTCGCTTCGCTCGCATTTATCTCTTTTCGCTTGCACTTGGTTCTAGTACGTTTTGACACAACAAACATTATGTAATTTGTGCTGCTTTGGACTTCTTTATGCTCAAACGGTTGGAACAAATACGGTGAAAATTTTCACGCACGCTTCGCTCGCATCCAGCTCGATTTGCTCCCAATTGGTTGCCTGCCTGACACACGCCAAATTTTTTCATCGTGAAGTTTATTTGGCTCTCCATAGCTAAAACTTAAACAAAATATCATTACCAACCACTAAAATTGTAAAAATAAAATTGTTTTAAAAAACAAACAACCGACTTCAAAAACACAACTAAAAAGGGAAAAATAATTTTAAGCCTAAATCAATTCAAGACTATATAAATAGAATAGGCGAGTTTATTTCATGTACTTATAAAAAACTATTTGCAATTTTTACTAATCCTGTATACTTGGAGTCGGTGCCAGCAAAGAAAGACAATTGAAAATAGTTTTTTTTAACAAACATTAATTTGTTTTTATTAGATGGCACCGACTTCAAGAATACAGGATTACTAAAAATTCCAAATAATTTTTTATAAGTACATGAAATAAACTCGCCTATTCTATTTATATAGTCTTGAATTGATTTAGGCTTAAAATTATTTTTCCCTTTTTAGTTGTGTTTTTGAAGTCGGTTGTTTGTTTTTTAAAACAATTTTATTTTTACAATTTTAGTGGTTGGTAATGATATTTTGTTTAAGTTTTAGCTATGGAGAGCCAAATAAACTTCACGATGAAAAAATTTGGCGTGTGTCAGGCAGGCAACCAATTGGGAGCAAATCGAGCTGGATGCGAGCGAAGCGTGCGTGAAAATTTTCACCGTATTTGTTCCAACCGTTTGAGCATAAAGAAGTCCAAAGCAGCACAAATTACATAATGTTTGTTGTGTCAAAACGTACTAGAACCAAGTGCAAGCGAAAAGAGATAAATGCGAGCGAAGCGAGCTATGCGCGAGCGAAGCGAGCGCGAAAATTTTCACCGTATTTGTCCCAACCGTTTGAGCATAAAAAAGTCCAAAGCAGCACAAATTTCATAATGTTTGTTGTGTCAAAACGTACTAGTACCAATTGCGAGCGAAGCGAGCGCGAAAAATTTTCACCGTATTTGTTCGAACCGTTTGAACATAAAGAAGTCCAAAGCAGCACAAATTACATAATGTTTGTTGTGTCAAAACTTACTAGAACCAAGTGCGAGCAAAAAGAGGTGGATGCGAGAGAAACGAGCTATGCGCGAGCGAAGCGAGCGCGAAAATTTTCACCGTATTTGTTCCAACCGTTTGAGCATAAAGAAGTCCAAAGCAGCACAAATTACATAATGTTTGTTGTGTCAAAACGTACTAGAATCAATTGCGAGCGAAGCGAGCTGGATGTGAGCGAAGCGAGCTATGCGCGAGCGAAGCGAGCGCGAAAATTTTCACCGTATTTGTTCGAATCGTTTGAAGTCCAAAGCAGCACAAATTATATAATATTTGGAGTGTCATAAGCCCAGAACATCCTGGGGGAAATTCGAACGAAGCGGGATAACTCCTAGCAAAGCGAGCGCGTAAATATTTTCCTTATCCGTTCGAGGGTCTTGTCTTTTAATATATCAAATTTTACAGTTCCTTCTTCCACTAAGTATGACCCAAGTGGCCAAGCTCTGGCGTCGAGAGTTTTCAAGCCCCTGATTTAGTTTGACCCCTGCTTGTACTAAGAGTAGTGGTCCAGGCCCAACAAATTAACGTGTTATTCGAAGCACAGTAACGCCCAGATGAAAATATCACATTTTTTTATGGAGGTCTTGTGCATGGTTAAACCATCCAAAGACTGGTCGCATGGGCCGTTGCTTAGCCTCGATGTTCGCGTCAGATTACTTTTGTTAGCCAGGCTGCTAATTTTATGAGCGAAATCTGTATTGACGTATGAGCGCGAAGAAGTAAAATAGGTTATCGAGTTATTTGGGCTTCCCACGGGAATAGCAATGACTTTTAAGATAAAAAGTAACCTTTGTGTTATACAAGGTCTAGTCTACCCCCTATATCAAATTTTAGCGAAATCAGTGTGTCATGTGTTATTTGGTGCATCCCACGGGAACAATAATTATTTTCGGGATAAAAAGTAGCCTATGTGTAAACACATAGTCTAACCTACCTTCATTCCAAATTTCATCAATGTCAGTACAACCGTTCGAGCGAGAAGAAGTTAAAAAGATTTATATGTTATTTGGTGCATCCCACGGGAATGGTATTTATTTTCGGGATAAAAAGTAGCGTATGTGTTAACACATAGTCTTACCTATTTTCTTCTCAAATTTCATGAATATCAGTTTAGCCAAACGAGCGTGAATCTCTCTACATGCGTAAAAATAACCTAACTTTTTAGGTTTTTCTTCGATTTCCCTAGGAGTCCATCATCAGAACCAGTTTTGGTGACAATGGGACCAATTCAGAACCATACTCTTTCAATTAAAAAAATAATTTTGAGAATCGATCCACAAATGGCTGAGAAATCGGTGAACATACATAAAAAAAAAAAAAAACATACACGTCGAATATATAACCTCCTCCTTTTTGAAGTCGGTTAAAAATAATAATAATTTCATTCCTGTTTTAACTAAACAAGCTATTATACTATACTAGTTAGTATAAAAACATTGTTTTTGTAATTTTTTGGCAAATAAAT
This sequence comes from Mellilla xanthometata, assembly GCA_035578125.1. Lineage (NCBI taxonomy): Eukaryota > Metazoa > Arthropoda > Insecta > Lepidoptera > Geometridae > Mellilla > Mellilla xanthometata. Next base: position 7,180,891 of record JAPUBQ010000026.1, read on the forward strand.
TATTTGTTATTGTAATTATAAAATTATTTTCTAAGAGATTATATTATTAGGCAAAACTAATGCTTTATTTTTAAGGGTATTACAGATACATTTTAATTTTAATTGTAGCGTAACAAGATTTATGTAGCAGTCAGAAATAATTGGTCCCATACATACGCGTGTTTGTTAACAGCTGGGTATAATAACAGTGTGTTTCTCACTCAGTGCCTCCACACACCTCATTACCCGCGGGGAGTAAATAAACAAACCCATTTACTTGTGTTTGCGAGATGAAACAGTTCCGTTTCTTTGCTTGTTTGCTTGAAATGCTTCAAGATAAAAACGTTTACTTTGATCATTTTTTTGACAGTGCGTAATTTTATTCTGCGACAACTATATATTGTAGATACACGTGTGCAAAATGAATACCATATAGTGATAAACAGTAGACTTTCCCCCAATGTTATCTTACTAATATTATAAATTTCGAAAGTGTGTGTGTAAATGTGTGATATGAGGAAATTTGATATGGAGATTGTTTAGACCGTAGATTAACACTATGGCTACTTGTTATTCCGGATTAACATGGAAAAAAATACGTAGCGTAGTAACTTAGATAAAAATGTTTAAATACTATTATAAATAGAATAAAAACATGCTTTTTATAATCATTATTTCAAACTTCAGTACATATTCAGCTTTATAAGTATTTTATCACATTAAAAAAAATGTGGCTGAGTGTAAAGAGACCGTATATTGTTAAATTTTACAAGCTTTCACATACTAATATGAACACCTATTGAAACTTCCAAATTGCTCCCGTGGTTCACTGATTCGAGAAAATTCCATTATATTAAGGAATATTACAAAAGTTTGAAGATAATAAAACATTAACACATGTGTGATAAATAAAATAAAACTTTCGACGTAATCACTGAGCCATGATTCACAATGTCACATTTAGAGCAGCGTCTAAGTTTGCTGAATCGATTACCTACTAGTTTTGACGATATCAACACAGTATATTACAGAGCAGAATGTTATATCACCATACCTGTAGTAGGCCTTGGTACGTGTGAGATCCACAGTACCAAGTGGTACTGTAGTGGCATGGTAGGTATTTCTAAGTAAAGCGATACTTTTGGCATTATGTTAAGAACATAAATATGGTTATAAATTAAATCATGTTTGCGGATGCGAGTTGCTGCTATTTTTTAATAACAAACATATTTTTATGCGTAACAGTATTTATTAAAAATCAATACCCTTCAAGTGCATTAAAGGCTTGATAAATAAGTGTTTCCATTTTATCAAATGACCCACTGTGACATTTAAATAAAGGCATTTATGTCATGTATAGCCCAAGTAATAACTTAGGCAATTTTGAACTAAGTTTTTCCTTATTTTTTAATGTAATTGGAGCCAAAATTAGCATACACACTCTTTTTAGACGGTTCATTAGTTGTTTTTTAACAATTTCAATCGTATGTTATTAGTACGTTGCGTATTAAGTACGTTTAAGATTTATAACAATGAAACTTTTGTGTCACATACTAAATAATTTCTAGTTTAACAGAAAATTTAAGATTTTGTCCATGACATCAAATTAGGTTAATAATTAATTTAGTATATACATTTCATTACATTAAATCAAAGCCCTGCCTACAAGAACTTGGGTAAACCTACTGCGTATTTTCTATCTGTTACAGAACTGTGGTCTTAAGGTGACAGACGCCGTCTCATAGTTTGTTGATTGTTTGACTCAAATAGAAGTTATACTCACAGATAAAATAACCGTAACGTGATAGACAACGAACAACTGAATTCGACACAAAGTTTGTTTGGTTTATTATACTGAATAAAAGTGTTTGTCTGGGAATGTGATTCTTCAAAAGAAAATCGGTCAAATGGGCTAAGGTCACATTGGAAGGTATCGTTAACCTACATATTTCGTTTTTATATTTTTGAACAAAAAACTTTTACACGGAGTCTTACGAAGAAAGTTTACAAGTTTTTACGTTTGTCCTAAAAGTAAATACGTTATTTTGGTTCCAAGATTTTATTTTTATTACATCATATTTTGTGAGCGATAGTTTTATTTTCTTTTTTTTTTTAGTTTATGTTATGTTTGTTAGATTTACACATTTTAACGTTCATTTCATCTTTTAGGATTTATTGTACCACTTCAAACCAACTATTTCCATTATTATTTAAGTTTTTTAATTTTATATATTTTTTTATTTAATTTTTAATTTTAATTATTTAAGTATTACAATACATTGTTATTGTCTATGCTATCGACAAAATTATGTTATTGTGTTTTTTTTTCTTAGGCAATACTAGCCACGTAATATAAAAATAGTGTATGTTAATGTGTTATTTTAAAGATTAAGTTATCTAAATATCAAATTTCATATCAAACGTTTCAGCCATATCTGCGTGAAGAATTATAGACACAAACACACACACAAAATCTCGGCATGAATTCTAAGAGCCGTACCTATCAAATACATATACATACATAATATGTATATTGAATATCCAAGCGCGTAATCTATTGTTGTCTATACAGAGTTACCTATAACTTTTTAAAGGCGATTATAGACTAAAATATATAGTTTAGAAGTATCCCACTTCCTACTAAGGTATTAGGATTACTGTACTACTGTAATGGTAGGGCAGTAGTATCATACTAGTAGATATAATAGGTGTAATATTATTCTTAATAAATGCGAAAGTTGTTTGTTAGCGTATGAGTGTGTTTGTTAATTATTCACTGTCACACCGCTGAACAGATTTATATGATATCTTCTTCTTTTTCGTATGAGCTAAGTGGCTAAGCTGTCGCGAGTTTTCAATCCGCCAGAAGGCCTTTGACTCGGCTTAACGACTATTTGTACCAAAACTAACAGTCTGGACCTACAATTACACCGAAAAAAATCTGTAAATGGTTGAAGGGTGATGAATGAGTGAATCAGGGATGAATGGGTTTTATGTTATTTTTTTTTATTGTTTTGATTTTGTTTAGTATATTTTTATTATAATTTATTGTAATAAGTACAAACTGTCATGCTAAGTTTAAATAGTTATTAGTAGTATATTAAACATAGACGGTTTGGCTGGAATGCTGTAATGTTATGTTTGAATTGAAATAAATGAATATGAGATGAAAATAACAATTTAACGTATGTAACGTATCATATATTGTTTATTTTTCTTCTTTTGGCATTATATGATATATTATTTTATAACTTAGTAACTTGTTTATTATATAAATTAGATTAGATATGTATATATGTATTACTTGTAAATCTAGGCGTAACAAATAAACTTAAACTTTGGGAGAGGAATCTGGTCTCGTAACAACTAGCACGAGACCAGAAGCTTCGTTATTTTTATTATGTACCTGTACCTTTACGTCAATAAATATTATTTGTATTTGTAAATAACGTACCGTACTACTTGTATGTCGGTTTGTAGGTTTTGTGTAACTCTGTACAGACAACAATAGTTTACACGGTTAGACATTCAATATATAGGTATGTGACAGCTCTTACAATTCACGCCAAGATATTGTATCAGATGAGTGCCTACCGTTATTGATATGCGAGTGCGAGTATCTACGATGTATGTACATATGAGAAGGAAACTATGACAAAGGTTCCTTTGTGGCATTATAGTCTGGTACACAATATAGGTAAAGGTAGGTTTACAAATAAACTTGGGAAATTAAGGTTATATATGTATGTATATGATAGTCGTGAAAACAAAAACTGAGATTTGAATCAGTGGGATATTTTCATAATATTTCACCTGGTTCATGCACTAGTCCAGATTAAAGATTCCTGTTTTTTTTTTCTATTATGTTTTCTTTACCATGCTAGACTGCCAATCGGAGGGCCCTGGGATCGATTCCTGGCATGGCTGACATATGTGTGGCAATAAATTAGTTGGCTGCCTGTCTGTGTGTTAAATATGTATCGATATAAAGCATTTAAGTATGTATATGTAGTATATTAAATGCGTTAGCAACCATAATACGAACTAGGCATTTCTAGTTTGTATTAGTACGGGGCTAACCAGCCATGTGAGAAATATTTTTTTTACTAGTAATGGGCTTGCGCTTGACCGCAATTCACCTGATGGTAAGTGATATTGCAATCTAAGGTGGAGCGCGCTTGCCCAGAAGAAACCGGTTTACTCTTGCCTTCAAAACCGCTAGATTATAGTTATCGGGGAATTTGGCAAAGAATTCCACACTTTGGCGGTACGCACAATGAAGGTGGAGGCAAACCGCTTAGTACGCGACTTAGGCACCTCCACAGTATAACGATGCCGCCTTGGTGTTTCCCTACTCGTCCGATGGTGGAATGGGGCGGGGGGGATCAAAGCATGCAATCCCGATGCACACTCACCGAAATGTAACCTATAAAAAACCGAAAGGCTGGCCACTACTGTGTCCTAATATTTAATATAATATTTATTTATTTAATATTTTATTTCTAATAAGTAATCTCTTACCAGAATGCAATCCGATCCTAAGTTTGAGCTGGTCGTGGGGCCGGTGTCTGATCTTGAACCTCCTGACTGCGTTGAGCAAAGCGAGGGCCATTCTCGCCACTTCAGCCGCGTGTCGAGTGCCGTTGCGCTCCGGCAAGCCGGAAACTACCATGTACGCATCGCCTATTGTTTCCACCTACGTATAAGAAAGACTATTAAATCTGCAGATCAGGGTAAGGTAGGTAATCATATGAAGAAAAAATGGTACAAAATTGGTCCTCAGACGTTCAAAACCGTCTTTTTTTTGGAACAAAATTGTCCCTCGGACGTGTGAGTGGCTAATCTATAATTGAATGGAAAGGTGTCAAGAGCTTCTTCAGAAAATAGAAGTAAAAGATATAGTATACCAGACAAACATTGTCTATGGGTTGTGTTAAATTGGCAAAGAAGCGCCAACATAGCGATTTGTTACGCCAAGTTTGGTTTTTACATCTCAGAAATAAATACTTATATCTTCTGCGTGTCTTCTCATGTGACATCTAGTTTTGAACATTAGAACTAAATCGTTAATATACCTATGAATACTACGCAAATTTTAGTTTTAAGTTTCGTAAGAACTGTTTCGTATACAAAACATACATTGTAATTTTGACGTACTATTGGCTTTTACAGAGAAGTAGTGAGTAACTGGTACCTTAGACTGATATGATGCTTAAGACATTGAAAAGATTTATTGATTAAACCGATTATCAATAATATATGCTAGCACTCTAGCAGAAAAAGCTAGAGTTAAACTTAATTAAAAGTCATTCTTAAATGCAAAATAATAATTTGTTATAAAATACAAACTATACAAAATCTTTTCTAAAATACCGATTTTACACTAGCAACTTGAAAAAAAGTAATAATAAAAAAGTAACGGTAACAGAAATTACAAACATAAAAAAAAACTTGAAATTTAAAGTTAGATATTTTATATTTGTATAATTTAAGTATAATAAGTGTCAAATTTACTAACCTTGTAAACGTCATAGTTCTCAACAATAGAGTCGAAGCAAGTGTAGAGATCGTTCAGTAAGTCTACCACTTGCATGGGCGTTGAGGACGCGGAGAGCGCTGTGAAGCCTACAATGTCTGAGAAATATATGGTCACTTGCTCGAAGGTCTCTGCCACTACTGACTGCCCGTTAATTAGTTGAGATGCTACGGATCTGTGGAGATAATAGTTGTAGTGAGACAAAGCAATAATAAAACGGGATAAGGTAAAGTTGCTAAGGAATTGATAGGTAGATATTTTTTTATTGGATACAAAAGTTATTTAAACTAAAATAAAGACAAAAAATAAAAATATTGTGCCACAATTGGCATCATTATCGATTAGAGAAATTCGAGGCAACCTTTGGATAGAAAGGAATAGAAAATCATTGGAATGCAATTCGAAATCCGAAAAAAGTTGCATATGTTTGTAGACTTTTTAAAACGATTTCTGTATTGGTATACGTTATATATGTATTTATGTATGGATTTATGCAGACTAAGTTTACTAAAAAAATATATTCCGGCAATAATTATTGTAAATATATTAAATCCTTAATTTTCTCTGAGCTTATATAATAACATTGGAATACGATGTTGGATGCACTTAAATGTGCATTTACAAATTAAATTCATCTATTTACAACTTATATATTTATAACTGATAATATTATGAAATTTCATATAAAAAAGGAAAATGTAACGACTGAAGTCATCCTAAACAAACATTTTTACTAATTTTGTTACGCTAGGAAAATAGTGATCAAGAACGTTAGTGAGATACTCGTTGACAGTTTCAGTAATTTGAAGAAAAGCTGAATAATAATATAATTTACTTACTTGGGCAAAAGCTGATACAACAACTCTTCGCATTTTTTCTTTTCTTCTAAGTAATCTTGAGTGCGTTCACTGACTAGTGATTCTAAATTATTAGCATACTGCTCCATACGGGAAAGTAAATTGTCTAAAATATTACTACTTTCTTGAGTCCTGTGAACAAATAGTATAATTAATTTAATAACTTCCAAGTACATAAGTAAAATAGTTTAAAAATACTTATAAATATGTATATTTTATTATTATATTTGCTATACATAAGAGATTGCTATATACATTAGCTTTACATAAGAGAAAAAGAAACAATATTGCGATAGTGGTGACAGATAATAAATAGCGAATAAAAAATGTTTGAAATCACGAGAAGAAAGAAGAAAATGAAGGGAAAATAAGTATAGCGTTATTAAAAATGTAGCTAAGTTTTTATAAGAAGTTATTGTATAAAATTTTAAACATTGATGTTGAAGGTTTATAAATAACAAAACGTCTATTATTGTATTTAAAAGCAATGTAATCACGTGTGCTGAATGGGAGCCTTACTTAACATTTAATATTATTTTTATTTCATTTGTTATAGCGGCAACAAAAATACTTCTAAATATAAACAAAAAAAAACAAGTCCATAGTTACCACAGAACATGAGGTAAAGCATAAAGCAAAGACAGAAGTCTTAGTGACGGGACTTAAGCCGTTGAAACCCTTTAGTTGAGGAACTCTAACAAGTAATTCAAGCAAGGAACTCGATAGTATTAACGAAAAAAATAAATTAAAAATTAAAGCAAGCTAATAAAACCAAATCGTTTATTAACCTTACGGCATCGCGCCATACTGGGCAAGTCAATTTACAATGGTTCAATATTAGCCAAATTTAATTTATATACATATGCATTACGACAATAAAAAAGCTATTTATATCATCAATTGGAACCTTTAAAAAGGAAACGAGGAAGCTTGTAGGGAAAATTGGCCGAAGAAGTTCTGGTTTGAACTTGGTGCAGAGGATAGCCATCGTTATTCAGTGTGGAAACGCGGTCAGCTTTATGGGCACCTTCGCGCCGGGTACAGTCGATGACGGGTTGTCCTGACTTTTTTGTTTGTGACATTTTATTTTGATTATTTTTTACTTGAGGCAAGACTAAAGATTTGATACTTGATACGAGAATGAAGATTCTACAATGAAGAAGCCACACTAATGTTAGGCATGAGAAGAGTTACAAAGAACCAGTATCCAAAGTATATGTACTTAAAACATTACTTGTTGAGCCTCCTTATCGCCCCCTTCAGGTGCGCGAAGTCGGGGCGTTCAGTCGGATCCTCGGCCCAGCATCGCCTCATCAGCTCGGTGGCGTCATCGTCTTCACACGACCGGTGTTGGGTAGTGTTGGGGCGGAGACAACTTGCGATCACCGATTCGATTATTTCTAAGAGAAAATAAAATGGTATAAATTAATTCGTTCTAGGAGAAGTATGGATACGATTGTAAGAAGTAGCGGAAGTAGATGTCGACCAAAGAAGACGTGGATGAATTGTGTGAAGGAGGATATGAATGAGAAGGGAGTGAATGTAGAGATGACGGCGAGTGGCATGGAAGCGAAAAATAGGCTGTGCCGACCCCACCTAGTGGGAAATGGTAAAGGAGAAGAAAAGTTATAAATTAATTTATACATATTCCGGACATAAATATTAGGATACATTGTAACCGTAATACACTAATGAAATCTGCTTTGTATGTATACGTATCCTATTGGTGCAAATAAATAATTTATTTATTTATGTTTGTGCTTCAATAAATTTGTGTTAAATTTATGAATTATTTAAATTTACTAATTACGTTATTAAAAATATCATAAACACTATAATTAGTTAGTATCATAATTGTAAATAAACAAAAAGTTACAAACTTAGTGGATAAATAAAACATCATTCATGTTAGAGATGTAGATACTCGTATATGTAACATTTATAACGTAAAGAAAACTTCCTCTTGCTCACTCTCTTTCAAATGTTTTCTTTATCGAGCTTAACAGATTTTGTTGCAGAATGAATTTCATATAACGAAAAGCTACTTCATAGCAAATTCATCCATAGAGTTATTACCTTTTGGCGGTAAATCGATTCCAGGCCCCAACCAGTACGCTCCTTGTCTGTTCACGATCTCATGCATTATGATCCCGAAAGAATATACATCCCCTTTCTGAGTGCCTTCTGGGGGAGGCTCTGCCATACGGAGAAGCTCTGGAGCCGTCCAGAGAAGACCTGAGAAAATTTAAAAAGAAGTTGTCAAGTCAGAAATAGGAAATAAGCATAAGCAGCCCACTATACGTTCCCACTGCTGGAATTCGGGGCTTTTTCTCACAAGAAGAGAAATATAGGCTATAATCCATCACGCTGGCCAAGTGCGGGTTGGCCGATGATACACGTTTTCGGATATTGTGGTCCTCGAACATGCTGGTTTCTTCACGATGTTTTCTTCACCGAAAAGCGTGTGCAAATTCACACATAAATTGATAAACAAGTCATTGGTGTAGGGCCCGGATCTAATCAGGGGCCGTCTGATAGAAAAGCAGACGTTTTTTACCACCAAGCCACACTCTGGCTGATTAAAAAAAAAATCTACACCAACTGAGATAATTATATTTTAATCATTTTTTAGCATAGGAAAAAAATACTTTGAAATTAAGGTTTACACCAAAAATCATTTTGATAAATAAAATACAAACAAAATAAATAGATGAAATGTCGATTCCGAAATTTCATTCCTTATCTTTGAGCATTAAAATATAGGGCCTATCTGTTTGTCAAAGCGTTTTCTCTAAAAATATCCATTTCAACGAGTCTCAATAGTCCCTGTCGATCGTAAAAACAGATGCGAAGCCGCACAAAAGATAAATGACAATGAATAACTTTTTATAGCACGTGTTTATTTTACGCATCACGTAAATAAATAACGCATAAATCTAGAAGAACTCAAAGCGAAATAAACAAAAGAGCGATATCTTTTCAGAGAGGATCCGGCCTCAGGGGCAAAAATTATTTGGAAATTTCATTTGTATTTGTCATCCGAAGACTTTTACAAATGTTCGTTGCGATGGGGAACCATTAATTTAAATGCCTGATATTTTTAAAAGCTTAGGCTTTAAAATTGGGTTTGAAAAATGCCGTATACATGTTTCATATAGAACACCTAGAGAATACTTATTATGTACCTTTTTTCACGAGATTATTTTCTATGAATGCAAACTATCTTATAGATTAACATAATTTTTACCAGGGAAAAAATGTACAGACTACTTTTTTGTAATTTTGAAATTATTTTGATTAAAAATAAAATGTTACTGCTTGTTTCGATGCCCGAGATTATGTTTAACCACATATTTGAGTTTTTGTATAAATTAAAGTTTATTTACTTTATTTATGTGTACCGTTTTAATGATTATATTTGGTATGTTGCTTAATTTGTTACAATAAATAATTTACTTTCTATCTTTCTTATTTCTATAAACTCAAATCTTGACAATTAATCAACTAAGTTAACCATTTTCTTTTGTCAGACCTGATTTCGGGAGTACGGTTTCGTACACAGCTAAAACGACTAATTTAACACGGTAAAGGAAAAACGCCCCTCTCAGTGGATCGCGGAAAATTCACTTTGTTAATGAAACTTGTGACGTTTTCACTCAAAGCCTTTCTGATCAAAGAACCGGCTGATTTAGGAAACGGGTGATTTCAGTGTACGAAATTAAAAATAATTACAGTGTTGTTGCGAATAGCTACACCAATCTTTCAAATTTATTTTCTGTCTATATACTATTGTAGACTTACGCAACGCCTATGTCATGTCAACTTATTTTTTTGGTAAAGCATTTTCAAGTGCTTGCTTAACCCTCCACTTTCAAGTTGAAAAATTGGCGCCAAGCAACAAATAGTCTTACGATGTGTTTCGTCCTCTTTTAAGGCAGTTATTCCAGAGCGTCGATGAGTCAGCACAGCTAGCAACTCGAGAAAAAACACCGACAGCAACTTTAATAGTAATCACTTATGTCAGCGAAATTTGGAGTAATATAATAAAGTAGCAAGCAGATTCAATAAAACAAATCACAATTTCGCAGTACATTTTTATGCCAAAATTAGGAATTCAAGTCGCATATCAAATAACTATCCCGAAACCCTTCCTGAGAGAGCCACGACACGTGTTGTTCGAAATCCGGAACGAATGTGAATTGGTAGGCAACATACTATAAAAATGATTAGACTTGACTTTTGGAAATGTAATTTACTAACATACATATTTGTACATATAGGTACACGTAGGAGTTATGAAAAGGCTTCGGCTATTTAGTAAGCCGAAGTTAGGAAACCAGTTTTCTAAAAGCCTTTTTTTCTGCTAAGTAACTAAATTCCTGCAAGGAGTTTTTATATTTGATTTTTTTTATTCTCTTCTATGACTTTGGTCACGTTCTTGTGTAAATATTAATTTATATTTAATTTTATTACGGTTATTATAACGGTTACGGTTTTATGATAACATGGTTGTTGTGTCATATTACAGTTATTAAGTTAGTTTGTGTCATTTCCAATAATCAGTTTGTATATAATACTATCCATCGCTATACTACGCGGCAATGCCTCGAGCGTTAACTAATTTTCCGTCAGGTTCTGTCAAGAGTGGTCTTTTCAATTAGTTTGGAGGTACTTTTGTAATTTTATACTTTATTTATATTAAATTTATACTACTTAATTTATTAATAATTAAGGTCTTACAAATTTCATTAAATAAATTCTACAACATTCATACTAAAATACAAATTAGTTATTATCAATTACATGTCAAAAATAATAAAATTACTATTTCAAATTGTGTGTGTTGATATATTTATGTTTTTTATGAATAAACATATAAAGATAATATTGTTTTTTTTTTACATGTAACTAATGGCGTTTTTAATAAATAAAATATAATAAATATACATAATACAAAAATTTGTTTGACTTATCTTAGTATTATTACAATAAAATTTAATTCTAATTCTATTCTAAAAGGATTTTAATCTATACTTACGTGTCCAATAACTGTGAGCCCTGGAATCCTTTTCAGACGTTCTCAAAGCGTGGAGCCCGAAATCTGTTATTTTCAGCACAAATCTGGAGTCTACGACGCAGTTACTCGATTTAAGGGCGCCGTGGGATCGAATATCAGTACCGTGGAGATAATGCATACCCTGAATAAAAAGAAACCTTGGGGTTAAATTGCATTGTCATCAAATTTAAGAGCTACCAACGACGGATTTCATCATCATTCTTAATCTTCCGTCGTGCGGTTGTCAAGTAGATAACTACGGAGAGTTCAATGGAGAAAAAATTCGATCGAAATAAATATACGGGACATTGTTTCACATTCTTTTGAAAATTAATTTATTTGTGCTGGTTGTAAAAATATTTTTAATTATCATATCATATTTACAAATGTAAATTTAAAAAAAACCATAAACATGACAGTTTGGATTAAATGTACCTGCCTATGTTTCGGCCATGTTGGATTTGAAATCTATTATAGTGAATGTATTTAAGTAGTAGTGCCCTTTCATTGGATATTCATATTAGTTTAGAAGCAAAATGACAAATGTTTCACCATTACGTAACGGCGGCCATCTTTGTTGTCAAATACAGCTAACAACACGTCCGCCTAAAACACCTTTCATACACAAAAATCAGAATCAAAATCACTTAATACGTTCGGAAGCCACGATGCGGTATACGCATACACACACATAGACCCAAATTGTTATAACAATCATTATGTCATTTTTCGCCAGGGGTAAACATACAAATGAGAGCAATGCATAAGAATATCCATTATGAATAAATAAAAAATGCTGACGCCGTGAATCGAGAACGAAAAGGCCGCCAATTGGAACGCCATACAATCATGTTCCAATTCAGTTGCAGCATAGTTCGTAATTGAAAAGGTGACCGTATTTTTCCTAGGAACAAGTTTTGAAAACCCCTGACACTGTGTTAGCAGCCATCTTGTATTTTACATTTATAACAATGCACATAATGTGTTTTTCTAATCAGGCCCATTTATTTGGCACCCATATGGAGGTAATTATAAAATAATATGTCTTCCATGACATTGTGGCGATGGACACCTGTATCACTAAAAATGTATCTACTTTTTGTGATATTCTTTAAGGAATCTCAAACATTAAAAATTTGATCATTTTGTAAGAGTTAAATATAACACACATGGTAAGTTCTAATCAAGCAAATAAAATATAAGATATAAAAAATCGCCCCAAAGAATATATTATACGAAATACTTTCAATTGCATTTTTTTTTTTCAGGAATTTTCTTTGGAAATGTAAGATGTTGTCATCAATCATTGAAATTAGTTCTTAGAAGGTATCAGATCTTAGTTCTTAGAATACGTTTTATACACAAAGTCATGAACAATGTATACATATGATAAGGTTGCTTAAAGCCAGATTACGGTCTTTTTAAGGTTCCTATCAGTCCTTCAAGGAATCCCTATGGTTTTCTAATAAATAGCCAGTGAAGAGCCGAGGGGTGTCGTCCTTAAATATGTACAAGACGTTAACTTGAAAGTTTAATAGCCGTAACAGTCGAGTTTGTGTGCGTAAACTTCGTGAAAACTGACTTTCGAGCCCTTAACTTATTGGCTGAAGTTTAGGGGCATGTTCACACTGTCTAGAGAAAGTAGGCCTGCAAATTAATGGGACTATCACAGCCAACATGGTTATATATTATTTGTAATGCTTTGGTTTTGAATATTTATAATATACGTGTTATGAATGTTATTTTATTACTAGCGAACATGTTGTACTAGCACTGGAAAAGTATTAAGAATTAAATCTGACGATAAATTGAATCTGACGACCTCGTTGGCGTAAAGGTTTACCATCTTTGTGCTTAACTAAATTTGTTGGCTGTGGGTCTGGGTATGTATGTATATGTAGTATATCAGTTGTGTTAGCAACCATAATACGAACTAAAAATGGTTCAGTATAACGGGGGCTAACCAGCCATGTGTGAAATGTGTCCTAATTTAAAAAAAAAAATCTAATTGAATTCTAAATACTACTTGTAATGAAATTTTAACACACATATCTAGGAATTTAAGTTATAAGCTAGGTTTATGGTAAAGTCATACAGTGGTTGGATAGTGTTTGGATATTTTCAAGTGCTGGTCTGGCAAACCACCAGCCTTAAATAAAAAAAAACTCACTAACCACCTAACAGTGACATCCAGCAGCCTCCATAAGAGCCAGTTATTCCAGACTCAGCATGCTCCACCTTAGTCCAGAGTGTCGATATCTACTACGTGGTTACTCACCCTGATGATCATATGTGTATCTGTAAAGAGTAATAATAATACCTTGACTATGTCGTGCATTAAGCTGACTTTGAACATCCAATCCAGTTTGATAGCTTCGTTTTCCAATATGTCCTGCAGAGATCCTTTAGGGCAGTATTCCGTTAAAACACAGCAATGAGGTGGATCAACACAAGCACCAAAGAATCTGAAAATAGCATGAAAGTATAACTATTGATTTTGGCATATACTGCAATATAACACTTATAAAGCAAGTGATAACAATATATATATAACTTAAGAATAATAAAAGGAAATCATATTAAAATTATTTATAATTGATTAAAAAAAAAGTTTGTAAACATAAAAATGCTGAAATTAAGCCCCCCCGTCCAAACCTAACCTAGCGCCTATAGTTTGTTTTTTTTCGGATATAATAACTATTTTGGTGGCCACGAAATTAAAATAACTTGTTTAGATATTATGCATGCCCATCTAGTGTATATCTGAAAAAAACTAACATTTAACACCTCTATAATATTTGTATTTCGTTTCCAATCGTTAAATCAATCTTTCAACTGCCCGCTCTCCATTTAGTAAGATTAAATTTCTTTATTGGTTAGAATTTAAGTTATTTATACTAAAAAATAAATTATATTAAATTTCTTTATCTAAACCAATATATAAAGAGGTAAAGTTTGACTTTTTGTTTGTTTGTTTGACGCGAATAGGCTTCGAAACTACAGGACCGATTTAAAAAATTATTTCACTGTTGGAAAGCTGCAGTACATTATCCCCGAGTAATATAGGCTTTATTTTGTTTCTTTTACAACTTGGATTAATTTATAGCCCGTGCAAAGCCAGGACTGGCTGCTAGTTAGATTTAATTCATTAAAACGTAGGTAATTGATGAGTCCAACCATCTGTAATACAATAGTTTCATAACATATTTTCAAACCTGGCGACATGGTCATGTTCTAAATCCTTCATTCTCTTCAGCTCTAGAAGGAGTGGTCTGGTGAGATCGATCCTCTGCTTGTCCATAGTTTTGATGGCCACTCGGCAGCCCTTATAGAACCCGCAAGGAGTGTAAACTTGTCTGTCACCAGCAAGTGATGTTGCTTCGTCGGAGAATGTTGTCTGCAACAGGAAATATTATAGTTAGGATGTCTTTTATTATTTATAATTTCATTGTTTGGTATTTCTTTTTTCAATAAAGTAATAATATCACCTAACTTATATTCGTCAAATTATAAGTGACCACATATTTATGTACATTGTATATACAATACAGGTATAGTAACTATACTCGATTCAATGAAAAATATATATTTAAAATCTTCATATTGCTTACACTCATTAGGTTATAAAAGTGAGAATACTCTTCTTGAATGTTTTCTTTACTGACTTTAGTGATACAAGTAAGTAAAGACATAGTTTAGGGTAATCGACTATTTCTTCGGTAACTTACAAAATATTAAGGTTATTAGTATCGCAAAATCTTAACTTCTCCATATTTATATTAAAACCCCTCCAGTTTCTTTTTATTTTAGATAAATTAGATGCTGCCACGAGATATCTAAAAGCGAAAATAATGTATACAGGAAAAGTCAACAAAAATAGCTTCGTTCGTAAAGAGTAAAGGATCCTTTCATTTCACGGAACCACTTACCATTGTTACCCATATCAGAGCAAATTTAGTTAAAATGATTTAATATTACTTTGTTGACAAAGCGACCCCTGTACCAGCCTGGCTTTCTTCAATGTTGACGCAATGTTGCGTTCCTAAAACTGGCATTGTATTTTTAAGTACAGAGTTCTTTATTTTTTTAAACCCTACCATTTTTGACAATTAATAAGCTAAATGTCCCACTTATATGAAAAAGGTAAAAAGTTAAGTGTATGTGTGAATATTTGTTATTTCTTAAAACTCTAACGCCTATACCAAATACGATAAAATTTGGTATGAAGATAGATTAAACTCTAGGCTTATGAATAGGGTACTTTTTATCGCATAGTAAGGTAGCAACGCCGAGCGCAATTAGCTTAGGATTATGAATCTGTTTAGAAAAATATCATATACATTTTATATTTTTATATTACAGGACATACTTTTTAAAGAATTACTAAAAAAAATTCTCTTTAACAAGGCAAAGTATTTGGCAAAACACGAACAGTAAAGAAAAAGCCAAGCACTTTTTATTTGTTAAAAACTGTCGCCCAATTGCTTCGGGCGTAAAAACTTTGCTGGTAAGACAAATTATAAAAATATACCAGCGAATAAAATAACAAAAGCGGTGAATTATACTTTAAGGATAAGAATTTTCTACAAAACACAAAAGAAATTACAGGATTTTTTCGGAATATAACGTTAAATAATGTATAATCATATTTCTACGTTATTTTACGCAATGAAAGACGAGGTGAAAAAGAGCAATTTATACCTACGCCTGGGAAATGATTTGGAAGAGAATTGTAATAATCAGAAACATAGGGGTGAAATGGGACGCAGTATTAGAAGTAACACATTTCCGCACATAATTGGTATTTGGAAATATTATAATTAACCTTGAAAACACTACGCGCGCTACAACTGTAGAGAAGAATTTTAAAATTAGTTTAGTAACCGCCCGGACTCGATGATCCAACTGTCGTTAGTGACAGTGACATTTTCCCCTCACGCCATTTGACGTTGACATTTCTGGTGACAGTGAAATGAGCTTAACAATAAAAAATAAAATTAAATCAACGTATCTAAAATCTTCAATTGCATTGAATTGGTATGAATAATCTTATATATAAAATTTCCGTGTCACAGTGTTTGTTACCGTACTCTTCCGAAACGGCTTGACTTATTTTTACCAAATTTTATATACATATTCAGTAGGTCTGAGAATCGGCTACTGCATATCTATATTAAGGCAAAACAACGTTTGCCGGATCTGTTAGTAATATGTATGTAAGTATATCATTCTAAGATAGCACATGGATCTATCCTTATTTTATTCTATTTATTTTTATTACATAAAAAAGAAAATTCAATAAACCGAGCAGGCAAAATTTCTACTTCTTTAGCTCCGTGTCCGAAATACAATCAGTAAAGTTGTTACAATAAGGGTCAAGAAAGGGCAGAAGGGCAGTATCATTTAAGTTACTGCTTATTTTATACGTTGCTTGGGCCCTCAGCATACAACAATAACACGGGAAGGTACAGGGATTTCGTGAAATTCATTTATATTATTCGCCGCCTCGGTTGGTGTTGGCAAATTGTACGAACGCTAGAGTTGGATAAAGAAAGAAAATTATGACATGTTTTTAAATCTGAAATACGAGTATATTTTGGCAGTACTTGTTTGTGAAAGTAATTAAGTTAATTTATTAAATTTGAAGCTTGCAAAGAGTTATAAAATTCATTGCAATTTACTTTATTTCTACTTAAGTTTTGTTGTCTGAAAATCTATTTCTAAACATCTTAACCCTCATAACTCACACTCGAACAATACATAATATATAACCTACTTATGTTGAAAAATGTTTAACATGCTATTCAAATTGAAAGAAAAAAAGCTGTCTAGAAGAAAAAAATATTCTATAGGTACCTAAATAGGAATCACGAAACGAACTACCTCGACTAATGGTTGAATAGTATTTTATATCCAATTTAATATTATTATTATTGAGGTCATATTTTGTAAATGTGACCACAATAGTAAAATACAAGTACATTTTACAGATTTATTTCTATTTACAATGGATTTCTGTAAATTGTCGTCTGAGTCATGAAATAATATCTAAAATTTTATTGGATTTCCTTTTTTGCTATATAACTGATCAGTGATGTTTTTAAATGGATATAAAATACTGCTAATTTATCGGCACGTTGAAAAACGTTTTACAAGAGCTGTTAGACCTGTAGGTATCTATATTTTACTAGCTGCACCCCGCAGTGTTACCCGCATGAATCCAGGATAAAAAGAAGTAAATCCGGAATAAAAAGCAGCCTATGTGTTAATCCAAGAACTAACCTATTTATGAATATAAATTCATTAAATCTCATCAAATCGGTCTAGCCATTGGAGCGTGAAGGACTAACATAGATTTTAAAGTTATTTGCGTATACCACGGGAACCACAATTATTTTCGGGATAAAAAGTAGCCTATGTGTTAATACAAGGTCTAACTTACCATCAAACTTCATTTCATCAAAATCAATTCAGCCGTTTGGGCGTGAAGAAGTAACAAACACACACACACTTACACACTTAGTCACTTACACACAAACTTTCGCATTTATAATATTAGCAGGATTAAAAAAATATTCTATACTTAACTGCCTTCAGTTACTTTTACTTTCCCATCCCTATTTAATACGCGCTTGTATATTCGTTTTCAAATATAAGCTGTAATCTGGTTGGTGATAATACGGCCTGGTTAGAAGGGATTGTGTCTGACGATTTTCTCTGAATGCTTATGTGATTTGACAATACGAATATCGTGGTTAGGTTAACAACAATTTACAGTTTTAGGTACCTAATGGTTAAGTTTGTGTTACTTCAATTTAGATTTTCATTTAATCGGATAAAACATCATTGTCACATAGAAGTAGAAAAAGGTTATAATTAGAATTTATTTACAATTATGTTTTGTTAAAATGTTTTAAAAAGTGTTTGGATTTTTTTCTCCCAAATATATACAATTCAATGAGAACCGTTCCACAAAGATTAGAAAAGTAAAAACAAAAAACATTTTTACGTATAACCTCGCCTTTGATTTTTTAACCGAATTAATAAATTCGGTCAATTTAGAAATAATTTCGGGGAAGGTTCTTTCTTTAGGAAGGTCATTATTGATGGTTTTGTTGATTATATTTTTAGGGACAATGTCTGAAATATAAATGATTTGATTTCACAAACAGCTCTTATGTAAACTGACTGATAACTATAAATAAAATTAACCTGTAGAAAAATTAAGATAATTATGAAGTAAGATGATTATGATAATTTTTTCACTGGTTTTGCAACATACTATTTAAAAGTAACAATAAAATTAGTACCAGAAACTAAAACAACCCTTTTCTAATAATGTTGCTGGTGTTCAGGGCTGAACAGTACCACACTTTTTTTGGATTTTGACTGTCTCTATCTGTGACCCCTAATTATTTTAATTAATTTAATATTTAATTTATAAACTAATTTTTAGTATTTTTTATCACTAATAAAATATCATTGAAATATGCCCATGTAATTTGTGTCGTCAATAGACGTATTGTTTCTGGTCCAAATTTTTTGTAAGTCTGCGAATCACATTCACGTATCCAAATTAAGGGTTTTTTTACTATTGTTCCTTATCTGGGACGGTATCCGAGACCTTGTCTTGCCAGAAGTGGGATTTGCCTGATCCATCAAACCAAAAGTAAGTTAAACGTTTAATTTTATTAAGTGCTTTTGTTGTGGTGCTATATTTTCTTTTTTTATCTTTTTATTTCTAATTTATTGAAATAAATATGACGCGGATTCAATTAAATTAGAATTAGCGTGGTCGTCGTCGTTGGCTGCCATTATGGGTTTTAATATTGTCAGTGCGCACAAATGGCGCAGGCGCTGTTTCGTGGCAGACTGAAGCAAGTTCAAGTCAAACCGCGAGTGAACGCACTACTGACAAATAGGAAACAACTTCATTCGTTCATTCACAATCGTTCCTTCAATCAGCACAGATAACAAACTCTTGCGTTCACAGTGCTGCTATTCGATAGGATGGAACTACTAATCGAATAAATTAAAATAAAACATTTCTCTAACAAAATATATATTGTAGTATATATTTAATCAATTTTTATTATGTATCCACTTATTTATTTCTTGCTATTACTTTTCTTGTTATTTTTAAGCAAAATTCTAAAAAAAATCTAATTAAGAGTGAAACAATACTTACCCCAGTGCTATACCGTCGGGCGAGAGAATGCATGCTCCCTCGCAGCCTGCCGCCTGGCTGCAGCACGTCGCTCCAGCTAACTCGCCACGTCATCATAGCTATTTCCGCTTCCAGTTTATAATGCCTGCCAACATACATTGACATTCGTAAGTGTAAAACGATTATTTAAACAATAACATCTTAATATATATAAATCTCGTGTCACAATGTGTGTCCTCAATGGACTCCTAAACCACTTAACCGATTATAATAAAATTCGCACACCATGTGCAGTTCGATTCAACTTGAGAGATAGGATAGTTTAAATCTCAAATTATAGTCACAAATTTAATTTATTGCTAATTATTGTCTGTTATTATTTGACAGTCACAATTATCTGTTAACTCCAAATGATTCTAACAGATGTCGATACCTTTCGACTGGGTTGAGTAAGTAATCAATAGATGGCGCTGCTATGGTAAATCTACGAACGTGTCATATAAGCTACACTATCTATTTTTCATACCCGTAAGTGAGGCAAAACAACGTTTGCCGGGTCAGCTAGTTAGTTATATAAATCTAAATTGATGCTCAAAAACATATATAAAGAAGATGATATTTCAGAGTTTATATTAGTAAGCTGTCTTCGCCACAAGTCCTTTAGTTGGAGGACGAGGTTATGGTATGTAGTATGCTAGTTATAATTATGAAAACATGCTCCAATGCATTGGGTCAAGGCAATCACATCATTCACGCCCAATGTGTATTTCACACAGATATTAAATTATCCAGTAAAGCAGCTCCTTATTTTTTTTGGTTCATGAGATATTACCACACGAAAGAATAGCGGACGATTCGTAATAGCATTTTTTATGCTACATTATCATCATCATCATTGATAGCTGGTACTTGCCCACTGCTGAGCATAGGCCTCTCTTCTAGTACGCCAGCCATTCCGGTTTAGCGCTGCTCTTATTCATGCCTTGTCAGTGATGTTCCGGATTGTTTATGTAATGAACATATAAACATTTATTCGTTTTCATTAATTTAAAGACTTAATTCTTAGATTTAAGAGAATGCTTTTAATTCCCGAGATAAAAATGTCAAAGAGGCAAGATAAGATTTATAATTAAAAAATAACTTTTGTCAAAGATAATGAGTTCATTTCGCTCTACCGTTTGGCCAATCCAATTTCAGAAGGTAGCTGACGATGAAAAATTTGGGACGAAAAAATTCGGGTCTTTTGCGGACTTTCTAGATGAGAAATCTTTTGTTGGTTTTCTTTGATTGGCTTCATTTTACAGTAATTGCTTTAAACATTTATTTTTACTATGTAAATTTATATATGTAATTAATGTAAATGAATCAACTATAGATAAAAATTTAAATGTGACCACAATCTCATTTGGACATGAAACAATTTCATTTTCGCAATAAACAGGAAACTTATCCATATTTCAGGTTGATTTAAACACGAAAAAATCGCATGTGTTTTTTTTTTACTTTCTATTATCACATATAAACTTTACTCAAAAACACAGACAGATGCTAGAATTAAATGAAATGGTCCTTTTTCGGTTCATACATATTTATAAGTACCTATAAAGGTTACGAAGTTCTTAGAAGAAATCTAGGCATAAATAATTGTACTTGATATTAGTTTAAACCTACTTCCAAGGAATACGAATGTTTAATAATTAAATGTTATGTAATTAAAAGAGATTCTTCACGTCGAATGAACATTTTTCCGCTTCAGAATATTTAAAAAATGATAGATTGTAACTATGTATATAATAAGACTAGAGGTTGCCCGCGGCTCCGCCCGCGTGTAGGTCGCTTTTCGCGTAACCTGTGTAAAAATTCTATTATATCCTATTCCCGTGGCAATTTTATATAAACATTACATTGCTACGATATCAAAATAAGCCGCATCTGTCTTTTCGCATTCGATTCCTGAGGTTTATAGCTACTTTGGAATGATGTGACAGATTAGATCGTTTTCTCCAAGCCATTATTTTAATTTAAATACGTGAACCATACCACTTAGTGAACCACATACTTAAATTCTAATCCAGAAGTATTTAATTTCAATAACACAAAACTTTCATTTTTAACTTTCAACCCCAATGGCATCCCCCTTAATGCACCCCTGGCAAAAAATAATTTAATTTCAATTTAACCATTTAATAATCTACTACCATAACAACTTTCAAGACTTTAACTTGATAAATAAATAATTTTCCATACAAACTTTCACCCCCCATTACTAACCCTTGGTTCACCCCTGGCAAAAAAACTTGATACGAATATTTTAAATTTTACATAAACTACACATCGCTGCTTTGGAAGAATAGCGTAGTATTACCAAATACTACAAAATTCATTTTTCAACGCCATTCAACGTAAAATGATCTGTTTTGTATACCCAGTTAAGATCGTATTTTTATAACAACATTTCACGGCGTGGCACCACCAAAAGACTATATCCTTTTGGTCAAATTTGGCCGCATTTTTTTGTAGATAGCGTTGTATCGCCAGTTGCAACTAGTGTTTAGAAGTGAACCCCCTGTTGGTTTTCTTGAATTTGGTCATATTCCAAAATAATTCAGATTTTGAGTGCGCATTTATCTCAAACACTGCATTATTACGAGATGTGACACTATTGCTTAAAAAAATCTACAAACACTTTTTGAAACTTCTCACACACAAAGTGTCATTTGGGATTACTACGTTGTTCTACAAAAAGTAAGTATAACTTAAATGTATTATAATTAGATATTACTGTTTATAATAAAAAATAGAGTCGTAAGTATTGGTACAATTAAAACTACTACGTTTTTCTATATAAATTATTTCGTGATTGTAATAGTATTTTTCGTAATAAGACTTTATTCTGTAAAACAATTGGTCGTGTTATTGTACTTGATACAGTATTTCAGATAAAAAGCACCACAAATACTACTTTTTTATGCATTATTACCTTGCTAATCGTGAAGAGCTTACTGAATTAAAAATTTTGGTAGATACCTAGCAGGTTTTATTGTTACCTAACGACTCGTTGTAATCTAGGTAGCTAGTTAGAGCTAGTTAGTAGATTCTAGGTAGCTGTATTCTAGGTAAACAGATTCTATTGCTACGGTACTTAGGTACTTATAAAGAGTAGGTATTCTACGTAGGATTAAGACTATCTACATTTTTTTATCTTTGATAGGTTTGCGTTTGACTACAGATAGCTTGATTTTAAGCTGCGCTGCAGTCTACGGTGTGGCACGCTTACCTAGAAGATACCTATTGACTCTACTTTTGAAGACCCCCGAAAGATACCTCTTAGGAAACAGAGACCCAGGTAGTGAGTTCCAAAGCCTCGCAGTCCTCACAATAAAGGACGACGCAAAGCGTTTCGTGAGAAAGTTTGGAACCTCAACTCTGTATCGGTGTCTCTTCACTGACTCTCTGTAGTAGAACGGAGATGGTGGAATCAAATTATGAAGTTCCATAGCACACTCCCCGAAATGTATCCGATAAAAGATCGACAAACTAGCAACCTTGCGTCGGTGCTCTAAGCTTTGAAGCTTCGCCTTCGCAACGCAAGAATTGCCGATGAGCTTCTTAGCTCGTCTCTCAATGGACTCGCGCTTCTAGCTGATAATTGGCAGAACCATCCCATAGATGCGAACAGTACTCCATACATGACCGAACTTGCGCAATATACAAGATAAGCAACTGTTTAGGCCTGAAGTACTGTCGCACCTTTGAGAGGATACCCAGCTTTTTTCCAGCCATTTGCGCTTTGGATACAATAATAATATAAGCCAAAATTGAGAGACGATGTCAAGGTGATACCGATAAGCTCTAATTGGTTTGTGATCGTAACGAATACATTTCGGAAAGTGGGGGCCTGATGAAATGGCCTCTTCTTGACGGAGAATAGACACGCCTGAGTCTTAGCAGCATTTAACCAGATTGGCATCGCCCCAATCGGAGACTGCCTGTAAGGTTTCGATTATGCGCTCGACCATGCCCTCTCTGAGTTACTGCATATCGGCCGCACTGGCTGTGCGTTGGACATAGAGCTCTCTACAACCGTGCTGTCGTCTGCATACCCTATGATGCCAGCATTGAGCAGATCATTAATATGCAGCAAGAAGAGAGTTGCAGAGAGCACTGAACCTTGAGGGACACCGGCGTTTATAGACATTTGATCAGACGAGCAGCCATATATGACTACTCGGATTGATCGATCCCTCAAAAAGTTAAGGTAATATCCACAAACAAAAACCAGTGAGCAAACCGAAGGAAGCTTACTGATAAGGCCGTCGTGCCAAAACCTGTCAAAGGCCTTAGAAATATCGAGAGAAACCGCTAGGGCTTCTCCGAATTCAATGGCCTCACTCCAGATGTGCGTGGCGTACACTAGAAGATCCCCAGTTGACCGGTTCCGGCGAAAGCCATGTTGTCGGGAATACATAAGAGATCTAGCTCCGATATCTACGATAGGGAATCAGAATCAGGTAATTGTCTAAAAGTGAGAGTATATACTCGTACCTACCTAACTTTTCCTTGTTTATTTTTATTTTAGTGGCAAACCGACGGACACTACATTTATTCCGGAACATCAAAGTCCCGTTGAGTATCAAGGTAATAAACGAAGTGGTGCTTACCTACTTTTACATGAAGTGTAGGTAGTTGGATTTGTAGATTTTATAATAACAATATCTTTTAACAATTAATATCGATAATAATACTATTTTAAACTTTTTAATCATGTTTCATTGAATTTTGTTACGTTTTGTTTATGTTATAGGAAAATCAAGCAGAGGACAGAGTAGGTCATGCGGAACGTTGTATTATCTCCTTTACCGTCTGAAAACAACAAGCTTGTAGAAACAGGAGATCCGCAAAACCAGCTAGTACATGACTATTGTTCAGATTACAGCGTCAAAGACCCAAATTACGTAAATACTGAGGATTATTATTCCGATTCTGATCTTAGTGACTTAACTAGTAAGAAACGCGTAAAGCAATTTGAAAGAAATAAGTTTGCTGAGAACATCGATCCCACAATTTCAGTAATGACTAAAAATTCAAGTTCAAGACAAATTAGTCCGCCCAATACTCACCAAAAAATGGATTATTCAAACGAGCTTTAAAAAATATTGTACAAAATAGAAAGTCTATTTTGGGCTTAGAATGTATTAAATTCTTCTAACTTTAAGTGGATTAGAGCTACATGTTCTATTATGAGCATTTTTCAATTTTTATGCTTTGTTTCCAGTGTTTATAAGATTCTATACTATAACAGTTACCTACTTGAGCAATTTTTTAAGATAAAGTTTTTTATTTTCTTTTATGTTTCTAATTTTCGTACGTTTATTATTTGTTGTAAAACCAGTTAATACTTTATTTTTCCATTAAACATGTTACACACAATAGGCATTTTTGTAATAGAGCGACTGATTTGGTATTGTGACGCTATTGTTTAAAAATAAATAATGCTAAGATGTAACAATTCAAAATGTATCAGTATCACTGAGAAAAACACAATGAATATTATGTATTAAATCTAAAAACACCACTGTTATTTAAAATAATCTTATATTTTCTTGTACTTTTTTGTAATGAGACAGTAATCTTCATAAGATTGTTTGTATAATTTTGTTATAAGTCTGAGACCTAGTAATTATTTTCAATATTTAGTACTAAATAAGTATTATTTTAATAAAAGCATTTAATAAACATAAAGTGCAATATATGTTACGTGTTTTTATTGAAGTTTCATCAACATTTTCGCAGTAAATAAAAAAATACAGCATTTGGTAATTTGAAAAAAACTTTAAAGTGCTCTACTGAAAAATTCACTCAATTTGACTTATGACAGTATTCTTCCAAAGCAGCGACATATTCCAAATTTCATTGCTGGAAGTTCAAAAACAAAGAAGTTTCATACAAACTGTTTTACCCCCTTTCACCCCTTTAGGGGTGGAATTTCCAAAAATCCGTTCTTAGTACGCGTCTACATATTAAAACAAATACACCCTCCAAATTTCACAACCCTAGGACCAGCCGTTTGGGCTCTGCGTTGTCTATAGATGAATGAATGAGTCAGGACAAAGAGTCTTATAGTATAGATAATTGAAATGAAAGACATTTAAGAAGTTGTTGGATTTGTTATTCTAAAATATTTTCCCAGAAACCATCATTAAGAAGTAAAAAAAAAAACTTTTTAGACAGTTCAATGATATTAAGCTGCTATGATTCCAAATTCACAGCACAATTATAACTTGAAGTTGCTTGTACTATAACAATACCACCACCTTCTCATCCAGTTCAAAAAATGTGTTAATCATTACACTGATGTTTTTAGGTAAGTAAATAGTATTAGACATTTAATGAGAGGAGTATGGATATAGGTAGCGGAAGCAGACGTAGATGTATTGTGTAAAAGAGGATATGAAAGAAAAGGGAGTGAATGTGGATTTCCACATTACGGCTGCCAGAATAGTGTAGAGGAGACCCCATTTCGTGGGACAAGATCTAAGATGAAATCTTATCCTGAAAATGATGTTAAATAATTGTGTTATTTATATACTTTACCTATAAATGAATACTGACAGGATGGCCAGAACGACTACCACCGAGCTAAGAATGATGCTTAAGATTGCGTAGACTGGAAGAGCTGAAACAAAAAAGAATATCTATTTAGATTAAACTCACATAAATTTGTTTTTCATATATAGTTCATATTACATAACGTCATTCTGAATCGTACCAAATTTTGAAAACTAAAATAGAGCTTCTATTAACTCTTTTGCAAATCTTTCACGTTAAAAATGTAAATTAAAATACCAAATTAACTTTGTAAACTTCAGACAAAGCATCTTTACAATTTTTGCCTAGAAACAGTCACTCTTACATTATTATTAAAAGTTGGATCGAGTACAACAGTTTTAGCACTTTCCGAGCATTATCATCAGGGAACGACTGTCACACGGCCCGTCACTGACAAGGTCCGCGTGCGTACTGATGTAAGTGTGATATACAAATGTTCTACGCGGAAATTAAAAATAGTTTTTTTTTTTACTTTTACAAACGGTCATTTGAACAATCCCAATTAAAAAAAAAAGCCATTATAGCATTCACGATATACAGATATTATAATTGAAATGTTTTTTCGGATATAAAACAGAAAACAGTTTCAATAATAGGCTCAGTCTCGTATGAAATAAGCAATAATGATAGCCAATTTCATGCTGAGATAAGCCTTCAGAGTCAACGAATTGGAATAGAAATAGAGCACCTTCATGATACGGCTGACATTTATATGCTCGTACCTTTAGAATATCACCAAAGAAAGAAACTGCCTATCACTATAATGTGAAAATATCTACCTAAATGACGTGTAAATTTAAAATTTATCAATAAAGAACTTTGACTTTGACTAAAAGAATAAAATTTTGCTCACGAACGTCTAAACAACATACAAGTAAACATTATTATGAAATTATGTACTTAAAATATATTATATTATCTTTGGAACACTTGAAGTGTATCTATCATTTATACAAGACAAGTGTTATTTTATTCTTTGTATGAAAGTCATGTCTTAAAAAGAGGTGAAGAATTTGACCAAGGATAAAATTATCTGGAAAAGACTTCACGGATAAGAGACCAACTCTCAAATATTGATTGATGAATATTTTCACAAAGAAGGTAATATTTGGTTTACTCTGACTATATTTCAAAGTTGCATTCTGTTAGAGGTGGTTAGATTAAATAAATATGATCGGATGACTGGTCTTCTATCTGTATATTCTAAAGTCTTTAGATGTCCTGTCGCCGTAATAGAATCTCGGCGCTTCGGTTTATTGAATGAACTAAGATAGGGTCTCGGGTTGCTAACAGTCTCGGGGACAAAGATGATAAAATAGACAGCTTATAGAGAGACCTTAATAAGAAGGCTGGGTCGTTAAATAGTGGTTATATGAAATTTGCTAAAGAACTCATCTGAAATTCTCTATGGAGGATCCTCTAAGATTGGAATCTTTATTATTTTTGACTTCGCCATTTCCCGTTTGGTGGAGTTAGATTTCCGCTATTATCTTCACCTTTTTACTCAATTTGTCTTTGCACACAATTCATCCATGATTTTCTAGTTCAATACTTATTTATACTACTCTTATAAAAAAAAACATAATTAGGATCATTCATTAGAATGTCTTATGGCAGAAAAAATTAGCACTCTCATAATTTACACCAGCATATTAAAGTTATCCTCACCAGTGGCTTTGAAATGTGAGACGTATAAACGTATAGACGTGTAACCTAAGGGCTTTTACAGCTATTTTTTATCATTTTTTTTAATGTTGTTTAATTACCTTTGATCGAACACCGACCATTTAGGAAATTTTGTCATGTAAGTGTGTTCATGCTATGGCGTCAAAGTTTTCAAGGCACCTAAAGTTTTTTTTTTGTGTACAATTAAATTACTACTACTACTTTAATAATAAGTGTACAATTAAAACTAAAGCTCGTTGGTTGAGGCCTACAACCAATATCTGTTAAAGTAGAAGAATAATTTTAGCGTTAATTATTATAATCAACGTTGAAACTAAAGAAGTCAACAAGAAGTTATAATCTCTTTATGTTTACTAAACTTGACATTAAAGACTTTCAGATTCAACGTAAAGAAAATACAAATCAGCATTAAACAACCTTTCGATCTTCAGATTCCAATAATGTTTACAATCAGATCTGAAAGATGAGATCTGTTTTATATTGGAAATTGGCATTTTGCCCGCGGTCATTTCAAAGTATCAATAACTAAGTAGTTAAACAGTAGACCAACTTTTAAAAAGCTTTATATTTACTTCTTCAAGTCCGATAAGAGCGTACAGCTTTATTCTAAAACGTTAACTGTGGTAAAGAAAAAGTTGCGTTACTTCTTTTAAAATGTATGTATGTTTTGCCTTTGGGTGAACGTTGCCTATTATATTGATGTTGTCATTTGTCTGTTTAACGATTTCTTTTTACCAAAACAAACATAATTTTCAAAAGAAGAATCCACAAGAAAAAACAATGTATATTTTCCTCTGAATAGTATTCTACGAATGAAAATGACAAGGCATTAATAATGTATCATGCTTTTTGACATCATATTTTTGTTATCGATATATTTTTGGAAAAGTAATCTTTCTTGGAACTCCAGTTTTGTTTATTTTAAATATCATGCACAATACTAGTGTGTATAATTTTTTTTTTTTTTTTATCTGGGACAAATCTATTTTAAGTATTGATTTTATTCTTGTACACGTGGAATATGATGTTTGATTATTATTACTAAAGAAAGATCGACAGATACTTACGGTACGACTTCAGAAATATTATCACTTCTGGTCTCAGATACGAGTACAACGCTAATTGGAAAATAAAGATAATAAATAAACCTTGGTCTAATCGAAAACAGTTCAGTATAATATACTTTTGCTTTTTTTATCTTCAGTCTAGACGGTTTTGACAGCATAAATCTCCCTTTTAACTAAATTTAAGTACTATAGGTCGTCAGGCAGTAAACTGAACTACTGAACGTTATATAAAGCATTGAGTCTGAAGCTTTATAGGAGGCACTAGGAGGCACTTACACATCCTTGCCCCTCGTCCATGCTCCATAACCATAAAAAATATCCGGCATTCACTCAACACTATCATCACCGTCATACCTAAGCCATCCTTCCGCCCTTAATTCATACTTTAAATGGGGAGATGGTTAATTTTTACATAATTTTTTTTTATCTCGCTACTTTTATCCTAGAACGCAAAAACGGATGGATGGATGTTTTTTGTTTTTTTGTTTTTTTTTGTATCGAAGGTGTATTATGCGGGAGTGTTTTTAGCTAAGTTTGATAAAATTCGGAACAAGATGGCCTCTGTTAGAAAGCGGCAGATTACTTATTATTTTGCAACTTCCACAATACGGGTATCGAATGAAAGAGCTTGACGAGTAAATACTATACACTATCATAAATTTAAAATGTAAATAATGTTTAGTAGGGGTTTTCAAAATGTTTAATTAACCCTTATTATAATTCAAGTTTTACCTGCCAAAGATAACGTTCTACATTTACAGGTGCACCCAAAGCTTTAACTAGTAAGCTTTATTATTGGAAAAACTTCTAGGCACTCAAAGCTCGGTATAATCTCCCAAAAAGCTCTTCAACTTGAGTACATTTTCTCAAACGAACAAAAGAAAGTGCAGATGCAGACAGACGTTTTCCACGTTCTACGATTGTTCACACTTTAAACTGCAAGTTTTCTTTGGTCGGAAAGATTTAAGTGATGAAGTTTCGAAGCGAAGATCTCTGGAAAATGTTTACAGGTGACAAAACATTTCCAGGATTTCAAATTGCTAGTAATAGTCAGCAAGTTCTGTTAGTTAATGTTATCCGTAATATGAAAATGTTTGTCATATTTCACGCGTTAGATACACAAAGTTTAAATTAGTGTTCGATCGATGAGTCGATCTTAAATGAGTGTATGAAAATTGTTTACCATATATAAATGCGAAAAAAATGGTTACCATCCATATACCATATAAAAATAGGCTACGTACATCCACGACGCTGCTTTCTGTGTACAACTCCTAACTCCAGGAAGCGGCTGGGTTTCGATGGTTGTCTGAATATTTTGTGTTTATTGTAAATAGTTCAGAACATCGCAAAGCGACGCGTGAAACTGTATCGGAGTTTTTCTTAACTCGATACTACGCAGTAGCGTGTAACTTAACTATTTGTATATAATATTGTATATTTAAGAAAATTGAGCTTTGATTTATATTGAAAACGATTTCATTTTTACCTAATTACAGCCAAATAGTGAACACAAATAACAATGTACCTTACATTTTTATAACAATTAACCGGTGTAATTAGATATTTTCAAGAAAGCCGGTATAATTAAATATTTTCAAGAAAGTAATAAAATTAGACTAAGAAACGAATATAGTTCCTCCGAGAGTTAAATCACACTTTAATAATATTTTATAGCTTAAATTTAATATTTGCAAAGTTATTGTAATTATAATTTTAACCGTGACTTGTATAAACACTAACAGTAAAACCCTAACGATAAACATTACGCGTCCATCGACCGCATCTTGTTTTAACACAAAATTGCTTTATTTATTTAGGTGCAAGTATTATTTTTAATTGTTGTTCAGACGACCGTACTCTGACTCGATTGTTATCTCTATTATTTTAAGGTTCAGTCTCTTATTGACCGAGCGAGCGAAAGCGAAGCGTTTGTGCATCAACGGTAATATTTTCTTTCACCTGTCAGTATGTATACTGATATTAGCGCATGATCTTAATTTTAGAGCAATCTTGAAGAAACTGGGTATATACGAGTACATGTTCTACTCGTAGTTAAATTAATAAACGGCTAGGTGATCTAACGCGATCATCGAAGCTAAGCAACGGTCGATGCGGATGGTGTTTGGATGGGAGACCATGTCCACATCCATGGACCAGTCGTTTTTAAGTGACATTTTGATCTGGGCGCCACCGTGGGCCGGATGACACGTTAAATTGTAGGTCTCGGCTGTTATAAGAGGCCTTTGGGTGGCTTGAAATATCTCCTTACCAGAGCCTGGCCACTAAGCTCATACGAAGAAGAAGTAAAATTGTTGATTAGGTGAGACCACCACAAAAGAGGGGGAAATTTGCTACATCACTATTGACTAGACGATATCGATGTTCAGTATTTAATAATTAAATCAATGTTTTGTACATATTATGATCAATATGGCCAATCAGTTATCAATTAATAAGCTCATGAATTTTTGCTATCGGACGCAAAATATCCTAAAAAAAAACAGTGACAGTGTGGTCTATTCTTCGAAGAATTTCAAGTTAATTTAATTTTAACTACTGTAATTTTAGCAGTGCTAAAGTTAGTAGACAATTTGCATCTACCTGGGTCGTTTAGTTGTTTACGCCCAACAGTCTGGAATAATATTTTGTTTTTAAATGCTTCTGACGGTTCATCAGACTATTTTAGTAGCTAGGTACTATCCTTTGTTTCAGGTAAGTTTATTTATTATACCGCAACGACTTAACAGTCTTATTTAAAATTCCATCTTTCAATATCAAACTGAGAGCCTAGTTTTTTTTCAAGTTTAGGAACAACTGCCTTCGCTCTAATATATTATTTAAATTCAATATCGTCAAATGACATGAAATGTTAGGAAGTGACGTAGACTGTCGAAAGGGTTTTTTGATAGCAACGTCAATTCCATACATTTCACGATATTTGAAGCGATGGCAATTTGTGACAAAAGACAATTTATTTCTAAAAGAAACAAAACACAATCTAAGCCGTCAGGTTTTGGATGTGTCACCAAAAAATGGCATTTACATAAAATTGTACATATCGGTTGTTTGTCTCGCAGATGTTAAGCCGAGTCAGCGTAGTAAGTAGTTTAACCGCTGATGTACAAAAAATTTACCTACTCGAAATAAATAAACCTTGTATAAAAACTCACAGTTATCAGGGCACAGAGATCCATCGTAGCCGCACTCGGGTGTGTCAGGTGGCGGAGTCAGCCTGCCTCCAGCCCAGTGTATGGGACGATCCGGTATGAACTGCAGAGATGAGTTCGCTGCCACATACGTTGCTACCACCTAATGGATAAAAAACATTCAGTATTTTAGATCAATAGATAATTGTAAGCTATAAGAACTCTGGTTGCTCAGCCACGTGAAGAGAATGGAATCAGATCGTGCCATGAAGAGAGCTCCGATTGGTTGGTTACCGCTCGCAAGTTCCAGGTATCACTAGAAAAACGCTGGTAACGCCCTTAGCTCGGCTAACTAAGGTGATCTGACGCGATTATTGAGGTTAAGCAATGCTTTATGCGGACAGTCTTTGGATGGGTCACCATCCAAAAGACTGTATTTTAAAAAGTGTAGACATTTTCATCTAGGTGCTACCGTGGGTCGTATGACAAATAGCACAAGTCAGAGGCCTTCGGGACAAGCCCCTAGCATGTAGATCATACGAAGATGAAGAAGCAGGAAAAACTAGATGGAAAAGGACCTTCCTGGAGAAGGAGGAAGCTTCAGTAGTCGGAAACTGGGCCCGAATAGCCACTGGGACTGGGCAGTGGCTATTCGGTCTTAAAGCGGCTTTTAAGCAGCCCACTATACGCTCCCACTGTTGGGATTTGGAGCCTTTTCGTATGAGGAAAGAGATATGAGCCATAATCCACCACCCTGGCCATGTCCTGGTTGGTGGATGACGCGTCTTCGGATACTGTGGTCCTCAAACATATCGGTTTCCTCACGATGTTTTCCTTCACCGCAAGGCGAGTAAAAATTCACACATAACATGAAAAACAAGTTATTGATGTAGGGCTGGGATTGGACCGTCTGATTGATATGTAGACGTTTTCCGAACGAGCCACACTCAGCATTATTTTAGGGCTTTAGGGTGGCTTGAAAACTACCAATACCAAAGCTTGGCCACTTAGTTCATACGAAAATATTTTTATTATTACCTATGTTGAGGAATATAACCACGATGGTTATGGAATGACTCTGTTAAACAGCCTGTAATAGCACCGAATGATCCGAGTTAAGACCTTGAACCTTCGCTCATAAAAGTATATTGAATTTTATGGCAGACCTTTGGCAGCTCGTTTGCTCAAATACGTGTTAGAACGGTTTGATAGCCTATTTGTCTTCATACTTACTCCTTACGTAAGTATAATGTGAATTGGTATATTGGAATTTCGTGATGAAAATAATACTTATTAAAATTTCGTATTAAGATGTAGGTACACAAACAAATAGAACGCCATAAGAAAATTAAGTAATCACCTACATAAAAAGAGATTGACAAAGTAAATAAAACCAAAACTATTTGTTTTTAATGTTATTCTCAATTCATTGTCAGTCACTCATTCCTAAAATAAATATTCATTTATTTGTTTATATTATACAGCATAGTATTTATCTTAATATATATAAATCTCGTGTTACAATGTTTGTCCTCAATGGACTTCTAAACCACTTAACCGATTATAATAAAATTCGCACACCATGTGCAGTTCGATCCAACTTGAGAGATAGAATAGTTTAAATCTCAAATTATAGTCGCAGTTTTAATTTATTGCTTATTATTGTCTGTTTTTATTTGACAGTCACAATTATCTGTTCAAACCAAATTATTCTAACAGATGTCGATACCTTTCGACTGGGTTGAGTAAGTAATCAATAGATGGCGCTGCTATGGTAAATCTACGAACGTGTCATATAAGCTACACTATCTATTTTTCATACCCCTAAGTGAGGCAAAACAACGTTTTATACGCCGGAATATGATTGATGCGACAGTTAGGTAAATAGAGTTCGCTTTCTCACTGCAACGTATGTATCAATTGAATTAACATTTGGTAAAGACATATAGTTTGCACTCTGGTTTAACAAAAAGGCCAATTTTATCCCGTATTAACGCAGCTACTAGGTAGTAAATAATATATAATGTGCCACTATTTTATCTTACCAACAGTCCAGTGTTAACATCTGTCACCCCAGTACAATCTATCACCTCCAATCTACTGAACTAACAATCAATCTCACACGAAGTTTCGTTTGCCGGAATACAGGGCGATTTTGGCAACGAAAAACAAACCGATATTTTTTACACTACCAAAGAGAGATGAGAAGAGAGCCTGGTTATGGAAACCAAGGTAACCGGCCAACCCGCCATGCAAAATTACATAGTTATTTTTTTCAGTTTAAAGCTAAGCTTATTCCAAGCAAGACGCGTCCGCCACACGAGACGATACTATGGCTGAAAGTCTAAAATTACTTAGGCCTTTGTTGTATCAGACACAGCATAAGGTGCTTGGTGGCAGAATTTTCATCTTGAGGGTCGTAGGCGAGTACTAATAATTTCCTACTTCATAGAGATGTAATGGTGGTGATTTAGCGGCACACACGACTTAACTAAATTTAAAGTAGCTCTGTCTCTTTTCGTCATAAATGACCAAAAAGAGATGGTACGATCTAAACCATAGACAAAACATCTAAAATCACGTCAAATACGTCAGATTTAGAGCTGATATAATAGGGTGCGCTCTAAAATCGCTTGCATTTTTCATATTTGACGTGATTTTAGTTGTTTTGTGTGTGGTTCAGAACGTGCCGTCTCTTTTTGGCCACCTAAGATGAAAAGAGACGGGGCTTCTTTAAATTTAGTTTAGTCGTGTGTGCCGCTGAATCGCCACCAATGACTATCAAGTTTAATTTAATTGAAGGCTTTTTAAAGCTTATTTGTTCGTGATCGTTAAATTTATGACAGCCGTGATATGTTTAATTAATGCGCCTCGAGGCTAGAAAATGTTAAACGTTAGTTATGTTCTGATAGATGTGAATAAATTTTGTTGCATTGTGCATTGTTTACTAAAACAGTTCACTAATAAAATGTTCCAATAGGAACAGTACAAGCAATAAGCGTATGTGATTACTAATTTAGGAAAATTGAAATAAACAAATTTAAAACAGAAAAATAATCTTAATAACATATTTAATCACTTTTAACACTTGCTTAGATTTTAGTTCTTTTCATTATTGTGTTTGTATGTGAATTTTTATTGTCTTTACTTATTTAGGTTGTTTAACTGTACCACCACCATCTTTCGCATTATTTAATCAATTCCTTGCTAAAATGACCAATGGTACCATACGCCACCATTGTTTTATATTTTTAAGCCATTAATTTTACGTATTTTTAATATGTACAATAAAGATATATTCTGTTCTATTTTTTTCTTATTGTTACGTTTGCAGTGAAATCCATTAAGAAACTTGAGTGTGATAGTTTTTCTCTCTAGAAAGGTAATTTGTCACTAGACACAAACAAAAGATGCCTTGAAAAATGGTTCGGTCTAAATGAAAAACGCAATATGAATAATTCTGAAATCGGCAAGTTGTTTTGTTTTCAATAAATACATAAATGAAACAAAATGGTTATTAATGGTTTAGTTTAGTTTTAGCATAGACAAAGTATATTAAAGTGTCCTTGAATGGAATGCAAATCGTTGTATGCTGCTTTGTACTGGAACTGTCTGTCTGCTTTAATAGGTATACTTCGTCTATGGTTTTAGTTTAATTTATGTTTTAATGTAATAAAGTTACTTAAACAAAATAAACCATAACATTACCCAAGCTAACCAAATGCGGAGAGCATAGGCTTTCTTGCAATAGCCAAAAATTGAATAAAATTAATATGCAGCATCAACTATCACCCATCGTTCGCATGAGCTAGCTTGAGGACATTTTTGTTATTAAATCCTACATCCAACTTTTCATTATAAACGCAAAAGTTATGTGTATTACTGTTTAGGTTTGTTAGAGTACATGTCTGTTACTTAAATAAGTGAATGATTTGAATAAAATTTGGTATATGATAGATTACACCTCGGTTTGACGACCTTATTGGTGTAATGGCTACCATGCCGGACTACCAACCAGAGGTTCTCGGGTTCGATTTCCGACAAGGCCAATGTCTTTGTGATGTACTAAATTCATTGGCTGTCGGTCTGGGTGTCAAATATGTATTAGAAATAAAGTATTTATGTATGATTAAAAATATCAAATCATGACGTTATTATTGTTATTACTGTTTGTAGGCACTAACACACAATCAATTATTTACATTGATAAAAATATATGTTATGTATATAAAAGATATTATGTATGAAATGGTTAGGTTAGTGGTTAGAAATGGTTTTATGTGGTTGCCAACCAGCCATGTGTGAAATGTTTCTTTATATTTATTTATTATTTGTTTAACACATAGGTTACTTTTTATCTCGGATTGCCACAGACAAAGTCACAGCGTGCAGTTAGTTAATATATAACGAATTAGCTACTAAAACCGATAATAAATTATTATTTGACCAAATAAATCTCCAATCACTCTGAGAGGCTTAATAATTGACCTTAATAAAGTATTAATAACTAAGCTTCAGCTCCAAAACAATTTTCTCGCGTCTCAAGGGTATCCCACGGATTAACTTTGCTTTACTGAGAATTTTGTTAGCCATTTTTATTCGAAGGCTCAAAAATATTAACAACAATAAAACTTGGTTAGATAAATTTGCACTTTATTAAATCACCCACTCTAACAAAAAACACTAAAAGTACTTAAAACCTAGTAGTAACTTAACTGGTGACCTTATCGCTAAAGCGATCTCTTCCAGGCGACCAATTCCAAGAAAGTACACAAAGAAAGAACTTAAAGGATTAATAGCAATTCATGCTAAATCTTTAACTAATGTACCAAAACTATTGAAATACGTATGTCACAGGCCAACATGTTTTAGGATTCCGTGCCTAAAGGGTATCAATGGGGCCCTATTACTGAGACTTTGCTGTCAGTCTGTGTGTCACCAAGCTGTATTTCATGAACCGTGAGAGTTAACGAGTTGAAATTATCACAGATTTGTCGCTATAACAACTAAACACATAATAAAATAAATGTTTAAGAGGTGCTCCCATTCAATGTACAACAAAATAGCTTGCACATTTTTTTAAATGGTACGGAACCTTTCACGCGCATGGCTGACTTCCACTTGGACAATTATTTTATTTGGAACAGCTTTTATTGT
The DNA here is from genome assembly GCA_035578125.1 of Mellilla xanthometata. NCBI lineage: Eukaryota > Metazoa > Arthropoda > Insecta > Lepidoptera > Geometridae > Mellilla > Mellilla xanthometata. The sequence continues at coordinate 7,218,154 of JAPUBQ010000026.1, forward strand.
GAATTTCGATTAATGTTTTTAATATACTACTACTTTATATATAAAACGCTATTAAGACATTTAGATTGGTTTAGATATTTCGTTTTGTTTAGTTGCCCCGAACAAAAGGAAAAGGAACGTAATTGTTTAAAACAATATTTTAACAACTTTTCTTGTTTTTGGAAATAAATGTTTATAATCATTTTATAACTTTTAAAACGTATAATTGAGCAATAGGAAGTTAAAACATAAAAGGTGATAAGTTTAAAGTTTGCCTGCATTTACATAGATTATTTTTAACTACAGCTAGTGTACATATATTTATTTTTGTGATATAAGTTACTAAAAAATGTATAGCTAATTTACTAATTTAAATAAAGTTACAGAAAAATTAAAATACTATTTAGAAACTTAAAGAAAAATCAAAACACTACAATTTAAATTAGAGTAAGCTCACCACCTTTTTACATTGATTTCTAGTTAAGAAATCAATGTAAAAATATTTGTTTGTAAGATTGTATTTCTTGGTAATAGGAGTAAGATGCAAGATATTTTCCTGGCTACAAATTTTCTTTCAATGGTACGTAAATTATACGATTCTTTGAAAAGGTAGGAATGCCTCCAACGTACCTTAGTGAAACGAATACATGTTCTAATGAACCCTTATGTACGATAATTTTATACTTAAATTCAAAAATATATCTTATTTTATCTTCATCATCTCACCTTTTAACAAAAGGTTCAAAATCATAATACATATTATTTTACGGTAATTTAAAAAATATCTTTACGTTCCAGCACGTTTCTTATACCTATTGGAAGAAACTAATTTTATTTTTTCTTGTCAGAAAACCAATAATAAGATTTCTTGTAAAACAAGAATTCAAAGTGTACGTGACTAACGCTTTAGAACTATTATTTTCCAACAAAATAAAATGAATAACATAAATCTTGCTATCGTGATTTTAATAAAAGGGACAATTCGGTAAGAGGAGATTTTATGTAGTTCTTGGTATTTTTACACGCTTTTTATTAGCTTCACCTGTATGTTTGTTTGTAACCGACTTCTTTGGGCGCGATTTTGACCCACTTTAAACGGCCAGATTTCGTTCAAACTTTGTAGATTTATTGAGGACCGATGACAATACACTAATTTGATAAAATTATTCCATTTGTTTTGTATTTTTGTTTGTAACCGACATCTTTGGGCGCAATTTTGACCCACTTTTAACGGCCAGATAAGCGTGTTTTTTAGTTCTTTTAAACTATTATTATTTTATATAGTATGAGGTACAATTCATTCAAAGTGGAGATGTCGGCTGACAGAAAATTGTGGAAGAGAAAGACTTTCTATGCCGACCCCACCTAGTGGGAAAAGATCAAAGAAGAAGAATGTACAACTCAAAACTTTTAATTAATCTAAATATTTATATTTCAAAAAAAATATTTATGACGTTTTTAATGCTTTATAAACTCTCAAGATAAAAAAAACATGAAAGAATAAATATGAAATATAAGAGGTTATATTCCATATTAAATTTTATTAAAGAAAAATAATCGTTTACTTAGTATATTTATATTGTTTAAATAAAACTCTTTTTTTACGGTATCCGATGTACATAAAATAACACACTCGTTTGTATTTGTGTAATTTTTTTTAAATTGCATAAAGCAATCAATGGAAATCAAAAATAACTCCAGCCTATATATACTTATTCAAATTTGTTGGAACGAAATTTTCTAAAAACAATGAAAACCACCATCGTAAAGCGAGTAAAAATCTACACATAATTTGAAAAAAAATACAGTCATTGGCGTATTATAGGGCTGGGATCAAACCAGGGGCCATCTGCTTGAGAAACAGACGTTTTCCGACCGAGCCACACTCGCTTTTTGTAATCTGATTGACATGTAATTTTTGTGTTATTAGCTTTCTCCTATTCTAACATCATCTATCACAAATTAGCAGCAACCACTAGAGTCAAACAATAACATGTAACAAAAACAAAGATAAATCTCAAAGTTACTCAACTATATCCTCAGAGAATTTAGTACTTCCACACAATACAAGGGTAAATTAAAAAAATAAAAACCCCCGAATAAACTGTTCTCGGTGGCAGCCATCTTGTATTTGAAATTTATCAGATTGTATGTACTCTTCTAATCAAGCCCTTTCATTTAACACCCATATTGAGCCAGGTGAGAAAAATATATCATTCGCCTTTTTATAGCGGCAGCCATCTTGGTCGGGTTTTCGTCAGATTTTCATCACACATAGATCTCTCGCTGAACATAGATAGATAGAAAATTCTTTATTGTACACAAACATGAATAATTAAAAAAAAAGAATGACTTAATGAGAAGTGTGCTACAATTGGCAGCTTTATTGCTCAAAGCGATATCTTCCGGGCAACCTTTGAAACTAGCACTAAACAACAACCTGTTTTTTTTTTGTTTCAAAGGACACACCTTTCAAAAAAAAAACAGAATTGAAATTGGTCCATCCTCTTGGGAATTACGGACTCACACGAGAATTGGGAATTACGAAGACACGTCTAACTTATAACACTCCGTTTTTTTTCGGGGGTTACATAAGCCAACAAAGATAATAATTCAAGTTGAATCCGCAACGAATACTAGGAAACAATATCTTTAGAGTTGTAGCGGTTCCAGCGACGGGGTTGTTTGTTGACGAATTTAGTTTTAAACGTCAAACCAAAGTTTTCCGCATTTTTTTTATTGATTTTAACTTGTCACGTCATAGCTCAAGTTACGTTTTAGTAATCAAATTGCGTCTTCATTTCTGAATCGGGTTTACATTTCTAAATTGGTATTAAATGCATATATTTAATACCAATTTATTATAATAATAATGTTATGAACTGCTAATGACTGAAACGGGTTTGATTAGTATTATTTTGTTTAGTACATTAGTACTAACTCGTAATTAAAGACTTTTCTATGCCCATATTATATAGAGAGAAAGTTTGATTGTTTGTTTGACGCGAATAGGCTCCGAAACTATTGGGCCGATTTGGAAAATTCTTTCATTGTTGGGAAGCTACATTATCTCCAAGTAACATAGGCTTTAGTTTCTTTCTCTTTGCAACGAAGATTATTTGAGAGACCGTGCGAAACCGGGACGGGTATACTAGTCCGATATCAAGACATAATTTGTTATAATGTTGTACGATTGGCAACATCGGCTTTTACAAAAAAGTAGTAAGTGCCATTCAGTTGTTAAAGTTTGTTCAGAGAATATCTGTTCTAAGTGCTGCCCTGACCAACTAATTATATTACCAACTATAACAAACTTCTGGGCTGCCAACATAACAATTAGGAAAGTTGAAGCTAAGTAAACATCTCAGCAGTGTTACCAAAGTAGATGTGATAGATGTATTATATTATTTTCATAGATGAAAACTGTGTTAGCGAATTTATATTGTTCGTTTACTTGGCTAACTTTAATTGTCTATTTGCATTGAAAGTTATGAACTGATGTGTGAAAAAATCGAGTGTAGCTCGGTGGTAAAATCGTCTTCTTTCAATCAAACAGCCCCTGGTTTGATCCCGTCCACACACTTACGTTCTACCGTCCGTATGTATGTCTGTCTGTCCCTCTGTAACCAGGTTTTTTGAACGTGATAGCTAGAGATTTGTCATTTTTACTGAAGATGTATTTCTACTGCTGCTAACAAACATAATGAAATAATAAATAATGGCATCTAGTGTCAGATTCTTTTATATAATGTTTGTATAACCGGCTATCACTTACGTTTATTTTGTCGGAATTAGCCCGACATGTTTCAGTACAAAATAAAAGTAAGTGATAGCCGGTTATACAAACATTATTTAAATATGCCTTACGAAAGTTTTAATACAGAGATTCTTTTACGTCTAAAAGATTAAACAAAATTAATAGCATAAGCAGCCCACTATACGCTCCACTATTGCTTGTAAAAATTTGATTCTACCTACATACTAAATGCACTATAAGTAATGTACCTCTAAGTGTGCCTTTACATAATTGATGGTCACTAAATACTTTAAGGAAAATGTGTTTCTGTTGTTCCCTCTTAAACGTTAAAACAGGGATCATAATTCACGAATAGTTCGGAACTCAGCGCGAACTTGTACAAGGTGTGCCCATTTGTTCCGAAAGGCTTCAGATTTTGCGCCTTGGGTTTTAGTGCTGGGGTAGGGCTGTCACATACTACAGGTTTTTGATTGTGTCATTACATTGACAAGTGGTATTATATTATTATAATTAAATAAAATTACGTCCAATATAAATGTCACATATTAAAAACTAAAATTAATACTAAACAAATAACCCGTCCCTGGTCGCCCCCGGTGCAAAGGTGCCCATCACGCTCGCTGCATTACCGCGCTGAATAGCTATGGCCAACCTCTGCACCAAGAACGACCCGGAGCGGGAGTCACCGGTGATGTTATTTATTCGAAGACCCAGCTCGTGAACAAAATTCTTCGCCTCACTGCTCCAACTACCCAGAGTAGGTATTAAATTAAATAATTTACTCGTAGTAATGTTGAGAGAAGAATGCCTCGCTGGGCGCATACCTCAACAGTCGAATGAAGTCGAAACTGAAGCCTAATGTCACATATGGATATATTGCTATAAAACAAGAAAATAAAAAAAATATAAATCAGTTCAAAATATGATCATGTATATTATATCAAAAAACAAGCAAGTTAAAATGTGAAGCATATGCAATTAAAAAATATACTTATTGGATATATAAAGATATAGATATAAAAATTGGTTACTATTTGTTGTACTTTTTCCTTACTCAAGATAAACTTTTCTTGTCACCGAATTTCTAAATAGGGTACAATTATTATCTATACTCGATTATGCATTTATTTTTTAAAACCTTGTTTCTTACTTTACGTGTACTAATTATACATATTTATACATTGTACACTGAGACAGCCCTATTGTAGACAAAGTGCTTTACATCGGAAAAGTTTGCGCATTTCAAGCAAGTTTAGTACGACGATCTTGAATGTAATACCCGTTTGAATTTGAAAGTAGGTAGGCATATGACAGTGAAATGTACTTTTTTTTAATAAAATAAGAATTTTTATTCAGAGGTGCCGGCCCAAAAGCTATCACATAAAGGCATGAAAGAATAAGATTATTCTTATTTTTTCACGCCTTCAGCACATTCTAACATTTACACACACGGACACATTTCACACACGGCTGACAACCCCATACTGAACCATTTCTAGTTTCTGTTATGGTAGTTAACACAACTGATATACTACAAATACATACATATATATTTTCTTATATAGATTATAATATATGTGTTTTAATTGACTGACAAATTGTCCCATAGATAGTTAGTCGACAAAACGTCACATAAGGTGGTTTTTTCGTACGAACGTGTATACTCTTTACGAAGCTGACATTAGATGGATTATCTCTTCCCAAAGGTCGATGTGCAATATTTATCGCAGACAGGTGTATCTACGCTTAACCTACTTGTTGGATCATCCACTAAATTACTCTACCCTATACAACCCTCTATTTTGTCTTAAAGTTAGGTCTCTGTCTTGTTTATGTGACTACCAAGTAAAACGCTATCACTTCACTATATCTACTGGCTACTGACATAATAATATACGTATACCGTATTCCACAGACCTACCTTATACCACAGACTTCACTAGATCTGTGTATATGAAAAACCAATTAAAAAAAATGATAAAAGATATCGATTATATAAAATAAAAAATCGATTCGCCCGACAGAGATAATGCTCTAGGAAGATTAAATTATCGTACCTTACTGTCGCTACCGACTACTGATATATACTGTATACCTCCTATCTGCTATATATCTCAGACTTCACAAAATCTGTGTATATGAAAAATCGATTTAAAAATATATTAAAGAATAGATTATATAAAATAAAGAATCAATTCGTGCATCAGAGATAATGCTTTAGGAATATTAAATTACGTTTCTGTCGCTACCGACTACTGACATATACATACACTGTATATGCTAACGCTGCACGTAATAGCTGTATATGTATGCAAATAGGCAACACTTTGTGACTGTGAGATTAACTGCTCCCACACATCCGCCGCAAATGAGCTAGCCTCTACTTCTAGTTAATTATTCGACCTTTTAGTTCGAGAGATTGTGCCTAGTAAAATAGCTAAAGAAAGAATACAATATTTAAAAGAAATGGTAAACCCTTTATTAATTTATTTTTTGACATAACGTTTAAGGAAAAGCTTTGATTATACTCGTATCTACATACTAGTAATGCCATGATTTAGAAGCTTAAGTAACTTCACAAAATTATGTTTTGCGGTTTGGGAAATTTTGTGATACGTTACATAACGTTTCTCAAAGAGTATTTTTTTTGTCGTTTAACTTATATTGCGCCTATTTTGAGCGAGTGTCACTTTTTTCCTGAAGTTTTATGCAATCAAATTAGCGACGTCAATTTTTACCGCAATTTGCTTCAGCCATTTGTTCCCTGAGTGAGATTTATTCTTAACCACTTGACCCGTGATTAAACCTTTCTTCAGCTCTTCAGCAAATTATTAAGGTTTCAAGCAAAAAGGTCTCGACACGACGTCCTTTTACCCCAAAGCATTAGACCCATTAAAATATTACTATACGAAACACTTCTACCTAGGTATAGACTAAGAACAAAGAGTTTCATTACCTTGTTTTAATTAAACTGGCGGAAAGAACTGCTGGTTCTAAAGAAAATAGACGCGCAATACTGCGAAAGAAAAGCTTATTTATTAAACAATAGTTGGGGAAGAAATCGATAAGAAGCGACGTCTTAAGAATTAAAACATTATTGACAATCATATCAAAAGTAAATAAATGTTAAATAGTTTTTAAAATCAATTGTAATGGGATAACAATAATTTTATTAAAAAATATATACAAGAATCACTATTAGTTATTAAAGCCACAGGTTTCATTTGTAATAAGTACAGTTGGTAACTATGTATGTTAAATTCAATGTATTTTTTTTTCATATTTAAGCGAATTATTTTATTATGACTCAATTGTAATTTTGTGGTGGTGTATGGATATTACCTTATTCTGAGCAACCGCCTCCTTTCCTTAATTATCCTATTTTTTTAGAGATTTACCTAAGAATTAGGATAATTATCCTAATTATCCTAATTCTTTCTAGTGTTTGTCGAGCTCGTCTTTTTTTTTTATAATATCTTATTAATCAAATTTCGAATCAAAGCTATGTGTAGAAACATGGTCCCTATGGAAACCCAGCGCTACATTATCTTAAAGGGTAGCCGCATTAAGTAAGGCTGTTACCACATGAGTGAACTAGTGAATTATTCTAATGCCAACCAACATCCTTTGACCTCGTCTTTTGAGTTCCGGCAAACTGCACAACGGAGTCAATTATCTTGTTAATGAAACGATGGGGCGCGAGGGATGGGATCCATTTAAATTAGGATAGAATGACAAAGATGGTGGTTTAAATATTTTATTTTTCGTGTTCTTTTCTTTTTTTATTTGAAATAGTTAATATATGACCAGCAAGATTCGTCAGCGACACTGTTCGAATGTAGAGCGTACCTAGTCTGGTTTAACTGGCCCTCAACGAGGCTTCTACAATACGTTAAGCGAACACTTATTTTTAGCGTAAGGTTAAAATTTAAGTTAAAAATTTGGAGATGATATCCAAAAAACTTATATTCATAAATAGATAGATAGATAGATAAACACTTTATTAAAACACTCACAAAAAAATTGAACATAAGTATTACAAAAACACATAAAGTACATAAAAGCTAGTGCCTTAACTGGCGACCTTATCGCTAATTTATATGTAATTAATTCATTGAATTTTGGAATCGTTCGTAAAACATATATACATTCTTAAAGTAAATGTGTAGTGAACTGAGTTAGGTTATTTAGCACGAAATTTAGTAGTAATGCATAAATTAAATACGCACATAAAAACTACTAAATACAAACTTTTTATTTAATAATAAAGGAATATGGTTGAATTTTCTAAACGACATAATTTAATATATATAATATATAAATATAAAATTTAAATATTCGGACACTTTCACAGACGGCTGGTTAGCCCCATATTGAACCATTTCTAGCTCGTATTATGGTTGCTAACACAGCTGATATACTACATATACATACATACATATTATATATAAATACATATTTAACACCCAGACCCATAGCCAACAAATTTAGTTAAGCACAAAGATGTTGACCGGGCCGGGAATCGAACCCGGAACCTTCTGATTAGCAGACCGGCTTGGTAACTTTTACGCCAACGAGGTCGTCAGTCGTATATTTAATCTAAGCGAAAATATCCGTCGCATGCATAAAACATTCAGCTTACATTTTTAATATTGACTGGAATGTGAAATAAAGCGGGAACTACTATAGTAAAATGGAATATACTAAATTAAAGTATTCAACTTTTATTTCAGTGGTTCAGAATATGACGCAGTGGAATTTCATATGCGTACTTAAAATGCATGCAGCCTGTGAACCGAAAGAGTATGCAACTACTACCATTTACATTTTGTTTTAGCCTTTCTACGGTTAGGTTTCAGGAACTGGTATTTCCATATTTGAAAGAGCTACTTTATCAAACATGAAGCACACGTGTTATTTGAGACAACATTAAAACGTTTTTTAACTGCTACTCGATATAATATTTACTTTAATTTTTACTTTTTTGGTAAAATGTATCTCGGGGCGAAATATTATGTATTATATAAGCTGTGTTTTTTTTCTATAAGTTTAATGTAACCTGTAAACATCATTGTCTGTTCGCAATTGTCCTATTCAAAACAGACATCTTTTTCTTTCATGTTTTTTTTTTCCTATTCATTCGCGTACAGACAAGAGTATAAGTATTAAAATACGTTTCATATTTGTACTCGTAATGACATATATACTTCATATATTATAGTCGTTTTAGTAAGGTTTAATATAATCGACAACCGTTATGGTTACCGTGCCGGACAGCCAACCAGAAGGTCTCGGGTTCGATTCCCGGCACGACCAACATCTTTTGTTATCAACCAAATTTGTTGGATTTTGGTCTGGGTGTTAAAATACAAATATACGTAACGTTATAAAGTATTTATATAATAAGTATATTATGTAGTATATAAGTTCTGTTAGCAACCATAATATAAGCTAGCAATGGCTAAGTACAGAGCTAACCAGCGGTGTGTAAATAAAACCAAAAAAAAATGTCAGTACCTACGAATGTACTAAATATATTTCAATACTTAATGTTCTAAGTCGTCTACTAAACACATGACAGCCAAATTACGTTTGGAATACCATTCGCACTATATTGGTGTCTCTTGAGACCAAACTTAAGAGCATCTTGGTAGTGACCTAGTAAGTGAGTAGTGACTCAGAGACCTCACGAGTGAGATAGATGTTGGCACTATGTAGTAATAGTTATAATAGCACTAACTGCGCCCTATGGCATTAATACATGAGGAACATTGCGAAAGTTTTTTAAATACAAGTTGAAAGCTGTTTCTATTTATGTCAAAAATTATGCTGAAACGTATCCAATACAATTGACAGCCTCGTTGGCGTAACGGTTACCATGCTGGACTGCCAATCAGAAGGTTCTGGGTTCGATTCCCGGCACGGCCAACATCTTTACGCTTAACTTAATTTGTTAGCTGTGGGTCTGGGTGTATATGTAGTATATCAGTGGTGTTAGCCACCATAACACAAACTAGAAATGGTTTTTAGTGTGGGGTTAACCAGAGGTGTGTGAAAAATGTCCAAATATATTATTTATTTCCTAATGTATTTTTCTCTTATTTTACTCGTTGTAATATGTACACTTACTCGGATTCTCGCTTTTTAATATACTAGTGAATTATCTAAGCAAATTGTACGTGTCGACTGACTTAAAGATAAAAGTATGCAGTTGTTGATTTTAAGAGTTTTTATCATATATCATTTATTCTTTCAAAAATAATAATCAGCTTAGTATTATCACGAGCGGATATAGCTAATTAAAAACACACGCACCCTCTTTGCCAATGATCTTTTTAGGTGAACTTTTTTTTTTTTAATTAAAAGGGCTTTCAGTATTACATTTTTATAGCAAACTCATCGTACCCGAATATATACTTATAGCTTAATTATTACCAATCGATATTCGTAAGTGCGATGAAAAACCGCAGCTACCAAAAACTTTTCTACTAGGTCATAAATCATACTGACATCTGCAGAATAAGGTTCAATTCAATTCAATTAATTTATGTACTAAGGAATATATAAATAAAGTAAACAAGACACTTGTAAAAAGTCAAACTCTTTCTATATAACATAGAAATTTATACATATTAAAACCCAAACCAACAGCCAACAAATTTAGTTTAGCACAAAGATATTGGCCGTGCCGGGAATCAGACCCGGAACCTTGTGGTTGACAGTCCGGCATGGTAACCATTACGCCAACGATGTACTTACCTCAAACTTGCTGGTAACAGGGTTCATATCAAGTAAAGAGTAGGACGCCACACGGTCGCCGTTAGCGCTTATTACCACTTCCCCCGTAATGCCTGCGGACATAAAACACTCGCATTACAAGCTTGGTTTAAATATCAAGCAGAGTACATGTTTAATATACCTCGTGTAGATGTTTTTAACATTAGGCATATTCTTATTCTTATTCTATGATGGGGGCGATCAGAACTGCACTGATAACCCGCAGGAGACGTATTGTACATTATACAAATTACAAAATGTTTTTATTTGACAAAGTAATTGTTACAAATATATAAAGAAATCCAAAGGCTTTCGAACTATTTCAGAACTGTATGACGGAAGCCGATGTCTTCTCCCAATCGCAGGTATAGAACTTAATTAGGTTACATTAACATATACATTAGGCATAATAAATAAATATATATTTTTTAGACAGTATTCATTTTCTAGTGCTTGTGACTACAGGTTGTCTGATACAGAACTGCGCTTAGATTTACAGCACGTTTACCTTTAAGGCTTTCCGAGCCCCATACTAAATGCTTCTCAGACTGGCAACCATTTCCTCTAAGATTTTTAAATAGTAATCACTTAACATAAACTTAAAATGGTCTAATTGGGGCGCGAAATAGGTAATATTATACATTTTTTATCGCAAAACAGATATATCAGCGTGATTTTTTCCAAAAAAATACACATGTATGAGTGCAGTGCAACAACTTAGCTGTTCAGTTGACAGTGTCGCTAGTGGAGATTTGTTGCCACCTAAGAGTGCTGTCGAACTTGTAATTCCAATTTTGGCCACCTGAACAGCTAAGTTGGTGACATGTATACGTATACATTGTTAGTTTCCGTTTCCGTTAGTGTCATTCTCTCTGCCAAACATGAACCCAAGCTTACCATCCGTAGTAATAAATCAACAAAATTCCGTTAGATGGCAGGATCAAAAAAAGTATTGTTAAAGAGTTTGATGAAATTTATTTATTATTTTTAAATAAATTATTGCTATTTTTATATTAAGTATCGTAATAGAATTAAAAATTTAAAATATGTATAATTTTGTTTGATTATTTGAATGAAATTTAGTTATGTCAATGTCAGTTTGTCATATTTGATATACTTAAAAAAACGTATTTATATTGCAGCAATAATTTTTAGGGTTAGGTACCCTAAGAATGAAATTAATATACTACTGCGATCTTTTCTGTACTTAAAAGATAAAAACGAATGCCTTTTACAAAATATTCGTTGTCTGTCTTTCTGTCACCAGGCTATTTCTTATACACTTTGATAGCTGAAAATTTCACAAATTATTTGTTTCCGTTGCCGTTATAACCCAAGAGTATACAAGTACTAGATACGCTATAACAACAAATACTAAAAACAGAAAATATACAAATATAAAGGGTGGATGACACGTTTTTAAAGTGTACCTTAAAAGACGTGTTATATTTTGTATTTTTGCTCAATATCAAAAACGATAACAGGACACTAAAGAATTCTACAGAATATTAAGCTACGTATTACCTCTTTTTACTCTATCTTTACAATGACACTTGGTAGATTCTTTCATGATTTCTCTCTTTCTTTCTTTCAAAATAAAATGAATGTTTGATATGGGGTTCCCATACAAAAAACATGTTTTTTCGCCATATTTTAATAATGGTACGGAACCCTTCACGCGCGAGCCCGGTTCGTACTTGGCCAATTATATCAAATTTTTATACCTACGTCTTTTGTTTACCTATCAATATCTTTAACAATCTCATAATTACAAAAGGCTTGTTTGTTTGTTTGTTTGGATGTTTTTATGTTTTTTTGACGCGAATAGGCTCCGAAACTATTGGACTAAAATTAAAAATTCTTACACCGTTGGGAAGTTACATTATCCCCAAATGACATAGGCATTATATTTTGTTGCAAAGGGTAAGAAATTCTTATTAAGACTCCAGTAATGTAACACAAGGTATAAAAAAGTGTAAAAAACTTGTTTCATCGCATGCGCTAAGAAAAGTTAGTTGTGGCGGGTGTCGTTTAGTATGCCTTGAGAGCAGCGGAACCCATATATACAAAAAAAAACTTTAATCTATGTCAAAATTATAATGTGATAAAGTTTAAATGTTTGTTCGCAACGAATAAAATATTACACTTCTGAACGACTTTCAAACATATCTCCTAGAATTGATTTTTTTTTATGCCCGTGCTAAGCCGGGACGGGCAACTAGTGTATAATTATATCAACGATACATGTAAACTGCCAGGTGTATATTTATAATAACTAAGATTTCGACAGGCCTCTTACCTTAGAATAATAATAATAGTTTTTTTTTATTTCAAATGAAGCTAAAATAATATCCATAGTCTATTATATATAAATTCCCTGATAATATGTATTTATTTACTTTTCTAATCATTAGTCTTGAAGCTGTTATTCCGGATGAACCGATTTTGATGTTCTTAGCTATGTTTGATGATATTCGGATGTCCGCCAAAATAGTGGATATGATATTATTCGCAACTTTCCCAAATGAAATGGCTTACATTTTGGAATCATGCGAAAAATACAACTGTTTCATGCAATATGTTAGATGATTCGTGAGAAAAGTTTTTTCTTGTTACTCGTATCATGTACCCAATAGATTTATTTTTTAATTTCATTTGAGGTTTTAAGGTATGCACTATGAATATTAACATACACGAAAACGAAACCTATTGAAAATATTGACTTTCCCATAATATTCCTTTAAAAAAAAAGAGTTTCGAACAAAATAAAATAGCAAAATTAATAATTCATGAGATTTGAACCATAGTCAATTCAAATCATAAAAATATTTCCTGTTCCAAAAATGCTTCCTCTACGAACGAGCCATATAATCGACAATTGAGCGTTCGAAATTGGCATGCATATTCAAATATGCTGAAGTTCAAGTGACAAAAAAAATTGTCAATGCTAGTGTGAGTGTAGCCGCATCGTCACAGAATAGATGATAGTAGATATGGGTTTTATATGGCTTTTTGTACATATTTGCTATCAACGCTTAATAAATGTTGTTTTGTGATGAGCCTTAAAAATAATACATTAACAGTAGTTTCCGCGAACCGATTCTAAAGTTACAAAAGAAATCACTTGGGATGCTGGGATGAATAAAACTAACTTATACCTATTTAACGCCATCTAGCGGCATATGAGCACTTGCAGCATGCTAGCGAACAACCTTAAAGATCTACTAATCATTGAATAAGAAAACCCCCATGTTGTTATAAGATTATCCGCTAAAGCTAAGTTTTTAAGCCTCGCGAAGGTCTGTAACTTGACTTAACGACTGCTCTAGCAGTCGGAACAGATAACAGCTGGGACCTACAATTTAACGTGTCATGCGACCCAAAGCAGCGCCCAAGACAAACAGCTCGGACCTACAGTTTAACGTGTCATCTGACCCACGGTAGCGCCCAGATAAAAATGCCACTTTAAAAACGACAGTTTTGTCGGATGGACTTCTGTTGCAACTTTTTTTTTATTTTTCAAAGTAGCAAAATAAGCATGTAAAATATCATAGCATTACCAAAACTTTTCAGACTTTATCAAAATCAGAACAAACAGCTTGCGTTCCGTTGTGCAAGCAATTTGAAAACAGAACTTTTTTTGTAACTCAAAAAAAAAAGTTTCGACTCTTTTAAAAGAAAGTTTGAAATTTTCGAAAAGCTGAAGAAGCAGAGAGAACAAGCACGCTAATTAACACATTTTTGACCTGCTCTAATTAAGTAAGTTTCTTTTTCATCTAACCTCCACTTTGATACAAAGTTTCGAAGAATTCTCACCCGCAGCTTTGGTTTAACGCGCCGTAAAATGAAGGTGCTACAATCACGCTTGGTAATTCGATACAAAGTATTTAAGTAGTAAGATTTAAGTTTTTGTGCTAGTTTATTTTTATTTTAAACTCTGCAATTCCAGAGACTGTGTACGAGTATAATTCTTTTTTTATTGAATAATGACCATGCCTGTAAATGTATGTATAATACTTGTTTATCAAAATAACATCTTCTTTTTCGACTTCTTCCCACTAGGTGAGGTTGGCACATCAAGTCTTCTTCTTCCACACTATTCTGTCAGCCGTCATCTCCTGACATGCCTATACCAAGATAACCTTCCGCTCTTTACTTTCTCTGACACTGGAGCAACTTTCAAACCAATATTCATTTTACCTTATGTGGAGACACATATCCTTTCCCACATTATCATCTCTGTTAAATACGACGAAAAAAAAACGAACAAAAAGTAGCTTCATTTTCATTTCAAATTGGACCCTCAAAGCGTAGAGCTGCGTAGCTTCCCCTACGGAACTTGCCCGCTACGTCGTAGGCAATTTGCTACGAAGCGCCGTTTTCTACGAAAGTTCCTACGATAAGTTTTCTCGAGATTCTCTCCGTATTTTATTAAAAAAGCTCAATAACAATACTTTGCACGAAGTTTTTTTATGAGCCGAGAAAGCTTGTTACGAAGTTTCGTTTTGACATCATTTTATTTTGTTGAGATGGGTTTTGTTAAGCTTTGTTCTAAAACGAATTTAGCGTTCAGGCTTAATTAACAAAGAACTTAATACGAGTATCGTTGTATATTATTTTCTGGCACAATTTACATCAAAAAACATAATCGTTGTAATCTAGCGCATCTTTGCCCACCCTGTCCGCGCTCAATCCATTCTAAGACATCTTCTTCTTATTCGTATGAACTAAGTGGCCAAGCTCTGGTGTCTAGAGTTTTCAAGCCGCCCAAGGGCCTCTAACTTGGCTTAACGGCTGCTTATACTAAGACTAATAGCCAGAACCTACAATTTTACGTCTCGACACTAGAACTTGAACACTTAGCTAATACGAAGAAGAAGATTAATATTCAGAAAAATACAATATTAATTTAATGATATTTTTTTTTATTCTCTGTAATATCTTATTATTCGATTTAATTTAATAGTATTTTTCAATTTCTTCATATAATTGCGTGTTCTCCTTCCTAGTGTGCCGTGCGTGACGTCAAAGCCAACCTCAACGGAAGACCAGCGTTGGTTGCTCTCCAGCAACCAGCATTATGCTGAGTTGAGGCTGTGTTGTGACTAATTAAAGTTATGTGTACTATTTTAAATATTATATCTTGTCTTGTGTAGTCATATCATATTAATTTGTCATAATAAATAATTTTCTTTCTTATATAGATTAGGTACCACAACATCTGACGCAATGACAATGGAACAGGTATGTCAGCGACCCAAGACCGTGCTCCGCTACTTTAAGGAACTTGTATGGCTTGGGTAGGTTGGTAGGGGAAAATGCACAATACGCCTCCTGCGGGTTGTCAGTGCAGGTCTGATCGCCCCCATCATAGAATAAGAATAATATAGATTAGGTTGGTTCTAACCTTGGAAGGTTCTGTTCCACATGTTCCGTATAACCGCAGCACCATCCAGCTGCCCGCGTGGGTCGGAGGCATGAGTTAGCGTGTCGTTCAATGCCAACGCATATAGCAAGACTGCGTCGTAAAACGCAGCAACGAACGTGGATACAACCTCGCCTTTACCGAAAGTGTAGTTGTACTTCGTTGCTGCTAACTCTTTTACCTGGGAAAAAAATAGATAACGGAACCTATAAATAAACAAGCTGACCCGCCAAACGTTGTTTTGACTTAAGCACAGTTTTAAACACTATATAATTGATCAGTTATTGAGCGATATTGATAGAAAAATGTTTACTTCTAATATCACCATAAAAATAAGAGTTGGTGATAAAACAGTAACAATTTAGGGTTTTATGTATCTTTTAATGCCACATTATAAAAAAATAAAGACCAAATAAAGATAATACATATTATCACTTAGGGATATGGAAAATAGATAGCAGCCGATTCTCAGACCTACTGAATACGCATATGAAATTTGGTAAAAATCAGTTAAGCCGTTTCGAAGGTGACATGGAAATTTTATATATTAGATGATTAGAAGATATTTAACGAAATATATTAATTTAATACCAGTGAAAAATTCTCTGTTCCCTGAGAAATATAATCTGTGAGTCATCAAATTTAAAGTTAATAGGTATATTCTAGGCATTGACAGAGATTAAATACTATCACGCATACGGAAAGAAACCAAAAATTTTTAGTTCCGTTGTGATCACAGCGGAAGTGTAATTCCACTAAATATTCCAGATTTTCTTTCATCTACAATGGATTTCCGCAAAGTAACGACTGAGTTACTTTGAGGAAATCCCCAGGAGAGTAGGTTACTATCACGCGTACCC
Organism: Mellilla xanthometata; assembly: GCA_035578125.1. Lineage (NCBI taxonomy): Eukaryota > Metazoa > Arthropoda > Insecta > Lepidoptera > Geometridae > Mellilla > Mellilla xanthometata. The sequence continues at coordinate 7,234,952 of JAPUBQ010000026.1, forward strand.
GTACTTGATTGATTTTTTTGTATTTGTTTTGTTTACACCAAATGGGCTTGCGCTTGATCATAGCTTCTAGATGGTAAGCAATGTTGTGATTCAAGGTAGAGCGCGCTTGCCCAGAAGAAACCGATTCACTTCTTTTTTATTTTTTTACAACTTATAGATTTGCGTTTGACCACAGCTTTCCTGTTGTTAAGTCTGTGATTTAAGATTTTCAACACGCTTGCCTAGAAGCAACCTATTTACTCTAGATTTGAAGACCCTCGAATTGTGACGTCACAGATCCACACAATACAGTTTTTTCTTAACTTAATTCAAAATAAAGAGCTACGATAAAAATACTCATCTACTTACAACTGCTTAGTTCACATAACTAACAGTAAACAGTAGCATAAGCAGCCCACTATACGTTCCCACTGCTGGGACTTGAGGCCTTCTCTCACGAAGAGAGAGATATAGGCTATAATCCACCACGCGAGCCAAGTGCGGCTTGGCGGATGACACACGTCTTCGGAAATTGTGGTCCTCCAACATGCCGGTTTCCTCACGATGTTTTCCTTCACCGTAAAGCGAGTGCAAATCCACACATAACTAGAAAAACAAGCCATCGGTGTAGGGCTGGGATCGAACCAAGGGCCGTCTTATTAAAATGCAGACGTTGTTACCACCGAGCCACACTCGCTTTTTAGCAGTAAATAGTAATTTCCCGTAAATGAAAATCGAGATTCCATCACAAAAGGTATTCATATTATCTCATATATACATGAACGTGCTCGAGATTGGCACAGTGTTAATACAGCAAATATCAATGTAGAATGTAATATGAAATTCCCAGGAAATAGTTTCGAGATATTTCTCTCATACTTGTCTAATATGATTATATGTACACACCAGCTCTGTTGATGAGCGTTACATATTATACACTAGTTGTATACTGCGGTGTTACCCGCGGATTGTGAGATAATCAACTAACACTGTGAAACAAACACGAGTATGTTTCTTACTCAAATATAACAGCTACATATATAAAGTTTGAGAACGGATTTCAACGCAGTACAAATCTTTAAAAGTAGTTATTTGCGTATCCCGCGGGAACCACAATTGTTTACAAGATAAAATGTAGTCTATGTCTGAATTCAAGGTCTAACTTATTTTCACATTACATTTCATCAAAATCGGTACAGACGCTGGAGCGTGAAGGAGTAAAATAAATGTTTATGTTATTTGCGCATCCAGTAATGTTTTTGGAATAAAAAGTAGCCTGTGTGCTAATCCAACTTAAGGTCTAACCTATTGCCATAACCAATTTTATCAAAATCGGTTAAGCCGATTGAGCGCGAAAAGTTACAAACATAGACATACATACTTTCTCATTATTATATTAGTAGGAAGTAGGATATACATATTAATGAATGTTATAGTGCGACGAATACGTCGTACATTCTTGATACATTCTATGTCTATGTGGAATAGTAAAGCGAGTTATTTGAGCATAATAAAGATTTAATGTTTTGTTCTAATAGCAAATTTCGGTGGGAAAAAGTCTGCTTTACAACCTGACGGTACTTGGTTCGTATCCCGGCACTTCACCAATGACTTGTTTTTCTAGTTATGTGTGGTTTTGCACTCGCTTTACGATAAAAGAAAACCGACATGATTTCAATGTTTTCAGTTTAAATGGCGGTCAGAGGTCTGACTTTACTGGTCTGCGGTACATTTTAAAGAAATCAGAACCATAGACCAGTAAAGTCAGACCTCTGACTCGCCATTGCTTATGGTATTAGTTGAGACTAAGAATGTAGATATATTTTACTAAAAATGGCATCAATGGTGGCGATTCAGCGGCACATACGACTAAACTAAATTTAAAGAAGCCCCGTCAACCAACTAAAATCACGTCAAATGTAGAAAATATAGGCGACTTTAGACCGCACTCACTTGTATCACCTCTAAAACTGCCTGCACATTCCATATTTGACGTGATTTTAGTTGTTTTGTCTGTGGTTTGGAACGAGCCGTCTCTTTCTGGCCACCTAAGATGAAAAGAGACGGGGCTTCTTTAAATTTAGTTTAGTCGTGTGTGCCGCTGAATCGCCACCATTAGCTCTTTTTCAGACTCGTCTAGCAAAGTATATTATGAGATACTTTATTATCTATAACACCATCATTATAATGAAACAAGAAATGTATTTGGCTTTGACTTTGACTTCGAGTACGCTATGGGAAACAGCAAGTATTAAACATACCCGATCTGAGAACTCCAAATACTCTTTCTTCTCAGGAGCGGGGCTGGTGACTGTTAGAACTGCGCTGTATGCCCGTCGAGCCTTCTCATTGCGTTCTTCCGTGTCACTCTCCACCTTCCACGGCTCTTTGGAAGATGCTGATGCAAGGCTGGAACAAGTATACATTAAACATTTAGTATTTGTTTATTCTATTTTGTATATAACTTATTGACTCGGGCGTTACTTTGCGGAAATCAATTGTAAATAGAAGACAAAATTAAATATTTAGTATACTTCCGCTGTGATCTGAAATCCAAATTAGAAAAGTAAAGGAAAAATTAACTAAGATTAGTTAAGAAGATAGTCAGCATCTCCTGATGATGCCTTGTGGTTAGGCGAAACACGTGTAGAGTTAAGAATTTCCGAATTGTGATAGGTAACGTTAATCTTAATTAATCTTAGTTAATTTTTCCTTTACTTGTCTTAATTTGGATTTCGGATCACAGCGGAAGTACACTAAATATTTAATTTAATTATAATCATTCTGTTTGTAAAATTGAGAAGGCACTGGTTTCTGTAACACAGTGCATACTAGCACAGAAGCCAGGGCTACATTTTTAAATGTTACTGTAAATTTGTTTGCTTTTTTTTTTTTAGACACATTCACACACGGCTGGTTAGCCCCATACTGAACCATTTCTAGCTCGTATTATGGTTGCTAACACAGCTGATATACTACATATACATACATACATGTTATATATAAATACATATTTAACACCCAGACCCACAGCCAACAAATTGACTGGGCCGGGAATCGAACCTGGAACCTTCTGATTAGCAGACCGGCATGGTAACCTTTACGCCAACGAGGTCGTCATTCGCTTCAATAAATATATTTGAATTTGAGAACTTTCGACAGCACTTTATGGCTATGGTAACTTTCAAGACACCTGGATCCCAGTTCTACGCCAATGACTTATTTTTCAAGTTATGTATGGTATTGTACTCGCTTTACGGTGAAAAATTTGCGTGAGGAAATCGACATGTTTGGGGACCGTAATATTCGAAGACATGTGTCATCCGCCAACCCGCACTAAGTAACTGAATTCCTAAAATGATTATTTTATTCTTTTAAGTAACGAGTTTCCTATTAGTATTATTTAAAACTTATAAAGATATATTTCTGTACGAATTATACTGAGATTATTAAAATAAAATTTTATTGGATAATTAACTTACTTGGAAAATAGCTCGATGTTGAAGAAAACGTACTCTCCTGAAGATACCATGTTCAAGTCATCCGCAGCCAGCATGATTTCTCTGACCGTACTCGGGTTAGCGCAAAGCACTACAACTGGAAACACAATGTAGCGTCAGCAAAAAATGTTAAAACTTAATGCTAATTTGGAAATAGTAGTCAGTAGCGTCTCAAGCTAAAGTGATCTGGCGCGATCATCGATGCTAAGCAACGGTCGATACGGACTATCGTCTTTCAAGTGGCATTTTCATCTAGGCGCTACCGTGGGTCGGGTAACACGTTAAATTGTACGTTCCGGCTGTGAGTCTTAGTTCAAGCAGCCACTAAGTCAGTTCAGAGGCCTTCGAGCGACTTGAAAAACTCTCGACACCAGAGCTTGGCTACTTGGCTCTTCATGTGACAAAGAAAAAGAACAAAATTTAAAGATTTTTAACGTGTTTTATTTACAAAATGAAATAAGTATATTAACACCTGAATTATCAAATGCAAATCAGGTACAAATAATATTTGGACAAAATCTAAACTACTTAATACATTTTGTTAATTGCTTTATTAATTAATATTCACGTCTGCTATTCTACATACAAACTACTTTGAGTTAATCTGTAAGTTGTAGGTACGTGAAAAGTCATGATTTAAAAATAATGCACCACCACCAAACCCACGAAAACCTGTAAAAGAATGTTATCGTTAAATACAAACCATAAAACGTGTATTGAAATAGAATGAGGATAAACAAAACTATCACTAATTTTATATCAGTAATGTTATAGTCATAATATTATTATACGCACACATTACTTTATTACTGTATAACTTTTTGATATTGTAGTTTTAAAATCTGTGAGTGGCAACACAACCAACACAGTCAATAATGACACAAATGAAGCTTATTGTCTCTATGGACAGATTGCTCCAAATAAAGGATAACAAAAAAAAAAAGTTTTAAAATCTATTAAAAATTAAAAAAAAAAAAAGAAATCATAAAATATACTAATAATGGTAAATAGTACGATTATTTCTCACACCGATTTGTAAAACTAAACACCAAAACAATTACGTATTATATGTATATTGTTTTATATTAAGAAATGTCACCTCCTCGCATTTTGTTAAAGGTTACATAGGATAAGTAAAAAACTTTGAACACTATAGTTTGATAGAAAAAGTTATCGAAAAGAAATTTCACTGATGTCAGGATCCAAGCTGTTACCCACAGTATTTCTCATATCTTCATGAAAAAAAAACTTTTGTCAGATAGATAATATCTTTAGATTTCAAATACGAGTACCCAACAAGCCGAAAACTATTGCGTTTGATGTGATATTTAATATTTTTTCTTTGCGCGTGTTATATTTTATATGGCGACCTTCATTCACCTTCATTGTGATGATGATGATGATGAACCTCAATGTGATTTTTCTTAAAGGCAAAATTAAGTTGAACACCTGTAGCTCGGCTAACTAAAATGATCCGACGCGATCATTAAGCTACGGTCGATGCGGGCTGTCTTTGGATGGGTGATCATGCACAAGATTGTCTTTTAAGAAGTGGCGTTTTCATCTTTTTCTCGAGTTGTTAGGTCAAGTCTGTGGCCTTTGCGTGGCTTGAAAGCTTACGACACCCTTGGCTTGACTTAGTTCATACGAAGAAAAAGAAGAAGAATTTAACACTTTCTGTATCAGTAGTGTCTATTTTTGTTCCCAAAAAGTAAGTTTTGTCATTTCAATAAGCAGACGTTTACAGACCCGATATATCCAGCAATAAAACCCCGATATTTTTTCCATTCTTATGGATTACTCGGTGACAAAGGATAAAATTGATGCAACAAAAAGAAAAAGCTGACACGTTTCGACAGCTTGTGTAAGGCAGAAATATATTCATAGTTTCAGGGCATTTCCATTTTAAGATTGCTTTATTGTCTTTGTTGGTGTTTGAATACAAGTATAAATAAATAATTTGAAAAACTCTGGACTCGACATTATGTGATGGTGGCTATCTTATTTTGATGTATCATAGTGTAATTATTCTATTCATCACGATCTTTTATGTAATACCCATATAAGGTAAGTTGCGAAAAAATTGTGATCGACCCTCGATAAGGCATTTGAAACTGGCATCCAGAAGTTTATCATGTATCAACGTAATCTAATCTTTATATTAACCCCTTTTATGTGATAATCATATAGTGGAAGTTAAGACAAAAATATGTAATCCGCCAGTTTGTAGGAAAGGTTATTTTGGTCCGATTTCCATCAATCATAGCTTAGAACACTCCCGCCAAATACACTTTTGATGCGAAAAATCTAAATCAATCTCGGTTCATCCGTTCGAGATACGACACACACAGTGTAAGTTATGAGATTTGCACCTCCATTAATTCAGGTCGTTTTATATACAGGCATTTATTTTCATGATAATTTTATTAACCTTAAGAATAATAAAGTAAAATATATTATAGGAACATATTTTTACTTTTACGTAAAAACTTATTATATACACACTTTCTCTTTAGTACTGTTATTTTGATTCGAAATAAGAAATTAAATTTGCCCTAAGTACTTTTTCAAAATAATGGAGGTGATATTAGGATGCCCTCGCCTTGAAGTATGACTTTGGTAAAATGGCTTATGTTGTTACATATACACAGATAGTGTCCTGCAATAGATGTACTCGTAGTTTTAAAAATATATTTGGCTTTGGCTATAGTTTCCTCAACGAGCTTAAAAATAAATACTTTTTCCATAAAATATGCATTTACAAACACACGAAATGTAGTTATAACGTAGAACTTAAGGCAGTCATTCTTTTTTACGGCTTAAATTTAAAAGCATCTATTTTTAAATAGTTGTTAATTCTGGGAATTAAGGAATTAAAAAACTACGACTAGTCATAAAATACGCGCTTATTGTTTTTTAATAACGCCACTACATAAAAAAACCTGGAAAACAAAAAAGTCTAATTTATACAAAACTTAGGTTAGTTTTAGTTTAGTGATTGGTAAACCTGTATATAATACATTTACTTGTAACTAATTGCATTATTAATATACAATTCTTATCTCTAGTTGGTACTTTATATGATTCTTATTGAAATGATGAATTTTTGCAGTCATAATTATAACTACGATTCCACATTACAGAAATAATTAATGACTCCATATTTATACAATCGCATACTCATCCATGGTACTAAAATGAGCAATAATAGCAAAGTACTAGTCATTATTTCTGATACATTTGTAAGAACACCATTTATTTATAACTCAAACAATAATCGGTTAGAGATGAGCTGATACAAAAGGCATAAAAGGGCCTATTCGATTATTCTATCCCATAAACCCCACGAGGAAAACGCGTGAAGAAAAAATATTATACATATACTCATCAAGCGCGATGTTTGCTTGTTTTCGTGTTTTCTTTGCTTCCGTGTTTTAATAGCTTTTTTGAATAATACAAACAAAAACAAACAATAGGGAGGTTTTGAAAACGGCAAAAAATATCGGGTAACACTTAGTTACAGTTGTTTTGTCATGGCATTGTGTTTATTAAGGCAATAACAATGGCAAAATTTGGATTTTACAGTTCTTTCGTTATTAATCATAAACGGCAAATAATACTGAAAATAGCTAAAAGAAAGTCTAAAGAACCACTCTAATAATATATTTACTTACTAGCTGACCCGGCAAACGTTGTTTTGCCTCACTTAGGGGTATGAAAAATAGATAGTGTAGCTTATATGACCCGTTCGTAGATTTACCATAGCAGCGCCATCTATTGATTACTTACTCAACCCAGTCGAAAGGTATCGACATCTGTTAGAATCAATTGGAGTTAACAGATAATTGTGACTGTCAATTAATAACAGACAATAATTAGCAATAAATTAAAATTGCGACTATAATTTGAGATTTAAACTACCCTATCTCTCAAGTTGGATCGAAATGTATTATATTATAATCGGTTAAGTGGTTTAGGAGCCTATTGAGGACAAACATTGTGACACGAGATTTATTTATATTAAGATTTTGGTACCAATCGAACTTATCTATTAATTAGAAATGAAACTGGTTTAAAAAAATATACAAATTTTGAACCAGTTTTTTATGCCAAAATAAGTATATACATTATGTTCTTAGATTTGTTCTTTAGGTGGTTTTTAGGCTATTTTTCGATATTTTTACCGTTTATGATTTATAAGGAAAAAACTATAAATTCAAAATTTTAGCCTTAAATTAAGTTTTGTAAAAAAGATCGTCCTTCTGTGAAAAATGAGATGGTAATTCTTTATCGAAGAAGGTCGCATTTTGATGAGCGTTCAGTCTGTGTTGTCCTTAGTTCATCTAGCTTACGTCTAGAACACTCCTGCAGTAATTTCCATTCGCTGGCGCATCGCCAAACGTGATCAATAAACGCTTCTAAGACCTTCAAAAGCTTCGATACTACATCACCGACACAGCATACATTTTAAATTCAAATCCCAGTCTATATTTATGCTTTCAGTTTCAAGAGATATGAAAGCAAAACAGCATAATATTTAGAAAAGTGATTTAAAATTCTGCGAAAATGATAGGGCTACATTTTTGACAGTTTAATTCTATTAGCTTTAATTCAGTGTAAAGAATCGTTACAGTTCTAAAAAAGGATTACGTAAAATCAGTTTAAACTAGTCTTTTAACAATTTAAAATATCAAATATTGTTAACTGTTGATATGAATTATTTTTGAAATATATACTGCCGTGCATCAGGCGTTTTGCTAAAATATGTATGGCGCGATTAAACTCCGTACAAGAGGGCCTTAAATATAACGATTGGTTTAAATTTTAGTTTTTGAATACATTATAAACTCATGTCAGTGTCTTTAAATTGAGGAAACTAGCTATACGAATATATTGGGCAAACAGTTTCGGTATTCTATACTATTTTTAAGCCCTATTCGCATATTTGTCAGCCTAGTACTTATTTAGTCATAGGTTATGTTGAGGATATACAAAAATGTACAACTTTTTGGTAAATAAAGATGTTTTATGTATTTTTTTTTTACTGTGAATACGAAATACTTGTTTGTTCGTTTGTGTGGATGACCGCATTTGCCTGGCTTTTGCAGGGTTTTTCATTGATCAATATATAATAAAAAAAAAAAAATGTTTGCCAAATACAGAAAATAGTAAAAACATAACAATAAAAATCAAACCTTTCAATATCATACGCATTAAAGTGTGTGTAATGTTAAATATAGGTCATATTATATCTGCATATTTAAAATGTTAGACTTACTATTCATTTAATCAAAATAAGGACACATTTCTAGCATTGATTTGAATATCATCGTAAACATTTCTATTAATTGCATTATGAATATTTTTTTAATAATATTATGTGACAAGAATTTATAATTGGATAATTAGCGAAAGAACTGAATCAAGTTGTGCTGGATGGTCTCTCTTACCCAGTAGGAAATATATTGTTTGATAATTGATACTACTTTTTAGAAAATTATGAAAAATAAATCATCGCTAGGATCATTTAGACATTTTTCATAATTTTATATGTCGTAATAATAAAATGTCGCAAAATATTATTGGTGCCGCCAAAATATAACGATGGGCAACGTAGGCCCAGTTTGATTGAAGTGGACTGTATAGGTAAAAGAAAAGGGTGGAATGTGAGGAACTTACGTAGGAAGGGGGTTCAGATCCAGACACAGACGTAGGCTCCTCTCCTTCGACGACGGCACCATATGAGAATTATGGGCTTATCAGCCCCAAGCACTTTGGGGACTGAAGTATTCTTGAGTCACTATTCACTAGTATACACCTTTCACACAACACCGGCTCCTGTTAGCTTCAGGAATACCATGCACTGGTTCACTGTTCAAGGGTTGATCGATAACTCCGAAGTCCTTGATACCCGATAAGTCCAGGTACAGTAAATTAGCGCGCGCGCGCGCGGTTTTGGTGATGTCTAGTATGGCCGACGTAATGCGGATGACTGCCTGTATCTTTTTACAGGATGGAAAGGAGAGGGTGGACAGACAAAATTGAATGCGTCAAACGAAACGTTGACATGTCAAATATTATTGAAAGGTGGCGACACCATATCCCCCCCCCTTAAAGGGTCCCTTTAAGAAAAAATATACTTAAGAGCCCATGAGAAAACGCTCAATGCGTATGAATTGGTTAGTAAATATATACACGTAAATATACCATAAATAGGCAATACAAATATATATATATAAAAATATATTACATACACTTATGACCTAACTTAACCCTAATCGAAGCAATATTCGAGAATTTAACTATTGATTCGGAAGTGGACATAAGCTAATAACAAGACGGAAGTACGTTAACCCGGAAACCCTCACAGTTGCTACAGGCACGACTCCATCCCGGGATGGATATAACATCACATAGTCATTGCGGAGCAATATAACCGGATGTACATTGAAGTCAAGTTTAGAGTTAGCGAGGTGGCCGCTAGCGCGAACTAAGCCACCGCTGTCTGTACAGTTTAAGTGATCAGCAGGCACTGCAATAGTGCTGTGATGAGAAATTATTTTCATTAATTTACATAAATACACATTTATACGAAAAGGTTTGCTCCACGACAAAATGTGCGAGGCAAGATCATGGAAAGCGCAGTGCTTTACATGTGAATGTAAAGTTTGTAATGTCCTTTGGTTGGGCATAGCTTGTACGTCCAGACCATCATAAATCGATGATACGATTGGTTTGAGCCAGGCCCCAAAAGGTCCATTGAACCACAAAAGGCATAAGTCAAGATCATGCTGCCAAAATACCTTAATTAATATTTTGGCATCTGCGACGGTGGGAGCAACGAAACTCATTATGTCCCACAGGCGGGCAACGGCGGACCAGATTGAACGTTTAGTACATCTAGTCTCGTCCGGAACCGAGATTTTATGGAAGAACGCATCGCTTTCTGTCAACCAATGCAAGCCAAGTATCTTATGCTGCATCGTTTTATCAAATTCCACCTCAGTAGGCAGCTTGTGCGAATCAGGTAGGTTATCTAACACCGCGCGAGAGTTGCTATTCCATTTCACAAGATCCCATTGCGCTCCTTTGAAAAGATCAATCATCTGTCGTGACGCGGCGACCGCTTCATGTTCCCGAGGGAGAGAGAAAGCGATATCCTCCATGTACAAGGAGGGCAGCACAATGCTGGCCGCTAGCGGATATTTCGCACCGTCGTCTTTAACGAGCTGTCGCACCGTGCGCAATGCATGGTACGGACTCGACGTTAACCCAAAGCAAACGCGATTGAACTGGTATAATACGAGCGGGTCTTGTGAATTAAACCGGTACAAGAAGCACTGATAACGACGATCAGCTTCACGCATTATAATTTGCAAGAACTGCTGGCGACAGTCTGCCGTCATAGCGACTGCATGAAGACGGAAATTCAAAATAATTCTGAATAAATCGCCTTGCAAGTTCGGGCCTGAATGCAAAAGGTCATTCAGCGACCGTCCGGAGCTGGACCGGCTGCTGGCATCCAGGACTATACGAAGCTTAGTCGTATTCTTATCTTCGCGTACGACTCCGTGATGCGGGATCACATATATAGGAGACGGATCACGAGGATCATACGAAGGCGCAGGAGAAATATAATCTTTCTCGAGATAATCCCTGATGACGTCATCATATGCCGACCTCAATTTAGGAGAAGCATCAAGCTTTCTTTCGAGGCACATGAATCTTTTGCGAGCTACGTCTAATGAATTCCCTAGGGAAAATACATCGTCCTTGAACGGCAGGCCAACAACGTATCTGCCAGTTTCAGGATCGCGAGATGTAGTCGAAGAATAAAAATCTTCACATTCAATATCAGCGGGGTGCTGAACGGGAGCTGAAGGAAGCTCTTCGAGTTCCCAGAAACGCCTGACTAACGAGTCAATAGCAGATGGCTCTTGAACTAGACAACAAGTCAAAGTCGATTGAGCATCAGAAGAATGTATTGCAGGTGCAGTACCTAGAAATACATAGCCTAGAGTGGTGCGCAATGCACCAGGCTCCGGCATGTCCGGTGACGTATATATGTCGTCGGACAGAAGAAGGCGTCTAAACAATTTAGATCCTATCAGGAGATCAATCTCTCCGGGCACTCCATAGCTTTCATCGGCAAGCTGAGTGCTGCCAAACCGTGGCAAAAGTAATTTATTTACCGCAGTGGTAGGCAGTGAAGCCGTTATCTCGTCCACAACTAACGCAGAAATATCGTAACTGACGTTGTTGTCAAAACGAGAATAAAACGTTATTTCAATGGGACAACTATCAACCGGTTTCTTAATACCTCCGAATCCATTTACATAGGTACGACCCGACTCAGTTAATTTTAAACCTAATTTACTACAGCAATTTTTGGTAATAAAATTACTTTGAGAAGCTGGATCGATTAACGCGCGAATCATTTGTCTATCTCCAGAAGCGTCGTACATAATTACCTGAGCCGTCGGTAGTAACTCTGTCGTAAGCTGTTCATTCATGTCAACCGTATTATTAACAAACACAGATAAGCCCGATGGCACAGTATCCGTAGCAGTCGCACCGCTAGCACTCGCCGCCGCTTGTGATAATGCAGGACGAGCGGTATGCGCGGGCGCGGCGTGTGAGACGCTCGGCTTGGCGATTACCGAGTTATCTGGCTTAACTACGCGGGAATTTTCAAAATGCAAACTTCTATTATGCGCTTTCGAACAAATGCTACAGTTGTTTTTCGATGAACAAGTCGATATTTTATGAGAAAGAGAAAGACAACGAATACAAGCGTCGTTATCCTTTACGCATTTATAACGATCGTGAGGATTCATTTTGTTGAAAGTGTCACATTTATAAAGATGCGTATGCGATGAACCTTCACATAAGCATTTCTTACGTACTGACTTATCAATTGTACTTACATAAGTTAGTAATTTCGGGGCAGGCTTAATGCTGCTATTTTTGTTATTTTTAGGCTGATTAGCCGAAAGCGCGTTTGAATAAGTGCGCTCAAACACTTTAGCGCGATTCGCCATAAAATCTATGAATCGATCAAAGGTAGGTAATGTATTCACTAATTTAGTTTCGAACGCTCTAACGGACTCCGAATCTATCTTTGTCATAGCTATATGCAATAAAATTAAATCACTCAGCTGACCATCATCCAACTTCAAGCCTTTTAAAGCGCTTACAGCGCTTGCGAATTTATCATTAAACATTTCAAAGTTTCCCGCGGAAGCTATTTGAAAAGGCTTGAAATCGAATATTTGGTTTAAATAAGCTGAAATCAGCATGCGCTTATCTTCGAACTTGTTTACTAGCGTGCGTAAAATTAACTCGTAATTATCTGCGCACGGAGATATGCCTGCGATCGCCGACCTAGCCTTTCCCGTTAGTTTCGGTAATAAATAGTACAATCTCTCGGCATCTGTGAGCGACGGATTATCATGCACTACACTTAAAAACGTCGTATAAAACATTTGCCATGATTTTATATCACCATCAAAATCTAGAATCTGAATCGGTGCTAGTTTAGGTTTCGCTTTAAGTAGGTCAGCGCTCGACTTGGGAGGCGCGCACGTACTTGTTAATTTAGACTGAGTTCTTTTAATTGCACTGTACAGCGTCTCAAAAGCGTACAGACAGCTGTAGTTCGGTTTCGCGGAAGGATCTAATTCCAATAATCGAACATTATAATCGTCAACAATCGATTCGTACTTATCCCGCAACGAGTCAACTTGCGAGGATTCGTCGAGAAAACGTTCCTTCCCGTCACCTACTAGTGTATCGGATTGCGTAGATAAATCAAATATTTTCTGAACAATCTCGAATATAGCTTCGCGTTTCGATAACAATATACATAACCTAGGATCGCGAATCTCATCACCACAAGCGGAAGCTAACGAATCGTTACTCGATTTACGTACAGGTTTCGGAGGCATTGTGATAACTTATCAGTAAACAATAAAGCAATGTCAATCAACTGCCGCAAAATAGATCCGTTATCTTCAACTAGTGTACAACAGTTATAAAATGCATGTAACTTATGCTCAAATATATATTAATTTAATTATAATATAAATATATATATATATATCTGTTAATAATTTATAAATACGTATTAGAAAAATGCAAGTAGGTCGTTAAAATATATTCGTCATTATTACACGAACAAATTAAGATGGTGAGCACGCGCAATGCGTAACACTCACACGAGTAGGCACGTAACTTGGCCGGGTTATACTTCGAGCATTACTTGCACTATCTTTTTGACGTATTGATATTCGAAGGTAGTTATTTCAAATAAATTATGCTTATGAAATGATTATGAGACCACGAAATATGGTTCGAAAGACAAAATGAGTGGCACAAAGGCCAGTTTATATGGTTTGAAGAACTAATTATGTGATATAAGGAACAATTATCCGGTTCGAAGAACCACTTTATGTGGTGTTAAAAGGAACAATTATCCGGATCGAAGGATCAACTTATGTGGTGTTATCCGGCTCGAAGGACCAACTTATGGTGCCGCCAAAATATAACGATGGGCAACGTAGGCCCAGTTTGATTGAGTGGACTGTATAGGTAAAAGAAAAGGGTGGAATGTGAGGAACTTACGTAGGAAGGGAGTTCAGATCCAGACACAGACGTAGGCTCCTCTCCTTCGACGACGGCACCATATGAGAGTTTTGGGCTTATCAGCCCCAAGCACTTTGGGGACTGAAGTATTCTTGAGTCACTATTCACTAGTATACACCTTTCACACAACACCGGCTCCTGTTAGCTTCAGGAATACCATGCACTGGTTCACTGTTCAAGGGTTGATCGATAACTCCGAAGTCCTTGATACCCGATAAGTCCAGGTACAGTAAATTAGCGCGCGCGCGCGCGGTTTTGGTGATGTCTAGTATGGCCGACGTAATGCGGATGACTGCCTGTATCTTTTTACAGGATGGAAAGGAGAGGGTGGACAGACAAAATTGAATGCGTCAAACGAAACGTTGACATGTCAAATATTATTGAAAGGTGGCGACACCAATTATAAAAATAAACATATTATATTAAGTAGAATTAAATCAGTAGACATATTCGTACATAATCGTATGTACAGCTAGCATAATATTACAGCCACATTAAATATGCAATTTGAATAACTTGATAAAAATAGTTCTAAAGTCTTATTTACGCTGTTTGAATTTTATGCCAAATATTGTTATTTTAGGTTTTAGATTATTTTGAGAATTTTCAGAACCCTACAACTCTCTCTACATTCGATTACTATGAAGTATTATATTTAGAGTCCTTTAAACTCAGACTCTCAAATTACCTTTGTCTTGCTGGAAAACTAGGGGAAGTGGTCAGAACTGTTAAAAACTTATAATAGGCCTGTTTAAAGCAACGCATTACATACAATGATGGGTATTCCTGGATTAACGACGACCCTTTAGTAGCGATCTAGTAGATAGATACATAAACTTTTTATTGGACAGGAAAAATAAATAGGTCATGGATGAATGCCACAAACTAGTAGAGTATTTATAAAATATAATTATGTTTTAAATGTATTTATTTATAAAGTAATTCAAAGCACCCCACTATTGTAATAGTTAATTGGTAATATTATCCAAATAGAAAAACAAAATCATATGTCAAAAATAAAATGCAATTAATATATATTTTTTGAGATAAATTAACATTTAAGTAAATGTTCACTACTGTGCCATAAAAAACTCACCCCTATTTAACTTCCAAAACCCCAACGAAGCTCCAGTATGTAGAAAATCCACTCAAAGACTGATAAACATTTTATAGTTTCATATATTTTATACAAACAAAATTGAAAATTAATTATGCAAAAAAATGTTGCAACTATTTTGAGTGACATTCGAAACGAGATTCAAAATGGGCCGAGTTTTGTATTTGCAAATAAATTGATCTGTGATGCAATTTTTTTAGCTGATATGTTCTAATTAAACTACTACGAAAATAATCTTTGTAGTCATATTTCTTTTTACGGAGGGTCGTGATCCGCTGATTTTATTTATTGGGGGAGCTGGGCTTTTGATGCCCGGGTCATTCCGTCGAAAACGCAGATCTTTGGATTTCGTAAAGATACTTAATAAATCGTGTAACTATAATTACAAATAATCATTTTTGCACTTTTGACGCTATTATGCGATAGATTTGTGACGAACACATTTGAGTCACGTACAAAGTTTAAACGTTTCACTATAATATTAAATAAATGTTTACACTGAAAATTAAACATTTATTTTATCTTTATCCTAGTCTCTGTAACATTTTTGTAGACATATTATTATATTTTCTTCTGTAAGCAAACGTCAGACTTACTCCAAACAGATGAGAAAATTGCCCTTGTTTTGATGCTACACACGAATCTGAAACGATTTGTTTCCCTCGAGGAAAGTCTATTTCTAGACACAAATGTTTACTTGTATAAGTATTAGATATTAGCCCTCTAGGTAATAGAAGGCTCAAGATATGTCGGTTATACAAGTAACAATAGGATCTCAATATCTTTTTCCAATTTAAACGATTTTGTAAGTAAATTCCCAAAATATTATTAAAATAAAAATATATGACACACTTAGGAAAAAAACACTCGGGCTCAAATAACTACATTATTGAAATTATTTAGTTTTTAATAGTAGCCCTGTCGTTTTTTTTACACCATAAAAGTAGTCATAGCCCTAGCATAATGCGTAACCACATGAGTAAGCGACACTATTGCCTGAAATGCAGCATCTCTGGAATAAATTGCTTTCAATGAGACTGACAGGTTACTGCCTAAGACTCGATAACATAATATCCTGGAATATTATCATTGGCATAAGTAGTACCTCGTGTATATGTTACGGCAAATGTTAGAAAATCGAGTAAACCTAGGTTCACCCGGGTTGACTTAGTATTTTTACCCATGTTTTTTGGGTAAAATAAAATAAATGATAATTTGAGTTCACCCTCACTGACCGGGAATTATCCAAAAAGCTTAGGTAATACTAAGTAAACCCAGGAAACCTGGGTCTACTCTACCTCCTAGCATTACCCGTACTTAACATAATACATTAATTAAACTTCTAACCCTTCAAAAATTGGTTTGTTGTACCTGTCACGAAATTGTAAAAGCATTAACACACATTTGTTAAAAACTGCTTAGTATTCTATACTTAATAAGTATTAAACATACATGTTTAAACATTGTGTGCATTACGAATGTGGTAACTATGCGAATTGGTTTAAGATATTGGGTTGAAATTCAATTATCTACCAAAAACCCCAGTTTTTCCATTTTCCACTATAAGATCATAAGAACAGGTTAGTTAACTTACACCCACAAGCAAATCCACCACATGCGCCCATTTTATTTATTAAACAATATTCATTAGTCATATTCAATCATTCTCATTTCTAGAAAACTTCAAAAATCGTTTGTCAGATCTTTATTTCTTACTTACTTCTAGAATCAAGCGAGAGTTTCAGAAGCATCTCTTTAAATTTGGTGGACGTTGTGTTGGTTTCATCAAAGGGCACTGTTACAATATTAGATCCTGCTTCAGCTTTCTTCTTAAGCACCGTGAAAATAGCACTCAGTGTCAAAAAGCAGGGACTATTCCCTTTCCCTGTAGACAAATCATTGTTGTGATATAGCATTCCGAATCTCCGCCAGTTGAATTCCTGAAACAAACAAAATACGTATTGAGCATGACAAAATCAATAAATTGAAATGATGTACGATCGATTTGATGAATAATTTATTAAGACTAATCAAGCAAAATATTGACATGTTTGTTTCAAAACCAAAATATACATAAAAATTTTATAGCTCTTTAATTTTCTACTGACGATTGAATTAGAATGGCTATTAATTACGAATGTACATTTCAAATTACGAAATGATAGTTTAGATATTGATTTCGAAGCTAATTTATATGAAATTATTTTAATGATTGTTCAAGTAACACAAATTGTCATCAAATCATGAAACAAGTTCATAAAGAGCAGTATTATTAAAAATATATATAGTTAAGTGATAATTAGTCAATAACTAACTGTATATCTATGAGATAAATCATGTTTGTCTTTCTAGCGTTTATATTCTTTTCCCACGTTAATTTAATACCCTTCATGGTTTATAACCCTCTTGAAAAAATAAAACACCCTAAAATTTGAGATTAAGATAAAAACAATGTAATACTTCAACGACTGCAAAATCTGGCTCATTCCCAAAATTATACATCAAACCAAAATCGTAAAAACCGACGAAAAAATCTCATTTCATCCAGAAAGTTTCATAATAACATGACAAAATAAACCAAGCTGTGGGAACACAAAAGTATGAAACGACTTTGTATTCTTATACAGTGACTTATTAAGTCTAAACTGACTTGAAATTTACAAATTTATAATGACGCCGTCTACTTAGGAACGGAACTTGAGTACTTACTTAAAAGTTAAAATGAATCCAAAATTCGATACTAAGTAATTATGATTAATATTCAAAAGAGATTACTTTTTTATTTCTTAGGTATTTAGTTTAAAGTCCCGTGATATCAACAATGAAGGACATGGTACCCAAGAGAAACCCATGGTTAATGGCCGTGCACAAATAGGCACAACTGAAATACAACAACCATAACAGCATGTACCGTAAAAAAGATCAGGAATAAAGATGTGCCAATGTGTATGTCTGCCCATACGACATCTAGTTATGCACATTACAACTAGCTCGTTAAAATAATGCTATGAAAAATTTAATTTGTTTGTTTTAACTAAAGATTTCACCGAGTTTGAAACGTAGATTTTAACATTGTCGTACGATTGGCTACAATAGGTTCTACAGGTTCATCAGGTTGTTTTAAATCATAAAGTTTTCTGCAATGCGCACCTTTTGCAAAGAAATAGACGACACATATAGAAGTAAGGAAACAAAAAAATTAAACAATCACTTTATTAAAACCTTAAAAAGAAACTTAAAAATAAAAGGTAATTCATGTAATAAAAGAATAGAAACATCCTACGGAAACCACTTAACAAGATATAAGACAAGATATTTAAGAAAGGAAATCGTTAACGATACTGCAATTTTCACTATAAATACGTTCTGCACCATAATCTATCAAGCTGGCCAAGTGCGGACAAAATACTCACTGCAATTACTCACATTTCCAACAAGAACTGTGGTCATTTGCATTAACATTAAATATAGCCTTGTTTGGAAATATGAGTTACTCCAAATTGCGGTGTTCACAACGTTATTATGGCAAAATAGACGTCAAATATTTCTTAGACAATCAAAGCAGATTAACATGCAAGCATTTCCCTGTATTATTTGTTAAAATTTAAATAATCTTACTGCGTATTTTAGTGACAAGTAACGCGTATAGAAATAAAACCTTAATCTACATAAATGTATTTACCATATGAGGCCTCTAGGATGATTTATAACCCAGTTACCATATTCCAAATTCCTAACAGTCACAATAAATTATATTTTTTATGATTCATAACCGCTAAGTCATTTAAAGCGTATCAATCAAAAAGCTAATTTTAATTTATTTCTACCAACAGCAACTAAAATTAATTTGGTAGTTGTTTTTAAAATAAAACGTATTGATTTTTATATTTTCACGAATCTTGGTGAATCTTCGTCAATGACAACGTTTATATTACACAATTTCGGATAAATTAGATTTTACAATGCAATCCTGATATAACTGATAGCTTGACTCCACAACTTAAGGGTAAACTCCAAGAATGGCCTCGAAATGTGATAACAAACATCAAATAGACAAATAAAAGGTTAAGCATAGAGGTTTGGCAAAAACTATGCAAAGGCGAACAGAAATAAAACGTCACAATTCAAAGTAAACAATTAATAAATTACATAACAGAAACCGACATTGAACAATCCCGGGGCTTATTACCTCGAAAATTTTGCGGACCGCCACGCCAGCTTGGGTATAGCTGCCCATCATTCTGATCAAGGTTGTGTAGCTTGGGATTTTGTAGCCAAAAGCTTCAGCTTGAGCTCCAGCGGTTAAGACTGGGATGGCCCAGGGTCCAGCGTATCTCGCCACCGGAGCTATCACATATTCGCATCCTGGCCCAATAAACGCATCTGCAATACAGGTACCCACTTAATGTGTAAGCCTAATTACATATGTGTACAAAACAAAATATAGTTTGACATAAAAATTAAACATGTTTGCTTCTGAACTGAACTTACCTGCTGATCCGTTCACGTAAAATTCGAATGCAGCCAGTGGTCCTTCTACAGAGGAACATCTGGTGTCTCGGTAATCGACCAATATTGTCCACCCAGGCAAAGGACCGTCTGGTCGTGTGACAGCTGGTACTGCCATTTCTAATATAGGCAAAACTTTCACTAAGGAAAAAACTTGATTAGGATCCGCTGGAAGTAACACGCCAAGTTTCAAAATTTTTTCGTGAAACTGGTGTCTTTCTGGTCTCAGATTAAAGTTTATATTCTTGACAAAATATGGACTTGATGACAAATCGTGCGGGTATCCGACTGCGTGTGTGTTTTCGTACACATTATTTGGCATTTCGTACATAGGAGGAATATCAGTCACGTTTAGGTATTCGTAGAATTTGTTCAGTTCCTGGGCTTCTGGAGTTTTTTCGTCGCCATCGGCTTGTCGTTTAGCGGACGTACGATTTTTTCTCATATTTTTACTCTTCAAGTTGGTTTCGTATTTATGGCCATGCCACAATTTTGGATTCTCTCTTGCGGGCCCTTTGCTACTAAGGCCTTTATATTCTTTATTTACATCACTTACACTAACATCACACTTAACTATCACATTAATAACACATAGGTAGAATATGAGGAATGAAAGTAACACTGGCGCATTGAATCTTGTTTTGTTTTTAATCTCGTATGCTTGAGCATAGTCCAGAGTATCACTAAGTTCTTCATCGTAAATATTTCGTCTCTTTCTGATATTTGCTCTGTTAGCATAGGGTCTTTGTTTACACCTCAAAGTCTTCGTTTTTCGTGACCGGAGAATCGTGTGAACGATCTCCACCATCTTATGTTAGAATTATGTCATTTTATTGGTTTATATTTCATTCCACTTCGTCATTCTGTTAGAACAGTGTGAATCAAATAATTTTTCGAATATATTAATCGATTTTTTTTGTTAACACATACTTAGGGCAAAATCACGCAAATCAAGTGAACAGTTGTTATGTTTTATTTTGGGCTTGTTACATAAAAATATTTCATGCGATTCCTGACAATTTCAATCTGAAGTACATATTTTACTTTACGTACGATTTGTAATCGTTGTCTGCTTGTGCAGTATATTATGTTTCTAATATTATTATATTATTAGGATTACTTTGGCAAGTCAAGTAACTTCAAACATCATAATTGCTCTTGCGTAAAACCTAACTAACTGTTTTAGACTGAAGGTCTAGATTCTACTGAATATGCATGGATTCACTAATAACTGTCGTGTCATAAAATTTTGATAGTCTTTAATTTAATTAATTAATTATGATACTTTTATTTTTACAAAGTAATTTATAGTCCCCTAATGATTGGGTACTAAAAAATTTGCGGCCGTTCAGAGAATGCAATAAATTTTGGTTTAATAACATTTTGATTGAATCAATGGCTTATTTTAATCTTATAGTGCATTATTTTAAAAATTAACTATTATTTATTACTGATTTTTATTACTATGACATTTGTAAAAAAAAATATAAAATGATGTTCAAAAGTTTGTTCTGGCAGTCGTTTTGCTAATGATGCGAAAAGTAAATATTTGTTGAAATATTTTCTTTCAAGATATTGCTATTTCATACTAAAATTACATTCTGGTTGAAAATAGATCATACCGTGTACAAAATGGAACATGTAACTTAAACGAAAGCATAACTTAAAACGCTTTTCTTACTTTAGGACGTGAATATAAATTATTATAGAATCTATTGCTCTACTGCTATCTGGTCGTACAGAAAGAAATAATGATATTAATCGAGTAAATTATTGATTCACAGAATAATTTGCTATCAGGTGATTAAACACTATATGTTGTTTTTCTGTTCATTGAAAAATCGGCCTCTTGCAAACTAATTACACCCAAGGTCAGAGTCCAAACCATATAAAATTAAGTTTTGAAGATTATATAAGATACTTACTATATTTATTCAAGTGTCGCATTACAATAACAACTGAAATATCTTAAGCAGACAAGGTCGAGGAAACATACAATAGCAATGTCAAGTAAACACACTGAAAATGTGTAAATATTAAACATCTATTTATAGCTTATTACTTCATGCGGAAATGCATTGTATGCATTCATAAATAATATTTATTAAGTAACTCCAACTTTAATTAGTGAATAACTGAAATATAAAATATGTTTTAATTCCTGTGTTTTAATTCATGTTGACCTAAAATAATAATTAAAATTTATTTGAGATGTATGCACAATCATGACGACCTCGTTAGCGTAAAGGTTACCATGCCGGTCTGCTAATCAGAAGGTTCCGGGTTCGATTCCCGGCCCGGTCAACATCTTTGTGCTTGACTAAATTTGTTGGCTGTGGGTCTGGGTGTTAAATATGTATTTATATAATTATGTATGTATGTATATGTAGTATATCAGTTGTGTTAGCAACCATAATACGAGCTAGAAATGGTTCATTATGGGGCTAACCAGCCGTGTGTGAATGTGTCCTAATATTTATTTATTTATTTATTATCAATCATAGCTACTTTACTAGGACTAAATACTACGTTGGGATGTTAATCATTCCATCAAATTATACCTACCTACGTGGCCATCTTTTTAAAACTGGTGGTATTTTTTACGATTTTCATAATAAATATTGTATAATTTTGACCCCGTATGAAAAGTTTGTTATGTATGGTACCCACTCAAGTAATCCAAAAAAAGATACAAAATCGCTAATTAACGTGACAGAACGTTCCGGAATATTATTTGAGAGACTAGTGTCCGTGTATCATAGTTAATGAACACGGAGTTTTTAATAAAAAATAAATATTAATGTCGCCAAATAGATTATGCTGATTAATTAGGTCTAACGGCTCAAAGTACTCGTAATTTACTTAGTTTCGTTAAAAGTAACGAAATAAGTAGGTAATTATGTAAAAACAAAAGTTACACGTGCGAAACGTATTATAATTATTTCTTGACTGTTCCGTAGATAAGCTAACAAATTGATTGCTTATAGTGAAATGTTCTCAGCACATCGCACCGTTACGTCTTTGTGTACGAGCTTGATGGAGGTTTACTAGTTACTGTAGACGTTTCGTAGTCATCGATATAACTTAATATAAATAACAAAAGTCTTGACAATAATAATAATTAAAGACTCATTGTTGTCAACTTTGTATAACACGTGGGATAATGTATGGTTATCTGAAATATGTATAACATAGATTTGTTGGCCGTGTAATGGTAACAACAGTTTGTATTTGATACCAGTTTCATGTCCAAAAATTGTTTACAGAAACAATGACTTTTTATATTTGAAATAAGTTTGCGTTTGGCCACAGCTTGCTTGAATGTTGTTTTTCGTTCAAAACGACATCTTTGAATTTTTAGATGTGCTTTTCTAGCGAGTTTGTTATTATTTATTTTCAAAATGGCGTCCCTGTAATATTTACAGAAAATAAATACTCTTAATGTTCGTGTAAATCAAGTCATACATTTTTATATTCATACAATGATGATGATAGCCTAAGTTAAGTTAGCAGATAATTCTTATGTAAAATTTCAGCGTAATGCAGTATCTTGTATCCGTATCCGAGTAAGTAAAACAATTTTATGATATTAATATGAATTGATTGGGATTTGAATATTTATTAATTAAACATATTACTGATCTTGCCCTAAAGATTATAGAATACTGAATGAATGAATGAATGAATTAATTAATTAATGAACTATTTATTGTCTATGAAACCAGGTGTTATATTGATTGTCATAAAAAACTTATATCTAATTACTACTTCTCACGTGACTTTTTTGTTGACTTTCTGTGACATCTGTTTGATTTATTTAATTTCTGTTTATTAATATTTATGTGCTTTTAATTTCTATAACTTGAAAAAATAGTCAAAATAAATGGTATTTGAAATTGAATTTCATTCGTACAAAAGTAAACTATAATCAGTCTATGACTTGAATGTTCGCAACATTGTAAGTCAAACAATCCAAAAATAACACAAGAACTCAACCTATTACCAAATTACACTCAGCAATAGCTACCCACTTATTATTCTAATCACAATTCCCGAGGCAAATTATGCCAAAATTAGAGGATCAAGAAACAAATTCCGAGAGAATTGTCGCCAAACGCAATTTTGATGAGTTAAATTTGTTGTAGTGGTAGATAAGAAATGTAAAATAAGTAAATCAAATTCTACCAAAAAATAAATTACGAGTATAAGCATACAATTTTTTTTTCTTCAGATACATTTCAACTAAAAAATGTGCGGTACATGGTATTAATGATGTAATGTCGTACAAACGTTTAAGCGAGTAAGGCTCGGTGGGAAAACGTCTGCTTTTCAATCTGACTGGGTCTGGTTCGATTTCATGCCCACACCAATCACTTGATTTTTTTCATGTGTGTGAATTTTCACTCGCTTCGCAGTGAAGGAAAACAGAGTGAAGGAACCGAAATGTCGGATGACCACAATGTCCGAAGACGTGTGTTATCCGCCAACCAGCACTTGGCCAGCGTGGTGGATTATGGTCTATATCTCTCTCCTTGCAAGAGAAGGCCCCGAGTCACAAATGAGAACGTGTGGTTGTTTGTGGTCTGCTTATGCTTATGGATGCATATAATGTTTGAATTTGAATTGGAATTTGAATTGGAATTGGACTTTGAATTGGACTTTGAATTTGGAATTGGAATTGGACTTTGAATTGGATTTGGATTTGGACTTTGAATTTAAATGGAATAAGAATTTGAATTTGAATTCGAACTGGACTTTGAATTTAATTGGAATTAGAATTGGAATTGGAATGTGAATTGGAATTGTTATTTGAATTGGACTTTGAATTTAATTGGAATTGGACATTGAATTTAATTTAAATTTGAATTGGAATTGGGATTTGTTTTAGAGTTGGAATTTGAATTGAACTTTGTATTTGAATTGGAACTGGAATTTGAATTTGAATTGTAATTGGACTTTGAATTGGAATTGGACTTTGAATTTGAATTGGAATTGTGATTTGAATTGGAATTTGAATTGGAATTGCAATTTGAATTGGAATTTGAATTGGACTTTGAATTTGAATTTGAATTGGAACTGGAATTTGAATTTGAATTAGACTTAGAATTTAATTGGAATTAGAATTTGAATTGGAATTAAAATTTGAATTTAATTGGAATTAGAATTGGAATTGTAATTTGAATTTGAATTGGAATTGGAATTTGAAATTGAATATAGTATATCCGACGGATGAGCAGTGTATGAAACTGGGAGTACAAATCTAAAATAGCTTAACATAAGCATAGCCCTTTATTTCTCACAATCAGGGATGGTTGTGAGAAATAAAGGGCTATGCTTATGTTAACAATATTTTTCATTGGTAAACAAAATTGCTCGTATAAAGAAATTACGAAGCTAAGCCTATGTAACCTCCTAAGCAATTTGTTCTTATATACTCGTATTTCATTCTAATCTGCCTGATGGTTAATATACCGTACGTAAAGATACTGTTTTTATCCGTTTATATGTAAATTTAGCTGACTTTGACATTTAACTCGTAAAAGTAAGGTTTCTTTATCCTTTTATAATTTTGAGTTTGTAGCGGGGAATTACCATAGCAATTAAACTGTTGGATATTTCACGTGTATTGTGTTATTTTTAAACAAACCAGCTTGCGTATAAATGCCGTTGCGATGTTTTCATAGTTATGAAGAAGAAAAATAAAGATAAATTTAATTGTTTAGGCTTATACTGCACGAACGCTTTGGTAAATAATCTACATATATAGTAAACCACGACGACCTCGTTGGCGTAATGGTTACCATGCCGGACTGCCAATCAGAAGTTGTGGGTTCGATTCCCGGTACGGCCAACATCTTTATGCTGAACTAAATTTGTTGCTATCGGTCTGGGTGTTAAATATGTATCTATATAAAAATATGTATGTATGTATATGTAGTATATCAGTTGTGTTAGCAACCATAATACGAACTAGAAATGATTCAGTATAGGGTTAACCATATGTGTGTGAAATGTGTCCAAAAAAAAATACCTGACTTTTGACTATGGTACGTTGGAGAAGCCTTTTTGCAGAGCAGCAGTTTATCCCCCGCTTCGTTTAGCAGGATTGCAGTTGTACATACTCATTATCTACATACTACTACTACTATGACATAACATTGTTATCCAGGAAGGAAAATTAGCACTTAATTAAACGAACAATACTCGGAGTACCGTGAGCTAAACAAAATAAAAAACGTTTACATCTGCATATTTTTATAAACGCTGCGTTTTTTTTTCATTTTAATTGTCATGAACGTAGTAACTAGACATAATTATAATTGTTAAGTAGTAATTGCTATATTAAGGTCAAAGTTTATTTCTATTTTTAACATCAGATACTCGTATCAAATGTTTACAGGGTTAATAAGGAAGTAAGTACTATTTAGCTAGCTGTGGCAACAGTTAAAAATATGTTTTACATTTGTAAGCAACTATAATAATAATAACTGAATCAGTTTTTTACACATAACAGCTAGCCATTTTAACTAGCAAAACACGTAACTGTATGAGTCAGGTACACTTTGGCTGAGAAGCACGCATAGTCGGAAATTACTGGCTCACAAAGTGGCTCTAGGAACATACCGTTCATATATAATATATAAATACATATATTTAAATTTAAGCATCTATAGGATAAAATTTGCATCTGAGATCGTCTTAGAAGAAATACCGGTATAAACATAATCCGATAATCAATGAATAAATCGTGTCTCTTTCAGAGTGCAGGGCGCAGAGTTTGTCTAAAACTTTGTATCGATAACTCAGCAGTGTCGTAACGCTATGATTGGCTACCGCAAACACCCACGTAATTTCAGTAGCCATTCGAATCAGGCCTCTTTAGGATTTCCGTATTATGAATTTGATACATAATAAACAAAGTGCCAAGTAGGATCTTTTCCAGCAGATTGTATTGTCAATCTCGTAATGCGAGAATCCTTGAAATGCTCGATGCGATTGGCTGGCGAAACAAGTGGGTGCTTACGCAGCCAATCATGGCGTTACGATGCTGCTAAGTTATCGATACAATGTGTTTGAGTAGTTCCACACGAGACACTCTGAAGTAAACATGATTAAGTAATTGATTATCGGATTATGTTTATACCTGTTTTTGCTCTAAAAAGATCTCAGTTGCAAGTTTTATCCTATGAAAGCTTAAATCCAAATATATTCGAAATTTAAACGAATATTAAATATGAACGGTGTGTTCCTCTAGCCCCTTTGATTCTTCTGACTCCATTAGGTTGACTTTGTGCTATCACATAATTATTGAGAGCGTGCTGAGGACAACCAGGCAGTCTATGACCGGTCGAACGTCCCAAAATCATTGAAAGATCAGGTAGAGGAAGAACATCTCCGACTCCAGGCAACCCAGTGGCAGGAGACGGCACAGAACCGAGAGGAGTGACTTCTCTTGGTATGGGAGGCCAAGATCCAGTTTGGGTCATCCCGCCAACAAAGTAACCACTTTATTGTTTGTCACTGTACTTACGCACATACATACATAGATGCATGAAATTATAATTCAATCGCTCCACAAGAAGCGAATATTTTTTAACCAGCTAATTTCCACAAGTGAAGTATTTGTTTAGGTAACAAACATACATCGCAAAAGAAATATAAATGTAAACATTCTAAATAACGGGTCAGTGTTTTCAAAATACACGAAAACATTTTGGACTACGGCACATTAACGACAATTAATTATAAGTATCAGTGAATCAATATTTGATTGATCAAAATAGCTATAAAACTTCTGATTAAGCTAATCAAAAATATTGTTTTTTGGAATATTAATAAAGTATCAATACAGCTTTTCACTTGATAGTCAAAGCAGGCTCTTATTATAAGTTATTTGTTGTCATTTACTAAAACTCGTTGTTTTTTATTATTTTCCCATTTATTAATTCTAAATAATTGGAGTTAAAATAATTGAGTTGCCTGGAAAGGATCGCTTATAGCGATAAATTCACTAGTCAAGGCACTAGCTTTTAAGTACTTTAATTGTTTTCTGAAATTTATTTTTTCTGTGAGTGTTTTAATAAAGTCTTTATCTATCTATCTATTTAATACTGCGTTTTTTGTCGCGGCTCCAGAAATCATTTTTCCTTAATCAAAGATTTCTTGATATAATGTAACATTGCAACTTTCCTAAGCAGGACATATTTATAAATAACTTCTGATCCCCATCACAGCTACATTCACGTGTCACGTTTTGCCCCATATACTTATAAGACATATAAGTATGTTAGCACGTTCGCACCAGATGTATTATGAACTGGGGACCTTATACTACATTTGTGGGGCAAGGTTTGTTTAGGGTCTTCTTTTATTAACATTTTATTGGGTACAACCTTTTTTTTGTAAACATGACTACTTGTCTCCCTAGGCTTTGATACTTTGTGTATCAAATTAACTCACTAATATTGTAAGTGCGAAAGTGGGTGTGTGACTGTGTGTGTGTATGTTTGTCACTACTTTAACGTTAAAACGGAAGAACCGATTGCGATTTAAAATTGGTGTGGAGATAGTTAAGACTCTGGATTAACACATTAGCTACTGTTACTGTACATTATTAAAATAGTTTAGTGAATGTATAGTACCATACACATTTTATTTCCTTTTATAACTTAAAAATAGAAATAAAGTGTTTTTATCTCGATACAACCAGCCAAGTTTTCTACGAAATACGTTTTCTTGTTTAATTGTCAGTTATGTAACGTGTGACTTAAGAGGACGTCTATTACAAAAGCGAGGCATTTTTATAATGATTCGACCTTTTTCTCTCTATGGTGAGATTTCTTGAGATTTTTTCCAAGATGAGATTTAGAAAGAAAGAATCATTTATTTTGTGACACGAAATAAAATCGACAAAAAATAATACACAAGAAACATAAAAAGAAAACATTGACGAGCCACAAAACCGGCCCCAGCTCAGCGTGTGCTGACTGCAAGCAATCAGCGCTGGTCTTCCGCTGGAGCCTACCGGTGACGACACATACGAAATTACAGAAAACTCCTTACAAACATTATACAACAAATGAACAAAATAAATAAATATATAACACAAATAGAAAGATCAGCAATAAGTAGATAGGTATAACAGTTAATAATTATTTACATTTATTTTCATTTACATTTAGAGAAATGTACGCTTGCTTGATCCCCTCCCATTTTATAATTTTACTTTTTTTATTTATTTATAATTATTTACTTTTCGACAAAACCCCTATACAGCTGCTATTCTTTTAATTTAATTTATTGATTATTATTAAATGAAATACTGACGAGTCCATATTGATGATAGTTATGATTATGTTTATATAATGTAATAATTATTTAACAATATGACAATAAAGACATTCTATTCTATTCTATTCTATTCCATGATAAATATCAATCTGTTAGTGGTTGGAAGGTGATGAATAAGTGAATGAGAGATGAATGGTATTAATATTATATTTTTGTTTCCGTTTTTTGTTCAATTTTTTTTTTTTATTATGTTAATTGTAGCAAGTACATGCACTAGTTTTAAATAGTTAGTCATATAATAAACATAGACGGTTTGGCTAAAATGATGTAAGATTATGTTTATATTTAAATAAATGAATATGAATATGATTGTTACTTCTTCACGCTCTAACGCCTGATCAAATTTTCATAAAATTTGGTGTGTTAGACCTTGGATTAACACATACATAGGTTACTTTTTATTTTATTTATTTATTTGATTTATAGGCGAGCAGCATTATGCTGATGTGCCTATACCACACTGAGTTGAAATTATTTTTTTAATAGTTCACATAACGTCCACTGTTCAATGTCAATGTTTAAAGTTCGCTAGTGCACTGTTCACAGGTTAGCAAGAGATTAATCCCAGATTAACTGCATTCTGTCCCGTATTACAGCGGGTTGCACCGTGGGGCACAGCTAGTATGTATATAAAGTAGACTATAATCTTCTTCTCCTTTACCATTTCCCACTAGGTGGGGTCGGCACAGCCTGTTTTTCTCTTCCACGCCACTCTATCAGCCGTCATCTCCACATTCACTCCCTTCTCATTCATATCCTCCTTCACACAATTCATCCGCGTCTTCTTTGGTCTACCTCTCCTTCCGCAACTTCTTACAATCATATCCATACTTCTTCTAGTTACATGCATCTCCTCTCTACGCATTACATGTCCGGATAAAGTAGACTAATCCACATAAAGTAGACTATAATATCCCCAAAAATTAACCTGGGAAGTAGGACAATAAAAAAGAAAAACCCACGTAATGAATAGACGCGCGGTCGAATTTTATCTATATAAGGAACTCCTCGCATGACCATCAAAATCGACTTGACCATGACTCTGGCGCAAGTATGATGAACAGATTAAGCAACAGTTGTTACGTGGCACACCTTCGGTTCTAAAAATAGCGCGCCGTTGTCGACAACTTCAACTTTACGAGCATGTGCGATTGCGCAACAATGTTACCGGCATTTTTGTTTCTAGTTTTAACGAATCAAGTAGCTAATTTTAAAACTCACTTTATTGTTTTAGTTGCGCAACAATGTTACCGGCATTTTTGTTTCTAGTTTTAACGAATCGAGTAGCTAATTTTAAAACTCACTTTATTGTTTTACTAACTGCGCTTTACGGTCTTCCTCGCGTTCGTCCGAGAGGATAAAATAGCCTATGTGGTCATGTGTGTATGTGTGTGTAGATCATATTGGTACGTATAGGACTCAGGACTTTCTCTCACGAGGATAAAATAATAGGCCATTATCCACAACGCTGGCCAATCGCTGGTCGGCGAATATCAAACGTCTTCGCATATTGTGGTCCTCATACAAGTCGATTTCCTCACGATCCCATCACCATAGAGCAAATGCAAATCTACCATAACCAATAAATACCATACCATACCAATTATGAATAAGCATAACTTCTTAAAAAACAAATCATTGGTGTAGGGAACGAACCAGGGGCCGTATGATTGAAAAACAGACGTTTACCGAGCCTCAATATTATATTATTTCTTATGACACATTTTGTCGTAAAGAAACGAATAAAATAAATATAATTATGATAACCTGTTAAAATGCGTTACAAATTCTAAGTATTTAATCGAATAAGAATATTGTTTATATAATATAAATGAATGATAACATGTTCTATACGATACGGCTGACTTGGCAGTTGAAATATGCGCGGTATGAATAAAACTGTAAACAATAAACAAAGGAAGTTATAAACTCATTAACAATAGGTACGTATGCTTGTACCGATTTAATATTCAAGTGGATATAGCGTAGGCATTATGATTGAAAGTATATAACTGAAACCAGCGAATTAGAATAAACGGAAGAGTCACTCCATACAATTGCCGCTTAGAATTTGGATCCATCTACGTACATAATTATACTGCTATCCCAACGAAACTCACGCACACAACACTCGCACGCGATTGGTCGCATCAAGGTCAAGTGGCGCGCGGGTAGCTGTTTTGCGCCGCCCACCGCGGTATTTTATGCGTGGACGGTGGAATAAATTTTTTCAGCCTTATTACTATTCTATTTATTTTAGGTCGCTGATTGAAACTGATGCAATAATTCCCATGGCATCAAATCGTAATTCACAGTGGCATCAAATTGATGCAATAACTCCCATGGCATCAAATCGTAATTCACAGTGGCATCAAATTGATGCAATAATTCAATTGGCATCAATTTCAATTCATTCCTTCCTGAATGTTAAAATGAGAGAGAGCAAGCGACTTTAGAAGTCTAAACCTACATATGAACGTCACTTTCATTCAATCACTACGCGAAGAAATACAATAGTCTATTCGTACACAGAGTTTTTTGAGCTAATTTTACAAGTAGACGGGTGATTTTCCATTTGGCGTTTCCAAAATTAGTAGAAGCTCAAACTGCCAAATTACACCAAAACCAACCAATGTTACGTCTGTGCCTCGGCTTACTAAAGTGATCATCGAGCTTAAGCTTCGGTTAATGCGGACGGCCTTTGGATGGGTGACCGTGCAGCAGCTTCTCATAGGAAATGTGGCATATACATTCGGGTGCTACCGTGGATCAGACACGTCATTTTGTATGTCCCGGCTGTTAGTTTAAGTAAAAATAGTCGTGTAGCCAAGTCAGAGGCTTGCGGGCGGCTTGAAAACTCTCAACGCCAGAGCTTGGCCACTTAACGCAACAGAGAAGAAGAAGACATAAACCTATTTTTAAAAATGTGCTGGTTATAAATAACCCTGTATATGATAAAGTTAAATTGTAGTTACATAAGTGTCAAGTCTAAAACTAACTGTGAACAAAAAATTGTAACAGGTTGTTATTATGACTTATTAGTTTAATTAAAACCTTGTTCATTTTTTAGATTGACATTTAACAAGCTATTAATGTTACGATTACATTCTTATGCTATATTGGCTCTCTACTTAATGATCAGTTTCAACCGAGTTCAATTCTTCTGTATGTTTTTTTGTTTTAGTTTGTGATGTTACCTCACAACTCTTTTACGTCATAAACTAACTAGCGGTGCCGCGTGGTTTTACCCGCGTCAGCTTAAGATAAATTGTAGTCTATGCATTAAAGTTTCAGTTACATCCATACCAAATTTATTAAAAATCGTTTTAGCCTTTTGGCGTGAAGATAGGTAACCAAAATAGATACTTGCATACAAATGCTTGCTAATACGAGTATATACGCAACGACGATCTTGTTGGCATAATGGTTACCATGCTGGACCGCCATCCAGAGGGTCCCGGGCTCGATTCCCGACACGACCACATCTTTGTGATTGGACTAAATTTACTGGGCTGTCGATCTGGGTGTTTAATATGTATCGATATAAAGTTGTGTTAGCAACCATACTACAAATTAGAAATGGTTTAGTACGGGGCTAACCAGTAGGGTGTAAGATGTAAATAAGAATAGAAAACAATCCACCAAGTAAACAATAAGAACTAAATAAACCAAAAATAGTTAATATAATGCAATGCTGTTTGTAAGTAGGTTTATGATAGTTTTCACTGGAAATGATATACATACGAGTACATACATCATAATCATAATAATTTATTCCACATAACATAACTATTTATAACAAAACTCAATAAAATTAAAACGTAGCTTTTCTTATGGTGCCATATACATTTTATCAAAATCTGTTCAGTATTTATTAAATTGAAATAAGTTTTAAAATCTTTAATTTCACACTTGTTTATCGATTAACGACTGCCATATCACATCTCAGATCAAAGAGTTGCGGCAACAAAGTATGAAAGTTTGATTTGACAGCTGATAAAAAGCAAATATTCGTATTGCTTAGTCATTCAATTATGAACATAACTAGCCGAGCCCCGCGGGTTTACCCGCGATAATAGGTATAACGTGTCAATTCAAGGTATTGGTGGCGATTCAGCGGCACACACGACCAAACTAAAATTAAAGAAGCCCCGTCTCTTTTCATCTTAGGTGGCCAGAAAGAGACGGCATGTTCTGAACCACACACAAAACAACTAAAATCACGTCAAATATGAAAAATTTAAGCGATTTTAGAGCGCACCCAATTGTATCAGCTCTAAATCTGCCATGTTTGACGTGATTTTAGATGTTTTGTCTATGGCTTAAATCGTATCATCTCTTTTTGGTCATTTATGACGAAAAGAGACAGAGCTACTTTATATTTAGTTTAGTCGTATGTGCCGCTGAATCGCCACCATTAGCTACCTCCGCAGCTAATTTATTTAAAATTGAACGTGAAGAATTAACTGAAAATAAGAAAAGTATGAAAGAAGAAGTTCCTTGCCATATTCCAAAAGATGCAGTCGACACAGCAAATTTGCTTTTTCTACTCCCCTCTAACAGCCGCCATCTTTACACCTTGAGGGTAGGGCATTTATCTAGTGCTCGCTTGGCTCGCAATCACACTCAAGTTGAAAAAGCTGTCGCTAAGCACCTAACAGTATGCTCGCCCTCCAGCCAGTGTGTCACTATCTTGTGTGGTTGCGTGCCCTGCTGGTCAAATACCCAGTTAGAATAAAAAAAATCTCTACACTCACACCTACATCATTCACACTTAATCCATATATTCTTCCGTCGGTAGAAGTAAAAGTAACATAACACACTCACAAACTTTCGCATTGTAATATTAGAAGGTGTAAATTAGTCTGACAAAAAATGCTATCATTTCACTACGCACTTTTATCACACTCATTTTAATGTATTGATCATGCAACTAGACAATTTAATCAATCGTAAATTTTTGTGTCTTCATCTGTCAAAATTATCGTAAAACACATCCGACAGGCCAATTATTTTTTTAGTACCATGTTTTGATTATCAGTATTTGTATATATTTAAAGTGTATAGCGGTATTTGGAACTTAAACATGTTTTCTAAAGCCTAGCGAGAAATTGCTACTATGAATAAATTGCTAATAAAAGTTTTATTCGTGGTTAAAGTTGATTTTACTGGTTACAGCTGCACTGTGTTATTAAAACGACTCGAAGAAAACGTATTAGGTTTTTCAAATTAAATTCATATCGAATCAGTAAATAATAATTTTGCTATTGTAAACTTTAACGATACGACATAATATCAAACATTTCATGCAAAAAAGGTATGATTTGTTTAAAAGGTTGGAACTATGCGTACCTACACTTAAAAAAAAAACTCTGGATGTAAAAATATCGTAACGTTTTTAGTACGTAAAAGTACAGTTAAAACTGCTACTCTGTTACTAGCGAGCCATAAATTTACAGACAAAAAAAAACATATTTTTAAGGCTATAGAAAAAAAAAATCTTTAAAACCTTTCTTCTAGCACAGTAACTAAAAGAAAAATCACGTTTCCTTACATTCTACTCGCGTTTAAAGGTCAGTAGAGCAAAGCTTTTAGAGCGCTGGAAAATCTTTCACAGTTTTCTTATCTGGTGTTCAGTCTATTATACTGGATACTTTGAGATTTTGCTTGACACTTACATAACATTATTACAAGTTGCTTTTAAAATTCCCTAACTATGATTTATCTTTTGATTTTAAAAACTTGTATTATAATAAGTAAGAACTCTCATGAATTCTACCACTTCTACCCACTTCACCATTATTAGTGTCGAAACTGTAAATTACTAAATTCTAATTCTAGAATCTAGTCCAATTTAAAATCTAAATAAATAAGAACACACAGGCAACGTCCGGTCTGTCTCAAGTTACAAGTTGATCGCGAGATTTTTCGAAATTTTACTCGAAATAAATGAAGATACTGGTAACGATATCGATAAACAACAAACGTTATATATAAAAAAAAAAAATTACTCCCGATACTTTGATTGTCAGCCATTTGATGTTTAGTAAAGTGTAAATGAATTTTACTAGTCAAGCCCTTTTATAACCCATCATCTGGCTACCGGTCAGATACTGGTCGTTTTTTTTAAAGTTATTCTTTGGAATCACAGTTTGGAACCACAGACCAAGTGATAATAATATTACCTGTTACCTGTTTAGAGGTAGTAGTGAAAAATGGCATGCGTAATTTAGTGGCAATGGCCATCTTGGTCCGATTTTATAAAACATAGCTAAATAAACTCTCGGCAACTACACCTTTGAAAAAAAACTAAATCAAAATTGTTTCATCGGTTCTCCACAGACAGACACACGCACACACGTCAAACTAATAATGCCCCATTGTGTTTGCGTTGGAGGTTAAAAATATCAATCAATATAAACGACGATATGATGACCTCGTTGGCGTAATGCCTCCCATGCCGGACTGCCAACCAGAGGATCCATGGTTTGATTCCTGGCACAGCTAACATCTGTGTGATGACTTGATATTGTTGGCTGTCAGTCTGGGTGCCAAATATGTGTCGATATAAAGTATTTGGGTATGTATATGTAGTATATTAGTTGTGTTAGCAACCATAATACAAACTATAAATGGTTATGTATGGGGCTAACCAGCCGTGAAGGAAATGTGTCCTAATCTTATATATAAAATTTTCATGTCACAATGTTAGTTACCGTACTCCTCCGAAACAGCTTGATCGATTTTTACCAAATTTTAAATGCGTATTCAGTAGGTCTGAGAATCAGCTACTATCTATTTTTCATACTACTAATTGAGGCAAAACAACGTTTGCCGGGTCAGATAGTATTGAACATAATTATAAGCAACTCACGGTTGAAAATCCGAAAAGCTCAACCTTTGAACAAGTAGACATTTATAAACTTGGTAATTCACATTAATATTTTTGACACGCAGCACTTTAAAGCTTGCCCAAACCAGAACAAAACTCATAGATAGCAATTATGCCCTAGGGCAAGATAGAAATAAACGTACATATACATTATGCACGATCATACATTGATCGACTACCAAACAGGTATACTGCCAAAAAAATATGCCTAAGTATATTTATCGCACTATTCAAATAAAGATCATTGCTTATCCAACTAGCTGTCATATTAAATCATTATAACAAAATTGATCGCAAGTGTTAAACTAGATATCATATTACTTGATAAGAAGTGTATAGTTTATTTTGCAAAGAGAATTTAACACATTAAGAGTAGAAAAAAATGTCTAAATCTCCTTTTCACAGTCGATAAAAAAGATAACTTAGAACAGATATTATTATAGGAAATTATAAATAGTCACATTTTAATAAAGTTCACGAAAAATATGAGTGATAAGCGGCAGCCGTATCGCTAAAACCAATTACTTCAAGACTAAGACTATCGTTTAAAATATAGCTTTTTTTATCTAGGTGCTTACGTGGGTCGGATGACTCATTAGAATTGTAGGTTCCAGCTGTTAAGTAATGTCAGAGGCCTCCGGGCGGTCAAAAACTCTTGACACCAGAGCTCGGCCACTTAGCTCAAACGAAGAAGAATCTCCACTAAGAACAGTCGTAATAGATAAATACCTTATTACTTGCTAAATATAAGGCTCTTTATTATTGCTTTGTTTACTAAGTGAACTCTATTTCATTAGCAGGTTGTCAATTAAGTAAAGGATCAAGTTGATCGAGGTCTGGGCGTTGATAGGCCTAATGCTTCGAAGAGCGCTTAATTTCTCAATAAAAAAGAGGATTTGCTGAATTGTGCGTAGAAATTTAATATTACTTCAACAGAGAGTTTAATTTTCCTATGAAATAGTTTTTGATTATCTGCAGTTTTAGGAAAAAAAAATTACCCGAAAGCTTTGACTGTTTGAATTTTTAATTTTGTAAATGTATATAACATTTTTAAAGCTAGATCGTACTTTGTCGTGATCTGTTAATAAAAATCATTAAATTAACGTAAATACAGTAGTATTTCAATTCATAGGAGAGAATTTGGATACTCGTTAGCAAAAATACACTCCACGTAGGTACTCTTCACTCTAATTGTAATATTTTATTACGGAGAAATTGTAAATGTTATATATATATTCATGCACCACGCTTGAACTAGTAAATAAATAAAAATATCGTAGAATTCCTTAATATTTGATAACTCTGAAATCTTGTTGTTTCAGAGAGGAAGTAAGGACCTTTTTTGTTTCTTACATAAATGCTTTGTGTACATAGTGTAAGTAATTTGTAAATACATAGTGTTGTGTATATAATGTGTGAATAAAGCTAGCGAAGCGGGGACTTATTGCTTAACTTGTCTTGCGACGCAGGTTCTCATGAAACCTACAGCGAGGCGCAATGCTCTAGTAACGCACGACTCAAAAGTCTAATTATAAGTCTACTTTGTATGTGTAATCCGTGCTTAAGACGCAATAAAATATCTTATTATTTTTTTTTATTCTGAAAGCAGCCAAACTAAAATGGGATTGGGCGGGTCATGTGGCTCGTATGCATTCCGAACGCTGGGCCGGGATCGTCACACAGTGGAATCCTCAAGGTCGGCGTAGTAGAGGGAGACCGAGGACCCGCTGGCGTGACGATCTTGACCAGTTTTCGAATGCCTGGCGAGAAGAAGCTATCGACCGGGATTCGTGGAGGGAGTTGGAGGAGAACTTTGCCCAGCAGTGGGACAGTATAGGCTAAAAAATGTTTTATTCTACAGAATGTGTAGAAACACAATTTCTAAAAATTTTGAAATCCAAAAGTTATCGACGGATTCCAATACTAAGACGACATTGATAAATCTGACAGTCTGACACTTAATTGTGTCTAATCAAACCTGATGGTTGAAATTTTCACAGATTATCTATATAACAACAAATAGCAAAAATAAAAATATTTAGGATACAATAAAAGTGTTTTAGTTTTTCGTATTTTTATGCTCAATATTAATAAAGGTAACCGGTAGACGCTTAAGCCTTTTAAAGTGTATTGAATTGTTCATTATTATTACCTCTCAAAATTCAGCATTAAATGAAATTAAAACCTTTACCTTCCATACAACATATGTGTTTATTTGCCATTTTATATAGATAATGGTACGGAACCCTCAATGCCCGAGTCCGACTCACACTAGGCCATTTTTTATTACGCATGCCAACAAATATAATTAAATTAAATTATTATTGCAATTTTATGTAAATAAATCAACAACGCAATAACAGTCTTATATGTATTAGATTAATTATGATGCGTCAAGCCCTTTTACGGAATAAAACATTTGCATTCTGTCCTCGATACAAATCAGATCAGAGGTTACCATTTACTAAGTCATTGCGAGTTGAAACAAACATCATAGTATGATGTTTGTTTCAACTCGCGTATATAAACTTACGCGGACATAAACTTCTTAATATGAGTCGAATATGGAATATCCTAGTTTTTAATACAATACAAATAATAATACTTTTTACTGCTATATTAATACATAATTCTAAAAAATATAAATTATAAGTACACATATTATTATATCTATATGATTATATTATATTGTTTATAGATTATATTTATACTTTGGCAGAGATTACTTTTCCTCATGAACTTAACACTTACTCGTGCATGTTTCAGAAACTTTTACTCTCTGGGACGAATTAAGTGTTACAGTAGCATATGTTGTGGCAGTTACGAGTCACTGCCTACCAATAATAGTCTACCAGAAAGAAGATAATGGTGGCGATTCAGCGGCACACACGACTGAATTTAAAGAATATAGTATATAAAGAACATTGTCAAAACCACTAAAATCACGTCAAATGTAGAAAATATAGGCGACTTTAGAACGCACTCACTTGTATCTAAAACTACCTGCACATTCCATATTTAACGTGATTTTAGTTGTTTTGTCTGTGGTTCAGAACGGGCCGTCTCTTTCTGGCCACCTAAGATGAGAAGAGACGGGGGGGGCTTCTTTAAATTTAGTTTAGTCGTGTGTGCCGCTAAATCGCCACCTCTATTTCTATAACTAAATTGTGTGTATTACCAGAAAAAATATATAATAATTTAGTAGTAAAATGCAGATAACATATACTTATCATCAATAAGGTACGATGATTGGTCCGCAGAATTGGTCACCTGTCATTTTTACGGGGAACTTTAGAAGTCCAAAATTTTGGCTTTTGAAATTATGGAGTAGATAAACATACCAAGCATTGTTATCAAACATGGCAATGCTGCCAGCATTTTGGGCACCTTTGCCTCCAACCCCGAATTTTCTCAAGTAACTTTAAATTAAGTTTTAATTTGTAAGAAGTGTGTGTTTTTAAGTGATTAAACGGTCATCTGGCCATGACCCATTTTGCATTTTGATACGTTTGGCTGGCGAAAAACGCCAAATAGTAAAGAACCAGTATCTTGCCGCTTGCTAGTTGACGGGTTAAAATAAAATAAAAACGAATACTCAGTGTAACATACAAAAAATAAAAATTAAATGTAAATAATGTAATATTAAGACCACAGTGGTTTGGAAAATTGTGGTAGCTCCCAGAATCGAAGTGGGTGTCAATATCACGTCGAAACGTGAGACGCATGCCCTAGTTCACACGTGCGACTGTATCGAACAGTCTACATATTGCTTGACCGTGAACTTAAACTTACATTCTTGTTATCTTCCGTAAAACAAACGTCACATTCTGATAAGGAAAAACATCGAGGTTATAAGCAATTAGTACGTAACGACAGATCGATAGATCAATGAAGTTACATGACAATATTGATAATTTACCGACAAAGAGAAGTCTACTGCATTATCTGGTTCATTTGCTTTCGTCTGTATGTACATAATATATATGTTGGTTCTCATGTATACGCCGTAATTCTGAACCGATCTCGACAAAAAAATATTGATGTATAGATATTACTACTCTTAATAATTATTTAGACGCCGGCGATTTTTGATTGGAATGATGGTTCTTACAGAA
Organism: Mellilla xanthometata; assembly: GCA_035578125.1. Lineage (NCBI taxonomy): Eukaryota > Metazoa > Arthropoda > Insecta > Lepidoptera > Geometridae > Mellilla > Mellilla xanthometata. Next base: position 7,275,059 of record JAPUBQ010000026.1, read on the forward strand.
AAGGGAGAAATTTCTGCGATATTTCTTGATAGATTTTAATTATATTTGGCAAAGTGTTTAAATACCGTGATATTATATTTTTTCCAAATATTAATAAAATTAGTCAAGCAATTATTGTGCTATGAACTGACAAAGTTTCAGTGATTATCAACGATGTCACGATTTCTACTAAAGTTTGTAATGAATTGAATTAAATTTTTGATTGCACTATCTATACGTGAATAATTGACGACCTCGATGGCGTATGTATAGGTTACCATGCTTGACTGCCAATCAGAAGGTTCCCGGTTCGATTCCCGGCACGGCCAACATCCAAGAGCTGAACTAAATTTATCGGTACCTGGGTGTTAAATAATATATATCCATATAAAGTATGTATTTAAGTACATATATGTAGTATATCAGTTACGTTATCAACCATAATACATACTAGAAATGGTTTAATGGGGCTAACCAGCCGTGTGTGAAATGTGTCCTAGTAAAAAAACGAATTAATTAAGGCTTTGATTGCTCTTATATCCATTACAGTAGTATAATGGGTTTAGAGCAGCCATAATATAATTGATAAATGTATGGCATAAGTAGCTATACAATACAATTATTATCACACTTATGAGCAACAATGAATTAAATTAACATCATATTATATTACCAGCCCATAGTATAGCTGGCATTAACGAGGCTTCTAAGATATTGGATCTGATCTAAGTATGGCTGCAGGATTTAATCCTGCTAAGAGACAATGGTGCTTTTATCAATGGGTCGTTAGGGTGATAATGGCATGCACGTGACTTGAAATCGAGATGGCTACTAAAGTAATTTGGAAGTTTGGTAGATAAATAAACTAGAGGCTGGGTGTGTAAGGGTTTATAAAGGCTATCGCACAGTAGTTGGAGCCGAACGCTTCGCGTGAATCAAAGCTAAGAAAGCGGACGACGAACATGCTCCACTTTAGTCCTATTATTTAAAATAAGAATATTTTTTTTAGTTTACTAATTTTTAGTTTTTTCTATGCTTTGTAAATATTATTCTTAAGTCCTGTACAATACATCTATAATTTATAAATTATGTGAAAAAATAAGAATATTATTTTAGATAGTTTTATCTTACAATTACAGTTAGACCTTGGATTAACATAAAGGCTATTTTTTATCCCAAAAACAATTGTGGTTCCCGTGGGATACGCAAATATAATCCTTAATATAGGAGAGTTACTCTTTCCAACGGCTAGGCTAATTTTGTTGAGATTTACTATGAAAATAAGTAAGACTTCGGATTAACAACAAAACAAACTATTTTTTATTCCACATTAAATTCTTTTATCCTGGTTAAACCGAGTAACAACGTGGGGTGCAGCTAGTTTTTTTGTATAATGAATACTCATAATTATAAAAATTATAATCTTTTGAGGTTATCTCACACTAGCCGAAATCAAACGCGTCTAATAAATTGAAGTCAAGAACATAGAGGGCGCCCTTGTATGATCCGAAACAGTCAAGAGCACGAGCTGTCAAAATATAATTAATATATACGAATTATTTTATAATATAAGATAATTTTAAGTCTTTGATATAATTCTTTATGTTCTTATTTTAAAAAAAACACAGTTCTTGATACATCTTTGTTGTTAATTTGTATATATTGCCGTGTAAATAAAAATGTATAATGTATATGTAGAAGTAAGAAATTATTTCTATAAATAAAACGTTTTTTTCGGCGCATTTGTCTTAAGCTAATATGTGATCTCTTTACACATTACGAGTGCTTAGAAACGAACGTATTTTATAAAAAAAACGACTCGAAAAAGATCTTAAAAACTCGACATCCATCTCTTTTTTTTCTTGAGCAGAGTATAACTCAGTTTAAAACTATTTACGACATATTTTCACTAGCTCTCTTATGTTACTTAGTAAAATACTTACTATAATTATGTATGTACAAGGATATAAAGTTGACATGTTACAAAGTAATGAGTAAAATTTGAAAAGGAAAAGGGTCAGGAGTATCGCCACCGCACACCCAGCCGGTTCTTTGATGTGGGTAAATGTTGGTTTTGCCCTTTATTTCAGAATTACATTTTGCATAATTTAAAACGTTATTTTTTTCAAGTGAAGGTTCAACTCTTTCGCTACTTGGAGAATGGCGTTTCTAACATTCTTTATTTAAATATTTTATTTGATCGGTTTTTGTGGCTTTTATTTGGTACATATTATAGCTTTTATACGATATAACTTGGTTCGTATTTTGGCTATGTAAAGCTTTATTAGAATCCGCAAAGTCGTTCCATATAATAAAAGTTTGAGCTGAGCTACATTCTTTATTTAAATTTTTTATCCGATCGGTTTCTGTGGCTTTTATTTGGTACATATTCTAGTTTTTTAAACGATATAATTTGGTTCGTATTTTGGCAATAGTAAAGCTTTATTAGAATCCGCAACTCGCGTATAAAAGTTTGAAACAAGAGCTTGGCCATTTATTGCGTAAAAAAATAAAGTTATCATATAATTATACTCGCAAACAAATTAGCCGTTTGAGGTTATTTATTACTAACGCAAGGGAACTTTTTTACAAAACTAATTACATCTTCGCTGGGCCACCAACTCGCCTAATGGTATACGAAGTTGTGGCCGAAGATATATATACCTAAGTTATGTTCTCTGGAATCACATTGAAGCAATACATATATTCCACTACTTAGCGGTACGCCCCATGAATGTGGAGCCAAATTGTCGAGTACAGATTTTTATGAATCTCCACAAGGAAGGAAAGGATTATATAAGGCAGACCTCTTACTGTAGTGGAAAGTTAAAGAAGGGATGAAATTGTGTCACTCCTGCGCACACAGACCGAAGAGCAAAACCTAAAAAAAACTATTTGACGCTTGATTTTCCCTCTTAACACTGTCAACACATCATCAGCTTACTGGTATGCATTTACCATATTTCATTGAACGGAATTCTTTTGAATACACGTCGATTTCTCAGCAGAGTTTTAAAATATATTCTTATAACACTTTTAATTTTGGAATTTGCCACTAAAGAGTCCTATCACTTATCGCTTAACCAGTAGAAAGAGCGTCAAAAATTACATTTATCTGCATTGTTAAGTCATCGTTGATAAAACAGTGCATTTACCATGTTTTACCAGTTAGCAGACGATATCTTGATTACGAATATCACCATAGAAACCAGATCTACTTTTTATAATACCTCTACGAATATAGAAAACGGTTCCGTCTTATCTATAAATAACTTCAAGGTTTTATTTATAGATTCAAGTCAGACTGTTGCTATCTAGTTATATGACCATTGCAAAAAAATACTAAATTACTAGATAATGAAATCTGAACCTTAATACTTCGAACTCTGAGTTGTATTAAGCACAATTAGTGTTGAAAGTAGTTATAAAATAAAAGCCTGTGATTGGTTCCTTTTTAAATTAACTTTATGGGCGTGTCATGAAAACAAGTTTAATTCCAAGTTAGAAAGTAGAATGATGCAAAATTAACCATTTCAGTCCATGTGATCCACATTTAGAAATATTGACCGTTGATTTGGTTTATTTGACCAGGCCAGGGAGCATCTGCATTAACTGCCCAATTTAGCTTTACGAAGCCAGAGAAGCTTTCGTTTGTCTGTCTGTATGTTTGTATATTGGCTGTTGCGTAGAAGATGTAATGTCGAATCAATCTTGATAGAACTTGTTGTACAGGTATCTAATAAATACCTGTACAATAATAGATACCAGTATATAATAAATACCAGTCAGCTTAATAGAATAAAAGTTAGAGATTTAAAAAAAAGATAAGACAAAACAAGTCTATAATTATTACGTACTACTACAATTTAATATGTAACCTTTCTTATGTAATATGATTCTTGCAAAATGTTCTAAATTGATCGATCTTAATAAATACAATGCGCAAGCAATTGTTCAATCCAAACAACATCTTTGTCTATTAAGTGAAGGAAGAACAGTCGAAACAAAAAATAAAAAATTTGAGTATTTTAGTCGTCGGTGATAGGCATTTGGTAGAAAAAATGGTTCTAACAAAAAAAAAAAGATCTTTGCCGCAGGTGCTAACTATTTAGAAGTCGATGTAAGTGAAATTCTGCAACCAAATTTATCGAGTGCAATCCGCACATACCTTGAATAACAATAATTTGTGTAGGGCTAGGATCGAACCAAGGGCCGTCTGATTGAAAAGCAGACTTTTTTCCTCCGAACCACACTACTATTATACGCATTCATAATATTAAAATGATTGTTTATTTTCTGAAAAGATTTCTATTATAATAATAAGAACCTAAGTTTACTGCCTCGTTGACATAGTGGCCTGTACTCTAAACTTGCAAAGCGCGACCTTCCGGGTCGATTCTGTCGGTGATTTAAGAATAAAAATTGTTTCGAGTGAGCCAAGTGGAAATGGCCCAGCTCTGGCGTCAAGAGTTTTCAAGATTCCTAAGGGCTTCTGCCTAGACTTTACGTGTCATCCGACACACAGTAGCGCCGAGATGTAAACACCGGTTTTAAAATGATAAGCTCACCCAAGTTCACCCATGCAAAGGCTTCGGTAATCGCATTGGATCACCAAAGTTAGCTGAACTCCATACACTACTCGGGTTTCATATAATCATAATTTGCGTTAGCAAAAGAAACCTTCGCTATTAATTTAATTAAATACACGATAATTTATTTTTGTTGATAATTGGGAATCCTATCAGAATTCTGATTTGGTTATATTACTTTTGTGCATGAAATTACGATTTGCTCAAATAAATAAAAATAATTTTGAGAATCGGTCCACAAATGGCTGAGAAATCGGTGAACATACTTAAAAACAAATACGTACAGTCGAATATATAACCTCCTTTTTTATTGAAGTCAGTTAAAAACAACTAAGCAACAATCACTTATAATCATTTTAATCAAAAAAACATTATTATCAGTTTCAATGCCAAAATTGAACAGCTGTAACGTCTTTAGTATTTGTGCCGAAAATTGTCAGTGCTTCTTTCGTACCCAAAAACCTGTTTAGTGTCAAATCTCACACCAAAATTACCACATTTAAGACGTTTCGATAATGCCCCTATTTATACCTACCTGTACAGACGTACTGGTAACAAACGGAAAACCTTGTGAAGTCACGTAAAAAAATAACAGCAAAAAAACAATTACTAAAAATATTTTTTAAATTTTAATCTGTAGTTGTTTTATGGAAATAAAATGTTATTTGGTGCATATTTAAACTGTGATTATCAACAATGATATGAATATAATAAACGAACTATAATATCGTCGCCGTAGTTGGAAAATTAAATAACTAACAAAATCAAAATTGCGAGAAAAACGCGATTTACTGTTTTTTTGCAACAAAAATGATGATAACTTTTTTTTGAAAAACAATTTTGCTGTCCAAATTTTAATATGTTAAAGATTGATAAAGCATCTAGTTATTCATTCAGGGAAATTTTATTTTAATTGATTCGTTTGTGAGAAAAGCAAAAAAAAGCCACTATGTATTTCTCCCTCGCCCAAAATTTTAATATTTCATGTAATTATTTACTTTTGCATGTTAGTTATTTAGTTCTCCTTCGCCAATATCTTTCATTAAGATATAAAAAGCCCATAATAAAAGCACTTATTTAATTTTCCTCCAACGGGAAAGTTTATAATTGATCTATTATTTATTTATTACTAAGGCTATCCAATCCAATTGTAAGTATTGATTTTTGATTACTAAGTAAGTTTTAACAATTTCTTGATTTTTTTTATTATTAATAATATATCTAACATATAACGTCAACATAAAAAAGAAAATATTCAAACATTCTTATGTTGATCATCCAAGTCCTTCGCCCAAACGTGCCCATCAGACTCGCAGCATTCCCCCGCTGTATGGCAAGGGGAATTTTGCTGTCTTAGGTACTGCCCAGCCCCCGGGTCTCGCCTTTTCTCACGCAAACGACGCCCAATGTCTACGACAGATTTTTGCCTCTTCCCCCCACTGCCCCGCTACTTTGACAGCAAAAGGCACAAACTCATACGCCGATTCCAGGGCAGAATACTTCTGGTGATTACTGAGCGCAGCCGCCTCCACCAGCCACTCTTTGAGTAGCTGGAAGATGGCAAAATGCGAAGGTACTCACGCAAATGCTACTTTCGTGAGTACCTTGATTACCTAGCTTGCCCAGATAAGACACCATCCTTTATGGCAAGGAATCAACGTAAGTCTATCCGCCCGTTTACCGTCGGAGCGCGATAGGCCGGGAGGTTTCAACACGCAGAGAACTTCGGCTAGAACCAGAGCCCTCCTTAAAATTTCATCAATGGCATGATACCTAGGTCTGCGTCCTGCACACCGGGAACAAATAAGAGCATGTAAGCCATTCGCCTCTACTCTCACGCCACAGATGCAAACGTGGGGCTCACAAACCACACAACCGAGTCGGTATCCCGCAGCCAACCCTAAAAGAGTCGTCGTCCAGCATTGTGTCCAGATGAGGTGAAGGTAGGCTCCGGACTCCGGCTTAGCGGCATTGAGGCGAGCCAACTCGGTTCCTGAGACCCCCACGCGCATGCGAGACAGGATGTGGGAGCTTGATAAATCATCTCAACACCTTTGTGAGTTGGGCTTCGTTGGCAAAGCTGCACCAGTATGCATCGCTACCCAGACATCGTGCGTCTCTGATGCAAAAGGGATGGTGAACGAGTCCCCACATTCAGGCAGAATATGCCGAACCAACCCGGAGACACCATAAGCTGATACCAGGAAAGCAATGGTACCGCACTCCTGTAAGCACCTAACACCCAGACCTCTGAATCGGACAGATTAGCCTGGCACCATTGCTCCTCAGTGAGACTGATATTGAGCCGATCCTCGATCACACGTTTCAAACTGCCATCAAATTGAAGGACCTCGTTCGGGAGCTTCTGTGTTGGCACCGTACGCATGACATAAGTCAAGTTGGGCATCCCGAAGCAGGCCCGCAAGAGAACCATAGAGACGTGTGCCGGCAGGTGTTGAAACTGATCAGCCCGTGAGGTCAGAATCTGTGTTTTCTAGTTATAATTATATTCGACTGCATATATTTGTTTATATTATGTTCACCGATTTCTCAGACATTTGTGAACCGATTCTCAAAATTCTTCTTTTAATTGAATGAGTCTAGTCCTGAATTGGTCCCATTGGCACCAAGTTAAGATCTGATGATGGCATCCCAGGGAAATCGAAGGAAACTATAAAAAGTTAGGTTAATTATACGCCTGAACAGATTCACGCTCAAACGGCTGTACTGTCTAAATTTCATCGATAGATATTGATGAAATTTGGGATGAAAATAGGTTAGACTATGTGCAAACACATAGGCTACTTTATATTCCGAAAATAATTACTGTTCCCGTGGGATGCACCGGATAACACATTTCTTTTACTTCCTCTAGCTGTACTGATTTTCCTAAAATTTAATATGGAGGTAGGCTAGATCTTGAGGGTTACTTTTTATCTTAAAAGTAATTGATGCTCCAGTGGAATGCCCAAATAACTCAAAAACCTATTCTACTTCTTCCCGCTAGCTCCTCTTAGCAGCCCTTAGTCTGGCTAACAAAGGTAATCTGACGCGAACATCGAGGCTATGCAACGGTCCACGCGGCCAGTCTTTGGATGGGTGACAATACTGCACAATACTGTCATTTAAAAATGTGGTACTTTCATCTGGGTGCTACTGTGGATCACACAACAATTACATAATTGTATAACCATCACATTTCATGAGACACGAAATATTACATAACTGCCTTTAATAACTTTTTTTGAGACCGTATTGGTCCAATAGAGCACAAATGTGTCGAGGGAAAATTAAACAAAAGACTTTATGCACTTTATTCGCTCTTGAATTGACGCATGGGTGTAGTTATCTAATTATTTCCGAGTTAGCTTCTTTTCCTTCGCTAAATTATTCTCTTATATTCGATATTTATTTTTCCAACTATAGTGTGTTGTAATGTTTATGTGTAGTTTATTTTGTGATTAATTAAGATATTACAATTTTAGTGAGACAGAAAGATGCAGCTTGAATTGGACTTTATGATAATGCAAAAAAGTCGATTTCACGAAAATGGTTAGTTATTTAATTTTCCAACTACGGCGACGATATAACCAAATAAAAAGAAACGTTAAAGGGCTTTTAGTTGACAGAAGGAAATACATATGTTTCATACTTAAAAAAAATCATTTTCGAGCGCCAATATTAATTAAAATGCGAATATCTTTTTCATCAGGGCAAAAACGTGCAAATTCTAATTATTACGTCAGTTGGAACCAAAATTTGTGAAAATATTCTTTAAGAAGTTCTTTCGTAGTCTATCAGACATTTTTTCAACAACTTTAACCGTTCATGATTTATATATAACGAGAAAACTGCAAATTCAGGATTTTGCCCATGATATCTCGTTAAATCGTAGGACCAATGTTGTTTGTCTAGACATAAAAAAGCTGCTCTTGAAAGGTTTTCCGTTAATCATTATTTACCCTGTATGTCTAATTATAGACGCACCAGACATAAATATTTCTACCTATACAACCAGTTGGCAAGGTTACCATTTGGAGCCGTTTTTGTTTCTACTGGTTGCAGCTAGTTCTATTTATAAATTTGATATTTGCTTTTGTCTGTATTATGTTTACCAAGTTTGTTGATAACTACCATGCCGGACTCTCAACCAGAGGGTCCTGGGTTTGACTCCTGGCATTTGTTGGTCTGGGTGTTAAATATGTATCGACGTAAAGTATTATACAATTGATATATGTATAAGATTTAAAGAAGATTTTTTTCAGGAAAAGATATTTTTGCGTACAATAATAATCCGAAACAAAAAAAAAACTCACTTACTTACACGTAGTATATCAGTTGTGTTAGCAACCATAAAACAAACTAGAAATGGTTTAGTATCAGGCCAACCAGCCGTGTGTGTAATGTAAGCATATAAATATTTATTTTATTTATTTATTCGGATCAATCCTATCCAGTCAAGAATGCCTAATTTAAAAATCATCTCGTATCTCGGTCTTTGAACCAATTTGAGCCTTCTGAATATGATGATGATGAACAACTTGGACCCTTTTCTCTAAGTTGAAGGCATTTCGTATTTGTTTTTAGTTGCTTTGTGATTATCAACGGTGTCACAGGAAAGGAAAAATAATCTGTTTGTGTAAAAATCTGTGTGTGAACGCGGGTGTGCTTATTGTATCTTCTTCTTTATATGTATACCAATCACGTTTAATTTAGATAAAAAAACTGGCCAAGTGAGGGCTTATCTAAAAAATGGCAAAAGAACACGTTTGGGAGACTTTGTAAATTATATAATTTACTTTTAAAGTTAATACATAATTTAATATTCTGTGAATATTTTGAGAATCTATCAAATGTCGTTATAAAGATCTAATAAAAATTTGCTTAAAATGTAGCACGTTTCTTGTATGTGAATCTCTCTTTAATATTTACTTTTATTTTAATTTAATTGTATATTTTTAAAGGTAAAACTACTAAATATTTCGTAAAAATAATAAGTTTCTTCCTGTTATCTTTATTAATATTGAGCGAAAAAATACCAAAAAAAAAAACACATTAAACAACATGCTCTAACTTTTTTCATCAAGCAAACCTTACATGTCTTATACAAATGTACAAGTAGCTGTAAACCTAAATTTCCTGTACAATAAATCATGTCTTTCTTTCTTTCTTTCTTTTTCACCTTACAGCTTGGTGAGCGACATTCTTGCTTAAAGTAGAGCATGTTTAGTCTAGAATAGCTCTAAATCTTATATCTTTAAATGAGCAATTCTTGTATTCGGAATCGGCTCCAACGATTTTCATGAAATTTAGTATATAGAGGGTTTCGGGTAGAATAAAGCGATCTAGCTAGGAATCTTTTTTAGAAAATGTCATATTAAAAAAAAAACCTAGCAAAGCTCGGTCAACCAGGTACTGTATGTTTTATTACATTAATATTACATACAGTATATTATTTTAACGCGTGACTCCAATTAACTAGAAAGTTAAGCACAGCACAGTTCTTACGTCACGGCAAATTCTATTAATAGAAAGCTGGTCGTCCCAAAATAGATGTTATAATTATTCAAATTCAACTCCTAGCTTGGTTTTTTTTTCTCTAAAACTTTAGTCACAACTAAACATAGACGTTTTTGGTGTTAGGTTTCTCTTATCTAAATCTTTACCGCTGCTATTTAGATTGACTGATAAAATTAATAAACAAAGCAGTTCGGCATACTATGTCAAGTCCATGATAAGGTCATTACCACTACTTATTTACTAAAGTTTGAAGAGCAAGTGTAAATTAAAAATATGAAAGCCTCTGACTGATAATTTTGTTCCGGACATTTGGATTTCAAATTTCTCGTATTTCATTTTATATAATCAAGCTTTTTCATTTGATAGATTCAGTACCTGGTTGACCGAGCTTTGCTCGTTTTTTTTTAATATGACATTTTCTAAAAATGATTCCTAGCTAGATTGATTTATCGCCCCCGAAACCTCGTATATACTAAATTTCATGAAAATCGTTGGAGCCGATTCCGAGATTCCAATTATATATATATATATATATATTTATATTTATATTATATAGATATACAAGAATTGCTCATTTAAAGATATAAGATAGATTTGATCTTCATATTTGGACTACAGTGAACAAATATGTCACCCGCTATTTTTTAGCGGCTGCCATGGTCTGATCATCAAATATAGCTAAGAGCACTTCCGTTACATCTTTCACATAAAAAAATTTAAATCTAAATCCGTAAAAGAGCTACGATGCCACACACACAAGTTGATAGTAGATGCTTCCTGTTAGTCTTAGTACTAGTAGTCGTAAAGTCGAGTCAAAGGCCTTTGGGCGGCTTTAAAACTCTCGACACCAGAGTCTGACCACTTAGCTCATGCCTTTGTATGAGATAAGTAATGTCGAAAAGTGAAAAAAGAATAATCCTTTACAAGGTATTTTTTATTTTGGTCTGCCGTCAACGTTATTCTAAAATTTGTCTAAGAATTGCTGATTTGTTTTTTCGAAGCTGAGGTTTCTAGCAGTAATTCTAGTTTTACCTTGCATTTTATCGCCATGCATTTTCGTTATATATTTGGTATATAATTTAAAAAGCTGGTTTTAAATCAAGATGAAGCTTATTTCTTTTTAAGTTTGCTAAGTTATGATATTGAAAACCTATTTTTAACCGACTTCATTATCTATTCGTAAAATTGAGAAGTCAACAATCTCGAATCAATGTGGTGTTCAAAATGGATATTGTTTTAAATAGATAATTTTATGGTAGTTTCAAAACATAGTAATGTCGTGCCAGGGAAACATTATTCCATATGTAGGTCGCTGGTTCATATCCGGCTCGAAGGACCAATTTTATTCTTGTAAATCACTAAGCGCACCTACTGTAGAGAAAATTAGATTTCGAAAATTAGTTTCGTTTCCGTCTGAACTCAGTGTCATCTAACGTTAATATTACATTATTATGGTAACAGCAATGAGGTTAGTACTAAAGTACTCCTTACGGCATTAAATAATACCTATTTGTATGTTCATTTTACCTACTTTTACTATATAATATATATATATATTATTGCTCCTTGTTGTAAATATGTTGTTTGCTGAAATAAAAAAAATGTATTCGTATTTGTTGTAAAGAAAATGAATGAACGGAGTATAATATACAAATGGAAGTATTAAGTTCGGTTTTCCTTCCTGACGCTATACTCCAGACCGCACGAACCGATTTCCTCGGTTTTGCATTCGTTGGAAAGGTCTCGGGCTCCGTGAGGTTTGTAGAAAAGTAACAAAACTCAGGGAAAACTCGATTTGCAAAAAAATCGACCCACACTCGAGTGGAGCCGCGGGTAACAGCTAGTTATATATATGAAAGTATCACATAGCCTTATTCAGGATGTTTGCCCCTAATCTTGCAACACCAACGAAACATTAAAAGCTCGGAGGTCGCGTAACTTTGCTTCCAAATTATGACTCTTCGTCTAAGCCAACTTTATCGCCTGTGAGTTGTTGCTGTCGTAAAACTCTACGTTAACTTGCTTAGTGGTGTTTTTTGTGCGCTCAGTACTGGAATATAGAAGGTCAAAATTATTATTTACTGTAAAGCGAATAAAGTTTAGAACAACCGTAGGAATGATGATAATTTTTAACGAACTTCAAAAGAGAAGGAGGTTATATGATCGACAGTTAGTATTTTTTTTGTATTGATGTTCACCGATTTCTCAGCCATTTCTGTGGACCGATTCTCAAAATTATTTTTGTCTGTAGGTATCTACTATAATGTGAAAGACAGATACTACTCAATTCGACAAAGAAAACATTTGAAATTTTGTTCTCTTTCGCTCAAACTTAGTTACGAAAGCACTTTTAAGTGTTTTATTAAATTTATTGACGCTAGTTATTCTAGTTATATGTCTGTTATTGTACATTAAATTGAATTAACACAATTCGCTGGATGGTAAGAGATATTATGATCTAAGATGAAGCGCACTTGCCCAAAAATAAAACTCACTCACGTTCACTCTTGCTTTAAAAACCGCTTGATTATAGTTTTCGAGGAACACGGCGTTTGGCGAAGAATTTTACTCGTACGCGATTCGCACAATGAAGGTGGAGGCAAACCGCATACGCGCCTAATGGTACGGTCGCGCCTGCACGACAAAACGATTCCGCCTTAGTGTTTCCTTGTCCGTCCGAATTAATTTGGTTATGATCTTTGTTTGCTTTTTATTATCGAACTTCAAGTCGAAAGTTTTAATAATATAGACTATTTGAACGTAATATGTAGTGAAATCATGCTATTAATTATGTTAAAAAATATTATTTGGTAAAATCCAACATATCCCTTAAACTTACAGATTGAAATTTCATTTCGTCAATAAAAGAAAGTGTTTTATATCGACTGTTACAGCGATGATATGGGCAAAGTTTTGAATTTACAGTGTTTTTGTACAAAATCATAAAAAAATTAAAGACTGTCTAAAAACCACTCTTAGAACTTTATACTTATTTTGTCATCAATCAGATTAATCAATATTATGAAACAGGTTCAAATATATTAATTTTAGATATTTTAAACGAGTTTTTTTATTGTTTTTTAAGCGGTCTTTAAGCTATGTATTTATAAATATTATTTGCCATTTATGTAAATATAATACATAACGAAAAATCTGTAATTTCAACTTTCGCCCTTGTTAGGCCTTAACAAAAAACCGAGCTATAAGCCAGCTAAATTTTAGGCAATTTACCTCTTCATTGCCTTTTTGATAGATTACCTAATACCTAGTCTAGACTCTAGGAACGGTAGCCCAAAACCCGTCTACAACAGATGTTTATCATAATCAGAAAACCATCATCGCTAATGTAGTTTTCTAGTAGGTTTTTTATAAACGGAATTTTATACATACTCGTATTTATCAGCCGAGACATATACATACTCGTATATTCATTGTGATTGATGATGTTTTGAATTTGAAAGCCAACTTAATGTCACAATATATATCACAATCCGGAAATTCTTCGGAAAGAGTCAACATCTCCTGATGATGCCTTGTGGAAAGGCGAAACACGTGTTGAGTTAAGAATTTCCGGATTGTGATAGGTAACGTTAATCTTAATTAATATAAGTTAATTTATCTTAGTTAATGTCACAATTTTTAAATAGGTGAACATAAGCTAGTACGAAAGTTAAATAGATGTCGATATAGCAGCAAACTGGACTGTGTTTACAGAATTTTCACATTTCGGTGTCAGGTTGCTTGAAAATCGAAACCGAATGTAGTTTTGCATTAAAAATTAAATATTTAAGTTACTTTAAATATTAAAGTTCTAGGTAAACATTTAAAAAGTATTTCTTGTAGTCGCTCATATATACATTCACGTGTATATTTGTCTTTGCAATTTTTGTTTTGTTATTATTTTTTTAAGTTTACAAAATTCTAGTTTTTTCACGTGTACCTAATATATAAAAAAAAATAGTTTATACACGTGTGAAAATTATTTAGATCTTTCCTTTTTATCTCGTATTAAGTACGTTCTAACTCATTGGTTCTGTCAAACATTTTAGACAATGAGACCATTAGTTTTCGTTTAGAATCGAAAACGAAACGCTATTTATATATATTTTTATTATCTACGAGAATAAACTATATATCAATGTGCGCATATTCAAAAAAACGTATAGGTTTAGTCATGTTGACGACCTCGTTGGCGTAAAGGTTACCATGCCGGACTGCCAATCAGAAGGTTCCAGGTTCAATTCCCGGCCCGGCCAACATCTATGTGCCTAAATTTGTTGGCTGTGGGTATGGGTGTTAAATATGTATTTATATAAAAATATATATATGTATGTATGTATGTAGTATATCAGTTGTGTTAGCAACCATAATACGAACTAGAAATGATTCAGTATGGGGTTAACCAGCCGTGTGTGAAATGTGTCCTAGTATTTATTTATTTATGTAAACCAAGCCAAATGTATCACTTATATAATCAAGGGGAAAATTATAAAATATCAAGGATTTATCTTCTTATTCTCAGATGTCTTACACACAGTCATTGTTTCATACTTTCTCTTTGTTTCCATTAATAAACATCCCAGAACACGAGCAACTAGCAAACATCTATTGCGGCATATGTGTCATACCTAAAACCGTTTGATGGATAACTAAAATAACCTCGTCATTTCAGTTTACACTTTGTTTTAGTTTAGAAATAGATGGACGAGCTCACAATATGATAATTTTAAACATAATACTACATAATGCGGAGCTACCCGCGTCAAAAGGAAGCTTATGACACGAGTTAATCCAGGCTTTATAAATAGCGATTTTTGTCTTAATCGGAATAGCCTTTCACTTGTGAAAGAGTAATAGAGTGTGTTTTTAAGATTATAAACACACGTCCACACATCCATACACAACTTTTAAATGTATAATATGAATATGATAATAATTCATTAATTTAATAATCTAATAAATAGTTAGAACAGCGCTAACTATTTAAGACTTTGAATGCTATTCTAGATTTAAAGACTAAAAGCGCGAATGCGCTTTCAACATTATTGGTACTACAAAAGACAATAAATAATAATAATAAATAAATAAAACGTTTATTTGTCCAAATAAAGTGGTGTACAGTATGAAAAAGAATATTTTTACAAAAGTATCTTACATACTATTGTACAACAACAAGATGTACCCTGTGCTTCACTGTAGGGCAAGTTCTGTGTTGTGAAGCACAAAGACAAGAATGATAAGGTCGTCGCGTAGGGTCTGTTTGAGCATGTTGGGCTGCTTAAGCTATTTAAGCAAAAAAGAATATGAAGATGGATTTATATAAACGCACTAATGTTGTAATTGTATATTCTAATGTAATCGACATTTAAAATAATATACTAATGGTAAAGAAGACCAACTAGTAAAATTTTCCACATCATCTATGGCATTAAAAAAACATAAATCATAGTTATTAACAGTTTAAGTTAAAATTAGATAAACCGCTTAGTAATAACATAGGAGAATCAATTCCTAACCGTGCGAATGATTAATAGTTAGGTGTAACGTTCGTGACGCAAAAAATATATATTAATAGGCTTATTTAAATTCAAAATCAAATTATAACGTAACATTTCAAATTATTAATAACTCTATGACTTGACAACACAAAAGACAATAAGGTAAAAAAGGAAATAAATTGGCCAAGTGCGTGTTGGATACGCGCAGGCAGAGTTCCTCATATAAAATAGCGTTTGCCGTATAGGAGCCCCTATTTTTTTTTTTTTACTCATATTTATTTCCAAGTTACTTAATATTTTGTGAATATTTTAAACGTATATCAGTTTTCGTTACTAGGACCGAGAAAAAATTTAAAAAGACTTTCTTGCGGAGGTAATTTCAATATGTATTTTATTTATCCACAAAAAAAATAACTGTCATTTATCACGGTACAAGACACAGCCTGGTCATAAACGGACAGACAGACAGTCAGGCAGCGAAATCTTAGAAAAAGGATCACGTTTATACTTTTTTATTAGAAGGAACTACGCTTTGCCACAAACTTGCCTGATGGTAAGCGAAGTCATGGCTGAAGATTTAGCACGTTGATTCACTTCACTCTTGAGCCAAATCGCGGCGTATGGATTTTAGGATTCTACAAAAAGAAGGGTGATATAAGGCCAGCCTATTTGGTTTACTTTTTGGGTATGGAACCCTAACTTTGAACAAGTTCAGCCGTTGGAAATTTGATTAATTACATACACAAGTATATCTATTCCAACGATTAAGTTTGATAAGTTACTGTTATACAGTTCATTGCCATTTTAAAAATGTCTATAAATATCATGAAGTCAGTTAATAATAATGTAAAATCCAAGTTTAACTAAACTACTAGAATCCTGTATCGAATGGGTGTGATTATCATATTAGTTATTCTTTATTCGTTTTAACAGTAAAATACGAGCTGTAAACAGTAAAATCGAGCAGTTTCGATATTTGACATCAAATTCGGTTTTTAACTTTCTATATTAACCTTAATTTTTAACCAAAATCTATGGAAGTTTATATAGTTTAGGTGTCTATACGCGTCTAGGGTATCATAGATACTGAATGGAAGAATCAATTTCGATTAAGTTATTTTTTCGATTAAAATATGTTTTTTTTTTCAGAAGAATTCTTGCCTATATTGTTGCTAGTGAATCTTTAAGTTTTTCTTAACACAAGAATTAATGAATTTCTTTCTTTATTCTTTCTTTCATATTTGATGAAAATTTGAACTACAAATTTCGGATCACTTTTTATTAACAACTCTCTATGTATGGTTATCAAATGAAAGGTAAAGAAATAAACTTACTAAACAATGATAATTTTCAAATCCACTTGTTAGGGAATGTCTAATTTTTTTATTTATACTTTTTCAGGGAGGGTTTAAGTGCACATGACTTAAACTCATTATTATGTAATCTGCAAAATTTTGTAAGTAAAATTTTGGTGAAAAAAAATGTAGGCATTTTTATAAAATGCGCAATACTAATTATCCAAATTTAAAAAATATAATAATTTTAAGATATAGTATGCAAATAATTTTATTTCAGGCATAGGTTGTCTTAAGTTAACACAAAATCAATAAAATTATGATAATAGAAAATCGTGGTCATAAAAGATAAAATTAGGTGTCAAACTAAATATCTTGATGAAATGTAAAAAAATGTGACTGAACCTACTGTATATAAAATTGTTTTAAAAAACAAAAAACCGACTTCAAAAACACAACTAAAAAGGGAAAAATAATTTTAAGCCTAAATCAAATCAAGACTATATAAATAGAATAGGAGAGTTTATTTCATGTACTTATAAAAAACTATTTGCAATTTTTACTAATCATGTATTCTTGGAGTCGGTGCCAGCAAAGAAAGACAATTGAAAATAGTTTTTTTTAACAAACATTAATTTGTTCTTATTAGATGGCACCGACTTCAAGAATACAGGATTACTAAAAATTGCAAATAGTTTTTTATAAGTACATGAAATAAACTCTCCTATTCTATTTATATAGTCTTGATTTGATTTAGGCTTAAAATTATTTTTCCCTTTTTAGTTGTGTTTTTGAAGTCGGTTTTTTGTTTTTTAAAACAATTTTATTTTTACATTTTTAGTGGTTGGTAATGATATTTTGTTTAAATTTTAGCTATGGAGAGCCAAATAAACTTCACGATGAAAAAATTTGTCGTGTGTCAGGCAGGCAACCAATTGGGAGCAAATCGAGCTGGATGCGAGCGAAGCGAGCTATACGCGAGCGAAGCGAGCGCGAAAATTTTCACCGTATTTGTTCCAACCGTTTGAGCATAAAGAAGTCCAAAGCAGCACAAATTTCATAATGTTTGTTGTGTCAAAACGTACTAGTACCAATTGCGAGCGAAGCGAGCGCGAAAAATTATCACCGTATTTGTTCGAACCGTTTGAACATAAAGAAGTCCAAAGCAGCACAAATTACATAATGTTTGTTGTGTCAAAACGTACTAGAACCAAGTGCGAGCCAAAAGTGATGGACGCGAGCGAAGCGAGCTATGCGCGAGCGAAGCGAGCGTGAAAAATTATCACCGTATTTGTTCCAACCGTTTGAACATAAAGAAGTCCAAAGCAGCACAAATTACATAATGTTTGTTGTGTCAAAACTTACTAGAACCAAGTGCGAGCGAAAAGAGGTGGATGTGAGTGAAACGAGCTATGCGCGAGCGAAACGAGCTATGCGCGAGCGAAGCGAGCGCGAAAATTTTCACCGTATTTGTTCCAACCGTTTGAGCATAAAGAAGTCCAAAGTAGAACAAATTACATAATGTTTGTTGTGTCAAAACGTACTAGAACCAATTGCGAGCGAAGCGAGCTGGATGCGAGCGAAGCGAGCTGGATGCGAGCGAAGCAAGCTATGCGCGAGCGAAGCGAGCGCGAAAATTTTCACCGTATTTGTTCGAACCGTTTGAAGTCCAAAGCAGCACAAATTATATAATATTTGGAGTGTCATAAGCCCAGAACATCCTGGGGGAAATTCGAACGAAGCGGGATAACTCCTAGCAAAGCGAGCGCGTAAATATTTTCCTTATCTGTTTGAGGGTCTTGTCTTTTAATATATCAAATTTTACAGTTCCTTCTTCCACTAAGTATGACCCAAGTGGCCAAGCTCTGGCGTCGAGAGTTTTTCAAGCCCCTGATTTAGTTTGACCCCTGCTTGTACTAAGAGTAGTGGTCCAGGCCCAACAAATTAACGTGTTATCCGAAGCACAGTAACGCCCAGATGAAAATATCACATTTTTTTGTGGAGGTCTTGTGCATGGTTACCCATCCAAAGACTGGCCGCATGGGCCGTTGCTTAGCCTCGATGTTCGCGTCAGATTACTTTTGTTAGCCAGGCTGCTAATTTTATGAGCGAAATCTGTATTGCCGTATGAGCGCGAAGAAGTAAAATAGGTTATCGAGTTATTTGGGCTTCCCACGGGAATAGCAATGACTTTTAAGATAAAAAGTAACCTTCGTGTTATACAAGGTCTAGTCTACCCCCTATATCAAATTTTAGCGAAATCAGTGTGTCATGTGTTATTTGGTGCATCCCACGGGAACAATAATTATTTTCGGGATAAAAAGTAGCCTATGTGTAAACACATAGTCTAACCTATCTTCATTCCAAATTTCATCAATGTCAGTACAACCGTTCGAGCGTGAAGAAGTTAAAAAGATTTATATGTTATTTGGTGCATCCCACGGGAATAGTATTTATTTTCGGGATAAAAAGTAGCGTATGTGTTAACACATAGTCTTACCTATTTTCTTCTCAAATTTCATGAATATCAGTACAGCCAAACGAGCATGAATCTCTCTTCATGCGTAAAAATAACCTAACTTTTTAGGTTTTTCTTCGATTTCCCTAGGAGTCCATCATCAGAACCAGTTTTGGTGACAATGGGACCAATTCAGAACCATACTCTTTCAATTAAAAAAAGAATTTTGAGAATCGATCCACAAATGGCTGAGAAATCGGTGAACATACATAAAAAAAAAAAACATACACGTCGAATATATAACCTCCTCCTTTTTGAAGTCGGTTAAAAATATAATTTATATGTCGTATTAAATAGAAACGGTTTAATAACCCTTCGCATAGTTAAAGAAATAGATTTTAACCTAGAAGTGGTTATACCTATAAAAATAACTACTTACTTAATGGCATATTGCTGGAACATACCGTATTAATATTTACTAATTTCAAAACAGTAAAACGTCTTATTTACATTATAAAAACATAAATAATTTTATGAATGACTTATTAATGACCCTACACAAGATTTTGAAATCTTTGTAAGCCTACAAATAGTTATGACCGTTCGATATCTATTTTTATAGGATTCCTAAACAACATTATTTATATTATCATAAATACATATTTAAATTAAATACAGGGTCGGTAACTAAGAGCCAGTTATCACAAGCTAGGCATGCTACACCTTAGGCCACATTGTTGCTAGGTCGTGTGTAGTTCGTGCCCTGCAGGTAAGTTTAGTAGTGTAACTAAGAAGTATTTTATAAACATCTAGCTGACCCGGCAAACGTTGTTCTGCCTCACTTAAGTGTATGAAAAATGGATAGTAGCCTCAGTCGTACTGAATGCGCATATAACATTTGCCGTTTCGGAGGAGTACGGTAACTAACATTGGGACATGGAAATTTTATATATTAGAAGAAGACATACTTACATTTATTTATTTTTTATTACTTATTATGAATTAGTTTTTTATCCTACTACTATTATAAAGTCGAAAGTTTGTAAGTATGGATGTATGGATGTTTGTTACTCTTTCACGTAAAAACTACTGAATGGATTTGAATGAAACTTTACCACAATATAGCTTATACATCAGAATAACACATAGGCTATAGCTTATACATCAGAATAACACAAAGGCTACAATTTTTGAGGTTTTTAATGTGAGGTCGTAAAAAAAAACACATTTTTTTGCGCTTACATTGCAAACGCTGACTGAATCCTACAAGATAGATCAAAACAATTTACTACAGTATTGTACAACTTAAAAAGGTCTACAGAAAAGTCCGTGATGGTATATGTTTATCTCTTAGGAATAACCCACAATAACCATTTTTTATCCTTTACTTTGTACGAGAAATAACGGCTTATTTACGAAGCGATTTTAAGCAATACAGTATTAATCCTTATCCAATTAAGTATCTTAAATACATTGCGCATTTAATAAAGATCAATATGGCTTTTTACAGCATGTAAATTAAATAAATATTTTCGAAGATATCACAGATTTAAAATGCAGAGTCATAGCAATTTCGGCGATAAATACCGTTTCGGTGATAAATACCGACAGCGGCGCCAGGCGAACGGGGCGTGGGGGGAGCGGGGTAGGTGCGGTGGGAAAAAAGTGGCTCATCGCTGAGTGCGCGACCCGAACGCGGGCAGACGCGTGACGGCAGACGTCGTTGACGGTTGTGTCCGTTTTGCGAATTTTCAAGGCAACTAGCGATTTGTTAAAAACGTATGGTCGCCTACTTTAAGTAATATAGGCCTAAGGTTAGTTATTGCCAGGTTTCTTTTTGGTTAGGAGTTACACGTACAAAAAGATACTTCATTTTTACGAATTACTTCATTGATAATTCAATAACTATATAGATAGGTTACTTACAGTTAATTATAACAAATAATATAAATAGGTTAATTATATAACGAATTACTTCATTGATAATACACTCATTGGTAGTTTATAGGAGCATACTGCAGTAGCTACCTATAGGCCTATGATTAGGGCTCTGCAGTGCTTAGTTACCGTATTTCTTACTTATTACTAGACTAGACGGGACGAACCTGAAGTCCACGCGAACGAAGTCGCGGGCAAAAGCTAGTGTATTCATACTCGAACAAATTTGACTGTCCGATCACAATTGTTTTTGTATATTCTATTGAGTTATGATGTTTTTCAAATATTATTTGATAATGCATTACTTACTCGCTCGCCTATTTGAGGAATATAGCGAAAATCAAATGTATATACGCATTTGATTTTATTTGCTTTGGCCATATTAGACAACCTCATTGGCGTAATGGTTACCATGCCGAACTGCCAACCAAAGGGTCCCGGGTTCGATTTCTGGCACGACGATCATCTTTTTCATGAATTGGTTGGTTGTCAGTCTGTGTGTAAAATATGTAGGGTAAAACCCGGATAGTTGCCTCACTTTTCGATAACGTTTAATTTTTTTTAAATATGAACTTCCTGAAAAATATTCAGTATGTATCTTAAAACATAGGTCTTTTGTCTTTTATAATAGCCTATTTTTGTATACATAATTAATAACGTTTTCGAATAAATACTGTTTTATTTCACCTCTCAGAAATGGGATAGTTGCCTACTGTGGCGGATAGTAGCCTAGAGTAGAAAATGCTTCGGAGGATACTTGCCTCATGCGGGGATAGTAACCTCGGTATGATTATTATTTAGGATAAAAATCAATTTATAGCAATTAAAGTGATATTTATTATTTATTTAACAGTCTTATCAATTTACTGAGATCTTTCGTTAAATACTATTCAAAATATTAATTAACACTATTAAATAATTTTCAGTTTTAATAATATTAATTATATAAAAATATTATTCAAACTTAAAGTTTTTATATAATATTACCACTTATCTTAAGAATAATACAATTTGGTAATTAACTTTGGTATTGACATTAATTTTTTCCACAAGCTTCGATGGCAAGTACTAAACTTTCTTCCGTCCAGTTAATATTGCGTGGCACCACACCTGGTTTTCGCTTATATTTGCTTATCTAGAATAAGTATAAAAAACAGTTAAATTGATATTTATTTTATTGACAACAAGTTAAAGTCACAGTAAATTTGAAAAAACACAAAAAAATTAAATCCAACTTTGCGTGTTAAAAAATGTTTAGTCACTCTAGGGGCAACTATCCGCGAAAGTAAGTAGGGCGACTATCCTTTTTGATGCGGATACTTGCCCTTTTTATTTACAAAATAAATAATAATTATTTTATAATAAAATATATGAAACAATGTGATTTAAACTCTAATGCATGCAAAGAAAGAAAAAATTGACTGAAATAACGATCAGTAATAAAAATATTCCATAGAAATTACTAACCAATATAATTATAACGCTCGTCAAAGTTTCGCCGCGGACGATTTTTGCTTACACGGACAAAACAAATGCACCTGTTTCGATGGCTTATGTGTCACTGAGGCCTGCAGGGGGTCACTACTTATTGTGGTAAAGCATTAACATATATTATAGTTCTAACATAGTGTACTCAAAACTGAGGCATGTATCCCACCGAGGCAACTATCCGGGTTTTACCCTATCGATATAAAGTATTTAATTATGTAGTATATCAGTTGTGTTACCATCAATCATACAAACTAGAAATGGGCTAATCAACCGCGTGTGAAATGTGTCCTAAAATTTATTATTTATTATTAATATATAGGCATCTAAACGTTGTCGTCGATATTTTCTAAATACAGCAAACGCCCTCAGGAAATGCCAGCTTAAGACTTTTAAAAATTCGCATCGTGTTCGAGTCCTAGAAAACTGAAAATCTTGGCATTTTTCCTTTTCGTTGTCAAGCGTTTTCAGGGCAGCTATATTCATACGTCATCAATGTTAGGCCAAGTGGAAAAATTGGTTGGCTCTGACCCTCGGAAGAAAAATGTGTCACAAAGATTAGACTTCCGAAGGTTAGAAAAAAATGTTGAATGGAATAGGCGAAGCAATCAAAAAGTGAACGTTTTTGTTATTCATAATATATTAAGTAAAGAAATGTCTTATTGAAACACGTTAGATAAAAGTGTATAAATTAAAAAAGTAAAAACTTATAACATTTTTTGATGGCAGTCACCATGGATTAGAAATGTATCATAATGTGTAATTCTAATAGTCAATTAGTGTTTGTTTTGATACTTATTTATAAAAACCGCTAAATACTAAATAATTAAATAAACAGTTATAATATAACATTAAAGAATAAAAGTCAAATCATTTACCTACTGCAGTTTTAGAGTTGTTGTATAATAAAATATTCTAACTGAAACCAACCACTAGGGTGTGCACTATTACACCATTATATATTATGATGTTATAAGATCACCTCCAAACGTTGTTTTGCGTTAAGTACAGTACAGAATGAATAGCCCTTATCACTTAGGGGTATGGAAAATAGATAGTAGCCGATTCTCAGACTTACCGGTCAAGCCGTTTCGGAGGAGTTCGATAACTAAATAACCTTAGATCACAATGTCGCTTACCATCAGGTGAATTCTGATCAAGCGCAAACCTATCATAGTATAAAAAAACATCGTGACATGGAAATTTAATATATATGCTATATACATTTAAAGCGATAAGTATCCGTTCAAAGTACTCGAAATTCTCGTAATACGAATAACAATATTAAAATTTCTCATAGTAACCTTCATAAAGCGTACTTGAAATAAATACATAAAGTTAACTACCTGACCCGGCAAACGTTGTTTTGCCTCACTTAGGGGTACAACGCCATCTATTGATTACTTACTCAACCCAGTCGAAAGGTATCGACATCTGTTAGAATCCTAACCATGGGTATATTAAGTGTTATCTAAGCAAAGATTGTTACATAACATTTAATTTCTGCAATAAATGATTGACTTTGACTTTGACTTTAGAATCATTTGGAGTTAACAGATAATTGTGACTGTCAAATAATAACAGACAATAATTAGCAACAAATTAAAATTGCGACTATAATTTGAGATTTAAACTATCGAACTGCACATGGTGTGCGAATTTTATTATAATCGGCTAAGTGGTTTAGGAGTCCATTGAGGACAAACATTGTGACACGAGATTTATATATATATTAAGATTAATATGATTGAGATTTATTTAAAACAAAACTGCATGACTATAGCTTCTGTGCATTGTAAGTAGCATTTTTTATTATTGCCCTTTATTGCACCTTGCACCGATAACAGGTTAACGTCCTATTTTATCACATACCGTAAAGGAGCTTGAATCAATTCTTGCCGACATTCGTGCAATTGTTTCACCTTTAAAAACTGATTTATTGATTAGTTTGTCCGATTGATCATTGATAAAGATCGAATTGATTTGAACAAAACAGATGTTATCTTATGTCTAACCGACTTTAAAGAAGGAGGAGGTTGTTAATTCAACTGATAGATGTTTTTTATGATCCGTTATTTCTGGAATAAGTGCAGGCTAAGTAGGTCAACTTAATGTTTGCAGAACCAGAACTATATTGTACTTCCTTTTTTTTTTTTTTTCTAGAAAAATAAAGGATTATGCATAGTAATATTTAAAAAAGTTCATAAGTATCAATAATTTTGTTGAAAGTATTTCTCTGTGAATGATTTGGTCTAAAGTTCTTAAGTTTATTTCTTACTCTTTAGTTACAGATAATGTAGTTCCTACGTTAATTCCTAATTCCTACGTTACTTTGAATGAGACCACCTAATATAATAGATAAACTTATATAGACCTACCTCGTTGGCGTAATGGTTATCATGCTGGACTGCCAATCAGAAGGTTCTGGGTTCGATTCCCGGCCCGGCCAACATCTTTGTGCATAACTAAATTTGTTGGCTGTGGGTTTGGGTGTTAAATATGTATCTAGATAAAATATATATGTATGGATATGTAGTATATCAGTTGTGTTAGCTACCATAACACGAACTAGAAATGGTTCAGTATGGGGTTAAACAGCCGTGTGTGAAATGTGTCCTAATATTTATTTATTATACCTACCCACCTACCTTTGAAGTCAGTTTAATTTTATCCTTGAAAACAATCGTATCATGAATCTTAAGTAAAGAGATTTCAAATACGTATTCAATCATTTATTTTCGTAAATTACGCACTACACTACATATACGATGCAGGGTTGTCAATTTTAGCGCAAATAACGCAATCTCAGGGGCGGAAGACAATCTGAGACAGAGCTCAACCCTCGATAATCTGATCTCATGAAAGCACGGGATTCAATCAGGGATAAAGGGATGTATATCATAGTTCACACAATGTATACAAGTTTTTTTTGGTTACTTTGTATCTTCAGGCTAGATAAATATTGAATCTTTGAATAGAATTATATAGTACATGCGTCATGTGGTTTTATTAAGTATAAATAATCTTACTGTTAATCCTAGGTATAAACTACCTCCAGACCAAATTTCAGCCAAAACGGTTCAGTAATTTCAGCGTGAAGAAGTGACAAACATAGACACATTAAAAAGTATAAAATTCATTTATCATAAAGTATCATAGTTATTACAAAAATGAAATTATTATCAAAAATAAGATACAGTATGGACTCGTCAATACCTATGTACAGTATATTGATGTCTAACATATAAATAAATTATTTTAGTTATAGATTAACCTCAGCATTCACCGAAAATTTACTTCACATTATACAGATTCTAATGTGAACAGCAAATCAATTCATTACTAAAAACACAAGGGACAACAGAAAGAAAATAAGCAACAGTAAAAGCCTAATAATAAGACTTTTTGTCTTCTTAGTTCAAATTCTGGAAGGATATCAAAAACGTATTTATATTTACATCGTACAGGAACCCGTTTCACTCCACAGCGACGATCGTGAGAGGTGGTGGAGGATAGAATAAAGCACGCTCTTTCAAAACTCTTTCTTATCAGATTCTTTTTTTTTATTCTTATTGTAAAGAAGAAGGATTTCCACGAATATTTTCCAATTCGCAATGCTATACAAACGTCATACGTTCTGCAGTGTTGCAACGAATACTATTATTAGGTACATTATTCATGGCTACAGCCGCATACTCAGGGGTCGACAGAAGGTTACCCACCGTTCACCGTCATACCTAACTTGAATGAATACATCAATAATATTACTTAAACATTGCAGTTTAACTGATATAAATAGCGTTTTAAAGTAGCACTAGCATTTGCTTACGACTTTGTCCGCGTTAATACTATACCGATATTTTTAGCCTGGATTAAACCCTGAGGTTGATATTTCACACCCCTAAGGGTTGAATATTCAAAAATACTTTCTTAGTGCTGCACTTATATAATAAAAACTAGCAAACCCGACGAACTCCGTTTCGCCACAAAATTTAAATTTTCCCTGAATTTTGTTTGCTACTACAAACCTCACGGAGCCCGACTTTTCCAACGAAAAATGCAAAACCGTGGAAATCGATTCGTGCGTTCTGGAGTTATAGCGTCAGGAAAGAAAACACGACTTATTTTCATATTAAAGATAACTTCTGTACCACATTTCAAATTTCCAGGTATATTAGTTTCGGCTTCTAAATCTAAGCCAGTCAATATTAGGTCGATATTCTTATGTACATATACATACGTATGTATAGATAGATTGCAGGAAATGATTTTACTGGTTGTGTGCTCAGTGAAATAAGGCTTTAAGGTGTCTGCTCATAACCCGTACCTACTCGTACCATACCATGACCGTTGATCCTAAAATGATTATGACCGTAATCGTTTTAGGATCAACAAACATGTGAGAACGTAGGTAACACCCGTTTGGTTCCCGTTGTGACGCAGAGGCGTGAGTAAGACAATCGATTAGTTTCGAGAAAGATAGAGACAGAGAATATTGGTACCGCATAATTTTTTTTACGTGAATTCTTGAGGCTACGTCCAACGCAGAACATTGTTGACGCATGTTATCCGGCGATAAAATGCGTTGAAGAGGCTACCTGTTTCTTATCCTTACAATAAAGGCGATTGGCAAACTCTTGAATTTACAATTTTTTCGTTATAAATCAACGGTTAAAAAGTAAAAGTTGCTTAAAGACCGAGAACAAGTTTAAAAATATTTATACTTATTTTAGTACCAATCAATATGAAAAAAAAACTAGTTCAAAAAACATAATTTTAGATTTTTTAAGTCAGTTTTATTTCTAATTCATAAATCGGGTATATTGTTTACCGTTTATGATTTATAAGGAAAAAAACTGTCAATTCTAGACTTTGCCCTTATAAGCCTTAATAGTGGATTCAACATGGATTATATTAATTTAGTACAGGGCTAGCGCAATAAACGAAACAGGAAAGTGGCTTAAACCTAGAGTTTACCAACAGTAAACTCAAATGATGACGAAAAGAAATACGAAAAAATCGCCTTAAACACAAAAAGAAAAAATATAATAAAAAAGCTACAAAAGAACTAGCTCATGTAAGCTTTCACTATTCTTTAACTCACAGAGAAGTTGAGATAAAAAATGAAACTGACCGGAACGGGTCTCATTCTATTACAGTTTATTGGCTGAACGTTATTAGTTTATTGAATCAAAGTCACTATAAAGGATTCTTTTGAACAATTTAGAGAAAAGTAAATTGCTAGTAAGGATTGCATCAAATCATGAGTAAGATGTAAAAATAAAAAATGTTGCAAACCTGCGAAAGAAAATGGATTTAAAATGTTTAAAAATGTATATTACTAATACTCAACTTTGACATTGAGGAAATTGTAGAAAAATATCTCATTCGCCATTTGTGGCAGCAGCCACCTTGGACCAACTTTCACCTTATAAACAAAAAAAAACTCCTGTTTTAGAGATGGACAGAATAATATAATATAATAATAATAATAAAAACTTTATTTTCAGACACAAAGTCCATAGAGTAGGTACAATTTTTAAACACGGTGTTAAGAAAAAATTAAATTGTATAACTAAAACTAAAAATGTATCAAAAAAAATATATCGTCTGTATAATTATCACTATCACAGATTAACTAAAAAACGAATTTGCTACTTTAGTACTTCAGATATCATCATCGTACCTAATTAAATTTAATCAATTATTATTGATCTGTGACGTCGTTCCGCACCTATTACGTCATATGTGACATTGATTAAGGTTAACTATGTGTAATCTGATTTCAACAGTTACATTTATTAATCTGGAGCTTAGATAAAGCTCTTTGCTTTATATTTTATACCTACGCCATGTTAATGGATTGAGTAAAACGAACGAACTGGCCAGGTGTTGAAAATGACAAAACAAGTTATTTTTGTACTGACAAAAAATTTGTTGCAATAACGATAAATATACATAACATGAAATAAAGCTAATAATATAAACAAATATATTTTTATGTTTTAGCCATATTTCAATGGAAATAAATTGAAATCAACTACCTTTAAAATTCGTTAAATGTCCGTTACGTACGTTTAAGATTTCTAGTATGCCATTTTTTTATTTATCATCGTATAAATAAATCAATAAATATAAGGACACATTTCACACACGGCTGGTTAACCCCATACTGAAGCATTTCTAGTTTGCGTTTTGGTAGCTAACGGCCGTGCCGGGAATCCAACTCGGAACCTTCTGATTGGCAGGCCGGCATGGTAACCATTACGCCAACGAAGTCGTCATAGTAGTATATGTATAATTAAAAATATCTAATAATTAATCAACTTTATCCATATATAGGTATATAATTGGTTATGTATATAAAACCACCATTTTATTTTAGTTGACACAAAATTATAAAGTACGCCAAAAACTTCCCATAAAGTTATTTTCAATTCTAAATAGAGGAATCTACAATCTCTACGAATAGACAATCTCTTTTGAATGTTCAGCATTAATTAATGTCAATTCGTCAGTAAGTTTTTTATTTGTGTCAGCTATCTTATAATTCCATCGTTTACAGTTATTTCTGATCCTTTCCTGAATGAATCCTGATATTGATTCGTTTTAACGATAAAATTTAATTTATTTATGAACTGATACAATATATTGTATTACAAAATATATATTACATTTTGGAATCTGTACATTATATCTGTATTTTCTGCAGTCGGTTTTCCAATTCTGAATTGTTCACTTGATTATAAAATACATTGAAATGGACAAGTTTTAAAATTCAAATCACAATGCATGCAAATAAAACTATTTACTTTGCACGTACGACAGCAACATTAATATCCTTGAAATGGAACATTTCGTATATTATTATTAACAGAGTATTTGACAAGTTGATAACTTTCTGACTTTGAATCGACGAAAGATTCGTTAACCCCGTTATACGTGCGAGATACGTCATTCCACCTTCACAATGAAATTAAATGTTAATTCTTGTAAAACCTGAAACTCGGAGTAGGTATTGAGATCATTTTTAAAGAGCGAGAACCAAAAGCCTTGATACTTCGTGATTTTATATAGGTAATATTATTTTTTTGCTTTACACACATTACAGCTACGTATCAGACCAACAGGATGCGTTACTCTTACCACATAGCGACAATCTGGCATAGGATGGAGCATGCTTTTAGGTTTCCAATAAGGCTACACCGTAAGGTGCTTGATGACATTTTTTTTAATATGAGGATTGTTGCTAGACAGGCTAACACTAGATTATCCAGCAACAGAACCTAATCCTACAAAGTCTCATGGTTTAACCATAATGGCGAATGCTCCTCTAATGTTGTGTATTTTCTAAATTAAGCTATAAGTTCTTAATGAGTCTAGTTTGGACTCAAGAACGTTATATTTTTCTTTATGATTGCTACGTACTAGGAGCCATGTACACTAGTATGTAACTGTTTTTGTAAGATTATGTTAATAAAGATATTTAAAAATTGAATTGAATTGACTAGAAGATTCTCTCTAATAGAGCGGCTGAGGTTTCATTACGTAGTTTCCGTCTACGAAATCTCGAATATGTTTGTCTTCTCACACAAATGAATGACATATCAAATACTTGAAAATGATGATGATGATTGTGATATCTTGCCAATATCAGGTTACTCTATGTGTCCTCACATGGCTGATGTACTGTTTTAGCAGAAAATGTTCGAGAACAAGTGCTATATATTGTGAGGACACCTTAAAATGCTGTTGTTACAGAATTAAAGACTTTTCAGAGTGCCAACCAAAAATCGTAACATGGACGACTGGCTACATAGGCTTTTTCATAAATGTAGTAAATAATACCATATCTTATCTTAATATATATAAATCTCGTGTCACAATGTTTGTCCTCAATGGACTCCTAAACCACTTAACCGATTATAATAAAATTCACACCATGTGTAGTTCGATCCAACTTGAGAGATAGAATAGTTTAAATCTCAAATTATAGTCGCAATGTTAATTTATTGCTGTTATTATTTGACAGTCACAATTATCTGTTAACTCCAAATGATTCTAACAGATGTCGATACTTTTCAACTGGGTTGAATAAGTAATCAATAGATGGCGCTGCTATGGTAAATCTACGAACGTGTCATATAAGCTACACTATCTATTTTTCATACCCCTAAGTGACAGTTTAGGTCAGCTAGTCATATATAGTTAATAATACCACCCAGTTGGTTAGCGAGATAAGAATGAGGTGGCTGATAAGTTTTATAAAAAAATAAACTACAAAGTTGTTCCAAAACTGATTCCAAGGCCAGGCCTCGAGGGTTTAATTTCTGACGTGAAAGGAGCACCTTTCGCTTTATTCTTTCCTTTAACGTGGCTTCGGTAGTCAAACTGGATCTCGCATTTACCTTTTACTGAATAACTGGTAAGTTGGTGACTTGAACTTTCATTTTGATACGATATTTTTTTCAACACACTCGCACATAAATTGCCTTTATTTTTACCGCAATTAGGCACATAATGGCATGATCCGACCTGGACACAAATTGTGCCTTTTTTATTGGTACTATTCACGAGTGAGTTAAACTTTATTTACATTTCCAGTATTGTTTCTTTAAATAAACTTTTTGTGTACTATTCAGTAATATTTTCTTCGCTAGTGTGTTGAAAACGTCGTATCATACACGTGTGTATTGATGGTTACCGTCGTCAACTCTCTTAAGGTGATGACATAAGGGCAAAATTTTGAATTTACAGTTTGTCATTATGTATAATTAGCGGTAAAAACATCGAAAAAACATGCTTAAAGTTCATCTTAAAACAGCTCTAAGAATATCCATACTTATTTTGGTATCAATCAGATTTACCAATATGAAAAAAACTTGTCTAAATTTCCTTAATTTCAGTTTTATTCCAAAATTATTTGTAAAATATAAGTCGGATTGGTACAAAAATAAGTATTAATATTCTTAGACATATTCTTTACACGGTCTTTAAACTAGTTTTCCAATATTTTTTACCGTTAATGAGTTATAACAAAAAAAAAACTGTAAAATCAAAATATTGTCATTGTCACCTTAAGAGACTCGAGTCTCAACGGCACTTCATCAGTTATTATCAACATTACACTTTACTTCCTATTAGTTACAAACTAAATCTGAGTTGTCGCTATCAATCATATTGTCAATTTATTTATTTGACGACCTCATTGGCGCAAAGGTTACCATGCCGGTCTGCTAATCAGAAGGTTCCGGGTTCGATTCCCGGCCCGGTCAATATCTTTGTGCTTAACTAAATTTGTTGGCTGTGGGTCTGGGTGTTAAATATGTATTTATATATAATATGTATGTATGTATATGTAGTATATCAGTTGTGTTAGCAACCATAATACGAGCTTGAAATGGTTCAGTATGGGGCTAACCAGCCGTGTGTGAATGTGTCCTAATTTTTTTTTTTAATTAATTTATTATAGTTCACAAAACAGAAAACAATCAAAACAATAATATATTTTTTAACTTACCAGGATCAAAACATTTTTTTTTTAATTATGTGTACACAACATGAGCAAATAAAAGTATTAGAAAGAATCAATATAAAACTGGATTTAATGACAATAATGTTAGGATATATTTTGATTTAGTTTAGTTTTAATCAAAGTACAATAATTCTAAAATGTTTTTTTTTATTTGAATAAGCTCCTATCAAATATATTATCAATGGCGTGATGATGATATTATAAAAAAAAATGCATAACCTAAAAAATGATCGTTTGATG
Source organism: Mellilla xanthometata (assembly GCA_035578125.1). Taxonomy (NCBI): domain Eukaryota; kingdom Metazoa; phylum Arthropoda; class Insecta; order Lepidoptera; family Geometridae; genus Mellilla; species Mellilla xanthometata. The sequence goes on from JAPUBQ010000026.1 coordinate 7,307,599, forward strand.
CAACGGGAGCGGAACAGCTATGCCAGGAAACCAAAACTTCTCTTTTTCCCGAGAAGTACAATTTGGGGGTCTTCAAATCCAGAGTAAATAGGTTCCTTCTAGGCAAGCGTGATACATCTTAGACCACAGTCAAACTTAACATCAGGCAAGCTGCGGTCAAACGTAAGTATTTATCATTAAAAAAAAAAACTGTACTCCGTCTAAGCAAAGAGCTCGGCTTGAATAGACTAAGTTGTCTCAAACAGTAACCTCTGATCTGATTTCTAGCGAGGACAGAATGCAAATGTTTTATTCCGTAAAAGGGCTTTACGCATTATAATTTATTTTATCTAATACATGATATAGCTGGGATACACAATACGCCTCGTGCCAGATGTCAGTATTGAACAAATAGCGTTATAATTAGAATTATCATTTAATCAATTGCATAGATACGGTACGCAGGTAGCTACATTACACCCATAATTACATGGCATGTTTACAAAAATAGCAATAGTAATTAAGTATTTCTTCTTAGTTGCACTATTCTTGTAGCAACAGGTGCAATTACTGACCAAGCGAGAGTAGTGAGCGAAGCGATTGCACTAACTAGCCAATTTTGGTTTCGTTTGTCTGTAGGTTAAAGATCTTTATTTTCAAGTAGAGGCCGTAATTTTGATGCAATCTTGACGAAATTTAGTCATCTTTTTTGTCCTCGCCTTTTCCATAGACATAGAAACTTAGTATCATCATGTACTAATTACAACTTATATTTTTTTTTTGTCGATGGTTTCGGTTTTAGGGGTGTTTCTTACAACAAAAAAAAAACAAATGAATTCGGCTGATCAATCAAATAAAATATCCTTAAAAGATTTTGTTAATATAAATAAAATAGGTCAGGTAATTGTTGAGATATAAAATTTCATCGTTAACTTAAACGATTCAATTTGGTCCAAAGGATGTTCCAAGAAATCGTGTTTGCGAAGACCGTTGTTAGGAGAACTACTAGTTTAGAATGTAATTTGAACTTTACGATAATTATATAAACGTGAATACTTACACGACAAACTATAACTGCGCTTTATCGATTTAAGAAACAAAACAATTGGTGAACATTATTAACTACGCGCTATAATATAAGTAGGTAGGTGCTTAAAACCAGAAGAGAACAGGAAACATTAAACAAAAAAGGTTTCTCATGGGCTATGTTATCAAAATAGAAATCAAATTATATACAAGACCTAATTTTTTTCTGTTAAACATATCTTTTCTTATAGAATCGTTTCTGATGAAAAGTTAAAAATCACTCTCGTAGCTTTGCCACGCTGAATTGCAAAACATGATCTAACATTATACTGTGTGTTTGTCTGAAAAATGTATCAAAAGCCATAGATTGTAGTAATAAAAAGCGACATTTTATCTGAAAACAAATCGTGCAAGCAAGAGACCTGAATGGTCGTGTTTTGATATCAGGAACCTGGGTCTGAACAAAACAAAAAGTAAGCCAAGGACATTTACATCTTGATGGCCGCTTAAGGAAGCTGTTTTGAGATAAAAATACTTTGGTGTTTTCATAGCAAACATTTCGCTATTTTTATATGTTTGCCAAACTCATTATCGCGTGAGTGGAGCAAATATTTGTTCGCTGACAACTATTAAGTAGGATTTACACTAAGAGAGAATTAGAACCAAAACATTAACGCAAACAAAATTTCGTTTTAAGCGCTTAAGCCAAAATAATAATGAGCAGGATAAGACTTAAAACATTTGTACAACCAAAATTTAGATGCTCATTCGTATTAGAAGCAGGGATCAGAATACTAGAGAAGATTGCTGTTTACCATACAATACAGCGTAGTGCGTAAGTTTGTCATGATAACTGACGAAACATAGCGCTGCAAGCGTGCAGCCTAGCTGCTGTCAAATTCCGCAACGCGCTATATTAGATTGCGTGTCTCGAACCAATTCATTTCAAGAAAATACGAATAGATAGATGGCGCTGCATGTATCAAATAATGCACGTAGTACGATTTTCAACAAGAGCGTCTGTTAAATTTATTAGTCTATGCTTGAAGATAAAGCTCTGGGGAGCAAGTATGTCCGTACACGTAAGAATATTCTAAGCTACTATTTGCACGTCTTTTACCGTTTACACCCAGCGAACGAGCATTTGTAGGGTATTCCACAGAATGAAAGTGAGCAAAAAAAGACGAGAAAAACAAACAAGGAAGTTCGGTATTTGTTTTTTTTTTACACTAATAGAAATTGAGGAAAGAGATATATAATTCAATCAATCACTCGTCTAATGTAAACCCACCTTAAGACTGAAATTCATCAAATAATTCAATAATACGTATAAAATAAATAAAATAGGAAATTCAAAACTGCACTATCCCAGTTCCAATTAATATTTTAAGAAAAGTTTGTAAGTATGTTTGTTACATCTTACAGATACGAGTAATACCATATACCACCTTACATATATTATCATATACCTACCTATATTACTCGTAACAATTTTGCTTATGTTCACGTCGAAACGACTAAAATTTTTGCATGGAGTTAGCTTAAACCATACTTTAACACATAATCACTTTTTATCCCGGATCTACCCGCATAAGATTGCGGGGTGCACCTAGAAATTACATAATTAATATTTAAGAAATATTTGTATTTTTAAGATTTTGCCTGTAAGCTGTTTTATTTTAATTTTACCACAACAAATAATGATCTAGTTTAAGAATAGTCGAAATCATACCTGTCTTTAATTTTTGCTATCTGCTCCTTCACATCATTTTTTATTTCATTTTTATGGGAAATAATAAAATGTGGTTTTACATTTCAATCTGATTACTGATAAAAACCTGTCGGTTTAAAAATATAATCCTATTAGCTCTGCATTTTCTTAATTACTGTGGCGTATCATGTCAATTTCTATAAATAGAAAACAGGAATTCGATACATAAATAAATATGAGACTTGTTCGTTTTTAAAAGATGCAACTGTATAAAGAACTTACACAATTTTGCTATTTTTTAAATTGACAGTTTGTGATTTATTTATTAAAACTATGGTTCACAGACTAGAAAACAATTGAAAAACTTACCAGGATCAAATGTAGGTGATTTTTCTAATTATTTGAACGCAACATAAAAAGTATTAGAAAGAAACAACTTATGTTGTACGTTTTTAATTTGGTTGGTGAAAATTAAGTTAGGTTACATTTTACATTTCGATTGGTATTAAGAGTGAGTATAATGATATGTATAGTGTACCATTGTATTAAAATCAACACCCAAAGACTGGAAATTTTGACTTTTTAGGGATTTTATCGTAAAAACAGGTAACGTTTTATGGAGTTTACACTGTATTTGTACTTAAATATCTGAATAATATTTTACTAGTTATTTTACGGAATTTTATATTTCTATTTTATACAGGGTCAATGAGCTGTTTGAGCCACTGATTCTTTTTTTTATGATGGATAGGCAAGCGCTTGATCGAAACTCACCTGATATTAAGTGATGTTGCGATCTAGGGTGGAGCGCACTTGCCTAGAAGAAACCGATTCACTCTCGCCTTGAAAACAGTGAGGTTATATAGTTCAGAGGGAACAGGGATTCCGGCAAAGAGTTCCACAGTTTAATGGTCCGCACGCGTATTCTTCCCGAATTTTAAGATTTCGTAAAAAAAGCAGTTTGACGTACTATAAAACAGTAGGCAATTAATGTTAGACATATCATATTACACAGTCCTTAAAAGGCAAAAAAATAAAGACTTAAGTAGATTTGCCATAGCCACTGCCACAGTAGTGTTTATTCTTTGGGCGTATAACCTTGTAATGCAATTTGTGCAAATTGTACTTCACCAAACAAGTTGTTTCTTAGTGCCAAATTTTGTGGTCGTTAGAAGTCAAACTTGTTTCTGATTCTTTTTATGTGGCTTATTACTTGGTGGCTTTATGCCAAGCGGTAGTACAAGGCACGCCAAATTTTTATGACAATTGATGAATTTGAGAGTTGTATTGTTGTATTTCTCATTTGAACATTCATTCCTACATAATATTCTCATCAACGAGAAAATTGTACCAAGCAAGATTTATTATTTAAGAACATCACATTTATTTAATAAAAAAAACTAAACGTATCTACAATATTATGAGAAAAAAATATTTATTGTTACTTCTACAGAAAACACACACACACAAGAGGAGATGCCTTGTGTCATTATAATGATATTTTTTTAGGGAAGTTCCAAATCAAAACATTTTTTATACTTATTTATAACGACAACCGGTAATCGAAAAATGAGCCATTGTGATGTTATTTTAAGTCCAATGCCTACTAGCTTTACGTATTATATTAATTTTATTGAACAATACGAACGTTGTAGGTATGTAGGATTATAACGAAGAATCAAATTGCATTTTTTGCATTCCTTAAGTTATTTGAGTACATACGCCACAGATTGTTTTTTTGTCATCTGATACAATTATCCGCTGTATTATTCAGAATGTCAGCAATTCAATATCAAATGATTACGGGTTGTATAAAAAAAATTGCACTTTGTTTAAATTTAATAATAAAAGTAGCATAAGCTGCCTACTCTACATTCCCACCGCAGGTACCTTCTCTCACGAGGAGAGAGATTTAGGACATAATACTCCACTCTGGCCAAGTGCGGGCTGGCGGATGATACAAGTCTTCGGATTTTGTGGACTTCAGACCTCGGTTTCCTCACGATGTTTTCCTTCACCATAAAGCGAGTACTAATCCACACATAACGTGAAAAAAAAACATTTATGTAGACTGGGATCGATTCACAGAACGTCATATTGAAAAGCAAACTTTTCCCACCAGGCCAATTTAGTTTTCATATAATAAAAAAAAAAACATGGATTATAGTATTATTTTATTTATGGTAATTTTTTTAATTTAACTATTTTATTATGTTTTTTGCTTGTCAAGCGGCAACAGAAATACATCATCTGTTTCGTCATCTGTGTAGCTATTACAGTTCATGAATTGGTGACAGACAGACGGATAGACTACCGAACGGCGGAATCTTAGTAACAGGTGTCCGTTTTACCTTTTCGTGTACGGAACCCTAATAGCGAATAAAATCGCACCCTCAGAAGTACGAATCTTACAATTTGTAGCTAACACTAATCCTACGTTCGCGTTAGAAGCAGCACTTAAGCTTAGGGTTTAAATAACATACGATTACTACGGCCCCAGTGTTACCCTTGCTATATCGCGATAAAGACTAGCATACGTGGCTATCTACTAACTAACCCACCCATCTTCGTCCAAAATTGTATCCCAATCACTTCAGTCAATTGAACGTAAAGTAGTAACAAACATATACACACACAAGAATAATAATATGCTAAAGACCAGACTCGTATTACCTACTTGAGCTATTTTTAGTCAGCAGAGATTGCGACATTTCCTGGTATTTAATCTGTTTTTGTATTTAATTTAACCTTTATTTTGAAAAAAAAAACTAACCATTTAAAGCTTCGTTTTTTTAATGATAATGAGACAGACCTACCGCTGTCTGTTAGTGCGGATCACGATAGCCCATTTTAATTAAAGTAACTCCCCGAGTGTTTTTAAAACAAAATTTGGCGTTTCACTAAAGCGTAGGAAATTTTCTGCATCTTCAAGGCGAGAATTTAGATTAGAATAGAAAAGAATTATATATTTAAACAGCCACGAATCAATATTAATATATTTTAAAATTAAACTAAAAGAAGAGTACAATGGCAGCCTTATAACCTATGATGATTGCTGCCAGGCAAAAGGGAATGGAATGTTAACATACGTACAAAATAATAAACATACAAAAGAAGGCGGTGCCACAATCAAACAACACAAATAAATACAAACATAATAATGGAAAGAAGAGAATCAAAACTTAAGCAATGGATAGAAAGTAATTAAATAATTGAGTTTTGAAAATATTAAAAGATTCAGTCTGCCTTATAGACAAAAGCAGAGCGTTCCACAGTCTAACAGCTCACACAGTGAAAGAAGAGTGATAGAATACATTGTAGTAGTGATTAAGTGTGTGAGAGAATTCCAGGATAAGAGTGAACAGGGAAATCATTATTTACAGAAACATTGTCTTTTCATTTAACACATTTCTATAATATCTCATTACTCAGTAATTGAGCCGGAAGTTATGTGTCCTTCAAATATCAGTATCACTTACCCATCTGTATCGCTGTAGATGAACAGTCAAAGGTGCGGTACTTCTCTACTAGAGACCTATCATCAATACTGCTATTGTATTCAAAGTTAAATATATCTTCTTCTTTATAGTTACATAATATGTACCAATATTTTAAAGAGGACACGTTTCATTGTTTGTTTGTTTGACGCGAATAGGCTCCGAGAGAAACTAATTGACCGATTTGAAATATTGTCGTTTATATAATGATCTTATACTACATTTATTTTTATATGCAAAAAAACTTTATCGTTAAGATATACATCAATTTTATAATAGCATTTTTGTAACAATAGGAGTTTTCATTTATTATCAAACGTATTGTCTTTGTCTATTTCCTTTTAATTGTTTAGGTTGCTCATTTAATATTTTGTCTGCCATTGAGAACTATGCATTTTAACCTTCGTTTTGGAACTTTCAATTTATTCTTATACCTAGGTGCGTGTTTCCGTGAACTTTCTGTTATTTTTGTGTTAACTCCGTGTATTTTGGAACAAATTTACTGATTTCGTAGACATGTAGTGATGCGAAGGCGAATGCTTTATTTTTTTAAATAGAGGTAAATGGAAATTTGTTATTTCTATATTTGGTACTTTTATGTTGCCAAATATGAGCCTACAATTTTTGTTGGATGAAGAACACTTTTGCATACGTATACTTGTCAGGTTTATAAATAGCTTTAATTATTCCATCTATCCAGTTTATTTTTTTCTCGTTATGAAAATGTAAAAGCAACAACAATCGCGCAGCTGACCAAAGCTTTCACAATAATAAAACGCAGAAAATGAGCCGATGTGCACGTCTGTTGCAAGCATAATACGCTAGAACAATGTCGATACACAGAGTTGATTTTCTCTATAGTAGGTATGATGAGGAAAAGTCATTTTTTTAAGCATCTCGATAAAGTCAGATTTAGATACGGGAGACACCTTAAACACATTCGAGTACCTCCTCCAAATAAAGACAAGCCTTGTATTTTGTTTAGGTTTGGTTGCTTTTCAACCTATTCCCGTTGGTGGGTTTGTCTGTATTAGGTATCTACTGAGAAAAGTTGAATGGCAGATATACTCCATCAATAATTGTCAGATTAAGCTAATGTGCGTTATTATACGTCTAGCGTGCGTATTTTTCAAAGATGTGACAATAATGTAACACTTGGAAGTGATTGCGATCTTCCAAATTTTGACGCTCAGTAACGGCCAAATTTGAAAGTGTATCTTCAAGCAAGGAATTCCCCATTAGGACACTTATATACAAATCATGTATGAAAAAATAATTGCCAATAAATATTTTTCAAAATGTATAAAGTACCTGGTATCGCCTTTCACTGGTGGACAAGTCCCAAACAGATTTTTCATTTATAATATCTTCTTTATAATGCAATAAGCTCCAAACAAGCTCGAGATAGTACACTTTTAGAATCCTGGACTCTCCTATCTTATTGACGACCCCGTTTTTTTTTTTTTCAAAAATAGAAGAATTTTCAAATTTGTTTCAGTAGTCCTAATGTTTATTCAGTACACACAAAAAGGAAAAAAAATAATATTATAAATAATATAAATATCGTAAACTGTTCACGTAAGGCATCTTAGTATTTTCGCGTAAAAAAATATAAATATTGCTGTAGATAAACATCAAAAAGACATTAACTGGAATCCTAGATTTGAAGGCTATAAAATAAAAATAATTTTTTGGTCTAGTATTCGGATGCAAATTTAGAAGATATTAAATTGCTAATAAAATAAGCTTAATTTTCTTTATGCGCTACATATAATTTATTATATTACCTGTTTAATGAGTAGAAGGTAATTTTTAGTCAAATATATCATAAGGCATAGAATATAATATAACTCTACCTACACCAAGAACTTGTTTTTAAATTTAAAAAATCGACAAGTTTAAAGACCACATATTATTATACTATGACGAGTGTCATTCTCCAACCCGCACTTGAACAGCGTGGTGGATAATGGCATATTTAACTCTCCTCATGACAGAAGGCAACAGAGTTTTAGCAGTAGGAACTCATAGTGGGCTGCTTAGTTATGTAATTTAGGGTTTCGTGCCTGAAAAAGGTAAAAACGGGACCCTATTACTAAATACTAAGCCTCCTGTCTGTCTGTCTTCAGGTCAGGCTGTAATCTCATAAACCGTGATAGTTAGAATGTTCAAATTTTCACTAATTTTGTACTCGTTTCTCTCGTGTCGCTTTAACAACAAATTGTAAAAATAAAAATAAATATATTAAGGGAGTCCCCATACAATAAGCGAATGATTTTTTCATAGTTTTTGGCGATATATACAGTATCGGTAACAGGAAAATGCACAAAATTAGCACAGAAAATATAGACATATATTTTATTATCTATCAAAATTAAGAATGAATTAAACTTGAAAAATAAATTATAAAATACCTATTTCAGGTGGCTCCCATACAAAGAACGTGGTCTTTGCCATTTTTTTAGTATTGGTACGGAACCCTTCATGCGCTAACTCTATTCGCACTTGGCCAAATATTAGTAAATTAGTGAAGTAAATTGTTTGTTTCATTTATTGTTATCAATTTCGTTATATTAACTATGCCTATCATTTTAGACCTTAGGTCCAAACTTCATCGAAAATGTACCTAAATTAATAAAATGTATTTATATCAAATAATATGTCAAATGGGGTGAAAAGAAAGAATCCAGTGAACATTTTAAAGTTACGCATAAGTCAATAGGCTATGACTTTTTTAAATGTTGACAAGTTTTGCTAAAAACTCTTTAAAATTTAGAACTCCTATATGAGAGAGTCCTGACAAGCTTTTTACCATTTAATTTGACCTTTATTTTTTTAGAAACAACGTGATTTTCTGTATCACAATTTCACAAGTCAACGCACTTTAATTAGTCTACCGTCCTTTGCCAACAGGACTGATGTGAAGATAAATATTGTATGAAATTGATTTATTTATCTTACCTTGTTTGCGTTAAATATTTGCTTACACGGTGGTAGGAAACAAACAACATGATTAGGCATTGTTTGAAAGCGAGTGTGGTTCGGTGGTAAAGACTTCTGTTTTTCCATCAGACGGCCCCTGGTTCAATCGCAGTCATGACTTGCTTTTCAAGTTATGTGTGGATTTGCACTCGCTTTACGGTGAAGGAAAACATCGTGAGGAAACCTGCATGTTTAAGGACCACTATATCCGAAGACGTGTGTCATCCGCCAACCCGTACTTGGCCAGCGTGGTGGATTATGGCCTTCGATCAAAAATGTACTAGATTTAAGGGGATGTCTCTAAGTCTCTAAAAACGGCAAGAGAGATAAAACCACAAGTAAGTCACTCGTTGATGTATAAAAAAATCATCATGTATTCAATTTAAATCCCATGTGTTATCAAAATTATGTCAGTAACTATTTTAAAAATTTTACTCTGTATTTTTAATTTTTACTGTTCTATTGTTAAGCAATACGGCGTTAACCTTCTTTTGTTAAGTTGAAAAAGGTAGTTATATAATGAATGTAAGACTTGCAAATTAGTATGTTTTAATTCATTTTTATCAGACACTTTGGAAAATGTACGATATACGAGTATATTTGCTGTTCCGCGCAAAGCATTATTATGAGTGAAGTAAGAAGCTGATTTATTTACAAAATTCTTAAATGATATATTACATTCTAGACTATAGACTCTAGATTCTAGACGTACTAAATAAAGACTGACACTCTTACACTATGAGGTTTGTGAATAAGTTTGTTATAAAAGGCCAAACCTGTATCACTACATAGTATAAAATAAAGTCCCTTTATCTGTCCCTATGTCTCTTTGTACCTATGCTTAAATCTTTAGAACTACTTATGCAACGGATTTTGATGCGGTTTTTTTAGTAGAGTGATTCAAGAGGAAAGTTTATATGTATAATAACCTCCAAGGTAAGGTCATACTTTAGCATCCATTAATCACATTTGGTCTACTCTGGTATACTGGTTAGGTAATACTCTATTAAAATTTTACTTTACTTTAAGCCCGATTTCTAATTGGCTATCGGACATCAAATAAACTAACAAAATGTAATGTATATTTGCCTGATATCACATTATTCAATAGTGAGTTAATAATTCACTAGACGAATAATTTTATTTTTCGGTGGAACACGTTGCTTGGTGTTATTCTAGAGCATAAATATAAACAATCTGTGACAAAATCTCATTAAATTATGCAGTTATGCAGTTAAATCTTACCAGAGTGAATTTTTTAATTCACTTATAATGTATTCGAATGCCAAGATATTTTATTTTGTTTCAGCTGTATGAAGTTAGTTCTTGTAAATTCGATCATTGGATCATTTTGGATGGTGGATATTTAGTTGATACCAATCTTAAACGTGACAAAAACGGAACATCATTTATAAATATAATATATTATACAGACTAATAAATTTATTGGCCGGTAGCTTAGTTAGTAATTGGATGTAGCTACTCGTACCTGTCAAGCGAATAACATAATCATGGAATAATCAGCCCTTAATTGAATTGATTATGGTAAATATTTCAATTTACCTGTCGAAAATTTTCTATTACCTAATTTATGAATTTGTTATCTCATTTTAATATAAAAAAATAATTGATTCAAAAACATTAGTGGTGGAAACTAGAAAATGCAATTTGACTGTTCAGGTTAAAATTTACAAATTATACTAGCTGCCAGAATATATGTATAGTAATTATATGAATATTCCGAGCTCATTTGCAAACTGACAAGGTCACCGGAACAACTTAAAATAGGTACAATTCGGTCAGAAGGATTATAGCTATCCAAATTTAATAATTTAAATGATCAGGTAATTTTTCGAAGTTCAAGAACGCGCGACCTTAATTCACGAACAAACGTAAAAAAAATACTTATCCAAGTAGAAACAAGTTTCAATGTTAATTACAGTAACCTATTTATTATGGTGGCTCTTCACTTCGCGTATTAGGCATATTTGACATACAATTACTATTATCTGGACGGTATATTAGGTACTGTAATAGTAAAAATAATTCTTTACTCCAGGCCTAAGATATTCATACCTACATATGAAAGAAAAAAACATACAACACCTTTTATGTATATAACATACCAAGTACACCATGTTAGTAGCTTTTTGTATTATGTGCCTTATTAAACTAATAATGCAGAAATCAAATGTAGTAAAAATAGCATGGATAGCCGTGTTTGTCAATTGTTTTGCCAAATACCGAAAACACGGCATAACAAAAACAAATGGCGACGAGAACCACCTTCAACGTTTTCAGACGCGAGTAAAATTTAATTCTTTTGTCAGACAATTTACATAATTCTCGTAACAAGCCCAGTTGTAACATTTAAACAGCTGAACGCTAAGATCAAAACCAACGATCTTCGAGTTCTATATTCGAAAAATTAAAAAAAGAGACTCCACATTTCCGAGTTGACGAACATCCGAAAATCGTTGCACCAGCACTTGTTTCACTAAATTTCACTGCGAATAATTTTGAATAAAGAATTCAATTTTTTAAGAAAACAAAATAAACTCGCGAAACTGTTAGCGTTTTTCCCGCGAAAAAAAAAGACGCCGGAACGTACGCCCCCTTCCGAGGTTAAGAGCAGACTGACTCAAACGTACTTATGACTTGAGAACGCTAGTGTCGCTCGAACGCGAATCATTCGACTGGCAAGCAGCAATTTTTCGTTTATATATTTTAACCTTTTGAGACCGGTTCTTCGTCAGCTATAATAAGAGCCGAAAATACCGCGAAAGGTACAAATTTTGCGGTTTATTTCCAGGTTTTAATGCCAAGTTCCTTTTCAAATTGCAACTGTTCCGTTTATTGGCCTTTATTTTAAGAGTAACGCGTATTGCGTTACGGATAATTTCAGGATATTTAGGTACTGTCACAGAATAATAACTTGTACTACTGTTAATATTTAATTTTAAATCCTTTAAGCATGCTTTAGTGAGAGAAAAAAACAACGCATTTTTACTTTACTATGATAATAATATATTCATTAACTTACTAATAATAGCACTAAAATAAGTAAATGTATAGTTTGTTTGCTTAGTAAAAACAACTCTTTTAGATTTTGTCACCAGTATAAATCATTAGCAATAGTTGTCAGTTATGTAAACCTTACAGGAACAGGAGAATTTAATGATTTTTTTTCTGTCTAGTAACGTGACGGCAAAACTGTAGAGTAACAAAGATAGAATATAATATTTTTTTTCTTATATATATAATTTATTGACATATAAATATATTTTAAATTTTTATAATACATAATTAATTTTAGATTAAATATAGATTATTTAATTGTGTTATATTTTTTTAGTAAAATATTAGTGATTTAATTAAATTAATTTATAAACATAACTACTTATATACCCACCATGTCACAAATTATAAATGAGTGTAATTCTGAACTCAAAGGATGTTGTAATATTTTTCTGTTTCTTACACACAAGGATAAGATGTTCACTAGTGTGTACCAATGTGTTAGTATTCATTATTATGTAAATAAAGATATTTTAAAATTGAAAAAACTTAGATAAATTATATAACATACGTACATAATTTTATCAGTGAACTAATCCATGTTAATTTATTTTTCTTTCCAACTTCTTCAAACACTATTACGAAAGTTTCTTATACTCCTTTCGTTGAAAAACTACAATTGGTTTAAGCATTTCTTACATAACTTACAAAAATAATAAAAAAAAACGTTTCAGTGTATTCTTAGTACTAAAAATAATTTAAAGTTATTTTTGTACGTATTCCCGTAAATTGTAATGTCTGTTTTCTTTGTAAGCATTACAAAACGGTATAAAGTCAAAAGAATATGAAACGAGAGCTTGACTGTAGTTTATTTTTAGCCTGTTCAAGTACGACAGTGCGTTGTGACCTTTATTACTGTAGCCTGTAGTAAGATGTAGGGTTGGCAATCTCTGCAATCTTCGAAACATTGATTGCTTTAACTATCATGCCGGACTATATACTAAGCAAAATACTAAAAAGAAAATCAATATAATAGGCAATTACAGTAAAATGACATGTACTCGTAGTTATAAAAGTTGTAAATAAAAATAATATGTAATAACAAAGTACTCATATTAGCACAACCGTATAACTAAATTTATGCATACTATAATTAAGTTGACAGCATAAATTAACAAATATTAAAAATACATCAATATGTGCTAAATAAAATACACATAGAAAATAAATAGACTAGTAATGCAGTGTCCTTTTTTTTCGTGAGGTTATGCATTTACGCATCTCCCGCCACAAGCCCGGGGGAGGCGGGCGGGGTATGTCGGGCTCGACGGCCAGTGGGGCCGTCACTACCGACTAAAATCTCACGGCGTCCCATCTCACGACGGAGGCAGGGATACAGGACCGCTTCGCGCATTGCCGCTGCTCTCCCCGAGTAATGGAGTGTCCTACTGGTATATAAGATCACTGATTAAGTCAGGGGTTAAGAATACAATTAATAAAGAACAAAGTATTTTACGACATTTTAGTTAAGAGATGGCAGAATATGTCTTCTATCAGCATAAGCATTAGCGACTCGCCATACGTTCCCACTGCAGGGACTTCTGGGGAAAATATATACTGTCTACCACGCTTGCCAAGTGCGGGTTGGCAGATGACGCGTATTCAAATTTTGTGGTCATCTGAGTATGTGGGTTTCATCGCGATTATTTCTTCCCATAGCGTATGTAAATTCCATGCATAAATTGTAAAAAAAGTCATAGGTGTAGGGCTGGTTTCGATCCGGGGTGTCATGGATTGAATCCCAACTTTCTCCCTACGAGTCACACTCGGTTTATTTTTTACAGACGTTAAAAATGTATAGTTTAGGGTTGCGTTTAATTTCAGTCAGTCTGACTGGTGTTAAGCTATGTTATGTTCTGCAACTTAACACGCACTTTTACACACGTATACAAAAAATACCTGTGTACATTTCTTTATCAATCGCCTTATAAAAAGGAAGAGTTTCTTTATACAACTATGTTTTTAATATTTGTTAATTTATGAATCTTATGATTTTGTCATGCATTAATTGAATTAGACATATTTATTTTATTTGAAAGCGTTGTTTAAATATAGTTATCGTATGATCTCTTGTAGGTTTTAATTACATTAGTCCTGTATTTTTGTATATTGAAGTTGGTATGCTAATATTTATTTCTTTACATAATTTACTTGTTTTTAGTTTACTTGCACTGACACAATCCTTTATGAGATATGCAAATAGATTTTATGGAATACTTACTTAGTTTATTAATAAGGTTGTTATCAACTCGTTTTTTGACGTAATTTTAATATCCAAGTAAAACATGACGCATAAAATGTATCCGATTGACGTCACAGACTATAGTTTATACAGAAAGACAGGCTGCGGCATAATTAGGGGACCGAAAGAAAGCATCTCATCAATTTTAATTTTTAAAACTTGTTATTTAGCCATTCTATACTGTGTTTTTTTGTCAATTTGTGTTATATATATTAATTGTGTATTTTTTAATTTCTTTTTTGGAGTCAAATAAAATGGAAAGTGGGACTGGTTTTGCCCAACAGTGGGACAATATAGGTTAGATAAAAAAAATATTTTATGAATTCAGTTATTAAAAATCGAAATATTTTTTTGTCTATTAATAATATTTAGTGGTGTATTAAGAATGTAATCAGTCAACAACCCTATGATGTTTGCCCTCTATACAAGGTTAGTGATGAATTTATTTTAACACCTGACGCAAGAAAAACGGAGTATTATAAGTTTGACGAGTCTCTGTGAGTGTTAGTTTGTGGCATCGTAGCAACCGAATGGATAAACCGACTTCAGTGTAGTTTTTTTGTTTTAATCGCGTGTTATTAGGAAGTGTTATGTGAGAGGTGTGACCGTTCTTATCATGGTGAATTTCCCTTTCAAAGTAAAAGTTACATTAATTACGTAACTTCCATAATTTTTTAGAATAATCTCATAGAGTAGCATCATTAGTAAAATTTCATAATTAGCCATCAAACAAAAGTAATCAAACATATATACGTGAACCTATTAGCCTTCAAAATGGCGTCTTGAGTACCTTCTTAATTAATTTTAATCAAACAACGATGTAACTTTTAACTGAAGTATTATGAGTTAAATGTCAGACTTATTTTATTACTAGGTACTAAATTACTGTTTTTTGTAAACTAGTACTAAACTAATAATTTATAAAACGTCTTTTAGTTGTAAGCGCAGTGTAAACTCTATAAGGCGACACTGAAGGGACTGCATTTTATGGCGTTATAGAGAGTGTTCGTTAAATGGAGAGAGTGTATTATTGTATGAAATACAAGCTAAACCAACTAAAGCCAATTGATTTCAACGCTTTAGAGAATATGTCGTTAAATTGAGTGACGTTACATGGAGTATACACTGAAATTTTTACTGCAGCGCCTCCTTATAAGTTGTTACCGTGGCCGCTTTTAAAGAACAAGCTGTTTTTAAGTCCGGACCAATTATTGAAAGCTGCATTCAATGACATAAAAAATAACTTGTATTTTTTAAAACAAATGACAACATAATTCTTACAACACACACATAAACATCCTTTTTCCGCTTCCGGCAGTCAAAAGGAGAATACGTTTGTGTCGGTGTTATCCTATTTAAATTCCAAAGTGATGTAAAAATGGTGAAAATCTAACCTCAAAGTATATCAGCTTGAAGAAGACGGCAACCACTACCATGTAAAGTAAGAATTGCACCAATTTCACTTGCAAACTTACGAAAAATAACAAAATTTTGTTGCACAAGGTGATTAAGATAACAGTTTTCCCTTAATTACATATTTTAAATACGACCAATCATCAAAACAATACGATTAGTTTCATGTGACAAAATCAGCTGATTGGCCAGCTGTGTTTGACATATCGGCAGTCACGCCAACATAACGAACAAACAAGTCGTTCAAAAACGTAAAACCACAGACAAATTATTGTTTCATTGAATAATGAAAATGTTCGTGGTTGCCAGAAAGAAAATTAATTGTGCCACTTAGCAACTTTTTCAGTGCAATAGAGCCACAATCTGGAATAAATCTTATTAAATAAAAAATTGTGCTGATACATACTAAATATAAAAAAAATAAAATAAAAAATGGCACAATCGAAATTAAAATGCCTGGTGGAGGCAAATAATAAGATTCGTGAACTTAACTCAGAATTACGTAAAGTTCAGAAATTAAATATAAAATTGATAAAAGAGCAGGACGAGTATTCAATTGAATATCAAGAATTAGTAAATAAAAATGCAACTTTAAAAACAGAAAAAGCGAGTCTTGTTATGGAATTGGAGGAGATAAAATCAGAAAAAAGCGAACTACAAACGATTATTGACGAAAAACTAATCAACATCAACGAATATGAAGATGCGTTAAATATAATAAAAATGCAGGAAAAGAACGCTGCAATGTTTGAAGAACTACAGGAAAAAATACAAAAGGACAGTGAAACTGCCATTCTAGAACGCAACCATGAAATTGACGAGCTTAAAAATCAAATAATTGAATTGCAAAGAGAAAACTTGATGCTAAGGGAAGAATATAATAAACCAATTCATATCATGGATGCTGACGGAGATAATAAAGTAAATGACATTATGGTAGAAAATATAATAGCAGTAGAAGACGCAACAGAATCAACTAAATTAAAAACAAACAAAAGACCAATCAGAAAATTACAAAGAAAAAAGGCGAGAAATCAAAAAATAAACCTAGTAAAAGATGACATTGCTTTAGATCAGAATTTTTGTTCTACGCCTTTGGAAATAAAACACGATGAGAGTGATAGTGAAGAGAAAACCATACAAGAATCATGTAATAGAATCAACAATATACTTCCGGTCTGTAAAAAGAAAATGCTGATTCTCTGTGACAGTTTAGGCAAAGGCCTCGCCGAGCATATCCAACACAAAACTGACCATACGTCTGTGCTAGCCATGTGCAAACCAGGAGCACCTCTTAAGCAAATAACTCTCGATATTCCACTACTTACCAAGAATATGAATGAAGGAGACGATTTAGTTATAATTTCGTCAGAGTTAACCAACTACAGTCTGCAACATGTGAAGACAGCTAAAGAATATTGTGAAAAGAAGAAAATAAAACTCCAAATCACCACGATACCATACCGTAGACAAAGAGAGAGAGGAAATAAGACCAACGATAAAATTTATAGACTCAACATGCAGCTTTACGAATTTGTATCTAGGTCTACTGGCGTATCTCTGGTGGATGTAAACGAGTACAATAACGCGTATTACACTTCTTCGAAAAAGCTTAACAGCAGTTTTGTTCGGTTTCTTTGTAGTAAAATTGAATTTAATTCAGCATATGAATTCACACACTTGTATAGCAATCTAATTGATCTTACCCCAAACAACAGACTCCAAGAATTTAATGCAGAAAAATTCCAAATAGAATCAGTTTCACCTCTTAGTTCTTTTTTAGAGTAAGCCCTACTAAGGGCAATGTGCAGGGCAATGATCATCTTAGATTGTTACACCAAAACTGTAGAAGTATCAAAAGTATAAATAAGAGACTCAAACTACAGCTTGTTGTTGATACATATAATCCTGATGTAATAATTCTGACTGAAACGTGGTTAAGTTCAGATGACGTTGACTCTTTTGTTATCAAAGGCTATAATCATAGTAACTATTTTGTCAGAAAAAAGCGTTTACACGGTGGAGTATCAATCTTAACTAAAAGTAACATAAAATATAAAAAACGTAAAGATATAGATAAATTATCAGTTGAGTATGATTGTAATTTAACTGCAATTGAACTGTGTAATAGCAATAAACAAAAAATTATATTGATAGGTATTTATAGGACTGGAAAAGGTAACTTTGAAGTATTCGAAAGCATTATGATCAAGCTTTTTGATTTAATAGCGGATGTTAGAGACGCCGACGTCATACTGACGGGTGATTGGAATGTGGATTTCCTTATAGAGGCCAAAGAGAAAAAGACCATAATGGATATTATGAACACTGTTGGGTATAAAAATTTTGTGGATTTTCCTACGCGTATAGATAACGATACTAAAACTTCAATAGACTTTGTAGTCTCAAACGAGAATAACTCAAAAATTGAAGTTGAAGCACTATTGACTGATATGTCTGATCATGACGGTCAACTAATAACAGTGCAACGCAACAATGGCTGTAAAGAAAAATATATCGTTACCAATAGTAGACTTATAAATCCCCAAAGAATTACAGATTTTGTTGAAGCAATGCTTGCCTACGACTGGGATGCTATATTTGCAAATTACAATGTTGACACTTTCAATAACTTTGTCTCAAAATTTACTTGGAATATGGAAATATATTTTCCCAAAAAAGAAATGAAGCGTAAAATCAGAAAAAATACGCCCTGGATTAATGATGTTCTTATTAAACTTCAACGTGACATTCAGGATTTATATATACTACAAAGACAGTTTCCCGAAATAATAAAACCTAACATTTTGGAAGAAAAAGTCAAAATTAAAGATACCATGATATTAAACGAGAAAAAAGATTACGTCGCTAATCGTATAAAAAACTCAAAAAATCAGAAAAAGGAAGTATGGGACATAATAAAAGAAGACAGCAATAAATGTAAAATAAAGTGGATATGGAACCTTCAAGACAATAATACAAATAGACGAGTACCCGATGAGCAAGTAGCCAACTATATTAACGACTACTTTATATCGATAGCTGATGATTTGAAATTATCCAATAGACCTAACATAGAAGACTCATTAGCATTTATGAAAAAATATCTAAGTGGAGCACCCAATATAAAACTAGAAAAGTTTTATCCCGACGACCTAATTAAATTAGCGAAACAGAAACTAAAAGACTCTAAAACAAAAGATATTTTTGATATTTCGGGAAGTTTATTAAATGTGACACTTCCTTTTTTGGCGGATCATATTTCTTTTTTAATCAACAATGTACTACAATCAGTGCATTACCCAGATGTTTTAAAAACGTCACGCTTAACACCTCTTTATAAAAGCAAAGGTGAAACTGATGAGGTTAAAAATTACAGACCGATAACAATTGTTCCGACTATATCTAAATTGATTGAATCTATACTATCCCAAGTAATTATGAAACACATGACAGTAAATAAATTTCTAGCTGATGGCCAATTCGCATATAGAGCTGGTAGGTCAACAACAGCTGCAACTCAAATGTTTGTAGAAAGTGTATTAACAGCCATTGAAAATAAAAAACACGTTGCGGGCATACTATTAGATTTATCAAAGGCTTTTGATTCAGTCAATCACGCACTGCTTGTGCAAAAATTACAGATATACGGTATAAACGGTCAAGTTAACAGTTTAATTCAATCATTCTTAACAAATAGACAACAAACTGTAGAAATAAAAATAAAAGGAAAACATATCAGGTCTGAATCAAAGACCATTGATATTGGCGTTCCGCAGGGATCATCTCTTGGCAACACTCTTTTTATTGTTTTTCTTAATGACATAGCGCACCTAAATTTGAATGGGAAAATAATACAATATGCTGATGACACATCAGTAGTTGTAACAACTGACTCAATAGATGAGCTAAAACAAAATATTAAAGATACTTTAATTATCCTGAGTCAGTGGTTCACGACAAATGGCTTAAAGTTAAATAGCTCGAAAACCAATATAATATGTTTTAATGCAATATCACCACTAAAGAAAACGATATCCATTCCCATAAACAACGAAGTCATTGAAAGTGTAAACAATGCGAAACTGTTGGGATTTGACCTTGATTCCGCATTAACATGGAAGGAACATATAAACAACACATGCAAAAAAATGTCAAAGGGAATTTATGCGTTAAAACAGCTGAGTGCCATTATCTCCCAAGAGCAACTCAAAGAAGTATACTTCGCTTACGTACATTCCATAATGTCTTATGGAATAATACTCTGGGGATGTTCTACTGATTATGAACGAATACTAAAGACACAAAAACGTGCGATCAGAGTTCTAACCAAAACCAAATCTAGGGATAGTTGTAGAGAACACTTCAAGAACCTAGGCATTTTGACGTCGGTATCTCTCTATATATTTGAAATTCTAAAATACGCTAGATCAATAATGCACGAGTACGAAAGGAAACCCCACGTAAAGCCTAGAGCCGGTAAACGCTATCAGTTATTGCAACCAATTCCACATAGATTGGTTATGTATGAAAAATTTCCAAAACTCATGGGTCAACAATTGTACAACAAACTTCCGGAAGATATTCAATTATTGAAAAATGAAAGCAGCTTCCAGACTAAAGTAAAAGCGCTACTCCTTTCCGACACTATATATACGATATCAGAATTTATGAAAAAAGATTATATTAACTTTCAAACTAATAATTATTAATTACATAAGTAATAATTGTGTCGGAAGGGTGTAAACATTTTTTATGGACTCAGACCTATTTCTAGTAATGACTATTTTTGAACGCATCATACGAGCACGCTCATATGATGCGTTCAAAAATTGAATAAGGATTTTATTTTATAATCTTATAATTTTACTTTTTCTTTATTTATAATTATTTACTTTTCGACAAAGCCCCTATACAGCTGCTATTCTTTTAATTTAATTTATTGATTATTATTGAATGAAATACTGACGAGTCCATATTGATGATAGTTATGATTATATTTATATAATGTAATAATTATTTAACAATATGACAATAAAGACATTCTATTCTATTCTATTCTATTACTCCAAACGATCTTACCTTTCTTCGTACTATCATGAGTAAAAAATATTTTAAATTACACAAATAAAGCAAAGTAAATTATGGTGCTATGGGAGCAAAATATCACATTTTTTTAAAGTTCTGCGTAAATTATAGTGCTATAGTTTTTCAGTTTTATTATATTTAGTTCGATGTCAAGGATATCTAGAGTTCGGAAACACTGATATACAAAATTCGCTCGAAAGTTTTTTTTTTGATAAACGTTCCAAATTTGTTTAATAATGAGCTACTTAAAGTGTTAAATAAATTAAAAATAAATCTCACTTTTTTTGTAGGTTATGATATTAACTAGAGATGTTAGAGCTTATAATTTCAATATTGTAAATGGTTAATTTATATGAATTTATTTCGTGAACATTCTACTGCCGCATGCGCTTCGCTCAAATTTATACGGCTGAACTCAGTACAAAATAGCGGTTTAAGTGCTTTAAAGTTCTTAATTACCTCTAAAAGGTGTAAATTACACCTTTTTGTTTTAGGTCTGTATTATTTACAACTCACATTTTGTACACCTAGCAATTAGGTCCATATCACCTAACTTGAGATGTTTTCTTAAAAATAATTTTATGACAATGGAAAAATTCACTAACTCAGGGCGAAAATTAACTATTTCGTAGCTAGCTCTAGTGGTTTTAAATAGAACTAACTATAAAATAATTAATTTATGTTTTCTAAGTTTTCCTAGTAATTACTCACTTTTATTTGATTCTGAAATGAAGTACATATAATAATATAAACTTTATTTTATTACCTTCTAAACAAAACTTAAAGAATAGAGATATGCACTGCCATGCTAAAGATATAGCAATTTGTATTTTTCAAAACTTTAGTGCTCATTATCTCAAAACAAGATTTTAGGACTTAGTGATTTTTCGCTTTACGGGGACGTAATAACTGTATATGTAGTTATTTTTTTTTAATTTTATTGTGTGCCAACCCTGTTAAGATCAGGATAAGTACATAATATTACATAACGTAGGTATTCTGCTTTCCCCACACGTTGGATTCATTTGGACCGCTTGTCATCAACAGACGGTTGCATTCTTTTACAGAATCATAAATCACTGCTTAATCTTTAATTTATTTTTACCTCTGGCTGTCACCAGGCTGTATCTTTTAAACCGTTATAGCTAGAAAGCAGTTTTTTTTTCAGATCGTGTATTTTCGTTGCCACTTTAACAAAAATACTACAAATAACATATAATATAGAGTTCCCCATTTATTATTTTATCTACTAAACGCTTTATTGTCGTGTTTATTTTTACTTAAAACTTAAAATTTTCACAAAATATTTACTTGTGTGTTATCCTACAAAATGTATTATAAAACAAAAACTAAATTAAAAATTCTCCGGGGCTCCCATACAACTAACGTTTTAATTCATTTTTAAGAAATGTTTTACTCAATCTTTATATCGAGATACGGTACCACTTTTTGAAGAAACCACAAAATTAAATTGAAATAAATATTTACCCTCTGAATAATTATTATTTATTAGCCCTCAAATTAAACAAATGTGTTTTTTAGCCATTTTTTTAAAGAAAATAATCACTTCATGCGTGAGCTCGACTCGCAATAGCAATCAAATTCTTGTCACAAATTGTTCTTTATAATGTTTACGTAAACAATATATGAGGATTAAATTTATAAAATAATGTTATTTTTGCGAGAATGCATTATTCAAAGTATTATAATTTGTGAAATTACAAGCTGATCCGATCTAACAGAACAATCATAAATATTGCTTTTAGTTTCTTCTTCGTGTTAGCTAAGTGGCTAAGCTTTGGTGCTGGAAGTCATCAAACCGTCGAAAGTCTGAATTGGTTTATAACGACTGCTAGTGCTAATACAAACAGCTGTGACCTACGAGTCAACCTGTCGTCCAAGCTACGGTAGCAACAAAATGCCACTTTTAAACGACAATCTCATGTGCATGTCCACCCATCTAAACAGCGCAGCGCTGCTTAACCTCAATGATCGTGTTAGATCACCTTAGTTAGCCGAGCTACAGGTGCTACCGATTAATGAATCTGTGATGAAGTAGGTAATAAAAAGGCACAAAAATAGAATTACAAAAGTGTTTATAATGTTTATGGAGTGAGAATATTATAAATTGTAAAAGATGTAAAGTTTTAATTAAAGAAATCTATAACCATATGTATCTCTTCATTATAGAAAAACATTGACTGTTTTATACAGTTCTAATTGACTTGATTTAAATAATTACTCTGCACAAAAATATAAAACGCCGCGTTAGAATTTACGTTTTTTTAAGTTATGCACTTGTTTTGAAAATTATGTAAATTGTTTGCCATTCTCGTATTTTGAGATCGAATGAATAAGTTAATGTTGAAGTTGTTGAAGGATCAGCAATTAATTTAAAATAATTAAATAATATAATTTAATCAGATTAAGTTAAATATTATTAAATTAACTAGTAATTAGTATTTAATTAATTTTTAGGAAAAAGAAAAAGTATGCAGAATTCAAGTACAAGAGGCATGCAAGCGAGAACTGGTATGAAAGGAATAGTGTAAAATAGGTCTCCGACATGGAAATCGGAGGTAGGAGGATAAAAAAACAAAATGGTTGCCTGTAAAGTCGGTTTTACGGGCGAAGATTTTACGTGACAACGTCTGCCGCGTGCTGCGCGCGGCAGACGGCAGACCGATCATAGTTGAGTGGGAGAGAGACGCAAGGCATTCGGCGGGCCTCTCTCGTTCGGTGACTCATCGTAACGTTACCGGGCGTTACACTTTTTCATAAGTGACTCCCAGCCGCAACCTAATTTAAGACGTTGTCACGTCAAAAAATTTTAGGCGACAGTTAATTGATTTCTTCTAGACAAGCGCGCTCTATCCCAGATAGCAACATCACTTAACATCAGGTGAGTTATCAAGCGCGCAACTTCAATAAAAATCATAAAATAATGTTACTCGTACTATGCCAAATGATTTCCTTAATTGTATTTATTATTTGTAATATATTTGATACATGTACACACAAACTAAAAGTACACTAAGTTGTGAATGATTTTACAAGTCATAATTTTACTAAAAGCTTATTTGGTTATTTTTTAATAAAACTTATTTGGTTAGTTTTTTATTACTTTGAATAAAATTAATTTTTACTTATTTATTATGTATTTACTACATCCGTGCCAATCAAATTTAAGCAAAGTGTATAAATTTCATGAAAGAATAATTAACAATATAAAATCAATAATTAACAATGATATCCACAGATTAGTTCGTTTCGAATTTTTTTCTTTGCCAATTTCATTTAATGTATGTTTAAATACATAATCAAATCAATCAATTAATAATTAAAAGTATACCTTAATTCAAACGATTCTAGATAATACCTACCATTAGTTGCTAAAAAGGAATACTTACTTTAATACCATTTTTTTTTCAGAAGAACATTTTATTGACGTGACAACGTCTTAAATTAGGTTGCGGCTGGGAGTCACTTATGAAAAAGTGTAACGCCCGGTAACGTTACGATGAGTCACCGAACGAGAGAGAGGCCCGCCGAATGCCTTGCGTCTCTCTCCCACTCAACTATGATCGGTCTGCCGCGCGCGCAGCACGCGGCAGACGTTGTCACGTAAAATCTTCGCCCGTAAAACCGACTTTACAGGCAACCATTTTTTTATTATTAAAAAGACTATTAAAAAATAAATTTATCCAACGAATTTTACGAAAATGTGTTTAGAAACGATTTCCACGCTGAATTTATGTCATTAAAAACTGAAAAAAAATCGTAGCCTTAACGCATGTATTAGTAGGATTTTCTAAAATATACTATTTTGCGCCTTAACACATACCATACTTAGATGCTGTTCAACTTAATGGATTAAAAACAAATATGTTGGACTTTATGCAAATTTTATTAAAATCTGAGAAACATTATTTCCGCCTAATTAATGAAATAAATATATTTTTGAAAACTCAAGCTCATCACATAATAAATTTTCTTTAAAACATTTATAAAATAATATTGTTTTTTTTTCTTTTGACACTTGTTATTTTCGAACTTCGTTTTGATTTGATAATGTCCTTATTATATCAAGCCAATTGAATTTAAAGGCCGTGAAATAAAAATAAAATTAATATTTATCACAAAATAACAAAGTCAAAACGATAGCTGGAACGTGATTTTAGAAATATTTTCCAAAAATATATTCTTAAAACACCACTCTTCTTCCTATCTACATTTTTAAAACATTAAATAAATATCTTCTAAACATATTCACATATAATAAATATAAGGAAATGAACCATATATATACATAAAGTCACATTCAGTGTACCATTATGATTATTATCTGATAAACGATTTTCGGAATAAATCTAGAATAAGTTGACCGTAACAAGATACCTCCATTAATTAACATTTAATAATATAATAAGTAGCTAGATTAACTAAATTGCAGTTAAAGACGCTATATTACCGCATATATATCTATACTCGTACATTATTTTAAACTTTTTGTGGCTTTATTAGGAATTTATTTATTTTATTATATTATTGTCAACATTGATTGTAGTAAAAATACTTGACTAGAAGAAAATGGCTGCCGCCATTTTTGTTGTGTCGGGGGGTTTATACATTTTCTAATTTATACTTGTTATGTTACTATTTTTCAATCGTGATCCAAGTTCGACACTACGTATCGAATATTATTTAAATTAGTTTTTAAGAATGCGCTTTCAGCATAGGTGGCCATAATCGTAAAGCAGCTTCAAAAAAGCATATTTTCACCCTTTTTAGGGTTCTGTGTCAAAATTGTTAAAACGGGACCCTATTACTAAGCCTCCGCTGTCTGTCTGTATGTCTCCAGGCTGTATCTCAGAAACCGTAATAGCTAGAAAGCTGAAACATTCATAAGACGTGTATTTCCCGTGCCGCTATAATAACAAGTAATTAAAATAAAATAAAAAAATCAGAAGGGATTCTCATACAATAAACCTGTTTTTTCGTATTTTTTGCTATATATAAATAACATTAGCTGCTAAACACTTACAATTTTCACAAAATATAAAAAAAATGTATATTGGCAATCAAGTAAAATTATAAAATTTAATTTTAATAAATATTTGAGGGGGGCTCCCATACAACAATGGTGCCGAACCCAAGTCGCACTAATTGGGCAATTTTTGAACAGCCGTTGTCCTCCGCCGCGGCAGTAGAGTGCGACTGAGGAGGCTAGCGGCTACAATGCTAATACAAGTGGCGATCACCGTGGTGGAGCGCTGGATTGACGACCACGTTGGCGTAAAGGTTAACCATGCCGGTCTGCTAATCAGAAGGTTCCGGGTTCGATTACCGGCCCGGTTAACATCTTTGTGCTTAACCAAATTTGTTGGCTGTGGGTCTGGGTATTAAATATGTATTTATATATTGTATGTATGTATATGTAGTATATCAGTTGTGTTAGCAACCATAATACGAGCTAGAAATGATTCAGTATGGGGCTCACCAGCCATGTGTGAATGTGTCCTAATATTTATATTTTTATATTTAATGCTAATACAAGTGGCGATCAGGTGGTGGAGCGCTAGATCTCGACGTTCCTGACGCGATCTTGAAATTTGATGATGAATATAGCACGCTCCATGGATCTATGAGCGACTTGACAAAATCAAATCAAATCACAATCAAAATCAAAATAGTTTTATTGGTACATCAGTAAATTTGGAACAAAGGTACAAATTAAAGGAAAAAAAGAGAATGTATACAAAAAAAAGAGTACATTTGTATTTTTAGAACAGTGATCTACAGCTGTCTAAGCTAGGCTGTAGAGCCTGTAATATAGACAGCTGTACTTCCCCTAAATTACACTAATAATAATAATATGTACCTGACAAAATTTCATTTAAAATATTATATATTATATTTTATTTAAAAAGAATGAGAAATAAACAACCATCAAACCGTGAAGGAATAACAAACAAACATCTTCTTTTTCCACAGTGCAACAGTAGGCATTTGTCCTACAGGGCTCGAAGCCAAACAAATCAGCGACACTGACCTTAGGTGGATGTATGTTATGCATTGTCTGGAATAACTGGTCCTTAAGGAAGCTATCGGAGACACGGATAGAAGCTAGGCGGCAGACTTTTCACTTGAGAAGTGTAGCGACTACCTGAGAGAAGTTAGGTGAGAGAAAATGTCCCCCCCGTGGGGCCCCCCGCATTGTTGAGGCGGGGGGCTCAGTTACCGTGGTGGCCTGGTCACCCACGGTGAAGCAAAGGGGGTCCCTGAGGCGGGCCACTCCCTACACTTGTATTCCCAGTACTTTCCGGTGAGGAGGCCATCGTGAGGTTTTAGTCGGTAGTGATGCCCTTCTGGCATCGAGCCCTCCCCGGGTGTGGTGGGCATGAGTAAATGCATTACCTAACGTTAAAAAAATGGTTGCCTGTAAAGTCGGTTTTACGGGCGAAAATTTTACGTGACAACATCTGCCGCGTGCTGCGCGCGCGGCAGACCGATCATAGTTGAGTGGGAGAGAGACGCAAGGCATTCGGCGGGCCTCTCTCTCGTTCGGTGACTCATCGTAACGTTACCGGGCGTTACACTTTTTCATAAGTGACTCCCAGCCGCAACCTAATTTAAGACGTTGTCACGTCAAAAAAGAGATTGTATATAAAAAAAAAAAGAGTACATTTGTATTTTTAGAACAGTGATCTACAGCTGTCTAAGCTAGGCTGTAGAGCCTGTAATATAGACAGCTGTACTTCCCCTAAATAATATGTACCTGACAAAATTTCATTAAAAATATCATATATTTTTTATTTAAAAAGAATGAGAAATAAACAACCATCAAACCGTGAAGGAATAACAAACAAACATCTTCTTTTTCCACAGTGCAACTATGAGTAGGCATTTGACCAACAGGGCACGAAGCCAAACAAATCAGCGACACTGACCATAGGTAGATGAATGTTATGCATAGTCTGGAATAACAGGCCCATAAGGAAGCTATCGGAGACACGGATAGAAGCTAGGCGGCAGACTTTTCACTTGAGAAGTGTAGCGACTACCTGAGAGAAGTTAGGTGAGAGAAAATTTCCCCCCCGTGGGGCCCCAAATTGTTGAGGCGGGGGGGCTCAGTTACCGCAGTTACCGTGGCCTGGTCACCCACGGTGAAGCAAAGGGGGGGTCCCTGAGGCGGGCCACTCCCTACACTTGTATTCCCATTTTTTCCGGTGAGGAGGCCATCGTGAGGTTTTAGTCGGTAGTGATGCCCTTCTGGCATCGAGCCCTCCCCGGGTGTGGTGGGCATGAGTAAATGCATTTCCTAACTTAAAAAAAAGGGTGAGAGAAAATGACTTTACCACCATGAAAAACGAAGCTAGGTTAGATTCCAATATTTTTGCGTCCACGTTTATGAGCAAAAATTAGTAACACACAATAAAACTTTTATGACGTCGTCTATGATCTAGTCGGTAAATGCTTTGTTCTAGTGTGACTTTTGGAGACTTTCCAAGCGGGATAATCATTTATTGGCTCATTATTTTTACTACTTTCATCCTGCTATAAAAGTGAACGTAACAATCATCTCTATGCGTTATATTAACTGTTACCAGTAGCAACGTGGTTTCACGGGATTGTTACATAATCGCTGTTAAAAATAACATTAGTGTAGCTGTTCAAGGACACGCTCACAAAAGAGGGTTGTTTTATTTCAATCCTACTAATAAAATGCGAATGTTTGTTTGGAACTTCTTCACGCTCAATCGACTGAGTCAATTTTGATGAAATTTGGTGTGAAGAAAGGTTAGACCTCGGATTAACACAAAAGTTACTTTTAGGCACTAGTGTGGCTAAAAGTAGCTATACAAGACTTGATATATATATTTGACAACGGCAACGTACATACACAACCGATTACATACAAGTTTGTTGAAGTGGAATGATCGAATGGTTCTCAGCACATATTAGGAAACTTAAGGTATTTGATCTAAACTTCTGTTTGCACCCTGTCTATCGATTTTGCGTTGTTAGTGAGGTTCAAATGGTGGAAGAGATCGAAAGCATTTTGAAGAGATCGCCTAGCTAGCAACCACCATTCTTCTTCCTTGCCTTATCCCATTAGTTGTCGTTGGCATAAAGCCATTGTGGTGGGGATCAAACCAGGGTCATACCGTCTGATGGAAAAGCAGACGTTTTTACTACCGAGCCACACTCGCTTTTTTTTCTGATTAAATGCCAAGCTGTAATGCAAAAAAAACCTATTTTGACTATGAATAAATTGACTGACCTCTTGTTCAGAATAGATTATGCTTCATCAAAAGCTCGAGATCATAGGCGGGGATAGAACCCACGGCCTACGGGACGAGAGGCAGCCGCATCCCCGACTGAACTGTCATCACTTTGATATGTTTCCTTCGTTGGATTGAAGTTATTCAGACGACATAAAAATAAGGTAGGTAATTCTCATTTCAATAACAATCAAGCTAAGTATACTAAGCCACTAAGTCTATTTGAAAGCAAAGAAAGAGGTTTACATAAAAACTTGTCGCAAATATGTATCAACGCAAATATCTGGTATGATAGTGTGTATTATATAATATGTAGTATTTATTTGTATATATTATTCTTTATTACACACCCCTCTCATGTCTTACTGTCTTTCCTGTGGTTGCCTGAAAGAGATCGCTTTAGCGATAAGGCCGCCATTTTAGGCAAGTTAAAGTGTGTGGAAATAAATAATGTATCTATACCTACGTTATAAAATTGCAATACTAAAAATTTTAGTACTCGTAAATCCACGTATTTTTTTTTTTTCACCAGACTTAATCATGAAAATGCTACTTTTTAAATTTTTGGGATAAAAAGTCACCTATTATTGGATCCAAAAACTTATCTTCTTACCAAAGTTTACCAAAATCGGTTCAGCCGTTTGGTCGTAAAAAATTAACAAACATAATATTGTGTACACACACATAAACTTTCGCATTCATAATATTAGTAGGATTTATATTCGATGTTTAGTAATGTCTAATTCATCTGAAATTTTAGTAGGTTGTATTTATTCTCTTTTCAAATCCGAAGAAAATTTTCATTTGCTTCAATTCCAAGTGGTTCGTATTAGATAAGAATAAGCCTCCTGTATCTTAACCATCCCATCAGAGTTTATTGGGAGCTGGTCACTTGCGGTAATGAGCTCCGTTACACAACATTGCCTTCGCTTCTACCCTGCCTATAACTAGATTACGAAAAACAAGGTAGGGAACATTTGTTATTAAGAGACGACAACAAACGACGGGACGTTATAATGTTAAGTTTAATGTTTCTGTGTGTGTTTATGTGCATGCCTGAGGCATCGTAGCGCCGAAAAGATGAACCGAAGTGAAATTAGTTTGTTTTCTGTTTGAAAATGTTAAAGGTTAATGTTATTAAAGTTTGTGTTATTATTAGCTTTGTTTGATGAAAATCGGTCCAAGATTGTCGTAGATACTAAATAGCTAATTCTTAATCTTCCTTGCCTTATCCCACTAGAATATAGCTAGTTATTTGTATTCAGTTTTTGTCAGTTATTAAATTAAAGTATTTGGCTAGTAGAGTACATAATGGATACATTTCAAATCCAAGGTAGTCGCTACCTAAAAATTTTTATTTATACTAGTTGGTTATAAGTTAATTAATTTATACATTTGTGTTAATAAATATATGTACAACAAGTACGTCTGTAGTGACTTTTAAATGTATAAAGAACTGATATTTTTGTATCGACCCATCTAGAAGTGAGAAAAACCTAATAGGCACTCCTTTATCCTTGACTTTCGCTACTTTTTCTCAGGTGTCACTGACAGAAGGGACCATTGGATTTATGCCCTTACAAAGTACCACTTCTTTAGGTAAGTCAATGCGACAAACTCAAGGGCTGTTGGAAGTGAGGTTCCAACAGTGCATCCAAATCGAGTCCTGGAAGGATGGCAGATCTTCGTTGCTGTGGTAATTGGTTAAAACAAACGCTTCGAAGACTTCAGTGTGTTTCCGTGTAAGAACCTGAAGCTTTGCATCGGGCATCGAGGGAGTTGTAGTAGGTAAGAAATCAACATGATCCTGCTGCCATTGCAGCTTCGCTATATTAAAGACAAATTTAAAACCTATTTCATAATCTAGTACTAGACGTTTGGGTTTCTGCGTTGACTATAGATGAATGAATGAATGAATGAGTCAGCAGAAAGATTCTTCTAGTATAGTAGATTGCCCCCTCGTATAAAAAGGTAACATTATGAGAATATCCTAATATTTTGACCCACTTTCGTCCACCAAAAGTACGGATACAAAAATACCAAAGAAAAAGCTTTGCCAGAACCAACTTTGTTGAAACTACGTAGGTAGTTGCTTAGTTTGAAATAATAAAATTCTCATAAATGTGGCGAGGTTATAAAGAGCTCGTGTTCAAACTTCTGTTGAAACAGTTTTCCAAATAAAACCGATAGAAACTTCAGATAATGCAAGATGCAAATTTTCTTCCTTACAAGCAAAATTTCAAATTCAGTTTACATTCTGTGCTAGTTGCATTTTGGATATATTTGCATAGTTTCATTGAATTCCAGAGTGTTCTAGATTTGACTTTTAGATTTGTTTAACCTCATAATGAGAAGCCTACTTTTGTGGTGTTGAAATAGCCTAATTATAAATCCAATGCTAACTGTACAACAATTTACTAGACTAATCTTTGAATGGATGGATTAAAAATAATTCATTTACTATTTTCTCTTTAGTGAATCTGTTTACTATTATCATTTAGTAAAATAAAACATTAATTCTATAAAAGGCAATTGGAAATATGGCTTAGGGTGGGGAGTTTAATCTGAACTGCTTTTCAACTGGAATTAAAATTAGTGTATACAAAATTATTGATAATGTTTGGATAACCGGTTATCGCGAGCGTACGTTGGCTGTGTTCCTGCCCTTGAGAATGGCACACTGATTGTGCTGAAACATGTCCCGCTAATGCCGACAAAATAAACGTAAGTGATAGCCGGTTATACAAACATTATTCAAATATGCCTTGCAAAAGTTTTATTATAGTAAAATTATTGATATAAAAATATCACCGAAAGTGACGAATATTTAAAACTTAATTTGACTAGTTGATACATCAGCGCCAGTTAATTCAGTGTAAATAAATGTGAAGGTACATAAGGTGACAAAGCTGAAAATTTCAATTCTATTGCTTCGCTTCGCCTTTTTTAGCTCATCGAAACGGAAGGGCGCGTTCTTTATAAATCTCAGCCCGATTTCCGCCCAGATTAAATTCCGGTCCCGCGACAATATAGAGGAAAATTCTCGCAGGATCTGTGGGTTATCGATGTTTCTGTTTCTAAGAGGTTCTGTTTGAAGGGCATGGGTCTAGTTACTCATGCAAACGAGCGTAGCGAGCATCTCAGATTTAAATGTCAAATTTTACTGTAGAAAAATTTTCATTTGTAATGCAGATAACAGATCATAAATCCTATTCTATAAATATATTATATTAGCATCCCGTCCCGTCTTCGCACGGGTTCTAAAATAACCTAAATTACAAAGAGAAACAAAATATAATCTATGCTACTCGGGCATAATGAAGCTTCCCAAACAAACATACACACTCTCTTACTAATACACAAACTTAATAGTAGCGCCTGTAGCTCGGCTAGCTAAGGTGATCTGACACGATCTTCGAAGCTAAGCAACGGTCGATGCGAACAGTACTTAGATGGGTGACCATGCACGACTGTCGTTTTTAAAGTGGCATTTTTATCTGGGCGCTACCGTGTGTCGGGTGACACGTTAAATTGTAGGTCGCGGCTAGTCTTAGTACAAGCAGTCGTTAAGCCAAGTCAGAGGCCTGCAAATTTGACGGCGGTTTGTAAACTCTCGACACCAGAGCTTGGCCACTTAGCTCATACGAGGAATAAGAATAAACAAACTTTAATTCTTTCAGTGTTGGGAAGCTACATTAGCCCTGAGTAACATAGGATATAATATTTTATTTGTCTTTGCAACTTTGATTATTTTATAACCCGTGCGAAGCCTGGAGACTATCTGCTAGTTATTATTATTTAGACCAGTTTCTATAAATCAAACATATCCGACTGGAATGCTGTTAAACCTAATTAAATCTAAGCGGTAGTGCATAGCGTAAAAAAGTGTAAGCAAAATCCCATTATTTTAAATCTGGGATTTATAAATAAATACATTGTGCATAGTGTTTTGTCACAAACATGACGTCACAATGCAAATTCCCTAAACACGACTCACTCGCATAGTTGTTTCCTACGACTTGAACTAGCATTTCCTCATACGCTTGTCCGGATTGCATTTCCCATCCGAAGACATGTAAACCAGCGGAAATCATGTAGAAGTGGACGGTAGCCGCTAAAAGGTAGCCACCGTCACTTCCCACGGTCGGTTTATAAGCCGGGGTGTCGTACAAAATAACCGCACGGTTCCAATCGTATCTGTCGAGTAACGCCATCTGTTATCGAGCGGAAGAACTAATCAACCATCGCAAGAAATTTCACGGTGCTGCCATCTCGTGGTGAGTAACTTACCGACATCTAGCGGATTATTCTTGTACTAGCTAAGTACTTAAGCGCATATTTATGTAGTACCTGAGAAGTTTGGTAGATGGCAGTAAAATAAAATACTTACTTGTATATTTGTAGCCGAGATAGAATTTCAAGTTTTCTGTGTAGTTTAAGCCGGCGCTTGAAGTAGTGTCCCATGGAGTGTAGATAATGTCTTCTTTCTTCAAGAAGTTGGCGAAAGACTTCATCATGAGATGGCAGGTGGATTTTCCAGCCACGTGGATTTGTGCCTCAGGTTCGTTGATCAGAAGCAGTTGCCGCCACCCGTAACTAGATGGCGTGAAATTAAACACGTGTTAGCAAAGCGAAAATGTGCGGAAAACAGTGCAAGGACATCACAAAATATTATTTATTGGGAATCATTTTTAAAATATATATTAAAAATGCAGCTACTAAATGCATTATAATGAGTCATAATAATGATTTAATTTATAATAATATTTGACATTATTCTAAAAGAAAGTTTATATGTTAGATTAATACTCGTAAATTATTAATAATTAAATGACTTTAAGGACGACTTCAGTAAAAGTTTAAGTAAGATAAAAGTTATAGACTTCTCAATTCGACTGCAGGGATTTGTTTGCTTTTTTATGCTTGTTACTTCAAAAGTTGGACATGTTTGACCGTTTTTTAATTACTCGTACAATAACTTGGCAAAGAATGTTTAATATTTTAATGACATTGTAAATCGCTTGCGAATGTTATATTATATCACCCTTCCTTGTTAAGCTAACGACCTTAAAAGTCTATTTACTCGTATAAATCCCCTGAACCAACCGAGATATACGTAATAGATAACAGTAAAAGCCAGGTGCGGGAATAAATTGCTTTTATTATTTTTAGCGACTTTGAGTGACAACGAGAGATAAGCCTTGTTTTGTTTGATAAAAATATATAAGAAGAAAAACCGAGTACAATTTTAATAATTTGACTTCACATAGGCACTTATGTATGTTAGTATAAAGTACAGAAACCAAACTACACTAAAGTACAGAAACAGGGATGTTATAAAAAAATATTTATGTACAACAAGTTGCCAGAGAAATTAACTAATCTTAATAGTAGTATGTTTAAACAGGAAATAAAGAGTTTTTGTGAAAGTAATTCCTTTTATAATTTAAGCGAATATATGAATAATATGGAGCTTGCAGAATCGTTATTCATGTGTAAAATGTAGTATTTTAAATTTAGTAGACATTAAAAACAAGTGCTTATTGTGTGTAGTATTTAATGGGGTAGAATATTTATTTAATGAAATTTGTAAGTTTATTTAATTCAATCTGACAAGTATTTTTAAGCAATTATTGTAGTGTGACTTACCTTCAACGTATGCTATTTATGGCTAATAAAGTTTTGTGTTTCATACATCGTCTGTATTTTTTTTCTATGAGTACTTTTTAGAATTCGTATCCAGAAAGAAATCGCTTTTAGTGATTACGTATAGTAAGTAAAGTAAATGCTTGTGCACAAGTTAATTAGGTAAGTATTTTCTCTAAATTTATTTTTGTGAGTGTATGATTAAGTGTTTATCTATCTTCTGAATTGATAATTTGGTAGAACGCTAACAATTTGTTTTCGACGATCAATTCTGAGAATGATGAGATGTAGACAAACACGAAAAGTTTTGATCGTTCTTGAACATTTCGAAAACTTGATATCAAAATAAATTTCATTAAATTATTAACTGGTTACTAAAATTTAGAAGCACTTTTTTGTAATAACAAAACAAATTCTATACTAACTAACATTATAAACGCGAAAGTTTGAGTGTAAGTAAGTATGTTTGTTACTTCTTCACGCTCAAACGGCTGAAACGATTTTGGTTAAATTTAGTGTGAAGATGAGTTAGACTTTGTATTAACACATAGGCTACTTTTTATTCTGAAAACAATTAGATACGCAAATAACTTCAAAATCTATTATATCTACTCCTTCG
Organism: Mellilla xanthometata; assembly: GCA_035578125.1. Classification (NCBI taxonomy): domain Eukaryota; kingdom Metazoa; phylum Arthropoda; class Insecta; order Lepidoptera; family Geometridae; genus Mellilla; species Mellilla xanthometata. The sequence goes on from JAPUBQ010000026.1 coordinate 7,343,165, forward strand.
CGCTCCAATGGGTGGACCGATTTCGATGATAGATAGATAGATAATACTTTAGACACAAACTTAAAACTTAAAGATAAAATAATAACTAAGAACAATAAAAAAATAGTGTGCCTAGTGTGTAAATTTTAAATTAACACTGGTAAGAACTACGTTTTTGTCGGCGGAGTATTCGCCAATTCTCTCTATCAAACACTTCCTTGGCCTTTTTCCAAATTCACTTTCTCCTTCTTCGATTGAAAATATCTCCTCGAATATTCTAGACATTTTTCTGTTAATATGAAGTCTTCAAAAAATATGATCCCAAACTTTAATTTGACTTAACAACTTCGATGACTAAGCTTCTTTAGCATTCGAACTTCGTTATATTAAAATTCACTCAGTAGAAAAATTGGACGAACTTTCGTAACTCAGAACGACGAAAATTATTATAATTTAGGAAAATTCTAAAGTTATTTGTCACGGTAATTTAATATTCCCTAGTTGATTTATGATAGAATAAATTATTAAAAAGTTGTTTTGCTTCACAAACAAAAAACGAGGTTGGCTCGGTGGGCATACGTCTGCTTTTCAATCTGACGGCCCCTGGTTATATCCCGGCCAATGACTAATGGCTTGTTTTTCATGTTTTGTGCGGATTTGCACGCGCTTTACGATGAAGGAAAACATCGTGAAGAAACCGACATGTTTGAGGTCCCCAATATCGGAAAATATGTGTCATCCACCAACCCGCAGTTGGTCAGCGTGGTGGATTATAGCATATATCTCGCTCCTCGTGAGGGAAGGCTCCGAGTCCCAGTTGCAGTCCCAGGCAGTTGGAACGTATAGTAGGTTGCTAATGCTAATGATATGCTTCACATTCAAATTATAATTAACTACCTGTGTGGTTTAATCAGGGGTCAGAAGATATATTAGGTGGATATGTTATTTTAGAAAAAAAACATAGTGTACATTTATGCCAATGGCTTACGTGAAGTACATAACTACATACAATGTCACACCAACCTGACCTGGGGGTCTTCAAATCAAGAGTTAATATGACATGTATTTTCTAAGTAAGCGTGTAACATCGTAGACCATAGTATTTTTAAACACCAGGCAAGCTGTGGTCAAACGCAAACGAAAAAGATCGGTCAATATGCAAGTCTTCTCACACGACATCTAGTTTTGAAATTTTAACTAGCTTGATTAAGAAATAAACGCTATGTAAATTTTAACTTAAACATTTCTATATTAAAGTAAGACAATGCAATCGGATTTGTTTTACTCATTGATTATTTTACAGAAAAGTAGCAGTTGTGTTTAAGGCCCCACATTAATAGTTGGCTGAAAACGGCCACGTTTGGACTTGTCACACTACATCATAATAATATTTCTCAGCAATTAATATATCACAAATAAAATTAAAAAGTTAATGAATGAAACTGAAATTATTCGAGTTAAGTTTTGTAGCTCACAGATGCGGCACGGGCAGACATCTTAGGTACGTCATAAAGAGACTTAGAATTACAGTTACGACTTCGTAGACCCGTGCAAGACCTAGATAACACAGCTACAATTTCGTAGACCCTTCTACCTTGAAAACGTACAAATAACGTAATTATTGTAGGTACGTAAGTCCTTGTAAATGTCCAAAAGTAAACTAAAAAAAATACCCAGTAATAAAAATAAGGTACTGAATAGAGCAGTTTTTTTTGTTGATGCGTCAAGAATAGCGGTACTTATAAGTTACTAGCCCGTTGCGCCCCGCGGTTTTGCCCGCGTTAATCCGTGACAAAAGAAGTTAATCCAGGATAAAAAGTAGCCTAATATAGCCTAGTAATAGGTCAAAATGATTGGCAAAACGTTTACTGTACCGTCATTTTTCTATGGATAGAACTAAATTGGAAAATTTTCTACTAGCCCCACTGACGTTAAAAAGTGATTTGTTTCTTAGTCATATTTCTCATTACTTAGGGTCGTGACTCCCCCGCGAAATGATTATTCATTGGGGGAATTCTCTTATGCAATTACATCCCTGGGGGGATCACCGCACCCAGGACTTTTCCACGGAAAACACATGTCCTCGGATTATGTGAATCTCGAACTTGTCGGTTTCCTCACGATATTTTCCTTTACCGTGACAAGTTAGTGCAAATACACACATAACTTGAAAAACAGGTCTGTAGCGTAGGGCTGGAATCGGACCATGGACCATCAGATAGAAAAGCAGACGTTTTTCTACAGAGCCTACACTCGATTTTGTTTTGTTATTTATAGTGTATACTTCTATTTTTTTGCATAAAACAAGAAATTACACTAAAGAAAAATTACCTTAATAGGTTAGGTACATGAATTATATTAGTAGCCTGTAATCAAGCAAAAATGTCGATAGAGTTCAACAACTGTAAAGAATCAATCAAATTGTTCACAATCAATTAACGAATCTCGTTTCAGTCAGCTCAAATCAATTAAGAAGTAAGTTTGTTACAACTTTATTCATCTTCAAGATTTCTCTTCCATAAATCTTCATCCGAAAATTTCTGCTTCGCTAGTCTAATGCGTTCAAGTGTACCTACTTTAAATATCCGCGTTTTTTGCATTTTCCTTCGCAAAAGGAACAAGATTTTTTCTGTAATAAAAATCAGGATATATTGTTGATCAGGTAAGTTTATGGTAGGTATTTTCAAAGATCCTTTATTGCAAATTACGTTAGAGGTAATAAATATATAAATTACTATCTGAGTCGTTAAATACCTAAAACAAATCTATGTATTTGTTTAACACGTACTCGAATAACAGAAAAAAAGGATATGAAAATCTAGAAAAGATGATATTATGGTCTTCATGATAAGATTTGCGTATACGTAATACCTACAATAGACTTACTGACTGTGTTCATATAACTAACAGTTAACAGTGATAAGAAATTTAAATAACCAAACGGCCAAGCACGAGTCACACGAAACATTGTGAACGTATATAAAATAATTTGTCACCTATGGATTCGTTCGGAAAACTATCGTTTGTTATATAGGAGGTCCTAGTATTTAATATAAATAAATATTCTGTTACTGAGAGTCAACCACTTGTCGATAAAAGCAAGACAAGATTTTTTTAGTAAATATAGATTATCTCAGAATTTAACATTTGTTGCTATCATGTCTTATCTGATTTAGCCACGTGATAGCACATGGACAGCGGAGTCTTAGTAATAGGACTTTTTTGGAGTCCCTTGAATCATCATAATCAGCCCGTATACGTCCTCTGCTGGACTTAAGCCTCTTCCCAAGGCACGCCACGCGATGCAATCCTGAGTCTCCATCCACTGTCCTTTTTTTTTCGACCATTTTCATCTACATTATTTCCGGTAAATAAACTAAAAAATATAAATTAACATAAATTTTGCGACATTTACCTAGAGCTAAAGGGATGTGACAGAATTTGATGGTGCGGTCAAAATTGGCCCATAAATATAGGAACCGGGTGATAATCAAACGTTTTGGGTCCGATTTATAGTAAGTACCTACTGAGGTTGCTAGATATCACTCGTAGGGACCCTTGGGTTACAAGGTTAAAGCCTCCCAAGGGTAGCTTTAGTATAATATGATGTACACTTTTGCAACTTTATAATAATACGACTTTATTCGGTCAAACTTGGGTCACTCAGGCTTTTTTTCACATGGTCCAATACTGGCTTAATCTATGAACATACTAAAGCAAAGACGCGGAGGTTTTTTTTAGCGTGTGTTTAGGGTTCCATTCCTAAAAGGTAAAACAGGACCCTACTACTAAGACTCAGCTGTCTGCCTGTCTGTTTGTCACCAAGCTTTATCTCATACACTGTGATAGTTAGAAAGCTGGAATGTTCACAAATGATGTATTTGCGATACCAATATTGCAATAAAAATTAAAAATAAGAAAATATAAATATGAACCCTACACAATAAACGTGTTTTTTCGTATTTTTTTGCTCAATATTAATAACGGTAATTTGAAGACGATTCAAAAGTTCACAGATTATCAAGTTGTATATTACTTTTCATAATACATTATTAAATAATTAATGGAACTCCATAACAACATACGTGTTTTTTGCAATTTCTATAAATAATGATATCTACTTCATGTGCGAGCCTGTTCGCACTTGGCCATTTTTTTGAGTTCCATTTATTACGCTCTCAAAGAATTACTCTTAAAGAAAACGTCAAAAATAAGCGTAAAAATAGACATGAAACACAAAACCAAGACAAATATTATGATTTCATTGTTCATCCCGCGGTAAAATAACGAAGAGGGAGCATCAAGTAATCTCAAGTGAAACATACCCTGTCCAATCGAATTTGCGAACGAATCACGAAAACTGGAGTGGTTTTAATATTCACGAGGTTTTTATAGAGGCTGAGAGAAAAAAATGAAGTAAAATAACTAGGAATCTGTTTGGATACTAAATACTTTTCCATGTTAGTCCTAAGTGGATTTAACGAGCATTGAAAAGTTTTTTACACTTTATAGTTTGTTAGACATTTAACCAGTAGGACCGTAGCTTCACGGGTTAGGTACACTCTGACCTAAGATGGAGTATGCCTGGTCTGGAAATACTGGTTTCGAGAAACGTGCTAAATCATGCCCTACCACCATGCTATAACACTGACTTAATAGTATCTATATCAATTTTAATTAAGTTTTACTTAAAGTACCTACGTACGTAAATAATCCAAAAGTTCCATCAATAATGATGTCCAACGAACGTTTTAGACTTATTAAAATAGTGCTTAAAATATTTCATGAAACTTAATAATTTATTTACAAAAATAAATTCAAATTCAAATTCATTTATTTCAGGTTCAAGTCCCATATCCAAAAGTTTCATAAAATTATTATTAATAAAATACTGTATCAAAAAATATTAAAAAATATGTCACAGAAAAAAATTATACAAAGAAAGTCAAATTTAAATACAAATAAAAATAAGTCAAAATAAAGGATTTTGACCTTGTGTTAGCTTACGAGTATATTATTCTTTACACCGGTATAACGCGGGTAACTCTGTTGTGCGCTGTTAGTAATTTAATAAAGCAAGAATTAACAAAAACATTTAGCCTGCTTTAGTATTTACTACTTAACATATAAAAATAAATATATAAAAAATTGGTATTACTTTTATATTGTTTTTTTTTACATACACAACACGCAAACAAACATCAGGTACCACAAACTTAGTTCAATTATTCTCACCTTCAACTCGGAAAATATATACGACACGGCTGTTGGTTAACTTCTTGACCGATCTCAATTATTTTCAGAGTTAGGGATAAACAAAGCTGCTTAGGAACTCGTGGAAACTTAGTTTATTGGTTCGTAGAGTCTCAAGTTACATTAACCTATATTAGTATTAATAACCAATTTACTGAGCGGATTACGACATCAAGTTATTAACTTAATGACCTATATCATATTTCCTGATATTGTTATAATGGCGAAAGTTTGTGTGTGAGTGTAAATGTTTCCCGACTTAATATTTCATTTTTTTTTTAAATACGTGATATAAAACGTAAATCAATTAACGAAAAAATTACTTAATATTTAAATTGCGAAAAAAATTATATGAAAATTGCGTACAATATGAGCAGTTTTTTTAAAACATAAGTTTGTATTTGCTGTTAGCATTTTGGGCACCTTTTCCTCTACCCCTGGACTTTTGTAGGTTAAGTTTTAGTTTAGTATTTTTTATCATTCTTATGTTGGTTATAAATAGATAATTTTAATTAAATTTACCTATTTTTATGTTTTAATGTCATATAGACATAATTGTTTTTCACATTGCCACATTTAGTTTGTATTTTAGTTTTTTTTTTAATTTAGAAGGATGGAGAAAACAAGGAATATAAAATGGTCAAAGATTAGATTTAAAATAATCAGACCAGAAACACGTCAATTCGTAGAATGATATCAAAGTCAAATTTGATACATAATATCATGGATTATATAAGTACATACTACAGATACGAGTATGAAACGTATAATAATAAGCGCGTTTTGGAACAATTTTCCCTTGTTTGTAGTATTAAATAACACTACCATGAATTTGATTCAAAAGTTTGCATACTTTATTTAAAAGAATCCATAAATAAGGGCCTGATACAAAATCTCCCTGCATAATATAATTAATTGACGTGCTACTTTTGGTGTTACAAATAGATAATTTGCATTAATATTTTTGTATTGTTTGTAAAAGAGCATTTAATGTAGTAAAAAAAGTTCGAATTAATATATATAAAAAAATGTTCGAAGAAAATATTTGAAAGGTGATGTCCTATCCCATATAAATTAGTAAGGACACTTTTACCTTGGAAAAACTCAGGTATAATAGGCAAAATATTCCAATTAGAATTCTGTTTGTGATTAATAAAATAAAACATAAAATGCATAAGCTACTAAGTGAGCATTAAGCGTACTAAGCGGTTTGCCTCCACCTTCATAGTGCGAACTGCGAAGGTGTGGAACTCTTTGCCTAGTTCTCTGTTCCCTGAGAGCTACAATCTGGCGGTTTTCAAAGCAAGAGTGAACCGGTTTTTTCTGGGTAAGCGCGTTCCACCTTAGATCATAATGTCGCTTGCCATCAGGTGAATTGTGATCAAGCGCAAACCCATTTAATGTAAAAAAAAAAAAAAAAAAAAGAGCAGAAGGAAGCGAACTTTTAACCATATTTTTTACTTTATTTTTATCCTTGATAGGTTAGCGTTTGACTACAGCTAGCCTGATGATAAGCTGCGCTGCAGTCTACGGTGTGGCACGCTTACCTGGAAGATACCTATTAACTCTTCTTTTAAAGGCCCCCGGCCCTTTTATATGTAGTGAACCAAGTTAGGTATATAATTCAGTAAAAATCGGTGCAATGCAAGCAGTGATATGTAACGTAAAAGAAAGTCACATCAATGTACTCACACAATGAATAAAATATAACTTACTGCCCCATTAGATCAATGATAAAGAACGCCAAGTCTTCAAAGCCCATGGGTCCAGCTCGTACCATCATGTAGAACTCATCCTTGCACGTCTGTTTCGGGCGAACGAAGTCGTACGTGAACCCCCCGGTCGTGACCAGGGGAATCCCAGTCGCTCCCAGAAACTTCGTGATGCGAGCCACAGATGCTGTGGAAGAAGAAATACAAAGTAAGAAGAAATATAACGACGAAGAAATATATGACGACCTCGTTGGCGCAACGGTTACCATGCCGGACTGCTAACCAGAAGGTTCCGGGTTCGATTCCCGGCCCGGCCGACATCTTTGTGCTTAGCTAAATTTGTCGGTTGTGGGTCTGGGTGTTAAATATGTATCTATATAAAATATATATGTATGTATATGGTGTATATGAGTTGTGTTAGCTACCATAACACGAACTTAAAATGGTTCAGTATGGAGTTAACCAGCCGTGTGTGAAATGAGTCCGAAAAAAAAATAAAAGGTTACTAGTTAATAATGCAATATATTTTAAGGTCAGCTTTATTAGTACGACTAGGCAAACCAAGGTGTGGAACTCTTGCCAAATAACCTATTGACTCAGGCTTTACTTTGCGGAAATTCATTGTAAATAGAAGACAAAATTAAATATTTAGTGTAGGTACTTCCGCTGTGATCTGAAACCCAAATTTATATATTTAAAATATTTTAATCGAAAGTCACTTTCAATCATTTTTGATTCGTCGTTCGAAGAGTCAACATCTCCTGATGATGCCTTGTGGAAAGGCGAAACACGTGTTGAGTAAGAATTTCCGAATTGAGATAGGCAACGTTAATATTAGAATTATACGTTTCAGGTTATTCCGTTGTGTGCCAGCCACACGGAGTGAAAGTTCTTGTGTTAGGAGGGAGGGTAGTTTAGGGATTAGTTTACTGGTGTGAGTTGTAGTGGAGGTGTGGTGGTCGGTCGGAGAAACACACTTACATTTTTTAAAATATTTTAATTTATCCTTTGCTTATCTTAATTTGGGTTTCAGACCACAGCGGAAGTACACTAAATACTTAATTTTGTCATCTCTTTGGCAAATGCCTTAAACTATAATTTGGCGGCTTGATGGCACGAATGTACGGTTTCTTTTGGGCAAGCGCGCTGCACCCTAGCTCGTAATGACAGTTACCCTCACATGAATTGTGATCAAGCGCAAACCCATCTTAGTATAAAAAAAAAACAAAGTCATATATAACGAGACGAAACAAAATAGGCTATTTGATGAATAAACAGCTTGATCACTTTGTCGATATTAAGTCTAATATTCAAATGTAGCCACAAAAAATAGATATTGAATTGATGTAAACAAAAAGTTTTTAAGATCTCAATAAAATTATATTTAAAAGTAGCTCTTTACGCACTTACTGCTATTTTATTTGGGCAAATTTATTTACTGTAGCTTGGAAGCTACAGTAAATAAATTTGCCCAAATAGTGAGAGGTTACTTGAACACCTATCTAAAATCATGCATCAAACACATTATGGTGCATAATATTTCAAACCCATCAATTAAAACTGCATCAATATTAGACCAAAAATTTTGGATATACAAAAAAGAAACAAACACAAGTACTAACACACACATACAAAAATAATCTCACTCACAACGCTTATATACCGGCCTTCGTCCCAAATGGTAAATACATAGTACCTACATTTGTTTTCGAGGTTCTTACGAGTTTTCAACTCAAAATAATGAAAACGCTCAAAAGTACTTGCGAGGAATGAAAACAGCCCTAATGCTACATTCCATCATTTATTCAAACAGTCGCCGAAAAAATGGTAATTCTTGGCAAACAATGAATATTGTAAACAAACAGTCTTCAGAAACTTGGTACTCGAAAAACAATAAACATAAATTCGTCGAGAGGCAACGCTGTACCTCTGAATTGAGATGAAAATGTTCGAATTTGTGTACATTATTAAGTATTTCTTGTACTTTTTGGTTTTTCATTAACAAAATGTAGCAGCGACATAATATTAGTTGACATTATATTTCTTGTTTGAAAAATTTAATATTCTTGACGAATTTTATGTTGGGTTTTTCTTCTTCATACTTTTATTTTGCTCCCTTATTTTTGAATACGGAATAAGTAAAGGCGTAAATGCTTATAATATATCAGAGCTTTTATAAATGTTAGATGCAACTTAGTTACCTAATAATAGTTCTTGAATAGTCGTACTTAGGGCACAATTTAAAGATATCACTAATTACGCTGTGTTGAAAATTGATTGCATTTACTTATCTTTTTGTACTCGTACGAGTATCATGTTAACGTGCAATACGTTGTTTCAAATTAGAATGAGTTAATGAATGAATGAATAAATGAATCAACCAACTTATGAATGGATGGATGAATGGATGAAATAATGAATCAATTAATGATTGTATTATCTATGAAAAATAGGTACCTACATAGGTGTCATATAAGATGCGTTTGGTTGGCTCGAAAACCGTTGACACCCGAACTTGGTGCATAGGTAAACTTTTTTAAGAATGCCCATTTCGAAAGATAGTAAAATCATGCTGTTAGTAGATATTAATTGACACACTTTTCCAAATTCCATCTTGGTTAGGGTTGTATTTGGTGAACAAACATTTTCGTGGTATAAAAAGTCTTAATAAGGTCTTAATATGGTCGTAGTATGTACTTATAATATTATCTATATTAATATTATAGAAAAAATAAAAATTTTGCATATACACTATTTAAAAAAAACTGATATCGGGCCATTTTTTTTTTGTTAGTCTATCTGTCTGTACGCGATAACTTTAAAAATAACCAACAGATTTGAACGCGGTTCGCAGGTGAATTAGGAGCTTTATCAAAACTTTGTTTCACTAAAATCGGTTAATGGAAAAATAAATTATGGTTGGTTGAAAATTTACTTCAAGCAATGCATCATAACTCTTAAACAGAGTTAGTTGTATGCGGTATAATAATAAACGTATTTATCCCATACCAAAATTCATCAAAATCCGTTTAGCTGTTTGAGCGTGAAAAAGTAACAAACATACACACACACACACACAAACTTTCGCATTTATTATATTAGTAGGATTTGTAAGTAGGGTTTTAATTTTAATATTAGTGTAGTATATTTTACACATTGAACTAAAATTAAAGTACATATAAAAATAAATATTATTTTGACTTACACGAGAGTGTCAACCCTAATTACATCACAGTCGAGAAAGTACTAAAAATTATACAGGCAATAAAGCGGCTCTTTGTCCCGCTTTTCTTCCTCAGTAATCTGTCTGTTTAATAGTCAAGGCGTTTCCTTATGCGTCATGACCTTAATGCTTTGGATCGTCATCACACCTGAAATTCGTTGATGGATTGCCAACGAATCTCAAGAACATCAATAAGAAAGTCCTAAACTTTTTAGTGTTTCTTACCCAAAGAGGTACCAACGGCACCCTTATAACTAAGACTGTCTATCACCTCTGTATCTCATGAACCGTGTTTGCTAGTCAGTTAATTTTTTTGAGGACGTTATAGTAGCTATAAATTAACATTATTATTTATTTAGCAAAGAAAAAACTTAAATCTAGGTTACATCGAGTTTAGTTATAAATAAGTAAATATAAATATTACGACACATTTCAACACAGCCGGTTAACCCCATACTGAACCATTTCTAGTCTGTGTTATGGTTGCTAAAACAACTGATATGCTACATATACATACATACATACTTTATTTAGATACATATTTAACACCCAGACCCACAGCCAACAAATTTAGTTAAGCACAAAGATGTTGACCGTGCCGGGGATCGAACCCGGGACCTTCTGATTGGCAGTCCGGCATGGTAACCTTTACGCCAATGAGATCGTAGGTTTTAAAGAATATTATATAGTAACTATTATATATACATTGTTATTTATTTAGCAAAGAAAAAACTTAAATCTAGGTTACATCGAATTTAGTTATAAAATTTACACATTCAATGTTGCAGTTTAGGAAAAATAATGCATGACTAGTCATTGTCATTATTTATAATTACAATATTAGCTCTTCTTCTTCTTTGCCTTCACCTTTTCCCAAAATGTGGGGTCGGCACAGCCCGTTTTTTGCTTCCACACTATTCTGTCAGCCGTCATAGCTACATTCACTCCTAATTACAATATTAGCTGTCGTATACTTTTGGATTTTTTGTACTTGTAGATAATTGTTAAATAAATTAGTCATCATTTTAATTTTGTGTTTGCATTTCGCCCCCTATATTGAAATAGTTTTACAATCTCGTCTGTCCATTAGGCTGGTCGTTAGCCCATACAAATCCTTATCTTAAGTTTACTCGTAAGCGATTTGTAAATGTTTTATAAAGGGATTTTATATCCACCTAACAGGATATCAAAATCGCGTATCAATAAATACTCTCTCATAAATATGCATGTTTTTCCCCGAATCTGCTTACATATCCGTTGAAAAATAAAGTAATTCATCGGAAACATGCCCAGGCACCAAAAAAACAGTTTGTCAACAAATGGGCCAAAAGAGATGTGCTGACAAATTTATTTCATTGTTTTACAGAGAGGTTTGGATGTCTCGTCAGCTATTTATAAGGTTACGTTCCCAAAGACGACCTCGTTGGCGTAATGCTTACCATGCCGGACTGCCAATCAGAAGGTTCCGGGTTCAATTCCCGGCACGGCCTACATCTTTGGGCTAAACTAAATTTGTTGGCTGTGGGTCTGGTTGTTAAATATGTATCTATATAAAATATGTTTGTATGTACTCGTATATGTAGTATATCAGTTGTGTTAGCTACCATAATACGAACTAGAAATGTCTCAGTATGGGTTTAACCAGCCGTGTGTGTAATGTGTGTCCTTATCTTACTTATTTATTTATATTATTTAAAGGCTACCAACGGGACCGTATTACTAAGATTTTGGAGTCCATCCGTCTGTTTGTCTGCTTGTCTGTCTATCTGTCCGTCTGTCACCAGGATGTATCTCAGGAATTCTGATAGCTAGAGAATTGAAATTTTCACAGGTAATGTAGTTCCGATGCCACTACTTTACAAAAAGTACCTACTTAAAACAAAGTAAAATAAATATTTTTACTGACTTTTATATTTTAATTGTCCTATTTTGTATAATAAATATTGAATAAAAAATATATTAATTGTCCTATTTTGATATTATAGGTAAATAGCTATAATATCAAAATAGGACATTGGTGGCGATTCAGCGGCACACACAACTAAACTAAATTTAAAGAAGCCCCGTTTCTTTTCATCTTAGGAGGCAGAAAGAGACGGCTCGTTCTGAACCACACACAAAACAACTAAAACCACGTCAAATATGAAAAATGTAAGCGATTTTAGAGCGCACTTAGGTGCGCTCTAAAATTAGTTGTATACAATTAGTTGTATCAGCTCTAAATCTGACGTGTTTGACGTGATTTTAGATGTTTTGTCCATGGTTTAGATCATACCATCTCTTTTTGGTCATTTATGACGAAAAGAGACAGAACTACTTTAAATTTAGTTTAGTCGTGTGTGCCGCTGAATCGCCACCAATATAGGACTACAACGCTATACACACGACAATGTTACGAGCGTTATACTATCTTTCCGTCAGATTCTGTCCGGAGTGTTTTTCTAAATTAGTTTTGTAGTTCTATATTGAAATGGAATATACAACTTAATATTATGTCTATTTGTTATTATCCATCTGTGTACAACATTTTAACAAACAAAAGATAATTCACAAGAAAATATATTAATAATATTATGTTCATACAATTTTTATCAAAATTTTAATTCTTTGACTCTGCATGTATTGATTTTGTCTTAGATACATTTGCATGCCCACTATTCGCCAAATATAGGAAAACAGCAACAATAATAAAACGAGTATATAAAAATAGCAGCTAAAATGTATCTTTGCAAATAAACATTTAGTCGAAAAAAAAAAAACCAACAAAGAAATTATCAAATAAATTTTAATAATTTCTTTGTTGGTTTCCTAAATGTTGAATTGAGAACTTTATAAGCTAGTTATAACTACTGTTATCACGAATGACTCCGTTGTTACTGTTTGTTCCAGGATAACTTTTAATTGATTCAGATGTTTTACTGTTCCCACTGGAACTAGTCGCGTAGGAGTTAAACTAATTGTTCTAGATTCGGTTAAACTATTATAAATGCTAGGTACATGTGTATGCTAGCCCTGCAGCCTGGGTGAAAGAATAAGGCTGCGGAACTGCCCCTGCCTGTCGTTAGTGGTGACTAGAGGGGGTTTTAGTTGGTACAAATCTCACATAAATTGGCTGCGCTCCATTGTGGCCAGGTTTCTTGTTGAAGATTTCACCCTAGTCAACGAAAAAAAAGTTACATGTGTATATGCAAAATATTGAAAAAAGAGGGCCCGGTATGTTAAGATTGAGGGAATAAACAACACACATTATAATTCACAGGTCTATTCTTCACTAACAATTAAATGTTGGTAGTTTTACATTAAACAACCAGAGATATGTATGTCGATGACACAGTTCTCATAGCAGCAACGGCAGAGTTACAAATAAGTTTGATCGTGTTAACGAGTGTAGTGTTAAAGCCAGCCTCAAGATGAATGTCACTGAACTCAGTTTATGGTCATTTCTAACAATCCTAATATTCTAACTAATATTTATGTATTTCTGTCGGGACATAAACTAGAACTAGATAATAATTATAAAACCTTGCCATATGGTTGTCGCTAAATTGGAACAGAGATATTGAGATCCAGACACGCATAGATATTGCATTTATCACTAGTTTCGCTTTGAAATATCTTGTATAAATCCATTAAAAAAAACACACACACACAATAAAAAAATCTTACAAATAGAAGATTAAATCTATGTCAGTGTCTGTGGGTAAGGTTCCTAAAATGCTGGCGGCATTACCTCGCTGGATCGCCAAGCTTATACGTTGGCCGAGGTAAGCTAAGCGCTAGCTCTTGGGTCATTTTTTCTGCCAGCCGTTTTGACAGATCAATAAATAACTTTGAAATTAAAAATTTCAAACTTTCTATCACGGATTTTGAGATACAACCTGGTGACATATAGAGAGACAGTGGAGGCTTAGTATAGGGTCTCATTTTTACCTTTTAGGTTCGGAATCCTAAAAATGATTGCTTAACATTTAACATTATGTTCTGACAGTCTACATGAAAGCCAAGTAACTCCAGACTGGGCACGCTCCACCTTTGGCTAGAATGTCGCTGCCTCGTGTTATTTAAAAAAAAGCTACTATTCATTTCCAAAGAATAATATATAACAATACAAGCATTGAATGAGAAATACTTAAATACTATTTGTTTCATAAGAGGCTTTTGAATTATTTGCTTAATTAAGCCGACAAGCATAACAGTTGCTACGAGTATCATCGAGGGCCATAATAAAGGACTAAGGACTAAAGGTAAAATAATACTTAAAAGCCTATTGTTCTGTTTTGTTTAGCCGTTCACTCATTGAATGATAAGCACAGGATTAAATAACGTCTGCCGGGGTGGTTGAAGAGTACACACATGTACTGGCTTTAAGGCGCAGCGAGGGAACACCTTGGAGGTTTTAGTCGGTAGTGGTCGTCACTCTGGCACCGAGCCCGATATAAACCGCCGCCTCCCCTGGGGACTGGCGGGCATGCGTAAAAGCATTTCCTCCATGCCAAAAAAGGATTAAATAACGTGTATTGTTTGAAAATATTCGTTATTTTTGATGTTTGTATTTAATAGATCTTTTATCCTCCGGTACTATACGTTCCCACTGCTGGGACTCAGGGTCTTCTCTCACGAGGAGAGAGGTATAGGCTATAATCCACCACGCTGAAGAAGTGCGGGTACCAACCCGCACTGACACACGTTTTCGGATAAAGCGAGTGCAAATCCACATACAAACTTGAAACATATGTCATTGATGTAGGGCTGAAATCTAACCAGGACCGTCTTAATTGAAAACAGACGTTTTCTTTCCGCGCCACATTTGCTTTAAAAAAAAACAATTTAATACTTAATGCAAAGATGCATCTCAGCTGGCATTTTAGGTACTCGTCACTGTCACTGGTTTTTTAGATTAGATATACTTTTAATTTATTTATTTTAAGATTAGATTTACTTTAATTATAAAATAAAAACAAATAGCAAAATATCATCACCTAAACTGTATCGAATAAAGAAGTAAATCAGACTTAATAAATAATAATCTAAAATATATACAGTGAAATAAACTTCATGTAACGTGACTCGATTTAACGACTAACTCTCTAAAGCGTCGAAATCATTTGGCTTTAGTTGGTTTAGCTTGTATTCCATACAATGACACATTCTCTCCATTTAACAACCACTCTCTATAACGCCATAAAATGCATAGTCCCTTCAGTGTCGCTATATATTTTTTTTTTTTTTTTTTTTTTTTTTTTTTTTTTTTTTTTAACTCTTGTAAAAAGAAATGTCACTATTTTTTATATTTCTAATATTAGGTATACAGACCCTGCACTAAGTAAACTACTTGTATTGGAGGGTCTGTGTTCCCTCAATGGCACCAAGTGTATGCGTGAGTGTGTGAGAGTGCGTGCGTGTATGCGTGTGTGTGTGTGTGTGTGTGTGTGTGGTGTATATGTGCGTGTGGTGTGAGTATGTGTGTGTGTCTAGGTATATGGTGGCAGGTTTGAATACCGACAGGCCACAATACTCACCATTGTGTGTGTTTGTATATGTGTGTCTTGTGTAACTATTTGTCTACCTTTATCTTTATTTCTATTAATTCTTCTGTACTATTATAATCAAGATTTAATAACCATCTCAATACTGCACCTTTTACCTCTGAATAGTTTAATTGAACAAAATTTTTATGTACTCTATTTATTTTGTTATATAGGTAGGGTCCAAGAAACATTTTGTTTCTTTGTGCTGAAGCTGTCCTACACTTAGGTACTTTGAGTACTCTATCTTTTCTCCTTTTATCTACAGATGTGTTAACTGCACTTTTATGTAAGTTTAGTATTAGATTAGCAATAAAAAGTTGACGCACAGATAATAATTCACATTCTTTATAGAGTAGGCTTGTGGGATAATAGAATGGTTTCTTAGTAGCTACTTTAAGAACGGCACGCTGTGCCCTTTCTAAACTTAACATATGTGTAGGACATGCACCACCCCAAGACGAAATACAGTATGTTATAATAGATTTACATAGAGCATTATATACATTAAATAGAAGATCCCGATCAGCTACGTCACGAAGATTTTTGAAAACAAATATTAATTTACGTACTCGTTTACTAAGTAAGTCAATATGCGGATTCCATGTTAGGGTTTTGTCTATCATTACACCTAGGTATTTTATAGAGCTGGTTCTTTTGAGCTTTGCACAGTTACAAATGCCATCTACCAAGTTACAGTCAGAATGTGCTTTAACTTCTATATGGTACGGTCTAGTATGAGGATTTGCGAAAGTCATAAACATTGTTTTGTCTACATTCAAGGTCAAGAGGTTATCTTTTAGCCACTCTATCAATTTTTTGAGACCAATTTCTGCATTAGACCTTGCTTCTTTCCAGGTGTTACCAGTAAATATTATACAGGTATCATCGGCATATGAAAATGTCCTACCGTCCTTTAGTTGTAGGTTACATAAGTCATTGACATATATTATAAACAAAGTAGGGCCAAGCACACTTCCCTGCGGTACTCCGTAGTTGAGATTAGCGTCTTGACTAAGGGCTGCGCCAATCTTGGTTCTCTGTGTCCTATCTGATAAATAGTCATGCATCAGCTTTAATGTAGTGTCGCGTATTCCCACATACTCCAGCTTTTTTACAAGGATAGGGATAGGGACAGTGTCAAACACTTTAGATAAGTCCAAAAATAATCCAATAACTTTTTTATTACTCTCCAATTGCTCTGTTATATAGTTTGTGAGACTAGTTACCGCGTCATCAGTGGATCTACCTTTTCTAAAACCAAATTGGCATGGTGACAAAATTTTGAAAGTTTCTAAAGTATAATAAATATAGAGTTTACACTGTAATATACTATCAGTAACCTGGCTTCATCCGAACTGGGTGAACTCAAAACACTGTTATACGACTAGATACAAATATTTTTAAAAATAATAATAATAATAATAATATCTTTATTTGCATAAAACATAAATGATACATATTTGATTTGTACCATTTGTGCTGAACTAGTATAGAACTGTGATTCAGCACCAATAGCCTCTCCCACAGAATATTCACAAGTCTGTTTGACACAATTATGATACAAAGGATTTGATCAAAAGATAAAAGATGAGAAAAAAGAACAAAAATCCTAACTAGTGTTACTTAACCCAAGTTTATATAAAAAAAGACAATATAAAGAAAAACAACAGATTATACTTTTATAAAATGAAGCGTGCTCATCGACATCAGTGCATAACACCAGTTTGCTAGCTGGGCTTGCATCAATGTCTGCACGCGTGTGTGTGTTAGTGTAGTGTGAATGAGTGTATGATAATATAATGTAAGAATATGTATGTATGTATGTATGTGTGTGTAAAATTATGTAAGTGTAAACTAAGTATGAATGTATATTGTGCAGTGTAATGTAGTGTATAAATGTGTGGATGTGTGAGTGAATGCTAAGAAGGTGTGTGAGCGCACAATGAACAAGGGATGTGTACCACCTCACATTAATGATGGGATAACAGCACCATATTGTATGTGCATGATGAGTGTATGTGAGTGGAGTGCTTGTGCTTATCGTGTGTGAGTTTGGACCTTAGGTGATTATAATGTATTCCATACTGAAGGTAAATCAAAATACAATAATTATCATCTACGGTTTGAAGAAACAATCTAACATGTTTTCTAATTCTTTATAATTAAATGTATTCAACCAATCAATAATGACTTTCTTTACTTTGTTATTACTATACTCTCTAATATGTAAATTTTGATCTATTTCGTTATATATAAGAGGAACAATAACATCATATTTTTTCTGGGCAAACCTTCGTTTCATATTAGGTATAGGTATAGAACTGTACTCAGATCCGCTGCTGTTGTCTGGCAAACAAGGTATCATATATTTATGATATCTCCTCAGGCTCTCGTAGACAAATATCTTCCGGACGCTTAGAACTTTTGCTTCTTGATAAACCTCTACAGTAGGATGTCTATACGGCCTACGTAAAAGTACTTTTAATACTGCTCGCTGAGCTCTTTCCGCTGAGATAAGATTTGTTTTGGCAGCAGAGCCCCAAGCACATATGCAGTACCTTATAATACATTCACATAGGGCTTTGTATGTCTGTAGAACTATTTTAACTTCAGCTACTGTCCTCAGTGTCTTAAAAATATATATGAGCTTTCTTATTCTAGATGTAAGTGTGGCTATATGTACTTTCCAATTTAGATTAGCATCTATATGAACTCCGAGATACTTAATCGACCTTACTTGGGATAGTTCTTCGCAAACACATCTAACTCTGTTGCTTCCTCGGTTACAAGGGAAGGTATGTATTCTTAGACCAACATTAGTCTTGGGTCTTCCAGCTTTTGTTATACTATAGCATACGTACATAGTTTTGCTAGTATTTAATGTGAGCAGGTTATCTTCTAGCCATTTAGTAACAACTGCGAGACTATCTTCTGCTAGTTTAGTGACTTTAGGCCATGTTTTTTCGTGTACTAGAAGAACGGTATCGTCAGCAAACATAAGTAGGTCCAGACCTGGAATTTTGGTTTCACAAAGACTGTTTATGTAGACAAGAAAAAGCAAAGGGCCCAGTGTACTTCCTTGTGGATCTCCGTACGTACACGATGCACATTCACTGACATGATCTGCCACTTTAACTTTTTGCGTTCTATCCTTTAAATAATCACTGAACCATGCAAATGCTAGTCCACGAATTCCAGCGTTCTCTAATCTAGCTAGCAGAATTTGCGTCGACACAGTGTCAAAAGCCTTCTGTAGATCTAAAAACACGCCTATACATTTGTTTCCGCTATCTACGTATTTTGTTATATTACTAGTGAGTTTTAGTACAGCATCTTCTGTTGATACTCCTTTTCTAAAGCCAAATTGGTTTTCACTGATTAATTTTTCTTTAGTTAAGTAATTTGTGACTCTAGTTTTGACTAATTTCTCCAAAATTTTTGAAAATGTAGATAGCAATGAAATCGGCCTGTAATTGCTTGGATTCTTTTTATCTCCAGCTTTGAAGATAGGACACACTATAGCTTTCTTGAATAAGCGAGGAAATTTACCCGTATCAAAGCTCAAATTGCAAACGAATGAAATAGGCTCAGCTAGTGCATTTACAAATTGCTTTATAAACTTTGTTGTAATCTTATCCCACCCTGGCGCACTTTGCGATTTCAATCCCAACACTATGTTTCTGACTTCGATAGGATCTGTAGGAAAAAGACACATAGTTTTACTGTGTTGATCTTTTGTCTTAGCCATCATTGCTAGATCTCTCTCAGTTTTTTGCAGCTTATTTAGTGAATAATTAGCTAACTTTTTTCCAATCGACGTAAAGTATTCATTGACTGAATTTAATGAATCAGTTGGCGTGTTCTTTATGTCCAACAATTCAGGAGAACTCTGTTTTGATTGTTTAATATGGCATACCTCCTTTATTGTCTTCCACGTATCTTTAATGTTACCTTGGTTTTCCACAAATTTTTGTTTATAGTAATCTATTTTAAGGCTTTTTATGACATTGTTACATATGTTTCTATACTTGATATATTTATCTTTACTGATATTGTCATCTGTATTCTTAGATTTTTCGTGCAATCTATCCCTCTTTCTAATACATTTAATAACGCTACTTGTTATCCATGGTTTCAACGGCAGGTGTTTTTTAGATATTTTCTGGACGTTTGTATGATTTTCAATAATTTTAAGAATTTTACTTGTCAGTAACTCAGACGCAGCATCAACGTCATCGCATATTTCGTAGAGTTCTTGCCATGATTCTTTTAGTAATTCTTCCTTCATTCCGTCATAGTTTGTAGATATTTTACTATACTTTATTTGAGTTTTATCGATTCTAGTTTTGTTAATATATAGTAAAATAGGGTTATGGTCCGTAATTTTCTGTTCAAATACTATTGTTTTCCAAGTATTTTGTGTGCATACCATCATGTGATCAAGGCAAGTTTTAGTATGGGTTGGAAGTGAGATACCTTGACGCAATCCATGTCCCGCCATCATATTAAGATAATATTCCGAGGTTTTTGTTAGGTTATCTGCCATAGTATCTATATTGATATCACCTGTGAGAATTATATTTTTAGACTTCGTTTCTGACAATAAACTATCAATTGAATGTAGATACGGAATGGGGTTTGAAAAACTATGTGGACGATAGCTGCATATTATGGTATGGTCAGGGGCTACATTTAGTACTAAGCAGTTGCCTTCAATTATTTTAGGTTCAAACACAGAGACTGATACGCTTTGTTTTACATATACGACAACGCCGTCATTCTGGTTATACGTAGTTTTTGTCCAGAACATGTTATAGTTGTCAATATTTGGTGGTGGTCTTGTTTCATCCGTCCAACATTCAGTTAGTACAAAAATGTCAATAGAGATGTCAAGTCCAGCTATATATGAAACAAATTTATCAAAGTTGCAATTTAAACTTCGTATATTTGTGGAAAAAATTAGGAGGTCTCCTTTACTGTCCAAACGCATATTTAATGTGTTCCTACAACCATTTAAATTTCCCAGTGAAAAACAAGCATTATTTTCTGAATTGTCAACCTCTGTATTTATGTATATATTATTATCCATTAGAAACTATAGACGTAATAGAGTGTAAGTACTTAATTAGGTGGATTTTGCATATTATGAATACGAGTAAGTAAACATTTAAAGTATACTGAAGATAATATTGTTCACCGTAGGTTCTATCCTTGACGTAGACAGACTCAAATATTGTATTTTGATAATTTGTATTTGTAAATATTGTGTATAGTGTATGTATGTATGAAAGTAAAAAATATAGGTTGGTATTGAAATAAACATGATAAACGTAATAACTGCTAAGACTTATTCCTAAAGCTGGTCATTTAATATCGACGTTTCCTAGATCGGCTTCAGTGTTAACTCTAATGTGCGGCGCACCGTCACTTCTTCTGATATAAATTCTGCCTCGAGATGTCCAACGGTACTTAAAATTGTGTTGTTTTGCAAACTCTCTAGCAAAGAAAAATAGTTTTTTTGTTTGCATCGTTAAGCTTTCTGAAATAAAAACTGGTCTAGCTGGACCTCCTATTTTAAGGTTAGCTGTGCTGTATTTTGTCGTCGGGTATTTCTTGTTGTAGGCCTTGACTGAGCTCACAATTTTGTCTCTTAGGAGTACGGTCGTGAAGTCCGCAACTATTGGCTGACTGCCTTCTTTTTTTGTGTTTATTCTGTACACGTCTCGTACTTCTCCAGACTGAACTGGAACATTCAGTGACGCTCCAGCCTGAACCACTACTTTCAACAAATCTTCTTTGGTTTCTCCTTCTTTTTTTGGTACGTTGCGCAATTCTAGACTGGTACTAACAAAGTTTCTTTCTGTCTGCTCAAGCCTGGTCTCTAACTGCCTTATATAGTTATGGTCAGCCTTTCTCTCTTCTTTCAGAGTTTGTACTTCTTTAATTACTTCTTCATATTTTTTTAGCACAAATTCAATCGAACTAGATATGCTCTTATTCTCTTCAGAATGTGTATTTATTCCGCTAACAACTTTCTCTGTAAGTTCAGTAAGTTTTTCATCTTGCGCATCCGTCAAGGATTTAATCACATCAATCATTTCTCGCCTGCTTATGTAGTCTCCGTCAAAAGCCTTTACGAAACTACGTTTTGCGCTTCTTGTTGTGACGTTAGTATCACTCAATGCGTGTTGCTGCAGATTTTTTGATACACACAAAGAAGTTGCAGATTCTTGGAGATTCAGGTTAGAGTCCGATACTGAATGCGTAAGAGTTGCAGCATGATCACTTGCCACTTGGCGTGCAAGAGACGGTGGAGAGCGCTGTACCGACATTGTGTATATAATATATATATAAATATATATTAATTCCAGAAACAGTGATCACCAGGAAAACAGAATAACAGAAGAGTTTTAAAAATTCAAAATAAGGTTGACAAATTTTCTTCGGCTTAGGACTTGTACCAGGGCTACATAAATAACCAGAAGGTTAAGTTGATGTAACAGAATAAATGATAGGACACCACAGATTAACGCCCAATACCTCAAATCGCCGCTTTACTACCAGGGCCACAGCGCTGAGAGGAAAAATCTTCGATATGTTTTTTTTCAATGATAAATGGGCTTACGTTTGACCGCAGCTTGCCTGATATTAAGCTTGACTGTGGTCTAAGATGTATCACGCTTGCCCAGAAGGAACCTAATTACTCTAGATTTGAAGACCCCCAAATTGTACTTCTCAGGAAAAAGAGACTCAGGAAGAGAGTTCCAAAGCTTCGCAGTTCTCACAATGAAGGTCGAAGCAAAACGCTTTGTATTAACAAAGATCAAAAAAGACATACTTTGTAGACACTGGATAGAAAAATAGAGAATATAGCTTAAGCTTTTTTATATAGCTTTTTAAACCTTTCAAGATAATCCCTCGATACATTTCAACTTACCTTTCATTTTAAGTGCGAGTAAATAAAATCTCTAAGGAAACATAAAAGCTACTGCTTTACTTGTTAGTTTGAAATTTTGCAGAGTATTTTAAAATGCAATGCTTTTAATGCAATTAATTATTAAACGAAATGTGCTTGAAAAAGTGTTTTAAAACTGTATTTTCCTCTATTTTCTTGATGAAGTTTTAATTACTGACTTGCTAAACTTGTGATAGCGGCACGGGAAATACATAACTTATGATTTTTTTTCTTTTTAGCTATCATGAGATTATTTACATTAGTTTCTGTGATACAACCTGGTAGCAGACAGATATACAGACAGCGGAGGCTTAGTAATAGGACCCGTTACCTTTTAGGTACGGAACTCTAAGAAGATAGTAATTCAACTCACGACTCTGCAAGCCATAAGAGAACATAATATTTGGAGTCACCCGTAATTACTTGATGTCGGAATTAATAAACCATATTGTCAAATATGTGGGTCACATGATATTTCGGAGAGAACAAACTTCATAAAAGGGTTAACGGATAAGTACAAATTACTTAACTGTTGGCGATCTAAGCATTTCATTGTAAAGTTTAAATGGTACTTTATGCTCACAAAGTTCTATTACTACCTAGATATAACACATCTCTATCATTTTATCTCGTACAAAATATTGCATAAGAAAAAAGCAAATGTGGCTCGGTGGTATAAACGTCTGCTTTTCAATCAGACGGCCCCTGGTTCGAATCATGGCCATACACGAATGACTTGATTTTCAAGTTATGTGTGGATTTGCACTCGCTTTACGGTGAAGGAAAACATCGTGAGGTAACCGACTCGTTGGAAGACTGTAATATCCAAAGACGTGTGTCATTCACCAACCCTTCCTTAGCCAGCGTGGTGGATTATGCCTGTTCTTAAAATATTAAATTCATAAATAAAAAGCAGATTCAAAAATAACAATCTTAAAGATAGCATACTTCTTTAAACCAACGTACCATTATAAATCACTTTAGTTATTATTTTTTATATTTATTAGTACTCACTTTATAACAGCGCTAAATTCGTTTAAAGTATTTCTCATCTGGGTTACCCAAGGTACAGGCACCAGCCGAGTTTGGGACCCGATGTATTATCTAACTGCATACATACTAAGCGTACATACTATAGACCATAAATGTGTAGGTAAATAATTCACCTGTATAAACAAATGTGTATGAGCTTATATATTTTGGTAAATAAACAAATTTATTTCTTTCTTTCTTTCTAAATAATCATCAAACAACACTTACTTAAATTAATTACACGGACGTTACGGAAGCATAAGAATTATAAAGATAAGCATAAGAATTAGAAAGAATGCGAGTAAGAAGGTCAAATGAAGGAAAACCGAGGCAATAATTAATACTTTATAGGAAAATTTATGGAAGGTATTGGTTCATAATGTGGGTCATAAAATCATTATTAAGTATGGGGCATTGTTTATGGTCTCCCTACATGATGGTTTATGGGAGTAAAGGTAAGTCATCTTAATTATAAGTATTCTTCTTCTTATGAGTTAAGTGAACAAGCTCTGGTGTCGAAAGTTTTCAATACTCCCGAAGGCCTCTGACCTGGATTTACGACTGCTTGTACTAAGACTAACTGCCGGGACCTACAATATAACGTATCATCAGAACCATGGTAGCGCCCAGATGAAAATGCCACTAGCAAAAACGTCAGTCTGGTGCGTGGTCACCCTTCCAAACACCGTCCGCATCGACCGTTGCTTAGCTTCGATGATCGCGTCAGATCACCTTAGCGAGCTGAACTATCTTATCTTATATATAAAATTTCCGTGTCACAGTGTTTGTTATCGTACTCCTCCGAAACGGCTTGACCGATTTTTTCCAAATTTTATATGCGTATTCAGTAGGTCTGAGAATCGGCTACTGTATATTTAGAAATAATTATTAAGACAAAACAACGTTTGCCGGGTCAGCTAGTATAAGTATATATATAAGTATTAATATTCTTTATTGAGCACCTCCTTTTTTTGTCGCCCTTTCAACTCCTTTCCATCCAAAGGTTGCCTGGAAGAGATAGCTTTTAGCGATAAGGCTGCTGTTTGTGGTACCATGTAAATTATTAAGTGTTGTTACTTTTTTATACAGTTTTGTACCTATTATTGCGAAATATCTGTATTTATTTCTGGTGCTATTAATTATATAACAATCTAGTTATTATTTAAAAAAAATATACATTTTCTATTACGAAATGTGTAAATGTGTAACTACACCTGACTTATGTATATTCTTGAATCACAGGAATAAACACATTAAAACGCTACGGAATTTCAGACTAAACATTTTTCCTTCATGATTCTATTTTGGAAGCTGGAATTGAATGGCAGTATCCGTCAATATAGTTCTGAATTTAGCACTAGAAACGTTTGTTAGTAAAAATGCATTGCTGGTTCTATTTTTTTTTAAATCGAGTATGGCTATGTTGTACGTCTGCTCTTCAATCAGAAGGTCCCTAGTTCGATCCCGGCCCTACACCAATGTCTTGTTTTTCAAGTTATGTGTGGATTTGCACTCGCTTTGCGGTGAAGGAAAGCATCGTGAGGAAACCGGCATTTTGAGGACCCCAATATCCGAAGACGTGTGTCATCCGCCAACCCACACATAGCCAGCGTGATGGATTATGGCCTATATCTATCTCCTAGTGGGAGAAGGCTCCGAGTCCCAGCAGTGCGAACGTACAGTGGGCTGCTTTTGCTTACGCTAGTCCTTTTTTATCGGCTTTGTTTTTATTAGGTTTTGCCCCGCAGCGTTCCACGTTTTGGTCAATTTACGCGTTAATTGCACCCTTAAGAGCTCTGAAGCATCACACATATTTGAACGAAGCGCCTGAACCGTTAGTAGTAGATATTTCACGAAATAAATTCACATAAAAATCAACATACAAAAATGGTTTTATGATAAACTCTAACAAATCCAGAAAAGTAGAAACATTTAGTTTGTCGCAAAGATGTTGGTCGTGCCAGGAATCGTATCCTGGATCCTCTGTTTACGCTTACGAGGTCGTCAATATAAATATTATGGAGTAATAAAATTTCTATAACGTGGCAATTTTCGTCCTTTTTTCCATATTCCTTTAGTAAAAAATGTAAGGAAAGAGTAAATACAGTGTAAACTCCATGTAACGTCACTCGATTTAACGACAAACTTTCTTAAGCGTCTAAATAAATTGGCTTTAGTTGGTTTCGCTTGTATTCACAATTTCTTAAGCTAAGTCTTTCCTTTCATTAAGGCTTGTTTTGCCGCTTCTTCACTACTTATAGCACAGCTAGCGAAAAATATTAAATTGACGTCTACTTTTCTTAGTCCTCAAAGTCACTTGTGATGTTTATGCGACAGTATAAATAGTATTCCGATAAATTACAACTTTTCCCATTAATTTTATGTGCTTTCTTTTGTACTAAATCTAGTTTTAGCGCTTGTTATGTTAAGATCTTCAGAAAATATTGGGTAATAAGTCTGCAAAAACTAGTTGTATTTAAAAAAAAGGTTTTTACACCATAAACTTTAACGAATGAATTAGTTTATTCTAATTACGGCTAAAATATAATTAACATAATAAAAAAAACTTTACAAATAGTAAAATAAATCTAAGTCAGTGTCCGCGGGTAAGGTGCCTAAAATGCTGGCGGCATTAACTCGCTGGATAGCCAAGCTTATACGTTGGCCGAGGTAAGCGCTCACTATAAACTTAGGTAACTTAATTTGTGTAGCACGACGCATAACCAGTGACGCTCAAGGAATGCCTAGTCTGGAATAACTTGCTCTCAAGGAGACTTCTGTGAGTTGTAAATCACTATTAAGTGCTTGGTGATAGCTTTTCAATTTAAGAGTAGTAGCTAAAGAAGCGAGTACTAGAAAATGTTCTACCACCATTCTATGGTATCCTAACAATCTTTTTTTTTTCACCGAAATCTCAAGTAAGGTAGTAAGGTAAACTTATATCAGTGACTTTGAAGACAAAATCACTTTTAAAGTTAAATAACTAAATAATAAAATGATAATAATAAATATTAGGACACATGTCACACACGGCCGGTTAGCTCCATACTACTTACTCCATACTACAACCATTTCTAGTTTGTATTATGGTTGCTCACACACTGATTTACTACTTATACGTACATGCTTTATACGATACATATTTAACACTCAGACATACTTAAATAAATTTTCCCTTGATAAAAATATCATAATGTCTCTTAAAATTTTATTATAAAAACAGTATTTGATGTAGTGTATTTTCTAGTACATTTACTACTTGAAAAGCTCAGGATGTTTCAATGCACAATTTTAACGCATGAAAAGTTTTTCTCATACTATGACTGACTATGTCACTAGCTCGTCCCTAAAATCCTTCGAGACGGCAGACAAAATCCATTTTTCTCGCTTCATCGCTTTTGTCTAATGTGACAACATTTTTGGAAACTCTCGGACAATTTGGAGAAAAATTATGTTTTTTTTTCTTCCCATGAGTTAAGTGGCAAGCTCTGGTGTCGAGAGTTTTCAAGCCAACCGAAGACCTCTGACTTGTACTAAGGCTAACAGTCGGGCGGGACCTACAATTTTTACACTTTTTTTTTATTCTCTCGTGTTGTATGCATTGATAACTAATAGTTTAAAAAACAATAATTTAGAATTTGGTTTTAGTTATTCGTTTTTACATCTAATAATTAAAGGACTGATTAAGCTTATTTTTTTTTACTAAAAACGTATTTATTGTAACTGCTTACTTATAAATATGCTTACTAATACATAATAAATAAAAATTGTGATTCAATGTTTATTGGTTGTTATTTATAGGTACTCCTTAAACATAAAATTTTAAAAGGTTAACATTTGAAGACTCCTTTTGTAATAAATGCACCCAAAAATCTCAAAACTGGAATTAATGGAAAGAGGATAGAAAGTGGACAAAACCGGCTATTAACAAATAAATAAAATCTGAAGAATTCCAAAGAAATGGCTAACCTGTCCTCAGAATCTTTGCACGAACCTACATGTAACCTTATCTTTAAGC
The DNA here is from genome assembly GCA_035578125.1 of Mellilla xanthometata. Taxonomy (NCBI): domain Eukaryota; kingdom Metazoa; phylum Arthropoda; class Insecta; order Lepidoptera; family Geometridae; genus Mellilla; species Mellilla xanthometata. Next base: position 7,370,865 of record JAPUBQ010000026.1, read on the forward strand.
TTTCCGCGAAGGTACTTGGCTTTTCTTAATACAAATCCTTGGGTTTTCTAAATCCCGCGCGATTACTTCGTATTAACGGTTTTCGGCTTATGTGGGTAAAATAATGGATTTTCCAATAGCTTTATTAAGTGTGCTACCTTTGCCCCGCAGTTTAGCTCGCGTAATGCTGCAATGAAAATTTATACTATGTGATTCTTAATCGGGTAGGCCGTACATATTTATATGGATTATGTTATTATACATCTTCAAAAAGGTTATAATTTTTGCCTGTTTTCTCAATAAAAAAATAATAATACCTATGCAAAGCTGATTGCCAACCGTCGCTAGTTGGAGAAGCACTATTAGAAGAAAAATAATTTTAATTATTGTATTAATTTATCGCAAAACAAGATCGTACTCTTCCCAAATTCAAACTTATAAAATGCTTGAATTTGGGTAGAGCAGAACTATATCGATTTGAAGTGAATAAGTATGTATATATATTACCTTTCTTTAAAACAAATACAAAAAATATTTATTGACGTAAAGGTACACAATAAATATGGGTTTGTTTATTCTTAACTTTATTAATGGTATACAATATTGTGAACAAATGAGGAAAGCGCTTTACGCTTATATTAGAAGTTGCTTTATCGTAGCGCCTGTAGCGAGGCTAACTATGGTGATCTGATGTGATCAGCCAGGATCAGTAAAGGGTAATTCGGACATTCTTTTGATGGGTGACCATGCACAAGACTATTGTTTAAGAAGTAGCATTTCCTTCTAGACGTAGGTTCTGCCTGTTAATCTTATTACAAGCATTTGTTGATCCATGTCAAAGGTCTTCAGGTGGCTTAAAAAGTCTCAACACCAGAGCTTGGTCACTTAGATCATACGAAGAAGAAGTTTCTAGATTTTATAATGCTCTGGTATCCAACATTTTTAAGCTGTCTCAAAGGCTTCTGAAAATTCTAGTATGGTAACTTATTATTACCATTAGATAATATTTTATTTACCGTAGTATATTTAGTAATATACGAGTACAGTCTCCATTACGAAATTGAAACCACCGGATATCCATAGAGCTTTATTACAAAAATTACAAAATAATCTAATAAAGCTATCTGAAAGCATTTCCGGGAACCCGAAAATTGAAATTGCGGATAAAAAAGTCACCCCGGCTATTTTTCGTCGCCACAAATTAGGCCTTTTTGGACCGAAACCTTTTTTACCGGAATAAAGAACATTTCAGAATTTAGCTTTCCCAAGTTTGTTCTAAAAAAGTACTTTAAAATTGAGGATCGTTTCCCACAAAGGCTCATACTTTGGGGGATTTCCGAACCTTTTATTATATTAGTTCTTTATCCTATTTATATTATACAAGCGATAGTTTGTGGGTATGTTAGTATGCGAGTGTGTATGTTTGTTACTGCTTTACGCTTATACGACTGAACCGAATTCAATGAAATTTGACACGAACGTTGTTTAGATCCTGGATTAACACATTAACTACTTTTTTATCCCGGATTAACTCGGGTAACACCACGGGGCATAGTAACTTAAGTAATTATTATTTATCGCGTACTTTCAATACGTATAATTTTATTCCATCAATATGTTTCAAATAATTTGTCAGAATCAAGAAATAACGAATTATAAAATCCCGAACTTAATAATAAAGTTTATATTAGCATCGCTGGAAACCTTTGCATTGAGATTTTAAGTAATCTTCCTTCTTCAAAGACTCATTCACAAAGCCTTCTTAATTACTTATTACACCGCAGAGCTTAATAATCTACTTTTAATGAAAAACCTCAAAACAGGCCGGTTTCATAATGCCTGGAGAATTCTGTTAAACGGTTACAATTAGAAAGAGAGAGTGTCTCAGTTTAACAGTATTGAGCAGTAGCTTTAGAGAAATATCATGGAATTGTATTTCAAGCAGTAAGTATTCCGACAAAACTTGTTTAATCCTTTCTAGGCTTTTCTAGATTGACGTAGACTCATACGGATTTAATAGAAGCATTAATGTAGCCGCGTGTTTTGTTGTTGCTAATATCAACTATATTCTCACCTATAAGTTATTACCATTCGTTAAAACTAGTAATTCTTCGAGTAGACATTGCATTGTTTATATACTTGCCCAATCTATCTAATCTACTAGTACACTATAAGAATATTTGTCCTGACTCATTCATTTATTCATTCATCTAAAGGCAACGCAGACCCCAAACGGCTGGTCCTCGAAGGGTTTTAAATTTGGAGGGTGTATTTTTACAGTTTTTTTTTGTTTGTTCCGTCTATACTTCCTCTGACCATAGTTGTCAGAGACTTTTATATTTGTTTCAGTACGTAGACGTGTATTAAGAATGGGGTTTTGGAAAAGCCGTCAAGTCATTGGTGAAGGGATTGGACCAGGGGCCGTCAGATTGGCAAACCAGACGTTTAATCACCAAGCAACACTCACATAAAAAAAAAAACAAAGATAAGCGGAATCAAAATTGGTCAGTTAAATCAAAATTCTCGCTTGCTTTGTTTTCTCAGTCAAAAATGATTTTTCCCAATTGAAAATTTCAGTTCAGAAAAAAAAGACTTGAAAACGGTTAAAATTATATCTACAAAAAAACCCTAAGATTATTTAAATTCCAGAAGACTGCTAGCATCCAAGACAATTACCATTTTTATGCCCGACACCTAGTTACGTGATAACATAATTAATTTCATCCCGTCCCTTTTATAATGCTAATTTATGAGTTTGTTATAAAGGTAAACGTTATTTGGTCCTTGTTTTCGTATCATTTTCGAGGTCCGGACGTTAATTGTAGCGTTGAGATTATTATTTATTTAATGAGAAAATTTTCATGAAAACGCTAGTTTTACCTTAATAAACCATTGCAATAGTAACTGTTGTTTTTAATGTGGAATTTTCATTTGCGCGCTACCGTGGGTCAGATGACACGTTAAATTGTAGGTCCCGACTGTAAGTTTTAGTACTGGCAGTCATTAAGTCAAGTCGAGCACTTCGCCTGAAGTGCTCGACGTGAAGAAACTCTCGACACCAAAGCTTGGCCACTTAGCTCATACGAAGAAGAAGTAGTATGAGTATAGTATGGGACAGTCTTTTTGGTTCGGGCTTACCCTAGCTTTGAAGCTAGAGGTATCAAATCCGATCTAGGTCAATTTTAAAGGGTTGTTTTACATGTACGAAGAATAAAAATCCAAAATTAAATTTTGGCTTAAAAATCGCGAAAATATTATACTTTTTTTTTTTACTTATTGTAAAAAAAGTATTCCTAGGAATACTGCGTAACAACACATTTACAAAAACTTCTGCAAAATAGTATCTATTCTTCGTAGTGGAGTGCCTGGAGCATTCAAAACCGTAAAACCTTGGATTAGAGTTATAGTGAATAAATTGCAATGTTTACAAAAAATATTTTGGGTAAACATTGCAATTTATAGCTTAAAAAACAATATCCCATATCAATCATATTAATTCATTCACTATAACTCTAATCCAAGGTGAAAACCCCCAGGCGCTCCACTATACTTAATACAAAAATAAATATTTCAGACCAAAAATCTTTAATCTACACATTTTTTTGCAATCACGCACCGTTGCGATAATATGGGTAAAGGAGGGAAAAATAAATATCCAAGCAACGTCACACCACTTATTTACCTCGAAAATGTATTAAACTAATGAGCAAAATTAAACGACGAGCGAAATGTAACGTTCCTCTACCATATTTTTTTATCACCAATGTGCCAAAACATACATGTATGTCGCTATATCTATATGTATGCATGTATAGTCATGTTATCGTATTACCGACGAACAAGCGTCAAATAACGAGGCCCTTTACTTCCCTTATTACAGGATACATACACTGTGAAGTGGCATCATTGAATCGGGGCTGATTTTGCTGGTAACTGTATAAAATCACACCTTCACTTTTTTTCTTTTTTATTAGTACCTAGAATAAAAACTGAACATATATTTACGGGAGGGCTCTCATACAACAATGGTACGGAACCCTTCATTCGGGAGTCCAGCTTGCACTTGACCATATTTTTTTTAAATTAGACACTTTTCACACTTGGTTGATTGGCCCCATTCTAAACCATTTCTAGTTTGTTCTATGGTTGTTAACACAACTGATATACATCATAAATATTTTATATCAATTACTAACTGACCCAGCAAACATTGTTTTGCCTCACTTAGGGGTATGAAAAATAGATAGTGTAGCATAGATGACACGTTCGTAGATTTACCATAGCAGCGACATCTATTGATTACTTACTCAACCCAGTCGAAAGGTACCGACATCTGTTAGAATCATTTGGAGTTAACAGATAATTGTGACTGTCAAATAATAACAGACAATAATTAGCAATAAATTAAAATTGCGACTAAAATTTGAGATTTAAACTATCCTATCTCTCAAGTTGGATCGAACTGCACATGGTGTGCGAATTTTATTATAATCGGTTAAGTGGTTTAGGAGTCCATTGAGGACAAACATTGTGACACGAGATTTATATATATTAAGATTATGAATATTTAATATCCAGACCGACAATTGGCCTTACGAATATAAATAATTATGATTATGACAGCTAATTATTTATTGCATCACAAAGATGTTGGCTGTGCCAGGAATTGTACCCGGGACCGTCTAGTTGGCAGTCCGGCATGGTAACCATTACGCCAACGAGGTCGTCAAAATCATGTATGACGTTGTACTAACATACCCCCATTTTGAGCCCTATTATCGCTATAAGTAACTTCCCTCTCAAATTACAGGGAGGGTACGCATTGTTACGGAAAATCGGAAGATCATTTGCGGGAAAAATCGAACCCCAAATTGGGGTAGACGAATGTGGAAAGGTAAGTAATAATACCTTTGTAAATGTGAAGCGATATTATACGTGAATGGGTTGTGTTTGGTTGCTACATATTACATGACGTACATTTACTTTTCTTGAATGAATAATAACGTGAAATTACAATAATTTACCGCGTGCAAAACAAACAAATAATAAAACTACTCAAAGAAAATCCAGTATTTCTCAATTATTATCCATTTTGAAGAATTAATCGGATACTTAATAGTATATTATATACTGCAGTAGTAATTGCAGAATTGTATACTTGCCATTAAACGTGTAGAAATAAAAAAATAAGAAAAAAAATGTTTTTGATTTTAGCGGCCATATTTAATTTCAAATCTTCTTCTTCTCCTTTACCGTTTCCCACTAGGTGAGGTCTGCACAGCATGTTTTCAATTTCAAATATATAATAAAAATATATAATAATGACTTATTTTCAAGCCATGGTGTGAATTTGCACTCGCTTTATGGTAAAGGAAAATATCGTGAGGAAACCGACATGTTTGAGGACCACGATATCCGAAAAACGTGTGTCATCCGCCAACCCGCATTTGGCCAAAGTGGTGGATTTCGGCATATATATCTCTCCTTGTGAGGGTAGGCCCCGACACCCAGCAGTGGGAACGTAAAGTAGTTTTTTTGAATATTTTTTTTCCTTTCCATTTAGAAAATTGTTAAACTCACCCAAAGCAAAATCGCAAGATGGTCCGAAGAAGACACTAGTACAGTCGTTGTAAGCGTCGATGGCGGAGATAACGGCATAAGCAGCATCACAGTCTGTGACGTCATAAGTCTGCCAATCAAACTTGATCCACGGTGGAAAGGCCTCTTTCACCGCCTGGTCCAACATAGCCAGCTCGAACACTGGCTGCACCTGCAAATATGAATACAGCTGATATACCTACATAAAAAGTCTACGAACTAAAAAAGGCACGTTCAGACGTTCCACAATATATTTTTGTGTTCATATTGATATATGCTTTTTAGGGTTCCGTACCTAAAAGGTCAAAACGGGACCCTATTACTAAGACTCCGCTGTCTGTCTGTCTGTCTGCTTGTCTCCAGGCTGTATCTCAGAAATCGTAAGATCTAGGAAGCTGAAACTTTCACAAGATATGTATTTTTCCCGTGCCGCTATAACAACAAATACTAAAGTTAAAAAAAAATATAATATTAAGGGGGTTCCCCAAACAATAAACGTGATTTTTTCGTATTTTTTAGCCATATATCAAAAACAAGAGCTGCTAAAATATAAAAATGTATATGAGCTATCAAATAAAAGTATAAAATTTAAATAAAATTAATATTTATGGATGGCTCCCATACAACAATGGTACGGATCCTTCATGTGCGAACCCACCTCGCCCGTGGCCAATTTTTTTATTATTGTTATCATTTGATTAAATTGTTATAAATATTCTTAGGATTGTTCTTTATACGGTCTAAAAAATGTTTTCAATAATATTTATAATTTTAAAATATAGTTGAACTATAAATATACGCTGAAATAACTGTGAACTCAAGATATTGTGTCGAAAACAATAGTTTTGCGATATAAAATTAAATATTCAATTTGAAATATTTTTAACAAATGTTTACTGAGTGCCACATGGTTAGTTGTCATGATGACATTATCTAAAAATAAGCAAACAAATCCAAACCTATAACTAAACCAAATAAATAAATATTAGGACACATTTCACACACGGCTGGTTAACCCCATGCCGAACCATTTCTAGTTCGTATTATGGTTGCTAACACAACTGCATATATATATTTTATATAGATACATATTTAACACCCAGACTGACAGCCAACAAATTTAGTTCAGCACAAAGATGTTGGCCGTGCCGGGAATCGAACCCGGAACCTTCTGATTAGCAGTCCGGCATGGTAACCATTACGCCAAAGAGATCGTCAATAACTGAAAACCGTATTATATCAGACCAGCGATTTTAGGATAGATGGCAACATTGGTTTACACAAACTTTTTTGTGTAATCAATCCGTGGTATAAACATACAAACATCCACTTAACACAAACGTTTCCGCACCATTGAAGGTAAAAACTGAAAATGTAGAAATTATATTCGACCAAAATACTATAATATTTACTTACAGAGCTCGCCAAGCTATCAGAATATTCCATACTCAACTAATCAGCTGTTATTTACGACGTTGGGAAATATATTTCGCTCCAGGGAGATATATTTTATGAGAAAGGGTTTTCCCGAACAGTTTTTTAGGTTATGGAAATCTGGTGATAAAGTGACAGGCTGACGAATGAGCAGTAACTAGACACGAATGCGAATGGATAAGGATATTCAGTGCTGGTTTTAGGAATACCAGCAACCTGAGCGAGATTTCTCCAATTGACCTCGTTGGCGTAAAGGTTACCATGCCGGACTGCCAATAAGAAGGTTCCGGGTTCGATTCCCGGCCCTGCCAACATCTTTGTGCTGAACTAAATTTGTTGGCTGTGGGTCTGGGTGTTAAATATGTATTTATACAAAATATGTATGTATGTATATGTAGTATATCAGTTGTGTCAGCTACCATAATACGAACTAGAAATGTTACAGTATGGGGCTAACCAACCGTGTGTGGAATGTGTGCTAATATTTTTATTTATTTTTATTCCGAACTAGATGAGGACTTCCAAATGGATTAAAAAAAGACTCAGACATGTCATGTCATTTAAAAGAGTATCAGATTTTTTTATAGATCTTCGATTCTCTTGAATATTAGTTTTCCGATATGTTTTAAATATATTTGTTAAAGTGTCTTAGCAAACTGAAGTTGATTGAAAAAAACGGGGTCAATATGGAACCCTTTTTCAAACGGCGCCCAGGGCGGTCGCCCAACCTCGTCCTTCGCCGGTCCTAAACATATTAAATACTCGTAGATTATTTTCTCGGTTATTATCGCAAAGTTTGCAAATAGAAATATGTATGCATATCTAAAGAATTGGATTGGTGTTGGAGAAGGATGGAAAGAAAAGAAAACTAATGAAGAGGTACTCTGCCTAGTACAAGAACCAAGAACCATAATAAATACAATAGACAACAGAAAAGGAAAGATGGTTGGCCACCTTTTACGACACGACAATTTCATTAAAAATATCGTAGAAGGAAAGATAGAAGCCAGGAGAGGAAGAGGAAGACCTAGAAAGTCATATTTAGACCAAATTAAGGAGAAGGCGAATGTCATGTCGTATAGGGAGGTCAAGGATTTGCCCGAAGATAGAACTACCTGGAAAAAAACTCCACAGACAAGAGCCCAGCTCTTAAATATTGAATGAATCTATAGAATTAGTCAAGTACAATAAATAATCTTAAAATCACAATATACTTTTAAAATATAATCTAATACAGAAACAGAATTCATTAATATTACCATTGTCAATTATGTTAAAGTTGTCAATGAAGTTTTACTGTTATACACAGATATACATATATTGGATAGATACACCTATTAGAGTATTTCATCTTCAAAAAGAAACAAAGCTGAAGAACATGAAAGAAAACAAATCCCCTTGTCAATAAACTAAAATCTCCCTATCCCTGGTAATGGCACGGATTATCTGATCTTTTCCCCGTTTTACCACGAACAAACTACACACATCATGCTTTTATCTATAATCTTTTGTTTACTATTTCTTCACCACTTAGATAATGCTACATTTGTAACCAAAATGGCAAAATGGAAGAACTTTTTCCGCAGCACAAAATGAAACTGTTGCTAACAGATAGTGCGAGGAAAGGCTTAACGAAATTAATCGATTATAATCGATTTCTAGGTTTGTTTGTTTACAATAATTATCGTTTATTTTTTACTTTAACATAAGTAATATAATTATTGTTCTTCACTTTAAATATGTGATTGACCATACTTCACATAATGATAAGTGATATAGGTGAAGCGCGCTTAACTGGAAGGAACCCAAGGAATGTGTCATTTAGATCATTATGTCACATATGAACAATGGTGTGAGATCACTTAACCTATCAAAAAATGCAAGTTGAATAGATAATTTTTTTTTATTCACCAAAATCGAAATTCTGCACATAATTTGAAGTTTAATCGGAAGCACTCACCGCACCGATGCAAGCATCGTACGTCGTATTCCGAGGCAACAGGAGAGCAGCTCTGATCTTGCAATTATTATCCGCATCGCAAATTCGATCGCAATCTCTCGGTTTGGGCGCTTCTCCTCGACAATTTTTACTATTCACAACACTAAACATAAACAATAAGACCAAACAACACCGCATCTCCATTTTATTTCATTTTACCGATTCACCGACATTTTATCGATATGGATTTCTTGGTCGCACATCACTAGTTTCACTTTTTACGACAGTTCCACGTTCAAATCTGGAACAAAATAAAAAATATGTAAACAGATACAAACTTTTTATTGCAAACTCTGCCGTAATTTAACGAAAGGAAAATGTGTAAACAAAATTATACAAAGGTCGGGGCTGAGTTTGATATAAAATAAAAAAGACGTAAAATAAATAAAAAAGTTTCTATTCCGAAAATATTGGTGTTGGAAAAATGATAAAATTCCACAATATTTTTGATGTAGCATTAATATTAATTATTATGAATCTGGAGCGATTTTTTCAAAGAGAAAAGAAAATGTATTTTAAATTAATATTTACATATAATTTGCACCATTAATGGCTGAATAAATAGCTTTTTCTATCATATTCTTTATTATTATCAGCATTCAATTACGATTATAAAACGTGCTTGCTGAATAAAAAAAAAGAGTTTTATTGAGTTAATTATTCTCTCTTGTAGTGCCTGTAGCTCAGCTAACTAAGATAATCTGACGTGATCTTCATAGTTAAGCAACGGTCGATGCGGACAGTCTTTGGTTGGGTGACGATTCAGAGACAAGACTGTAATTTAAAACGTGGCATTTTCATCTGGGCGCTACCGTGGTTTTAATGATACGTTAAATTTTAGGTTCCGGCTATTAGTATTAGTATAAGCAGTCGTCAAGCCAAGTTTGAGTCCTTCAGGCGGCTTGAAACACTTCCGACTTAATAATAACTTGTAACATCGACGGAGTAAACATCTTCAAGATTCAACACAAATTGGCAACAAAACTTGAACGCGTTTTCGAAAAACAATATCATAGAGACAGTAAAAGAGCTGTTTCTAGCGAAGAAAGCTATTTATAGTTGCATAATGAGAGTATTTTAGTATCTACACAGAAATTTTATGCCTATTCCTACATATTTAGTCGTAAAAGAGTAGCAAATGAATTCTTGCAGACAAAACCTTTCGTCGTAACATTGTGAGGGAAATAAAAGTTCCTACATATTACTACCTTTTTAGCATGGAGAGAGTATGAATACACTGCATGCCACTTGAGGGCTTGCCTAGATAGAGGGCTAACCGACAATATAAAGCTATACTATAATATGAAAACCATTTTTTATAACTTTTTTTTTATTAAGATGCCTTACGTGAACAGTTTACAATGTTTAATTTTTTATAACTGTTTTAGCAGCAGCATAAGCAGAAAATATACGTTCCGATTGATGAGACTCGGGGCCTTTCCTTACGAGGAGAGAGATATATAGGTCATAATCCACCACGCTGGCCAAGTACGGGTTGGCGGATGGCACACGTTTTCGGATATTGTGGTCCTCAAACATGTCGGTTTTCTCACGATGTTTTCCTTCACCGCAAAGCGAGTGCAAATCCACAATAACATAAAAAACAATTTGTTACGGACATAGTTTAGACTCTAGATAAACGCATAGTTTACTTTTAACTTCGATGTAACGCGGGTATCACCGAGGGACTCAGCTAGTACAATATAAATAATAGTACATACAGTGTAAACTCTATATAACGACACTGAAGGGACTGTGCATTTTCGCGTATTTTCGCGTGCATTTTATGGCGTTGTAGAGAGTGGTCGTCAAATGGAGAGAATGTATCATTGTATGGAATACAAGCTATACCAACTAAAGCCAATTGATTTCGGCGCTTCAGAGAGTTTGTCGTCAAATCGAGTGACGTTACATGGAGTTTGCACTGTATATAAAGGTCGGTAGAATAAACTTGAACTATTAAACTACTGTGATTCCAATTCAAATGGTTTTGAAATTTGAGAGTAGCTGGCAAGTGAAGCTTTAAGCTAACCGTAGCAGCAGCGAACTTTAGTTTAGCAATACCTACGAATAGTCTGGCGTTCTACGAATTTGCTCTGTAAGTGTATATGTACCTAGAGTTAAGTGGATAAGCAAAGGCACAATATTCGTATATTTCGTGCAATCTAATTGGATGTGCGAGACCGGTTACGGTTTGACAATTGTAGGTACAATATGCATATACAACATAGTTTATCAAGTCTAGATAAAACGGATTTTGAAATCCGAAGTTTTTTCCATATATTTAACGTAGTTTATAATATCTACTTTTTGCTTATCTAACTTTAAATCATAATGAGAAATTATTTTTTAAATATATGTCATTTTGCACTCCGCATCTTATGCGGTAAAGCGAGTGTGGCTCGGTGGTAATAGCGTCGGCTTTTAAATCAGACGGCCTCTGGTTCGATCCCGGCCCTACACCAATGATTTGTTTTACAAGTTATCTGTGGATTTTCACTCGCTTTACGGTTAAGGAAACTACAGGACCACAATATCCGAATACGTGTGTCATCCGCCAACCTGTACTTGGTCAGCGTAGTGGATTATGGCCTATATCTCTTCCCTCGTGAGAGAAGGCTCCGAGTCCCAGCAGTGGGAACGTTTAGTGGGCTGCTTATGCTTATGCTATATTATGCGGTAGCCTACAAGAGATATTTCTGAATATCTATTTACCAAGTTTACATATTACCTGTGGCTAAGCAAATAACATAATTTCATTTCACTTAATTTATTTTACTTTTACAGCAAGTCCTTTGACCAGCAGTAACTTAGCAGTAACTTCACGGGTTAGCGACACTCTAGCCTAAAATGGAGCATGCCTAGTCTAGAAATACTAGCTTTCAAGAATGCTGATGAAACACACCGTTAGGTGGTTGGTGAAAAATTATTCACCAGAGGGTGTTTTCTATCGAAGTGAGCACAATAAAACTCTCCACCACTATGCAAAGGAAAAATGTATATATAGGAATATACTAGTTGACCCGGCAAACATTTGTTTTCTCTTTATACTAAAATGGCCATAAAAAAATAGGGGTTGGTGAAAAAAATTAGGGTTGTATGTATTTTTTGATACTACATTATAAAAAAATAAAAACAAAAAATTCGTAAAAAAAATATATTTTATATAAGGGTGAACAACCCTTATTTATCACTTAGGGGTATGGAAAATAAATGGTAGACGAATCTCAGGCCTACAGAATACGCATTTACAATTTGCTAAAAATAGGTCAAGCCGTTTCGGAAGAGTACGGTAACTAGCATTGTGACATGGAAATTGTATATATAAAAAGAAGAAGATATAAGATAGCTATGTATACGAGGGTGAATCAAATAATTCTTGGAATCAATATTAAAAAATGCAAAGATTTAAATAATAATATTTTATTTTTCTACATAATCTCCCTCCAATGCAATGCATTTAGAATAACGCGTTTCTAACATCCTTATTCCTTGTGAAAAAAAAATTTTCTTGACTCTCGAAAAAGTCCTCTACGGCAGCTATAACCGCGTGATTATCGTGAAATTTTGTTCCACGAATTTCCTCTTTTAATTTTGGAAATAAGTGAAAATCACTTGGGGCTAAGTCCGGAGAATATGGTGGGTGGTCAAGGAGATTGAAGCCAGCACAGCGGATTGCGTTGAGCGCAACTTCTGATCGATGAGCAGGAGCGTTATCTTGAAGGAACAACACGCCCAACGACAGTTTTCCACGACGTTTTTCTTTAATCGCTTCACGCACTTTCGGTATTAAATTTTCATAATAAGGGTCCAGTAATCGTCTGGCCTTTTGGCATGTAATCAATAAAAAGGATTCCTTCACTATCCCAGAACACAGAGGCCATAACTTTGCCAGCGGTAGGAGCAACTCGAAATTTCTTAATGGATGGAGAGGATGGTCGTTTCCAAGACACGCTTTGTCTTTTAGTTTCAGGATCAAAATGGTGGACCCACGTTTCATCCATGGTGACAAGACGACGGCAAAAATTATCCGAATCACGCTGGAACATTTCGAGATTACGCTTGGAAATTTCCAAACGTCGCTTTTTGTTTTCGTCGGTTAACATTCGTGGCACCCATCTTGCAGACACTTTTTTGAACCCCATTGAATCAATTAAAATGGATTGAACGCTACCAAAAGATATCTTTAGGATCTCAGCTATATGTTTTACAGTCATTCTTCTGTCTTCCAAAACCAGATTCTCAACCTTTTTGACATTTTCTTCTGTAACGGAGGTTGAAGGCCGCCCAGAACGCGGGTCATCTTTACAGCTTGATCTACCTCTTTTAAATTCAGCCACCCAGTACGCAACCGTACAATAGGGTACAGCATCACCCCCTAATGTCTGCTGAATGTCCAAAAAAATTTCCTTCGTAGACATTTTTTTCAAACTGAGATATTTTATCACCGCACGTAACTCACTTTTATCCATAATTTTAACTTTTTAGCAACTCGTTGCACAAAAAAATTTATTACATGCGAACAAACTGACAAAAACAAGTGACAGTCTGCATAAATATAGTGTGATAGACACTCTTTAATTTCAATATCGAACTTGATCCAAAAAGGTTTCATATATATGCACTTCTAAGAACTTTTTGATTCACCCTCGTATGTTCATCTACGTGCTATACCGATATAAAGATAGGTAGAATAAACTTGTTCTATCAAACTACTGTGAATCCAACTCAAACGGTTTTGATAGGTATTTGAAAATCGCCAGCAAGAGAATTTTTCAGCTTTTTGCCAAGCACCTACGGATAATCTGGCGTTCTCCGAATTTGCAGACTGTATTTGCCTAGAGTTATGTATGTAGAGTGTAGAGAGGTACTATATTCGTACATTTCGTCCAATCATATCGATTGTGCAAGCACTGTATATGGAATAACAACTGTAGATACTAGATAACCTAGTTAACCAAGTCTAGAGCTGTAGCTCGGGTAAATAAGGTGATCTGACGCGATCATCGAGGTTACGCAACGGTCGATGCGGAAAGTCTTTGGATGGGTGACCTTGCACAAGACTGACATTTAAAATGTGGCATTTTCATCTGAGTGCTACTAGACTAGTGGGTCGAATGACACGTTAAATTGTAGATTTCAGCTGTCAAGCAGCCGTTAAGCCAAGTCAGAGGTCTTCGGGCGGTCTGAAAACTCTCGAAACCTTAGTTAGGCCACTTAGATCATACTAAAAAGAATTTAATCTAGATAAAAAACTTTGTTCCTTTCTGGATTTTTTGAGGATTAAACTTAGTTCTTAACTATTGAAGTCGCATCTTTGTAAAAAATGACAAATTAATTCCTTTTTTTCTTTAATGTTTTGTGTTGTTGATGGATTCTACATCAAATCATATTAAATCAAATGTTTTTATTTGCAAAGTATAGGTCAAGAAGTGTTATATAAGTATTAAAATTTAATGTACTCTATTCTATACCCGTTTGGGTGTGCAAATTTATGTAAGATTTATCCCTAATGTAAGTAATACAAAAGCATGCATTCATAAGAATCCATCAATCATCATCATCGGTTGTTATTTTTCCAAAGACCCTATATATAACATATAATATGTATAACTATTTCCCAAAAAAAAGGTACTTCTAAGGCCACTGAATGCAGTTAAGCTTTCTATAACCTATATTTTTGCTAAGCAAAGTGTTTATCTATCTAGAACAAAGTAATAATAATATATATTAAACAAAATAAAAAAAAATATCGTGAATCTTAATTATTTTACAAGAAATAAATAAATAATACAATAAAGAAGTTCGACATCAAACATTCATATAATCAGTCGAACAAAAGAAGTACGATACAGAATAAAAAGCCTCTTTTAACGAAAACAAAGCAACTTTGAAGCGTGTGTTTTGTATTTCGAATGTAGTATTTAGGGCACTTAAAAGTCAGCTAGAAGGGAAAAGTTTTAATCAACTGCGGGAAGTCAGCAGAGGATGTTGTTACACTGGCTTTTATTTTCTTTTTCGTTCTACGACCTACGTGTCTTACGTAAGGGCGTTTTGGGATTTGTATGTAGGTACGGAGACTGTTCTAATTTGTTATTTTTCTTTTCAAAAACATCTTAGAACCAAATAAGATACAAAAGTACCGCCGATACAAAAACAACAGTGGCTCTTAAGTTAACTTGTCTGCATCTGTGTATGTGTGTTTGAGTATGGTCTTCCGAAACAATTTCTATTTAGTTTTTTTTTCGAAAGGTGTGTAAGTCGAGTGTGCTTCTATCTATAATTATTACGTTTGATGAAAATCGGTCCGAAATGACCGCCGCTACAAATTGACGGATTATTTATTTTACCCTAATTCCTCAATAAAGGTATCATATGATAATGCTTGACTAGTAAAATACAAACATAGCATAAGCACAAGCAGCCCACTATACGTTCCCTCTGCTGGGACTAGGGGCCTTCTCTCACGAGGAGAGAGATATAGGCCATAATCCACCACGCTGGCCAAGTGCGGGTTGGCGGATGACACACGTCTTCGGATATTGCGGTCCTGAAACATGCCGGTTTCCTCACGTTGTTTTTCTTCACCGTAAAGCGAGAGCAAATCCACACATAACTTGTTGCTTGTTTTTCAAAATACATGACGATACACTTCAAATGCAAAATGGCCACTACAACGAAATTTTGTAGGTTTCCTGAATTTTTAATGTGTACTCGTTTTTTATATTCCAAAACATTTGTGTTGTTTAAGCACCTAACGGTGTGTTCCAGCTGCCTCTTTGAGAGCCAGTTATTCCAGACTAGTCATGCTTACCTTAGCCCGGAGTGTCAATGACTCGTGTAGTTACGCGCCTTACTGGTCAAATGCCTAGCTGTAAAGATTAATAAAATATCTTATACAGATCATGGAAATCTCAGATTTTTTTACCTTTTGACGGGCAGAAAAAGGTTTTATTTATATGGGCTTATTTAGGCAACTGACAACGTTTTGCACTTTACCTAAATCACTTACGTTTCACTCGTATAAATTGACGGGAAATGTAGTCCTAGATATTTCATCTAGTGGTATTTATTAACAATGTTCATCACGATACACACACTTTCTATGTATGATAATAGTCAACTTAAAAAACCGAGGTTTTTTTTTTATTGTTGAATAGGCTTACGTTTGACCGCAGCTAGCCTGATGGTAAGCTTGATTGTGGTCTAAGATGTAACATGCTTGCCTAGAAGGAACCTATTATTCTAGATTTGAAGACCCCCAAATTGTACTTCTCAGGAAAAAGAGACTCAGGAAGAGAGTTCCAAAGCTTCGCAGTTCTCACAATGAAGGTCGAAGCAAAACGCTTTGTACGAATCCTCGGAACTTCGACAGTGAATCGATGTCTCTTCGCTGTACCCCTGCTCGTTCTGTAGTGGAATGGAGAAGCGGGAATTATATTGATGATGACATACAATATAAACATACTCAGTATTACGAAGTACAAGTTATTACTCTGTGTCAGTATCTAAACTAAACTATAGGACCGGTTTTCAAAATACATAGGACAAAAAAGGTTTTAATTATTTTCTATCGTGATTTCTATTACACGCTCGGCTAGTAACCGTCTTCAAGTTGAAAAATCTGTCTCCAAGTACTTAACAGTATGAGCCAGCTAGGCTCACACTGTTAAGTACTAGCGTAGATCCAAGTATAGTGCCTGTATCTCGGCTAGCTAAGCTGAACAGACGCGATCATCGAAACTAAGCAACGATCAATTCGGATAATATTTGGATGGGTGACCGTGCACAAGACTGTCGTTTTTAAAGTGGCATTTTCTTCTGGGAGCTACCGTGTGTTGGATGACACGTTAAATTGTAGGTCTTGGCTGTTATACTAGTACAAACAGATGTTAAGTCAAGTCAGAGGCCATTGGGATTGAAAACTCTCGACACCAGAGCTTGGCCACTTAGCTCATACGAAGAATAATAATAATAATAAATATTAGGACACATTCACACACGGCTAGTTAGCCCCATACTGAACCATTTCTAGCTCGTATTATGGTTGCTAACAAAACTGATATACTAAATATACATACATACATATTATATATAAATACATTATATTTAACACCCAGACCCACAGCCAACAAATTTAGTTAAGCACAAAGAGGTTGACCGGGCCGGAATATTTGCATAATGGTATACAGTATTGCATATAGGCGCAGTGCAAATTGAAATTCAAAGTTCATTTACATACATTATTTATTTCCGCTAATCCAAAGGTATCATTTACAACCATACAAATATATTATGTTTACTATATTTTTGTGTTTAGAAATGGTATCAAAGGTACACTATACTTGCTTACTTATCAAACCTCCCCAAACATTCATAAAATAATATTCAGTTCGGAATTAATCCCAAGATTTCAATGAGAGTTACCATTTGTGAACGATCAATAATCACCAGCTCTTATTATAAATCCTTCTTCCTACTCATATATTTCGTTTGCTTTGATGATCGAAGTATTTTGATGTTTTACAATTTTCTTTTGCACTGGTCTACATTTGCTGCCAAGGAGTTTGCGACTTATTAAAATATATTAAAAACATCCGATACATTTTTAAAGATCCAAAAAGTGACATAAATGTATGAAGATATTTTCATATTTTATATTTGAGCAATAAATTTGGTTTAAGGTAAAGTTATCGGTAAAGCACTTCAGCGGTTTCGTTCCTAATGTTTTGAATATATATTAAATATACACCTTACATAAGAAATTAGTATATCAGAGGAAGTTTGAAAGTGGCACCTATGCCAGAGAAATTTAAGAGCGGAAGGTGATCTTCGTATGGGCATGCCAAGCGAAGAGAGGAGAAGCATGTGACTAGGAGAAGTATTAATATGATTGTACAAGGTAGCGGAAGTAGAGGACGACCTGAGAAGATGTGGATGAATTGTGTGAAAGAGGATATGAAAGAGAAAGGAGTGAATGTAGATATGAAGGCTGACAGAAGAGTGTGGAATTAAAAAACGGGCTGTGCCGAGCCCACATAGTGGGAAAAGGTGAAGGCAAAGAAGATCAGAAATAAAACTTACTATAAAAGGAAAAGCCCACTTGCCCAAGGTTGCCATTATAAACAGCTAACAAATACCAGGTATTAATAGGTATTTGTTACGAACGCGCGGTCCGCACCAGTATATGCAAACTTATATTCTGGACTGGGTCACTGGCGGGTCCAAAGAAAACACCCTTTCATCACTTAGATTCTTCGAACTTTAATCGTAGTGGCAACGTCTGCGGTCTTAGTGCAAATACACTGAATTCTACCGGGCGGGTTTCTTAAATACTAACACAATGACAAACTAACGGCACCCGCCCGGGAAGCTAATAAAAACATAAACATTAAAATTGCGTACCCATGGGAAAGCTTGCCTGCTGCCTGACCAACCCTAACGGTACATTCAAAACAATACTGGCCGGCGGCCGAGGGTGGATAGCGGGATAACCTAACGGTATTAACTGCACAGGCAGGCGCTTTCTCCATGGGAATGCATCATTGTACAATTTTCTTAAAATAATATTAATAGCCTAGCTCTAGCTTCGTCGTTCCAGCTGCTCGTCGCTAACAGTCTCCCCCCGCAGTGCACGCTCCGCCGAGCACTCCTTATCCTTGTCGCGACGATGCTGGAACGGTTACGATGAGACGTGACGTGGGACGTTTGAGCACGCTGCTTGCTGTACGGACGCTCACAACTCTGGTTCTACCGTCGGGGCCACTGTACGTCTCGATGATCTCCCCTCTAGGCCATGTATTTCGTGGCTGAGAGGAATCTGCGATGATAACAATGTCTCCTTTCTGAGGGTCATTATCGTTGTTTCTACCAGTGATCTTCCGAGGTCTGAGGGTTGGAAGATACTCTTTAATCCATCTCCGCCAGAAGTGATCTGCGAGCCTTTGTGCCGTTTTCCAATTCGCTTTACCGATAAGATTTGCGTCGTTGAAAATGCCAAAATCTTTAGAACCACAGGATCGCCCAATTAAAAAATGATTCGGTGTTAGGGCTTCTTCATCATCCGGGTCCATGTTTAAGTGCGTCAGTGGACGGGAATTGACGGTGTGTTCCACTTCAGTCAGGAGTGTATGAAGTACTTCTTCCGGCGGGCTTCTCTCTTGCAAAATTACTGCAAGCGCAGTTTTAACACTACGCACCATTCTTTCCCAAGCACCTCCCATGTGCGGTGCTCCCGGCGGTGTAAACTTCCACTGGATTCCTTCTTGCTCAGCTGCTCCAACGAGATTTTTCAGTTTTCATTTTCTGAATTTCTATTTTCAGTTCGTTGTTCGCTCCGACGAAATTTGTGGCATTATCGCTGTACAGAACACGAGGGCTACCTCTTCTTGATGACATTCTCCTCAATGCCATAATCATAGAGCTAGCGTTCAGTGAGCAAGCGAGCTCTAAATGTACTGCACGTGTAGTGAGGCAGGTAAATAACGCTCCCCACCTCTTTTTCTTCCTTCTTCCAATAGTAACGTGCATATGTCCAAAATAATCTACAGCCGTGCACGTGAACGGGAAGGTAGAGTGCTGCAGACGTTTGATTGGTAGATCACCGAGCGGAGGCGTTGCTGTCTTGGCTTTCTTTACGCGATACCACTGACCTTGATGCACTATTTTCTTCACGGGGTCCCGAAGTGACAAATTCCAATATTTTTGCCGCAGTTCATTGACGACTGTAGAATGGCTCGCGTGATAGAAATGACAATGATAGTGATCTATTAATAGCTGTGAAATCTTATATTTCTCATCGAGAACGGGGAGTCTCTTTTCAAAACCATCAATATTTTCAACTTTCGCCGTTCTACAATTCAATCGTAGTAAACCACTATCTTCGAGAATGACATCGAGTTTCTTCAATTTACTCGAGCTCTCCAATTGAGTATTTTCTTTGATTCCATTTATGTCTTTCGAGAACGATTCGTATTGGGCTCGCTTGATAAGAGCTTTCTCCGCTTGTCCAAGTTGCTCTTCCGAAATCGGTATCCATTTTCTTTCTTCAATCTTCAATGATTCCTTATACGAAGTAGCTTTCTTGTTCATTCCCTTTAGGTGCTCGTAGGCTTGTGCGTGACTGTTTGGCAATATAACTGCGTCCGGTTTCCATACATGCCCAGACTCAAATCCTCCGTCATGAAGTTGTGTAGTGGTTGTCTTTAACCCACACAGAGCTCTCTCGTCGGCATCGTTGGAAGGACGTTGTCGTTGAACACCAATAGAATCTAACTCAAAATGCTGTTTGATAAGATTTTCTACGTTCTCTTCTTGACTCGAATCGCTGCAATGATTGACGGACTTCGTACTTGTAACTCTTTCGGGGAAGTATCCGTGAAAGACCCAGCCGAGACGTGTGAGCGACGCCCTCGGTGCATGCATTCCATTTTCTCTGATCTCGAACGATTCAATCAAATCTATGTGATCGTGGCCAATCAAAAGGGCAGGCCTTTGCCATTCGTACACTAATTTGTCTTCTATTCCATGAAAGTGCTTGTACTTTTTTATATCATTTAGCGCGACAGATTGCGGCGTGAGTCGTAGGTTTTCTCTGGTGAAGACGTTTCTCAGCACATTTTCACTTTTGTTCGTTCCTTGAATCACTACGTCGAACTTTTCATACTTTTTCTGCGTCTCTCCGTCGATGGTTTCTAGTGCTAACATTCCTTTCTCCCCGGTAGCTCCAATCTTCTTAGCGACGCTGGTTTCAATGAGCGTTAAAGCGGATCCTTCGTCAAACATTGCCAGGACACGGACTGAGCCTGCCGGGCCGTAAATCTCCACCGGCATTACTTTGAGGTATAGCATTGTTTCACCATCGACAGCATAGGCAGATTCGTTTTTTGTAGGCTGAGTTGATATTGCGACGTGATTACTGGAACCTTGTGATGCTTCCTTTTCTGTCAGTTGATTGTCAGTCTTCATTTCCGCATGCAAGAGGCTATGATGTGAACGTTTACACTTAGGACACAATTTCGCTTGGCAGTTACAGTTCGAATGCTCAGCTTTCAAACATCTGAAGCACAGTCGGTATTTCTTCGTAAATTCCCATCTGTCGTCGACCGTCGCTTCAAGAAACTTCTCACACTCCGTTAGCCAGTGTTCCCTTCCGCAGTGAGGGCAAGACTTTTTCTTCGCAAAGGCAGACGGAGTACTCTGATCTGCATTTTGAACTGTGTGTACCAATCTTCTCACTCTTTCCTTTTCCTTTGCATTCTTATCGCTCGCCGGTTGCATTACTTTCGAATCGGAGACACAATCTTCGGTATTGCTCGTTAATTCACAGACCTTCTGTATCTTTTCTGTAATTAGACCTGTTTGCTCTACCCATTCTTCAACGTGCGACGAACGTTTATTATTTTCAACTACTTCAACTTCTTCCTCGCTGCCGAAGTGTAATTCACCTTTGCTTGACAGTTCGGCTTTAGCGATATTGTAGTTGGCTTCCGCTATCTTCATGTCTAGGCGTGCTTTTTCCAACTTCGCTAGCTTGATATTTTTCTTCTGTTGTCTTATCAAGTCGGCTTTTGACTGTGATGATTGTCTACTAGAGGTCTTAGGTCGGTATTGCATCGATGCCGCCGGTGATACTGAAAGAGATCTCGGTATCTCTTCTCTCGGCTTCTCACTTGACCTCCTCAACTCAAGACCCGATGATGCCCTGACGCCAGGTGCGTCCGTAGGGCGGTCCTTCAAAACGTCTTCTTGTGCTAAGGCGTCTTGAATCCTCGTCTCGGGAACTTGACTTCTCTGCAGCCGTAATGCTGCCACGGCTTCGGCGGCGGAGTCAGCGCGGATACGTTTATTCTTCACTTTCTGCTTCATGGCGCTGGCGTTGACCGTCGAACCGGCTGTTGAAGAAGGTCTTACTTCGCTTGCGGTCGGCATCTTCTCTGCAGACGTCGCTTCTATCTTCTGACAAAACCTTCGTGATGAGATGTCCAATCAGCGGTCACACTGAATGAAGGACGGCTGGCATTTTCTTCGGAAGGTACCCAATCCGGCTTTCGAAGGACCAGCAACACTGTTACGAACGCGCGGTCCGCACCAGTATATGCAAACTTATATTCTGGACTGGGTCACTGGCGGGTCCAAAGAAAACACCCTTTCATCACTTAGATTCTTCGAACTTTAATCGTAGTGGCAACGTCTGCGGTCTTAGTGCAAATACACTGAATTCTACCGGGCGGGTTTCTTAAATACTAACACAATGACAAACTAACGGCACCCGCCCGGGAAGCTAATAAAAACATAAACATTAAAATTGCGTACCCATGGGAAAGCTTGCCTGCTGCCTGACCAACCCTAACGGTACATTCAAAACAATACTGGCCGGCGGCCGAGGGTGGATAGCGGGATAACCTAACGGTATTAACTGCACAGGCAGGCGCTTTCTCCATGGGAATGCATCATTGTACAATTTTCTTAAAATAATATTAATAGCCTAGCTCTAGCTTCGTCGTTCCAGCTGCTCGTCGCTAACAGTATTGGTTGGCAATTAAATACGGAAATAGCTTTTCAGATAATTTGTTTGTACGATACATTTTATTGCCTATCATTTTAATGTGGATGGCTTTATCAAGTAAGAAATTTGTACCTTTTATAATTTTTTTTATAAACATTTTAGTTAGTACAAGCAGTCGTTAAGCCAAGTCAAAGGCCTTCGGACGGTTTGAAAACTCTCGACACCAGAGCTTGGCTACTTAGCTTATACGAAGAAGAAGACAAACTTATCTATACTGTAAATTCTATTGAAAGCTAATGAATATAAATTCAGTGTGGAATCAGCAGTATAGATAACGATAACGTACCATTGCACGTTAAAAACTTTTCACATAGCTGGGATCTACAATTTCACGTGTCATCCGACCCACGGTAGCGTCCAGATGAAAATGTTACTTGAAAAACAACAGTGCTGTGCATGGTCACACATCCAAATACCGTTTGTCTAACGTCTAACGTCTTGTCAGTAAAGTTTTAGTTTTTATTCCATTTTATTAGATTAAACTCAAAGGAAAAAAAAATCTATCGTCAACAGTTTTCCAATACCAGAGTACATATTAGAAATTGCCTTTTTTAAATTACCTACGTGCATAAAAACTAATTTCCTCATTAAACGCTTCAAGAGTTGTTATTAGAAAATTAATGATCCGTTTCAAACAAAGTGTTTCAGGCGACATTCTCAACTTTAAAATGAGTGTAAGAAGTCTTTAAAAAAACCGCTCGGCTCTTTAAAAAGATCGGTAATTTAAGTAATACCATAGACAAAAATATATAAAAATAATAATGATAATAAATGTGTATTTATATTATATTTTTGTCTACGGTATTACATACGTTTTAAATAACTTACAATAAAGTACCAATTTTTTTAATACCTTGGTGTATAAATATTATCATAGGGACTAGGTGTCTTACCTACCTTAATCTATGAAAAAATGTAAAGTGCACCGGGTGTTCGAAATACCTCAAAATAGATACGACCTTCAGCAATATGATAACGTCTAAGAAGAGATTCCATTAGGGAGGGTCGGGACAGCAGTATAGAGTACAATTATAGTACATTACAGTGCTGTAGTTACCTGTATAGGCAGTTATACTAGAAGTTTCTTTTTTATATTACGACACACGGCTGTAAGCCTATACTAAACCATTTCTAGTTTTTATTATGGTTGTTAAACCATACTTAAAACTAGAAATTGTTACACACAACTAATATACTACATAAACATAATTATATTAATACTTTATATCGATAAATATTTACGACCTCGTTGGCGTAATGGTTACCATGCCTGACTGCCAATCAGAAGGTTCCGGGTTCGATTCTCAGCGCGCCCAGCATCTTAGTATTTTACTAAATTTGTTGGCTGTGGGTCCGGGTGTTAAATATGTATCTTAATAAAATGTGCATGTATGTATATGTAGTATATCAGTTGTGTTAGCTACCATAACACAAACTAGATATGGTTCAGTATGGGGCTAACCAGCCGTGTGTGAAATGTGTCCTAATATTTATTAATTTATTTGACACTCAGACCAAATTTGGATCACGATGAGTTTGGCCGTACTGGGAATCAAATCCGTGACTCCCTGTTTGGCAGTCTGGCATGGTAGTTCGGCCAACGAGATCATCAACACTCGTTGCATGAGCTATCATATGTTTGATATACATATGTGAGTGTTCTAGTTCGGAAATTGCTTCCATCTCGCTACGTTCCCATTTTAATTTTTCAGGCAAAAAGTCGATTAGACTTTAACTAACGTTAACTCAGGCTCGGTTGCTCCATATTAGTATAGTTAAAGCTGTGGTTTATGTCACACCAAATATTACTATAACTGTACCGCTAACTTTAACATTTACCACAAAATCAGTTGCACATATTCCTTAATAAATGAAATAAATATTAGGACTCATTTCACACACGGCTGGTTAACCCCATACTGAACCATTTCTAGTTTTGTTATGGTGGCTCAGACAACTTATATACTACATACATTCATATATATTTTATATATATAAACATAGATACATATTTAACACCCAGACCCACAGCCAACAAATTTAGTAAAGCACAAAGATGTTGGCGAGCCGGGAATCGAACCCAGAACCTTCTGATTGGCAGTCCGGCATGGTAACCTTTACACCAACGAGGTCGTCAAATATAATTATATTTAAATATAGTTAGTATTTATAAATATAGTTAATTGACGCATCTGACAGATAGTTAACATAAACTAGAGCCTTAACTAGTGAAGTTTGGGCGGATACGGTTACTATTATGACGTCATATTTTTTTTAATGGTGCATCTCTTTTATTGCCTTACCGGTACTTTAACATTGTGTCTTTAGCCTTTAATGTTAAAGTAAGCTGGTGCAACCCAACCTAAATGGATAAAGTAGTTAGGATAGTGGGAAAATTGAGTTACGTGCCATGCTAATGCTTAGCTGTAAAGTTTAAAAAATATTAGTACAAAATCGGTGTAGGAGTATTATCTATATATAGATAGATAGATTAACTCTTTATTGGGCAAATTATTGGTACAAATTGTACAAGGTACAACAAATAAAAAGTAACAACATAAAAATATTTACAACGTGCCACAAACGGCGGCCTTATCGCTAACAGCGATCTCTTCCAGGCAACCTTTGGATGGAAAGGAGTTGAAAGGACAAGAAAAAGAGGGGTTGCACAATAAAGAATATATATAGACATATGCATATATGTAAGCTAAATAGGAATAGAGCTATATGTTTCTAATTCCATCTTCTTATATATAAAATTTCCATGTTAGTTATCGTACTCCCCTCAAAACGGCTTAACCGATTTCTGCCAAATTTTATTTGCGTATTCAGTAGGTCTGAGAATCGGCTACTATCTATTTTAATTTTTTTCATACCCCTAAGTGAGGCAAAATAACGGTTGCCGGGTTAGTTAGTATTTATATATTTTTTTCATTATTGAGACTGCTATTTAAAAGTTTCTACGAACTTTAAGTGGTTTCCTATATGTCGATCGCAGTTTAGAAATATGAAATTAGACTTTTATGAAATATTGAACATAAAGTTGCCTTTAGCGTATTTTATATTCCACATTTATAGGTATACTTGCTCAAAAGTAATTAAACAAATACAAAATAATTTATGGACCAACTTACATTCTAAACAAAACAAACATTAAGTATTGGTACCTTAACTAATTAATACTAATTCTAAATGCTAAGTCTTAATGTATGTAAATATGGTGCCTATCTCCTGCAATAGGATACCCTGTGTTTGCAGGAGCTAGCTCTCTATTAATTAATTAATTTCATGAAACATGTTATCGATAATCTAACAAGAGAATATATGAAAGAGACTATTTAATATCGTAGGCACCTCATTAAACCAGTACTGCTAAACTATTAAGCCCGTGGGTTTTGTACACATGTAATTACTCTGAAATTTCATACGTCTCTGTTGGTTCAGAGAATTAACTACAATTATACGCAGTGTATTTGCTCCACCAGTAAGTAATTAATTTCTGATTACGAGCTACATATTTAAATTAATTTATGTTCTTTAAAGGGTACGGTATATGTTTTGTACACAAAAAATAGTACGCAATTTATATTGAATTTACTGTTTTATCGTTATTAATAAACGGTAGCGCCTGTAGATCGTCTATCTAAGGTGATCTGACGCGATCATAGAAGCTAAGCGACGGTCGATGCGGACGATGTTTGGATGGGTGACCATGCACAAGACTTTTTTTCAAGTGGCATTTTCATTTAGGCGCTACTGTGGATCAGATGCCACGTTAGATTGTAGGTCCCGGCTGTAAAAAAAGCCTAAAGATATTATTACTAACTTTTGGTAACAATTACATTTATCAATAGGAATAAAACACTAAAAAACTAAACATGTTTTTCTTTAATGTTATTTTATTGTTGTTGTTTTATTAATTCGTTTCCATTGTACATTGTATTTGACATGTCCATATTGTATCTTGTTGGTGATATTAATTGTATTTCTAATAGGATACGTTATGATGAATAAAATTATTCTATTCTATTCTATTCTTAAAAAATGTTTTTTAATGTTGTCAAGTTCTGCTTTGATCAGTTTTTTTCCTGAGAATGTATGCTAGAAGTATATAACAATGAATGAACGAACTAAAAAATTAATAAAAATGTTCTTTTAAAATAGTTATGTTACAATGACAAGTGTAAGTGCTAAATTAACATGTACTCGAACATGGAAAATGGTAACGAAAAATAAATGAACCGCAAACAAAGTCTCTCGCAGGTCTACGAGTTATTATAGCGTCACACAAAAGTTCGTTAATTTTTATGCTAATTAACAAATGAATTAAAGAATCTAATCAACAAATGAATTAATAAATTAAAGGTTTCTTAATATAGCAAAACGACTTCTGAATATGTTTTTACGGGATAGAAAGTGAACTGTAGGCAGACCATGTCCGATAGATCGACATCAGTTCCATCGCTCTAGGGCCGCGGCGCATAAAATCGTAACTTCTTGCATATAAAAGAGAAGAGATATAGGCTGATGATGATGATGATATCTTGGAACAAAAATTCAATCTTCATCTTAATGTTCTATATCCATTCTTAAATGAAGTTAGTAACCGGCTTGTTCTATTCAGATTATTTTATTCAATTTCTATAATACACTCTCTATTCATACATACATAATTGTAAGTATAAGCTCGTGCTACAAAAACAAGGAAAATACTTTATGCCCTCTCTCCAGAATGTATTAGAACTTCGATCATAAATAACAGAAGAATCTGTGTTTCGCAGGTGACTTCAGCAAGTAATAAAGAAAGCAACTAAAAGAAAAAGTAGGTCAATAATTGTTGCTTTATGACTTTTTAACTAATCTAGATTTGGAAGGGTAACAAAATGACTTTCAGTTTACCTTGATTTCGGCGTAGGTCAAAGTGTAGCGTTAAACGTGAAATCTATGTACCTAGGAATACTAAATAAATAATAATATCATATACTTTTGTACTGATATTATATTATTTGACTTGTAACTTTGGTGTTATCAATAAATGATTTGTATTTGTACTAATTATGTTTGTGAGAATTTTACTAGGAATAACTGTGCCAACTTCTATAGTTTTTAAATTAACCAGTTATCCCTATAAAAGGCAAAGGTCTTCGTCAATGATTAATAAAAAATACATATAACCTTGAATAAAACAATAAGGAAGAAAAAATAAATAAATAAATCACAAAAGAGATTAAAAAAGGGAAGAAATTTTTTATTAACGATTTCAATATAATATGGTGTGAAAAGGTTGAAGAAGAAAAGATTTCAATATAAATAATACAAAATACAATTTCGATAAAACTTATAATATCTGACTATATGTATAAGAAGTAGACCTTTTCCGTCTTATGGGGAACTTCTAAAACATTTTCTAAATCAATTCTTATTTTTTTTAATTAAATTTGTTTTGTACTTTAATATTCTTTTTGTTATTTCAGGAGTGTTAGATAACACTATTTATTTCCGCACGCAGCGAAGCGTTGTATCCGCCTGAAGAAACAGCGTGGGCGACGCAGCTCGTTTCACAATCCATACTAAGTATTGAAAATTATCGTCTATCGTTAACTACTGACGATCCTTTTGAAAAATTCAATAAACAAATCACAAAATGCATTTAAAAAGGGAAGAATTTTTTTATAATCGATTTCAATATAAATAATACAAAATACAATTTCGATAAAACTTATATCTGATTATATGTATAAGAAGTAGATCTTTTCCGTCTTATGGGGAACTTCTAAAAAATTTCTAAATCAATTTTAATTTTTTTAAATTAAATTTGTTTTGTACTTTAATATTCTTTTTGTTATTTTCACAAATGTTGACCTAATTTTGCAATATGCATGCTACACACACATGACATAAGAAACCTAGTAAGCGTAAATTAAAAATTTAACAGCCCTGACTTTTTTTGTGATGGAGGCCATCTTACAATTGAAATTTAATATAATATATGTATTCAATAAAAATAAACAAAAAGAAAAACCTAAACAGACTAAAGATAAAAAAATATATAAATTAATATTTAAGAATTTATTATTATTATTATAATTTTGAAAAGGTATTTGTAGCAAATCAAATAGCGTACAAAAGTAAAAAAAAACCGACTAAATTTGTTAAAAATAAAAAAAAAAAGTATGTTCAATTAGGAGACAGAAAGAAATTGAACATATTTTTTTACCTTTTTTTCTGTTTTACTTCCAAAACATAAGCCAGTTTTTTTTTACACTTTTAAAGAACAATTTCGAATAATAGTTTTTTTCTAGTGGTTTGAATAAAACTAAAAGGATTTGTTTTATATATAAAGGGTACATATAAGAGGAAAAAAACAAAAACCTAGTGAAAAAATAATTCAATACATGCAAAACTATATTAACATTGAAATTCTATGTATTTGGTAACCTAAATAAACTTTGTACGGCACTTTGAGATATATAGTAATCTTTAGGTGTGTATGTATGTATAGACATCACACAAGACCATGCAAGGTCCTTTGTAAGCCTAATTACCCCAATGTTGACTTTGGAACACTTAGACATAGCTATGGGGCATCAAAGTAATGAAATGGGTGGGCTTAGAATGTGTTAACTAATATGAAAGTAGATATATATGTACGTATTATATTATACATAGCTCGCGTCGATTTGAAAGTTTGCTTCCTTATGATCAATCTCATTCGGTTATACTGTATACGGTAATACTAGCTGACCCGGCAAACGTTGGTTTGCCTCACTTAGGGGTACAGCGCCATCTGTTGATTACTAACTCAACCCAGTCGAAAGGTATCGACATCTGTTAGAATCATTTGGAGTTAACAGATAATTGTGACTGTCAAATAATAACAGACAATAATTAGCAATAAATTAAAATTGCGACTTTAATTTGAGATTCAAACTATCCTATCTCTCAAGTTGGATCAAACTGCACATGGTGTGCGAATTTTATTATAATCGGTTAAGTGGTTTAGGAGTCCATTGAAGACAAACATTGTGACACGAGATTTATATTTATTAAGATAAGATAAGATGAGATCCTGTCCTTTAAATCCAAACATTCTCGCACGTCTAGCAAATACCTAAAGAAGACAATAAACAAATGCCTAAAAGAAAATTAAATACGATATGCCTTAGAGCAAACATACAGGAAAAATCTCCGATGTTTGTCGTGTCGCATTTAACTCAGCAAACATACACGGTAAATATTACCTAAACGTTGAAATAATAAGATTAATAATAAACTAGGAGTGCCCCGCGGTGCTACTTGCGATAATCCGGGATTATATGGGGCCCTCGTACTAAATCAGGGTTTAGCTTTCTTTACCATATCCTGACTTATTGCTAATGGGCCAATAAGCTCAGCTCAGCTCAGCCTGGAAGAGATCGCTTTAAGCGATAAGGCCGCCAATTGTGGCACACTTATTTGTAATCTTTTTCTTTTTCTTTTTTGTATGTAAGAATTAATGTGTCCAATAAAGAATTTTCTATCTATCTATCTGTCTAAGCTCAAACAGCCGGACATGCTATTTGAGCCTATTGGCCCATTAGTAAGTAAAGTCTCTAAAATAAAGTCTCCACAATTGATAAGGGTAGTACTGCTGGGTCTCGGAGCCTTCTCACGCGAGAAGAGAGATATAGACTATATCTACCACGCTAGCCATGTTGCGAATTGGCGAATGGCACACGTCTTTAGATATTATGGTCCTCAAACATAGCTTCTTTTTCTCATTTGATGCTGTGATTTTTTGAAAATCTTGTAAAACAAATCAGAACCAATTACTGAGTTTGTTTAAAAATGAATATGCTCTCGTTTGACCGGAGCTTGCCTGATGTTCAGCTTTACTGTGGCCTAACATGTAACTCGTTTGCCAAGAAGTAACCTATTATAGTTATTAAAGTTTCATTATACATATATTTTTGCAATTAATTTGTATTCTTCTTTTTCAAAACTTCGCTAAATAGCTCATACGAAGAAAAAGAAGATGCCAAATGGCCAAGCCCTGGTGTCGAGAGTTTTCAAGCCGCCCGGAGGCCTTTGAGACAGACGAAGCTTTTGGAAGGCTGACCATGCACAAGGCTATCTTTTAAAAAGTGTAATTTTCATCTGGGCACTACCGTAAGTCAGATTGAAACCTCTCGACACCATAGCTAGGCCCTGAATGTTGGTCCTTTAAAAACAATATTATTATTATTAATATTATTTATTGGCCACTTAGCTATAATAGATTCATTCATTTAAGAGCTGGGCTCTTGTCTGTGGAGTTTTTTCCAGGTAGTTCTGTCTTCGGCCAAATCCTTGACCTCCCTATACGACATGACTTTCGCCTTCTCCTTAAAAGCCAGGAGAGGAAGAGGAAGACCTAGAAGATCATATTTAGACCAAATTAAGGAGCTATAATAGAATATCATATAAAATACTTCTTTTAAGTGAGCTAGCCCGACATTACATTGACTAGAGGTTTAAAAACTTACACAATATTATTATCTTTTTAATCTTTGGACTGAAATGGCTTGTCAAATTTACATTGACGATAATACCGCAAGCCGTCACTGACGTTATAAATTCGCTAGTGATAATAAAAAATGCGGTAAACAGCTAGATAGTGATCTAAATGGGACAAACGGTCAGTAATCCTGATCAATGGACTTTGGATTAGTAGATAAATTAGGATGGTCACCCACCCAAAGACGACCGACAATCGACCGTTGCTGATCGCCTCAGATTACCTTGGTGGCCGAGCTACAGGCGATATATCGATCTAGAAATAAATGCTTTTATTAAAAGTATATTTAATTTTTAAACATAATTATTACAAACATTTTTAAAATATTTTTTTTAATAATATGTTTGTAATAATTATGTTAATATCAGCTAGTATATCATGTACATTGGCATTATTGTTTAAGTTAATAAGTATTTAACTAAAAAATATATAATGAAATTGAATTGACTTGTATGTCTGTGTATTTAAGAGTGTTTGTTAATAATTTGACCTGATATAGATAGTTTAAATTATACAGTTAGTAATTTGACCTGCAGGCCGCGTAACTACACGAGTCAGTCACATTCGGGCCAAAGGTAGAGCATGCTAAGTCTGAAAGAACTGGTCCTCAACGAGACTGCCAAAATACAGCGTTAAGTGCATGGCACAGTTCAGCGTGAAAGATTTAATTTGAGTTCGACGACCTCGTTGGCGTAAAGGTTACCATGCCGGTCTGCTAATCAGAAGGTTCCGGGTTCGATTCCCGGCCCGGTCAACATTTTTGTGCTTAACTTAATTAGTTGGCTGTGGGTCTGGGGTGTTAAATATGTATTTATATATAATATGTATGTATGTATATGTAGTATATCAGTTGTGTTAGCAACCATAATACGAGCTAGAAATGGTTCCATATGGGGAAAAAAAGTTACAGGTAAAAAAATAATAATAATAACAATATTTTTTAAAGGCCCAATTTTTAGGGCCCAAGCTATGGTGTCGAGAGGTTTCAAGCTGGCTTACGGTAGTGCCAAGATGAAAATGACACTTTTTAAAAGAAGAGAGAAGCAGCCTTGTGCATCACAAGGCTGACCTTCCAAAGGCGGTCCGAATCGACCATTGCTTAACCTCAATGATCCAGTCTTATCACTATAGTCAGACGAGCTACGTCTATCTCAGAGGCCTCCGCCAGGCAAGAAAACTCTTGACACCAGAGGTTGGCCAAATAGCTCATACGAAGAAAAAGAAGAATACAAATTAATTGTAAAAATATATGTATAATGAAACTCTAAACAACATTGTTTAAATAAAACTTTCAAGAATAAAATTAAGAACCAACTACATGCTGATTAAAAAGCAATATTAATATAATGTAATACAATAATTAAAATTTGCAATATGTTCGCTTTGAAAGTAGCTGAACATTATTGTCAGACAAGTACACAGGCAGATAATGGTTAATATACCGATGGCTGATTGTTTTGCTGGCAGTACAGGCACAACATCACGTAGCGAGGCTATCAGCAGAAAAACATTCATCGCAAACGTATTTTGAAATCAATTTATCTTCCTTGATAAGACGGTTTTAGATCGAGGGCGTTATCTTAGTCTCAAGAGTACTTTTACAACTTATCGATTGATAAAATGTATTCTCTTTGTAATATCCTCCATTATGAATGACTGTGCTATTGGTTATTAAATAAATCTATAGGTTTTCCTTTATTTCTTCGTTTTTCATGCAGCATTACCTCGCGTTTGACCACATCTAATGTTTTCGTTAGTCTCTGTTTTGTAAGAAGTACAAATCCAGTAAATATATATAAAGGCAACTTATATGAATATCCTCCCAGGCAAGCGAGTCACATCTTAAACAACAGCAGGTAAAGCCTAAGGCGAAGACAAAGGCATAATCTAGATTTTTACAGTTTTTTCACTACAAATCGTAAACGGTAAAAAATATCGAAAAATAGTTTAAGGACTGTCTAAAGAACCACTCTAAGAATTATTCTATTTACCTATTCTTATTTTGGTACCTACCAATCGGACTTGTCCATGTTAAAAAAATGGTTCAAAAAAATTTTGAGTCAGTTTTATTCCAATTCATACGCCTGATTGGTATTATATTTATAGTGAATAAACTGTAAAATCAAGGTTTTACCTGATCATCGCCTTAACTTAAAGCAAACTGGGATAAACGTAAGCATAAACAGCATTAAAAAATAAGATTATCTGATTATTTAATTTAGAGTTTCAGATTAAGATAATATAGCTTAACTAATAAAAATAACAAATCTTCTTATTCTTCTTCACCTTATCCCATTTAGGTGGGGTCGGCACAGCAAATCTAAATCAAAATAATAAAAATAACATACAAATAAAAAAAACAAATATTTGCATTAAACATAAGTACAAAAGCAGGAGTAAAAAAGTCAACATAAGCTGGCACAAGCAAGCAATGCCGCGGTTACAGCTAGTATTAAAATAAACATGTCAATCATAATTCATAACGCATTGAAGCAAAACATGCTGTGCTATATTTAAGTCGTCGTAGTTTACGTGAAAATAGTTTATTATGTTTAGAATTTGAAACGTTATGACTTCTGTTTCATATCTACATTTTAGTGTAGATTTTAATAGTCGTGTAATTTCCTTTGCTTTTGTGAGTCTTTAGCAAAATGAACATTTTACATTAGTAGCAACTGGGCAGGCTTTTATAACTTTGAAGTGCAATCAACTCGTGTCTCTATAACAATTATTTGAGTACCAGTTATTACGACCTCGTAAAGGTTACCATGCCGGACTGCTAATCAGAAGGTTCCGGGTTCGATTCCCGGCCCGGTCAACATCTTTGTGCTTTACAAAATTTGTTGGCTGTGGGTCTGGGTGTTAAATATGTATTTATATATAATATGTATGTATGTATATGTAGTATATCAGTTGTGTTAGCAACCATAATATGAGCTAGAAATGGTTCAGTATGGGGCTAACCAGCCGTGTGTGAATGTGTCCTAGTATTGGAAAAAAAAATATTACAGACTAGGCATGCTCCACTTTCGGCCAGTGTCACTTCCTTATGCGGTTACGCTTTTTGCTCAAATGCCTTCCAGCTGTATATTGTAAACTATATTTATGAGTTGATAAATAGGACCTTATGAATATACTTATGATATGCAGATGATCAGAAAACTAAGTATTTTTTTTACTAATGAACAAAAACGTGAACTGAATTTAATTAATAGATTTAAGTATTAAAGATCTTCATTTTCGTAGTTACGTAAGTTATTTAGATAGGAAAGGATCATTGTTTGAATGATTAATAGACCCTGCATTGTTTGACTATTGGATCTAAGATTTTGATATTCCTCGCTAAATTTAATCAGTAAGGCAAATAACGAAGATAGTTATTAACTTCAATGGTTAAAGCGGTTAATTTCCAAATATTCAAATTTGTGAACGTTTGAAAACTTTGCGGCCATTCTCCGGTTGCAAGTTTTTATTTGTCCGGGCTTATTTGGTACGTAATATTATCAGATTCAATCATGATTTTTTTATGTATAATAGTTTGCGACCGTACCTAGCTGTAAACAAAATATTGGGTTCTGTTTTTAATTAGTTAATTCTAAATTAATTTAATTCTGTTCAAAAACCTATATTCTCTAATTACCGTGGCCTGTCCGTACACCGACTTAATGTAAAGAGTTACTTGTAATTTATAAAACCTGCAGATTTACGTTAATCTATTTAACATTAAAAATAATATTAAACAAGGTGTATCGCATAACAAAATATCGGCACAATAGAACCAGTCTGTAATTAATTATAATCAAATAACCGCATGTCCGGCCGAAAGTTATAATTTCCGTAACATTTTCTGATTTCGGGTGTACATCTTAAAATAACGGTATTTGGCACAATGTTACCACACGCGTCGGAACTCCGCAATGTGTACCGAGACCCTTCAGCAGTCACACGTCCCTATCGTTACTGTACTGCCAACGATGCACGTGAGTATATAATTACCGTCGCCTTCGTTACAAAATTTTATAATTACCGTTCTACTTATTTAAATACCTGATTTTTAAAGTTAGACCCTAGAGTTGCTAGCTTGAATGGAGCAGTACTTTGGCCTCCGTAAGTTGTGATAAACCAGTATTTACATAATATGTTGGTTTTAGAAATATCAAGAAAAGTCTATTGTTTTCTAATTTTCGTATACTAATTACCATGTGTTAATAATTACCGTTGTATGAAAAATTTATACAACGTTTGTTAACTGTAGCCGCGATGTCCTCAAGTCGCGAATTGAATGTTTTAGTATAACATTATAAATTATCATTGTCCGTAAATACGTTTTTACAATATGCAGATAATGAATCAAGTTATTTAATTTGTATGATGGGAAAAGACTCAAAAAGACCCAAGAAGAAGTTAAAGAAAGGAGAAGGCTAGCTGCACGGCAACGCCGAGAAAGAATTAAAAACGACCCTATTTTGTATGAACGATCCAAAGAAAAAGAGAGAGAAAAGAAGATTCAAAGAAAAAAAGATAAAAAATACTATAGTTGATGAAGCAGATATTCTTCAGAAGGATCTTCTGATTCCAAAAGAGATATGATAGTATAAGGGCACAATGAAAGTCCATCAAATCGTTTGGAATGCATCAAAACCGAACGTACTTGCAATGAGAAAGTTAAGCTGTAATTCGCAACAATGTATGTAAGAAGCAATTGAATATTAACACGGTAAACATCATGGATTTTACTCTTTGAATGTGGAAAAGTCAGAAGAGCCTGAACTATCCCCGCCTACCAGATTCATTCTGTCGGCACCTTCCGTAAATAAATATAGTTGCGATACATCACCGTCTATAAGTACTAAGAAATATTCAGATAAACTCAAAATTTTATCTAATCGGCTAGTGAAGCCCGCTGATGTATTTCCTAAGTCTTTGAAGTCTCATATTTCATAAGGTGATATGGTTAAGAGAGAGAAGTTCCAAAGTAGCTTAAATTTATCTTACACAGACAGTTTTTGGGCACCTGTCTCTCCTGTAGATTTTAGCCTTACAATGCCTTCCTTCAAAAAACTGACAAACGTTCCAAATAACAGTACTAAGCATAAGAAGACTAGAATTCGATTCGATGTATCTGATTGATGAAAGCACTTTTTAAATATCGTAGATTACTTGTTATTTTCAAATAGAAAATTACTGTAAAACTAGACTGATTAAACTATAGGACGATACTAGTTGGTATAATAATGATATGACTTTTTAATTATCTAACTGACAAATGTTATTATAAATTGAATGACTATCTAGAAAAAAATAAGAAATAGAATATAAGTTATCAGTGATATACGCAAATTTTTAGAGCTGTGAGTAGGTTTAAGCTAGATCTATCCTTATTATCTAAGTTAATTAAGAATATCATCATACTTACCTTTAAAATATTACCAACTAAGACCAATCATTGTTTTATTTGTTGTTAGCTGATTTTTAATAAACGAGTGCAATGATGAGTGTCTTTTTTACGATTGGATATGAAGTACATTGCTATTCTTATGCTATAATTTTATTATAATGGTGTACTAATTATTAATGCATGTTGAACGAGCGATACTTGCACTTGATGATATTTTCTAATTACCGTTTCATAAAAAATTCAACTTATCTAATTACCATATTCCTGTTTTTTTTTTAAATGTCATTATCTACAAAACTACTACCAATAGAAAAAATCCAAGTTAACTATTGAATTTGTATGTTTGAGGTGTAACTTTTGTAATGTGTATAATGTCAAATCAGTGAAAAATAAAAAAGTGGATGGTAATTAGGCGAAGAACGCCAAATTGGAGAATGACCGTTTGATAATAATTTAAATAGGCCTTAGTTGTTTGTTTAAGACGAATGCTTTCAATTTGTTTGAAAAAACTCATTACCAGCTTAACTTTGAGTCAGGCTGGTAAAAATAACCAAAACCGTATAAAAATAAAAAACAGCGTTATTGAAGTACGTGTAGCAAAGGTAAATTATTTATTCGTTCAGGCTTTTTTTCGCAGAAGAAAATACATTAGTTCATACCCGCCACAGCCTGAGGGAAGGGGTATGTCAGACTCGGTGACCCTACCGACTAAAACCTCACGGTGACCCATAAGAAGAAACACTTTGGAAGGAACTAACCTCTATGACACGGGCGCTCAGTCCAGTTTGAGGGTTAGGGATATTAAATTATGTACATACATTTCATGAATAAAAACATTATGAATTTGAATTTGACAAAACCAGCGAGGATGGCATCGTCTACTTATTGCACTGCTCCACGATTCCACCTAGTCACTGTCCACGGGGCGAGCACGGTACGAGGATTTATAGTCTTTCCACCGTTATTTCTACCTCTTAGGGAAAATCCAACTTATTATCATGGTTACAAGAAACAATTTCTTTTATATAATATTTTCACTAGACGTTAATCGTGGACATTTTATTCGTATGTTTATATTCCCCGCTGTTTCCAAATAAATAATCTGCGATTGACATATGCCAGGGACTGTCTATCGTATAATTTGGAGGTAGGGAAAAAATGTACGTAATCATTTGTATTTTCATTTTTATTATAAAATGAGAAATATGATTAGTGTTACAAAGATTTTGAAGAAATTTGTAAAAATTTAACATCACACGCAAAAAACTAAGTAAAAGTAACAAAATCTAACAGATTATTGCTTCTCCCGGTGGAAATATTGTCCACTACCCGTACTTGACCAAAGAAAGGTGTCATTCCCCCATCTACAGCTCGAATTCATTCAGATCTATCTTATGGTACTTTAAGCCTTTCCAAATGAAGGGAAGGTCTGTTACTCGCCTTTTTTATCAATTATACCATGAACGCGTGACTGCCTTGTTTACAAATGATATACATAATCTTTATTGAATTCTGAACAAGAATGTTATAAAGTTCTGATATCCTCATTGGACTAAAAATTAATTATTTTATTTTATTTTATTTATTTCAAAAAAAAACATAGTTGTGATATTTTGAAAAAAAAAACATATAATATGAAGTGTGCTTCAAGAACGAAGAACAAAATAATAAAGTGACTAATC
This sequence comes from Mellilla xanthometata, assembly GCA_035578125.1. Lineage (NCBI taxonomy): Eukaryota > Metazoa > Arthropoda > Insecta > Lepidoptera > Geometridae > Mellilla > Mellilla xanthometata. The sequence continues at coordinate 7,409,058 of JAPUBQ010000026.1, forward strand.
TATTTATTAATAACTTCGACTTAGTAGTAAGTAAGAAGATAAAGACTTGGATGCGAAATCACGTAATTTTACCATCGTACTTTAACAGATAAGCTAAATACGAGTATTTATTATTATTGTTTTATTAGATACGATATTTCAAGTTCATTATCACAGTTTCCACGTAGTTTCCACTGATTCGCTACTGTTTGGATCGCCTCCAATTCAGTAGACTTGGTTTGTTTCTAATCATAAAGTATGAAGTTGCGACGCAGCCACAAAATGACGTTGCTTTTTTAACCCCCGGTAAAAAAAAAAGTGTGTGTACGTCTCTCTCTCTTTCTCTCTCTCTCTCTCTCTCTCTCTGTCTCTCTCTCTCTCTCTCTCTGTGTGTGTCTGTCTGTTTGTAGCTTCATAGCTCCCGAATGCTCAAACTTATTCCGAATTCGTAGTTTTGTTTGTTTGTAAAGTGTGTTAGCCGGGAGTCTTTGACTTACTTTTAAGACTTATTTATCCTAGGTCCCCTGGGTAGGGCAGAGGACAGTCCACAGTGATTTTCTATCACGTCCTATCTTGGGCTTCATGTTTAACACATTCTGTTCAGGTCTTAACAAACCTTTTTTTGTTAACCGGTGGTGTTCTTAGATATTTATTAAAATCAGTCCAAAGAGGATGTCGACACAATATTGCGCCTTACTTTTTTTTTCACTACTGCCTTAGTATGGGGTTTAAACATAAGGACTGGATTGGTAGATTACATATTATAATACATACTATTATGACCAATTTCCGAACCATCGTATCGCTTATTTTTTTTTAATTTTTATCTTTTTAAAGATGTAAAGTTAGAAGTTACTATTGATATTACATTAGATGCTAACAAGATTAAGTTGTTAAGTGTGATATTTAGCATGCATAGACATACTTTATTCTCATATTAAGATACAGTTTGTTTGCTGAGTTACCTCTAGGATTTGTGCCACCGTTAACAGATGATGGTCCAGGCTTTGGCTAAATATTTACTTGCCTTATTTCTTTCGTTCTTTGGATGTTTGTATTCTATAACAAGACACTTGCTAATTTATTTAACTTTTGCGTGGGAGTTAGTTTATTAATTTCACAGTAGTTATGGAGATCGCTACCTATTATACTATGTTTCGACTGACTTCCAAAATACATAGGAAATAGGCGTTTTATTATGAAGATGATATTATTCTAGAAGTTATTTTTTAAATGATACTCTAATTAATAGTTTACCTATCATATGGCACGGTAAGTAAGTTTATTTATTTAAACGCATGATAGTTTGCTACTTTAAGTACTATGTATATGTATGTATAAATATATTTTTTAGTTTTGTTTCCTAGAAGACACTAATAAATATTCCCAAATTTATGATATACATATTTGATACGGGTAAAAAGCAACCTGTGTACCAAAGTACAATCTACCTCCATGCCAAATTATATCGAATTTGGTTGAAACATGTATTAAAGTGAAAAGAGTCACAAAGATATACGCATTAATAAATCTGCCAATACTAATTGGCTGGCTCTGACGATGTGCGGAGTCCAAAGTTTAAGCGCTGGATCAAAACAAGAAATGACCCGGCACATAATACTGTGACTTTTTGATTATTTTATTTTTATTATTATATTGACTGGCACCCCTATACAGTGCCTGTTATTACTATTATCATTTAATTAGTTTAATTTCATATAGGTTATTTGTGTCTGAAATAAAAAACTTTTATTTTATTATTATTTATTAATTAAATATACGAAGATAAAATACTTCGTGAAAAGGTGCAACAAAACTACAGTAAGTAGTTAGGGGTATTTGGTTTCGATATATAAACATAGATAAAAGTAGATATGTATGTAGATATCTATTATGGAATAAATTTTCAAGTGTGACACTACGATAAACCATTTTAAAATAACACACTGTAGATTGATAAAATACTGGCCAAGTGAGAGCCGAACTCGCACACGAAGGGTTCCGATCAATTGTGTTGGTTGTGTGGGAGTCAATTTCTTTTTTTGGATTCAATTAATCTAACCAACATTTTGTGTATATTTCAAGCGTCTACCAATATTAAGTTCGAAAAAAATGCAGTCTGGGAACTCTCCTATACATACATTTTGATTTTATACCAATATATTCGTATTTGTATTTCTGGTTCAGCGTAGCAGCATATTTAACATCGCAATGTTGCCAGTATGTATGGTAGGTAGCTGGTAACAGCTTCAGCTTTTGGACTAGCTTTAGTTATTAATCTTATGGTAGTCCTTACTCCTTATTCTTAGTAGTAGTTAGTTAATTTTATTGGGAATAAAGATAAAAAAAGATAAAGAAACGACAGAAAAGCGAGTGTGACTTATTGTTGTGGAAAAAAACGTCTGTCTTTCAATCAGACGATCCCTGGTTCGACCCCGGCCCTACACAAATGACTTGTTTTTCTAGTTATGTGTGGATTTGCACTAGCTTTACGGTGAAGGAAAACATCGTAAGGAAACCGACCACAATATTCGAACGTGAGTCATCCGTCAGCCCGCACTTGGCCAGCATGGTGGATTATGGCCTATACCTTTCTCCTCGTGAGAGAAGTCCCCAAGTCCCGGCAGTGGTAACGTATAGTGGGCTGCCTATGCTTTATGCTTATAGATAAAAAACAGTCTCTTTTGTTATAGCAGCAACGAAAATACATCAACTATTAAAATTTCAACTCACAGGCTATCTCGGTTAATGAGATTCTGACAGATGGACGGACAGCAAATTCTTAGTAGTCCGTCCATAAAGGGTCCCGTCGGTACCCTTCGGCACGGAATCCTAAAACATCTCAATATTATGCCACGACAAGCCAATGGAAAAATACTAAGATTATGTCGAAAGTGTGACAATGTGTTACAATTGCGAGTATATTTGCTAAGTTTACATAATATTGTATAGAAATAACAATTTTAGAGTCATGCTATTTCGATTTGTTGTAGTTTAGGGTGCACTATATTATACATAATAGGCTTGTTGACAATGAGAAAAATAAAGTTTTACTGATATCATTATATATTATGAGTGTAAAAGTGGTTATTTATTGCCGTTAGTTGAAAATAATAATACAACTTGGTATATTTTCTGTCGTTTATGTGGGCGCTACTGTGAGTCGAAGAGCCTATTGAATTTTAGGTACAGGCAGTCTTAACATATCAGGCAAGCAAAAGTCTTTTAGGCGGCTTTAATACTCCCCACACTACAGAATTACCAATTACCTCCAAAGACAAAATAAAACAAACTAACATAAGAAGTTATTATTATTGTTACTTCAATGCTGATAGAATTTTTGTTTTTGTGTTTCAAAATCAAAACCAGCTTCTGTTCCTGATAGCTTGTTAAAGAAAATGTTGTTTCACTAGAATCTAATTAACCGTAAAGTAAACAAGTGGCCAATTAAAAAGGAGAGCCGGATTATTTTTTTAAAATACTGTTCATTTTTCTTATTCTTCGTATGAACAAAGAGGCCAAGCCTTAGTATCGGGAGTTTTCATATCCGAAGGCCTCTGACTTGACTTAAAGACTGTATGTATGTATATAACTGTACTGGTTTTTTTTTTTAAATATGTGAAAACATCCGGAAAGTATATTAATTATATAAAACAATAGAAAATAAATGATGAAATTATGGGATAACAAACACAAATTATTATAATATTCTAGACTAGGCATAATCGACCTTATGCCATAGTGTCGCTTCTTTTCTATATTTTTTACTCTGAATAGGTAAGCGCTTGACCACAATTCACCTGATGGTAAGTGATATTGAGGTCTACGGTGGATCGCGCTTACCTAGAAGGAACCGCTAATTCGCTAATTCGTATGGCACCGCGCTTTGCTTGTAAAATACCTATGAGTAATAGAAAAAAAAACACAGAACAATTAACCCTCCTACTCTTTTAAAATCGGTTACCTAGGCAACCTTAAATTTAATTCTACTTATACAAGGATTATTACCACCGAATCAAAATCCTTGTGGAAAGCAAATACCTAATTGAAATGCGTTATCAACTGTACGATGATAAAAATCACCACAGCGCTATAGATAGCTTCGTCTATATTTAGAATGTAGATAAGGCACACTTTGATTTAGATATTATTGGGGTTCCGTATTCAAAGCTTCAGTTGGTACATTAAAAGAAGAAAGAAGCAAGAAAGAAACATTTATTTTTCAATACGAACAAAACAGAAATACAACACACAAGAAACATAAGAAAAAAGTACAATTTGGGGGGGTCTTTAAATCTAGAGTAAATAGGTTCCTTCTAGGCAAGCGTGATACATCTTAGACCGCAGTCAAGCTTAACATCGAGCAAGCTGCGGTCAAACGTTAGCCTATTCATCATAAAAAAAAAAAAAAAACCAAAAAAAAAAAACATTATTTAGAAATAAAAACAAACCCCGCTCTAGCTCAGTGTATGCTGATTGCATGTAAACTGGACTGGACCCTATTACTAAGACTCCGTTATCCGTCTGTCTGTCATCACAAGAACCTGACAGCTAGATTGATGTAAATTTCCTTTTTTAGCCTAATGATGAATGTCTGTAGCTGATATAACAACAAATACTAAAAACAGAATAAAATACAATTTCCAGACAAAAACATGTTTTTGACGTTTTTCTTATATATATATATTTAAATATTTAATACGGAACCCCTTATGCGCAAGTTGAACTCGCACTTGAACGGTAAGTATAAGATGGACATTGAAGCGAAGATTTACACAGTCCCAATGTATGTAGACAGTTCCAAATGGACTTATCACTGTTTGGCAAAAACAAACATAAAAAAATATCATTTACAAAGTTAGAATAAAAAATCCCACTGATATTATAAATCGAACGTTTGTGTGTACGTTTGTTACTTCTTTACGCTTAAATAGTTGAAAGTTGCGATCAATTTTTGTATAGAGATACCTTAGACCCTGGATTTACACATAAGATTTTTATCCCTTAACGCGGGTAGCACCGCAGAGCGCAGTATAGATAGTATTTGTTACAAATTTAGAAAATCCCTCAGCCTTACATTTGTGATGGAAAATATCTTGGATTTGAATTGTATAATATTATGTATTCCACTAACTAAGCCCACCCTTTAAAAACGCTTACTTAAAACGTCTGGGATTAAAAGGTACAAAATTAAAACGCGTGCATATTCGTATATGGGATTCGTTTGTGGGACAATAAAAACAGAAGCTCTTTTTGTTACTTAACACTTACAGTTTATCATACAGGTTCTTATAAGTGAAAGGCAAATTGGTCTACACCTAAACGATGGAGTAGTGAATTAATTTAATTTCCGTTTATATGCCCTATATTATACACTGACTTACATAAAAAAACTATTAATATTTTAAGGTAAAATGTGTGCTGTTAAAGGCAAAAATAAAAGTCTAGGTTTTGTTGTTTTGTTGAATATTAAAATATATATTCAATTTTGTATAAAACAAAACTAATGTGGCTATAGTTAAATCATAAAAATATTAAAGCTTACCATGAAAACATTGTTTTGTTGACACGCTATTAACATTTCTACGTTTGCTTGATATTTTACACAATCTCAATAAAGCCACTCAGATAAGGAGTAGGCACATATTATTACTGTTTAAAAAATACGAATATCTATGGAGATTTAATATTTTTACGTAATTTTAATGTAAAAATAAGAATGGGGAATGATTGAAGGATTTCTCGTTGGTTGTTCTGCACCTGAGTTATTTTTTTAAACAATTGACAAGAGTGCACTAGAAACTCGTGCATGAAGGGTTTCGTATCTTAGTCATATAAATCGGTAAAATACCCAGTTTGCTAAATATGGGAGCCCAACAAATATTTATTTTTTGTTGTACTGGTAACAGAAATACATCATCTTTAAAAAATTCAACAAACTCTTTACGGATTAAGATGTAAAGCCTGGTAACAAACTGAAAGATATCAGGGATCAATATTAGATCCTATTTGTTTAGGTGCACAGACAGCGGAATCTTAGCAATAGGACATGTATATTCTTTGGGTTAGAATACCAGAATATGCAAGTTTTTTTTAATTTTTTTATTTTAATTGATAATTTCTGTAATAGTTATTTGTATACTAAAAAATAAGTATAAGTAATAAATTCTGTTTATTATATTAACTTTAAAAATACCTTTATTACCAAATAAATAAAATACCATACTGTAAGTTTGTATTACTCAAACTTCTATGAGAAAACTATTTCCATGGTCGTCATTTAATGACCATATTTTCTTAGTGACGTAAGAGAAAATGTGTCATAGTGTATGTAGGAATGGTTGGTCTGCATACATAGATTGTGTATAGTGAAATTTCATAGTGCCGCCCACTCATTAGGAAATTCTTTGAACTTAAATTTAATTTCTCTTAAGTATTTACTTATATTATTATATATTTATATGTAAAATTATAAAATTAAAATAGCTTTTAAGTAAACACTACTAAGTATATTTTACATAAATGATTTATGCACAGAACTTATAATAACAACGGTACATAGTTATTTTACAATTCTAATGATTTTGTCCTTCAAAGTTTCCATAAAAAACCTTAAATTTTACTTTATAAATCTGGAATCATTTGATATTTATAACTGGAGCGATATCAATTCATATTTAAGCTTAAATTCAACTATTCAAGTTTCTTACGCTGTAAATATTTTTATCCCGTGCATAAAACAGTTAGTAAATTTATTCTAATCGCAAAAAGAAAAATATATTTAAAAAAATAGTGGTAATCAATCCAAAATTCAACTACACAGATAAACGTCACAGATAAACCCATTGCAAATACAAAAAATATCGATAACTCACCGCGAATTAAAGAAAAAATCCAAAACATAAACAACGCACCACTCACTAAAACCACAAGTTGTACACAATGTGTTTTTATCAATGTTAGTACACAGAATTCACTAAAGTTTCATTGATTCACGATCTTGGTAATAAAAATTGCGAAACCATCGTACGTCCGTCCGGCGCCCAGGTTCCTTCCATACTGTCCCTTATCACGGCGAATATGCCTGTCGTAGAAGATAATATCGGTAAAACAGTTCGGCCGGATAAATTTGGATCAGATTTTATAGCTTGAACTTAGTTGAGCTGTAAAATTAGACTTGATAAGTTTAAGGAAGTGTTCCGATGAATGAAAAATGAAAAAGAACTAATAACTTTTAGTACGGATGCTGACAGTTGATAATTAGAAGATCTCAAACAGGAGTATACTTAACTAAGGATTTTTTTTTGTAACGATTACATTACGATTTAATTATAAAGATATTTTTTTACTATTTATAGGTTTGTGTTTGACCACAGCTTGTCTGGTTTTAAACAATACTATGGTCTACGGTGGTAATTACATATTTACCTAGAAAATAATTATGAACTCTCGATTTAAAGATGGTACTTTTCAGGAAACAGAAAATTCCAAAGAAATTCGTAGTTGGCAATTATTAATGAAAAAATAATGTTGTGTGCTGGTACTTCGATACGCAGGAAACAACTCAACATTTTGACTACTAGGAAGTACTAGTCATTATTCTGTGCTACTAGTCAGCTAACTACTTAAATTTTGATCATAAATAATAATTTATCGCTTATACATTTTGATGTTACGAGTATAATACGTAAACAGTTAAAATTACTGAGCAATTGGTTTTGAAATTTCTGTCGCAAAAATTTAAAATTAATACTTAATTGTTATGAATAAGGATTTTGTTGCTATTTTATAATGCCAACCAGGTTAACAAATGAATTTTAGTATAATTTACAAATTTTTTTTTCAAAGAATTCAATATTTCTTTATGTAAATTTAATTTAAAATTAATTAAATTAAAAGTATATCTAATCTAAAAAACCAGTGCCAGTGGGAAAAGTACCTAAAATGCCAGCCAAGTTGCCTCTTTGTATAGCAATGCTGAGTAATTGAAATCAAGACCTTATCTAAAATAAAGTAAATAATCTTAAAACTGATGATTTGAAAAACTAAGAAACAAGTAATAGAAAGTAGTGAAATAAAATAGTGGGAAATATTGTTCTGTATTTGAAACAAGCACGTACAACGGAGGGTAAGGTCATGTTTTTCATATATCATTCTCGCTGCCTAACAAGTGTCTTCGGGGAGGTTTATTTCAAAGCAATCGTCCCACTGTCACCATCGGGACTTCTTGGTCGTCCCTAATCTCTAAACCTCTCTATAGTTTTATTTTCTTTTTATTCAACCGGATCACGTTGAACAAAGTAGTGCTGAATGGTAATGCAAGTAAAATAGCATTTGACACGAGGACAAAAACGTTATTATGGCGCAAAATAAATTTAATAATTCTTTACCAATATTATAATGAGGAAACGTTTGATTGTTCGTTTGACGCGGATAGTCTCCGAAACTACTGACCGATTAAAAAAAGATTTCACTGTTGGGAATCTACGTATATTATCCCTGAGTAACATAGGCTATAGTTTGTTTCCCTTTGTAACTTAGATTATTTTAGAGCTTTAGAGCACAATAGAAACGCCATATAACACCAATCGCCTTAAGTTAACTTATTGTATTTCTGTATTAATTGACATACTAATATTGTATTACTTTCATAACATGTATATACCAAATAATTTATTTAAGTTATAAATAACAACTGAATAATTTCAATATATTACATTACAGTGCCCTCCAAATTAATTGGCACTTCTGGAAAATACCTAAATATAAGTGCTCGCATTTCATAAATAGCCTAGAGTCAAGTGCGAGCAAAATTTAGCCTAAAGATACCAGACTAGATAAGATATCGGTGACTCAATTAATATATTAGTAAATTAATATATCTAATAGATAAAGCAGTTTAATATGGACCATGTTATCAGGTTTGGAGTGTTGGATATCAGTATGAGTGGTGAGGTAAGGTACGTACTGTCATTTGTTTATACTTTTTTTTTAATATAATTAAATTACAAGATCACAGAGAAAAGAAAGAAGGTTGTGTATTCACGTGGGTACATAATACATTATTTTTTCAGAGTAAAATAAATAAGTAAATAAATATTAGGAAATATTTCACAACAAGGCTGGTAAGTTTGTATTATCGTTGCTAACACAGCGGATATACTACATATACATACATAAATACTGTAATAATACCATATATATTTAGCACCCAGACGCGACGACGACGACCTGATGGTTGGTTATTCCACCTTAAGCCAGAGTTTCACGCTTTGCCGGTCAAATGTACAGAAAGATAGATATGTTAAATTATTAACTTTAACGCACTTAAGTAAGTTATTTAGACAAATATACAGAAAAACTATACCATGAAAAAAAAATTTTTGTTAACTATAAAATTCTTGTGCGTGTTTTTAAGTACACTTCACAAGACTGGTGTGTGTATTTCAGTATTTACCTTATAACCAGAAAAGAATGCTCGTAAATTAAATTCTCTGAAATCAAATATTTTGAAGAACGAGTAATGTGCCAAATTCAATTTGAATCTAATTCCACAGATATTTGAAGGAAGGTCACAGAGGCCCTTCGTAGTGATATGCCCGAATAAAGCTTCGGGATTTGTTTGCAGAAATTTCCAGTACAATCATTTCTTATGTCATATTAATGCGACTTTTAAAAATATAACAGATAGATTTTATAAATATGTACTGCAAATATATTGATAATTTGTTCTTAATAATTTTACAAAGATTTTGTTGTGTCATTAAGGGTGCCGTTTCCTAAATACTGTTACATAAATCGACGATTTAATCTCAACCAACTGTTGCATATGAATTTTCCGAATGGATTGCTTTGTATATTTTAAAGTCCACTATTTTACAGATAAAATAAACATTGTGAAATAAGAATCGAAGTTCAAAAATAGAGTAACAACTTGGTATGAAAACGTTTGTTGATTGAAATATAACGTTGTGAAGCAATTAAATTTTTATTTTTTTCTGAATATGAATTCATTATTTCTAATTACGAGTACAAACAGTGTTCCAAGAAATGTTCATCGCGAGTTCCAATATTCAAAAACTACTAGTTTGTAATATTACTCCTAACCATAATACATAGAACTCATAAAAGTATTTAAAAACTTAATACAAATGTTACCAGTTCTAATATCAAACAAAGACTTCACATAAATAATCATAATCATTATATCGGACATCCCAAATCCCCACTCAACAATATACTATACGAGTACTTCACACACGCCCTTACAATTTCCTTTTATTTTCATCAACAAAGAACTGATTTTCACAACGTTAAAAGTCATCCTTCCCATCCATCGTCCCTGCGGCCCCTATCAATCTCAGATAGCGTGTTTGAGCCGTAATAATAACACTCTGCAATAAGATCTCCTTTAATCCACGCTAAATTAACTTCCTGGCTCGGCATTACCATTACAATCGCAGAGCCTGAAGGCTTAGCCTAGTTAATCAATGAGGGTTCTGCTTAAGAGGAATTAATTATATTAGACTTATATTAGAGGAAGTTTGAAAGTAGCACCAGTGAGTGAGAAACTAAAGAGTGGGAGGTTAGTGTGGTATGGGCATGTCATGCGTAGAGAGGAGATGCATGTTAGTAGGAGATGTATGGAAATGGAAGTGCAAGGAAGAAGGGCAAGAGGCCGACCAAAGAAAACGTGGATGGAGTGTGTGAATGAGGACATGAGAGTGAAAGGAGTGAGTGTAGAGACGACGGCTGATAGAGGAGAGTGGAAGAGGAAAATTTGCTGTGCCGACCCCACCTAGTGGGATAAGGCAAGGAAGAAGAAGAAGAAGGTTCTGCTTAAGAGCTTGTGGTGAGACGACAGATGAAATAACTTTGAGAAATTGTAGGCACTAACTTATTTAGGCGAGAGTGAACTGGTTCCTACTAGGTAAGCGCGATCTACCGTAGACCTCAATATCACTTACCATCAGGTGAATTGTGGTCAAGCGCTGACCTATTCAGAGTAAAAAAAACTATAAAATACGAACCGAACTATATATGTAAATACTGTAAAACTGGCAGGATATACAAATGGAATTTGAATTGGCTGTGATAAATAGAAAGAGGGTAGAGAGAGCCTTTGCTCTTCAATGGAATAAAACAGGCTTAGGATAAAATAATAATAATACATATAAACATGAGACATCTTACACAATAAGTAAGTTCTCTGCGACCTAATGGTATCACATAATATGGATATGTTTTATGTAATAAACACATTTTTAATAATAATGAAATGTCAAATAATATTACGTGCCAAATTTATAGTTTTTTTTTTTGTTTTGACACGGATAACAGAAAAGACGGATATGGTTGTGCCTGTTTGGCATAATTTTAAACAAAAACCATAAGTTTTACGCCATGTATGGTATTGGTATGATGTTGGTATGCGTCTGAGTATTAAAGATGTATCAACATGTATCTTCTCACACGACAACTAGTTTTGAATAAGAAACTACTAGCTCGTTTAATAAATGAATTCTATGCAAATAACATTTGTTTACCGACTTTTCCGTTTGCAAGACATAGTTTTTAACTTTAACGTAGGATACAATATTGGCCACAGAAATGCAGTAAGTACCCAATTGGTAGAAAGGCTCAATTGGCGTCAATTTGTATACTTAATACTAGCTCCCTTCTTACAGTTAAAAACACTATAATTGATAAAATGGCTATAAAAATAGAGGTTGGTGATAAAAAAGCTAAAAATTTAGGTTTGTATGTATTGTTAATACCACATTGTAAAAACAATAAATCAAAAAATTTCGTCCTAAAATAAAAAATAAGTATTTAAGTGTGGACAGCCCACACACACTTAGGGTTATGGAAAATAGATAGTATCCGATTTTCAGACGTACTGAATACGCGTATAATATTTGGTAACAATCGGTCAAGCCGTTTCGGAAGAGTACGGTAACTAAGTAAAGATTAATTAATACACATCATGATAATAGTATTCCATTTAATCGTTTCATTCATACAGACTCGTACAAATCATCTCAAAACATGAGTATGTCAATATGTTAGTTATCTTACGCGACGTGCCGCCGTAACAGCCTTGAAGATTGAGGGTCAATCCAAACTGAGATAAAAACTCACATTTCGGTATTTGCTATTCTTTTAATTAAATATTTACTGCATTTTGTGGGTAAAACACGTTTTTCGTCATTAGTTAAGAGACATAGTTTATTGCTATTGCCGTAATTATTTTAGGCGTCGAGAGAGAAGAAAATAAAATATTAAACTGAAACATAAAATTATTTTAATCTTAGAAAGAAATAAATATTATTATTCTATTCTAATCTTGGGAAAAATATTTTTATGGGGCGAAAAAATAATTAGATTTTACTTGTAAATCTTAGTTGTCTCGCAACATAAATGGTATCTTCCCTTTCTACGCCCAAATGGCATGTGAAAGGTGTGGAAAGCTCTTGAATTTAGGCACCAACCCTAGAGATAAAGAAAGTCATAACAAGAAATAAAAAATTGCCTGTATATTCTCGCAAGATAGTTTACACATTTTCTGGATTCAATTCATAGAGACACGTAGCGCCTGTAGCTCGGCTAGGGTGTTTTGACATTCGATCAAGACATTAACTTCGATGATCGCATCGAAGCTAAGCAACGGTAGATTCCGACGGTGTTTGGATAAGTGACCATACACAAGATTGTCGTTTTCCAAGTGTCGTTTACATCTTGGCACCACCGTGGGTTGCATGACTTGTTAAATTGTAGGTCCCTACTTTTAATTTTATTACAAACAGCCGTAAAGGCAAATGAGAGGCCATCGGGTGGCTTGAATACTCTCGACAGCAGAGCTTGGCCATTTAGCTCATACGAAGATGAATGATTAGCAGGATTAGTAGCATGTCAGGAGTAGCAGAATTTTAGGATAAGAAACATGTAGTTATTTATTGACATAGTACGCACTACGATTAAGGAGAAGGTCCGCGGTGTATTGTATCCCATCCTTTCGCACAAATCTCTAGCAACGGAACAAATGCGGAATCTCAAAACGCTTTCGTATAGGATAGCTATCAACCTTGGCTTGTCTCATTACGGCTTATTGTTGATCTCACAGATCTATGTGATAAATACGCAAAGCCAGGCATGGGGTAAACTTTTTCAAAACTAAGTCGAATAATATCTTTAAACGGGAAATAAAGAATTTAAGCGAATATGTGGATATGGAATTGCGGAATCGCTATTATTAATATAACTAAGTCTAAAGCTATTTTAAACTTCTTTCTGATGAATTAAGTTTTTGGCTATCGGTCTGGATGTTAAATATGTATCGATATATAGTATTTATGTATGTATATGTAGTATATCAGATGTGTTAGCAACCATAATACGTAGAAGAAAAAAATAAATATTTCGTGTATTTGTACTTCGGCTGTGATATCAGAGCGGAAGTAAACCAAATATTTCACTTTTCTTCTATCTTTGATGAATTTCCGCAAAGTAACGCTTAATCATTATACATACTAGAAAAAGTATAGTATGGGGCTCACCAGTCGTGTATACTTACTTACTTACCTACTGCTCCGGCACATAAACCTCAAAGTGGGTCTTGGCCTCCGACAACAGACGGCGCCACTCGTCACGGTGTTGCGCCATTCCTCTCCAGTCAGCCACTTGAAGCTCGCCAAGGTCCCTTTTGACAGCGTCACTCCAGCGGTACCGAGGGCGGCCAACTGGGCGGCGTCCCTCCGGCTTCCCTAGGTAGGCTCTCTTAGCGGCCCGATTCTCCCCCATCCTTAACAGGTGACCCAAACCATCGGAGTCTTTGAATTGTGTATGATTTTATTTATTTTTAAATCTCACCACCTATGAAGTGTTAAAGTGTCTTATTCGTTTTATCGACTACATTATAAATATTTGCCGTTATTCCGCATCCCTAGTCCATCTGTCCTCAAACTGTTCCTCTTAAACCCCTGGCCGGAAATGGAGGGATCTTGTTAAACCTTGCTAATAGAAATACCTCTGCCGTATTTGTATCACGCCTGGCGCTTCCAAATCTGACGCTATTGTCAACACTATATTCTAAAGTTCAATATCACTGTTTGGGTTTCATTTGCATATTCCTGGTGTCTATTTAATTAATAACTGCGTGTTTAACCTACTAATGTTTATTTACAATTCTGAGTTTCTTACCAAATAGGGTTGTGGGCTGGTTCATATTTTTGACGACCTTGGCGTAAAGGTTACCATGCCGGACTGCTAAGCTAAGAAGGTTCTGGTTCGATTACCGACATTGTCAACATCTTTGTGCTTATCTAAATTTGTTGGCTGTTATTTTTAACCAAAGCTTGGAGTGACAATTAGTTTTATCTGAACATCAAAAATATTAGCGGTAAATTCTAATTTTTACTAGTTATTTCTAGTTTTAACAAGAAATTTAGAAAAAAATTGCCCTAACTAGAGAATACGCGTTCTATCTAACAACGGGTTTTAACTGTAGCATATACATATATTATTTAATCTATTGCTTCATACAAAATTTGATATCAAGTGTTCGGATGTATTTAATCACTTTAATTAGTAATATAGCCATCATCAATGTTGATGACTATAATACTGGTGACAAAGGATAAAAAATATACTCGTATTGGCGCTCAGTTTAGAAGCATGAGCATGTTCTTCACATTATTCAATTAAGCCGACGTAAAATTAAACTTTATTACCCAGTTATAAGTTACATTTAAAAAGGTAGAAACTACACACTACACTATATTAAAGAAAAAATAATCATGTGTCCAAATTTATAATTTATTCGTAAACTTAATCAACAATGGCAATTCGTTAATGAGTTTTATACAGTTTTAATTAATTAAGTACGTAACAATATCTTTACAATATATTTATAATATTTGCAAGATAATTTTACATATTTTATATACTTACTTTGTAATAATATAATTTAAATACATGATAGGACGGAACAGATAGATCTTAGATATCTTAGAGTAAATATATTTAAAAAGGAAACTTTTTAAATTTAAAAATATATCTATTTACAAGTATTACACGCTATGGCACAATACATAATATGAAAGTTATTAATTTATATTAGTTAAAGGTTTATTATAAAAAAATACTATAAATTCATTACTTCTACTACGAATCAAAGAATCTTTCACAAACAAAAAATTTACTAAATTATTAGTTAAAAATACCAATAAAATATTCGCACCCTGTGAATAAACTAACTTATATATAGCTCAGAGCTCACAATTTACTAAATATCTCGTATTCGTATCATAAATTACAGTTAAAGCAACGCATATAACAATATGATTCTTATTTAGTTTTTTATGTACACTACACGAACTTAATTATGTTTTTAACCTATGAAACAATAATATTTATGACATATTTTTATTTACAACAACATCCGTACATAACTGATAAGTTATGTATATTTTCGCAGAAAAACAATAAAATAATCTATAATTAATGCACATCAATTTACGATATTACAATAAATAATCATTTTTTAATACAGATAAAAATAGGTACTGGAGTACCTATTACTTCAATGAAAGGATTACCAATCTTAACAAATTAAGAAATTTCGAGTACGTCTTTAAAATTGAATACCAATAACTGAAATTTGCGAAAATAAACATCTCAGGCATTTATTAGACAGCAGAAGCTTCTAATTTGATTAATCTGCTTCAAGAATGAAATTGAAATTCATAAACCTTAACATCATTTAATGGCGGCGGCCACTTTGGATTATAACGTAGGTAAATAATTTTTTACATGTCTAATGAAATTTGTTTTCTACTTGTCAGCCATTTTAATTGATACTCTTTAGGAAGTTGTTGTGAAAATTATGTGATCCACCATTTTGAGGCCAGAACCAATTTAGACCCATATTCATTAAAAAAAAAAATTGAATACTCCAACTTTTATACCTTTCGATCATAAAAGCCAAAATCAATGTCAGTCCTTACTGTTGGAGTTGCAATCCACAGGCAAACACACACATAATAATTATATGTGTTTGACACATCAAATTTACAACACCTTATCGATTTTTATGAGCGATTAAAAGAAGACGTCTTAAAAACGCTGTCCCAAATTAAACCCTTTTTCTCATTAAATGCTGCGTAAGAATTTAGCGTCATTTTACAAAAGTCAGCTGTTTGAAGCAACCTTTCTGTAGAAAAAGAAAGCCTCATAATCGTGAAAACGCGAGGTCAGCTTTAAAAAAGCTTGCTTGGCAAAATGGTTCCTTTATTGCAACTATAAAGTACAGTCAAGAGATAAAGAGTACAAACAAGATGCGCGAGAGAAATACAAGTTTTTTTTAGTAACTAAGCTAAGACACATAAAAAATTCGGCTGAAGACAAAGAACTTGTGTTTTATGAATTTGTTTGAGAAAATGTGATGAAATAATTAATGTAAGTTACCACTTAATGTTTCAAGTTTGATAGGCACGTAAGGATAGGGGTAATAGCTTAGTGCATAGTATAGTTTAGAATGTTATGTCATTGGACAATCGCTACGAGACCAGTCAGATAAAGACAGCTCTAAGTTAATTTCAACTAAGTATGGTTCTAATAGATGAACCAGTTCTGATTAGTTTATGGTTCTAATTAGCGACGGAACTTCAAAGTTAGTATCTCCGCTTTAAAGTTCATAATCCTTATTTATGTACATTCCAACAAGCTTAAAAAATCCACGATTAATTCAAAGCAAATCCTTGTTCCAAGTCGGTAACTTAGTCAATGAAACTTTGTAAGACACATATTAATTTGCCGATTGTTAGCTTTGAGAAGCTCTGAGAAAATGAACTGGAATTAATTCGAATTTATTATGGATCTAGCTTGTTTGTGTTTGAACTAAGAAGTAATTAGCGGGAATCAGCGTATTAAATAAATTGTGAAAAGTTAAACAAAATTAACGTTAGCCAAAGCTTTGGTTTCCCTTTTGTTAAGCTTAAACTTTGAATCAATGCCTCACAGTATCGCATTTATCACGGATAAAAAATAGTCTTTGTGTTAATCTAGGGTTTAAAATTTGGTATAAAGATACCAAATTTCATCAAAATCGGTTGAGCAGTTTGAACGTGAGCAAGTAACAGATATGCCACACACAAACACAGAAACTATTACTATTCTGTGCTATTACGTAGGATTTCTTCTTCTTCTCTTCTTCTTCTTATTCAATGGCTTAAAGAGTTGTTGATTTTCCGCACCTTCGTGATCCGAGAATCCCTTAAAATAACTCTGGATTATGAAGTTATCGAGAGAAACATTCACTCAGTAAAATTATAGTCATAGTATTGTATTATTTAACTCAACAAAATCCAGGATTCGTATGTTCAATAACACATCGTTTGCAAAACTTCTTAACCGCCCTGTACCCTCTTAAAGTGACAGGTGTGTCTTGGATGTTTAATTGGGTAAGTCCTCGACAGTAATAAGCCACAGCTTCCAATCCATCGTCCCCTATCAGCTCGCATCCTCGAAGGGCCAACTTCTTGAGATTGGGACAACATCGGGCCAGGATCTGTGAAATCAAAAGGTGTCATTTGAAAATAGCGCTTTCACGCTCTCATACTGAGAACAGTCGGTGCTTGGTGTCAACAATAATTTATGGAGCGACGGTGGTCTGCCTCCATCTAGCAAAGGGATATCCCCCCGGACAGATGTTGTGTCCGGAGACGGCCGTCCGACGGTCATGCATTGTAGCTTAGACCAGTCGTACGCGCGTTGAAAATACCGTTTGCGCAATTCAGGACAAGCACTCTGATTGATAGCGGGCAATGAAGTGCGACAGAGATGCCACAAACTCAACCACAGGTACAGCTCAGCTTTGTATTGCAATACAGAATTCAGCGTAACCAAACGAGCAAGCGGCACTCTGGCCGAAGGTGCATGCCTCGTCTGGAGTTACTCGGCTTGACAACTGCTTGAACTAAGACTTATATCAGGGACATACAATTTTATTTAACGTGTCATTCAGTAGCACCTAGATGAAAACGCCACATTTAAACGTCAATCTTGTGCTTGGTCACCCACACAGAGACTATCCGCAATGGTGGTTGCTTAACTTCGACGATCGCGTCAGATTACCTTAGTTAGTAGCTAGCACAAAGAAATGCTTTATCACTAAAATTATTCAGAACATCTAAATCTATTAAATTAATCTGAGTACTTATGATTTTAGATTTCTGAAATTCCATTGACTAGGTTCTTAATCCAGTCTAGCTTAAGGTATGTATGTGACACATTGAGTCTTCTTCTTCTGATTCATGTGATCCATTCTCTAATGTCGAGAGTTTTCAAGCCGTGCGAAGGTCTCTGAATTGGCTTAACAACTGCTTGTACTAAAACAGCCGTGACCTATTTATCACATCATCATTATTTAGTACAACATTTAGTAAAATGGTTTTTGAACCTGTAGCCCAGCTTCAGACACGTCCGTAGCTCCCAAGTCTAGTGCCCGTAGCCTCGAGCATCCTCTGGCCACTGCTTCTACTCCGTCATCTCCTAACGCACCACAGCCTCTCGCGTTCAAGTACCGAAGCTTATAACACCGCCGGGCTAGTGTACGGACTCCCGAATCTGACACCTGGGGACAAGATAACCACTCTTAGTGTAAAAGGTTTAGCATAAATAAAAAGATAGTGTTCTGATACAAAAGTTAAAGAAACATACAAAAGAACTTAAAAAGTAGTGCATTGACAGGCAACTTTATCTCTAACATCTAATTGTTAATCCATCGATCTATCTTTTCTGTGCAAGGTTTTTTGAAGGCTTATAATACCAAACTCTACATACTCCATCTATATTCAATTTCTATAACTCATGTTGTTACATGATCTGTATGTCTAGCTTTAACAGTATAAACATAAATCAATTGTATGTTTTAACTTTTTTTGTTATTTTTCAATTTTATTTTCGTTATTAAAAAAATGATTAAGTAAATATGTTTTTCTTTATTGAATATTAGTATCTGAATTGATATATTATTATAACTATGCATACTACCTTTAATAATAGCAACTAGTCAGAAATGTTCTACCATAATGCAGGTCTTCGCCATTAAAGAAGTATTAAATTTCCCGCTAAAAAGGTAACAGGAAGCCTTAATTAAAAGCCTCATTTCATAAAAAGTGCAACCAAACAATAAACCTGATACCCCTTAACGTGAGTAAGTAGGTATGGATAATAAGGCCGGTGGTAGGTTTACAAGGCAGTCCTATTAGACAAATACACGCCAACGATGTCTTTGTTGTCCGGAACCGTATAATTATCTCGCTACTGTACAACAAAAGCCTCCTTTTGCTAACTTCTGTTTTTGACAAACGATCACAAAAAGACAGACATATTTACAACCATAAAATGTTTGTTTACAACTTAATAAATTGTTAATAGAAATATATAGATAAGTAAAAGTAGGTAAAGTGAACATACAAATAGGTTCTATTTAATGCCGTAAGGAGGTCATGTAATGAAGAGTCGCTGCGCTTAGCACTAGGTACCAGAAGGTCCTGACTGTTATGCAGAGCGACAGTGGATCTCAACCGTTTTCCCCATGACTTCAAGCGACAATAGTAGTTTTACCTTATTTTTTCCTTGATAAGTTTCACATTTCCTTGTAGTTATTATAATTAAGTTTTACATATATATTAATCAAAGTATAAATAAATAAGTAATGCCAACAAAACACGGAATGAATGTAAACAAATAAGGTTAAATTTAACGTTTAAATTGCATGACTGACAGCTAGTTAGTGTTGCTACATTAAAAATACATATAAATAAATAGGGTTTGCTTTTGTAGCCGTCAAAATTAACACTTTTAATTAGCATAATAGTTACTTTAGTTACATAAACAATTAACACATAAGTCACTTTTATACCGGATCAGATATAGGTCTAACCTATTCACATACTAATTTTCAAAATTGGTCTAACCGTTTAAGCGTGAACAAATAAAAATCAACAAAAATTTTGCATTGTTTGTTGGTCGATAATTAATTTAAAATTACCTGCGTTACAAACTTTTTAATACGTACGTATTATTTTGTACATGCAACACCTACAACTACGGAGAAAAAGTGCGATTTAGGAAGTATACAAATTACAAATTCAAATATCACTGTGGCTATCCGCAAAGAGAGATTCTGTGTATTTCAAGCTTTAGTTTAGCAAATTACACTCAACATAATAATTACTTAGCCAGGCACAAATTTGTAAATGGCTTTTTAACAAACTTTAACTGGTTTGTAACGCTTTGATCTGTGAAACTATTTTGCCTTTGTAGAGTACGAGTTACCGCTTTTTGTGTTGTTCTGTATTTGAATATTCAACGCTTATTTTACATTCCAAAAACTTTGTTGTTTGTGTTTATCCGATAGGTTGGTTCTATATTATTTCACGTGTGTATCTCAAACTTTGTTTTATTTTTTTATTATAACTATTAAAAAATGTTACACATTTTTATTGTTAACTGTTAACAGTAGGTACTTAATATTTTGTAGACATCTTATCAATTGAGGTAATAAGATGAGACGACTATGCTTATATAATAACCATGATATTCTTAAACTGTTTTATAATTATTAGCTTCACATTTAAATTACTATAAGGAAATTACTAGCTAGTTTCAATATAATTAAACTAAATATCCAACGCCTTTAAAGTATATTAACATTGCGTATACTTCAGGCGACATTAAATTAATTTTCATAGTAGGTAAATAAATAAGTAGGTACTGAATAAATGAAAACGTCATAAATTTACACATCAAAGGTGTCGTCGTATAACATCAAAAAGATCAAAGTATCATTCACAAAGCTATCTCAAATGGCATCATCATTAGGTATACATTTTCGACGCCTTAGAATTGTGGTACACGTGCAATATAAACTTTTAAAATGCTACGCTATTTGGGCGGTTTCATCACTTGGTAAATAATTATATATATCTATATTTCTATTATTTTATCAATTCAGTAAGATTTAACAGCGTTATTTATATGATATATACAAACTCTAAGATAACAATAAAAAATATAAACGATAGTAATAGTAACTTTTAGAAATATACGTGTCAAAAAAAGCTGTTTCTGAATGTTATGAGGAAATTACAACCAATGTCACTTTTTGCTGTAGGTGATAATATTATCTACAATTGTTAGAGCTTATAATTAAATTTCAATATGTTTTTTTAATTGTTGATTTTAGATTTATTTCGAGAAAAACAACTGCCGCGCGGTATGCTTTTCGCTCAAATATTATTTAACCGGCGCACGCCTTTATTGGGCTTTTTTTTTTGTTGACGAGGGGGAAATCTTCGACAAGATACCCGGCAACGATGGGGCGCAGCCAGGTTATGTTGGATTTGTACCCACTAAAACCCCCCCGGTGACCTGCCTCTGTGCTTAACGGAGGTCTCCGGGTTCTTCCGGGAAACACTCCGGAGACCTCCTTGCGCTGCACTGTGGCCCTTCCCGGATTGTTTCCCGACGCCGTCGTCGTTCAACCTGGACTCGATGGAGCGGGTGTCGGAACCCCATCTCTGAACACTTTCGAGTCTGATGCCCCTTTTAGTCGCCTCTTACGACAGGCAGGGGCAATCCCGCAGCCTTATTCTTTCACCCAGGCTGCAGGGTTGCCTTAATTGGCCTATGGTCCGTCCGTTGTCCGGTGAAAAAACCCTACGTGTACATTCGCTCTTTAAGTTTTCCACCAGCACCTTTGGTTATTTTGCATTCGGTCCAATGATTTCCGTTTTGTGTTAGGACAAAACGAGACGTTGCCACCCAATTTTCTTCTCACAAATTGGTGAGACGTAAATTGGTTGGTTAAATCGTACCGGAAGGGAATTACAAATTGTCTGTTGAATAAATTTCACAGTCTACGTACACATTAAGGAAATTTACAATAGAATTTTCGTAAAAATCAGTAGTGCGTATGATGAAATATATCTTAATTGAAAAAAAAGAACAGAAAAAGAACAAAAGATCCGTAACTGGAAATAATATTAAGTTAATAGTTATATTGTGATTTCTAAGAATAAAGTAAAAACCTATTAACATACTCGTACATACGTTTCCAGAATATTGGTTTATACATTTTAGAATAGAGTAGCTTGTATCTTATAAAAAGCGTAAAATAAAAATAAACAGAACACACTTATACAAGCTAAAGTTTGTACGAGTATTAAACATGTGATAATCTTTCATGGTTAAGCGACATAGACTGACTTGTTAAATTTTACACGGAGGAAAGATGGTCATAGGCTATTTTTTATCTCCATAGTTTTATCAGAATAATAAGTAGAAGTGGTAAAGTGATTTGTAAGTATCTTAATAAATTTATTAGCTGACCCGGCATACGTTGTTTTTCCTTATCACTTAGTGGTTTGAAAAATAGATAGTAGCCGATTCTCAAACCTACTGATACTGAATACGCATATATAATTTGGTAAAAATCGGTCCAGCCGTTTCAGAAGAGTACGGTTAATACATGGAAATGTGACATGGAAATTTTATATATTAGATTAGTAAGCTGAAAAATCTATCGCACCTTACAGGGTATTCCAGCAGCCTTCTTGAAAGCTAGTTATTTCAGACTAGGAATTAACTAACTAACGGTTAAATATATCTAACTGGTAATAATAATACCCTGTGAAAGTCATTATCATCAGTCTATGCGCGCCCATTACTGGATATAGACAATATAGACATGCGTAAGAAGTAACTACCTACGATTGGTTTCGCTTACCTGAGTACACTTAGCAACAGAAAGGTATCGCAGCGCCGGACCAAGTTTCGCCAATTCGTACAAGCCGAAGTCTGTAACACCAGTACAGTCGGATACACTCAACTCCTTCAGCGCGCAGTATGATGGTATCCATCTTACACCCGCATCTGAAACAATATTGTTTCAAATAAGACATTTTCAAACAGGAAAAACATAACTGGAATCTTTGAACACTATCACCTACATACGGAACGTAGATATTTCTATATACATATTTTATTCTCTTTCATCTTTCATTTTTTACGCATAGGAAAGTATGGCAATTCATCATTTTGCTGTACCATACATCAACTGAAGGAATGTCGAAGTGTCCACGTTATGTCTGATTCAGAAAATATTATCGTTCATCATAATTTGCCAGGAATTATACTACGGAAAAAAAAGACATTTCTTTGCGAGCTTTTCCACAATTCTTTTATTATATATTATTTAAAGACGGATTGCTTTATTTATTTACAGTATCACAGTGTTATTTATCAAAGGGAAAGTAGCAGTAAGTATTATGAATAATTTCATTTATTTCACTACTATCTACTTAGATTCTGAGGACTACCAAACCCGAAGACGTATGTTTTTCGCCAACCCGCACTTGACCAGCGTGATCATTGCCTAATTTTCTCTCCTTGTAAGAGAAGGCCCCGAGTCCCAGCAGTGACACTATAGTGATGCTCATTATGGAGGTCACTACAAACCATATTATTAAGTAAGAGTTTTCGTTATAACAACATAAATCAATACGTTATTTAGCCTGTAGATTAACCCGTAGGCTACTTTTTACCGCAGAATATTGCGTGTAACACCGCGGGACACATCTAGTCCTAAATACATAAAGAAACACGCAACAAGCGTTTGATTGATTACATGATAAATGTATACGAAACTTCTTAAAGCGTGAAGTCAGCACGTCAAACTACCCTCAAGAAAATAGGTTTCTAGCTATCTCTTAACTTAGTTAAAAGTGAGCTTAGTTTTTGACCCCCGACCGAAAATCGACGAGGTGTTATAAGTTTGTCGTATCTTGCGTGTGTATGTGTGTGTGTGTGTGTGTGTGTGTGTGTGTGTGTGTGTGTGTGTGACATCGCAATGCCCGAGTTGATGGACTGATTTTGATTTAGTATTTATGTTTGACGGGTGTGGTAGTCGAGTGCTCATATAATAATATGTTTGGTGAAAATTGGATCAATTTGCCGTTATGACCACGTTGGCGTAAAGATTACCATGCCGGACTGCCAATCAGAAGGTTCTGGGTTCGATTCCTGGTACGGCCAACATCTTTGTGCTAATAAACTATATTTGTTGACTGCGGATCTAGGTGTTAAATATGTACTCGTATCTTTATAAAATATGTAGTATCTATCAGTTTTGTTAGCTACCAAAACACAAACCAGAAATGGTTCAGTATGGGGCTAACCAGCCGTGTGTGAAATGTGGTTCTAATATTTATGTATTTATTTATTTAATATGTCCGCCGCCACAAAATGGCGCATGACATATTTTTCTATTTTGTGTTTATTTTATTGAAATTTTACTTTCCTTTACTGAACAAGGAGTGACCTTAAAAACTTATGCCGTATAGTTTTGGCTCAGCTTTAACATATTCATGCCTCTTGAGTTCTTTTTCTGCAAGTCGAGTACAAAAGTCGAGTTTTTCCCTGTGGACTTTACTATAATATATATACAGAATAAAGCGTTCTCTTAGTCGAATATAAATATTTTGTAAGAGCAGTTTATTTCGCACTGACTTATGGTGGCATGATATAAATCTAGAAGTAGCGCCTGTAGCTCGGATAACTAAGTTGATCTAATGCGATCATCGAAGCCAAGCAAAGGTCGATGCGGACGGTTTTTGGATGGGTGACTATGCACAAGATTGTCGTTTTTAATGTGGCATTTTCATCTGGGTGCCCCTATGAAGTGGGATAAGGTGAAAAAGAAGAAGAGAAGTTACTTCTACTTACAATATTCTTATATAACAATAGGTTCTTAATAATAATAATCCTTCTGTCAAGAAATATTTCATGACAGAAGGACAGGCAGTAAGACGGACATCGAAATAATAGTACCAGGGCACCGTAGCTACTACCATTTGGGTACGGAACCAGAAAATGGTCTCTACGCTTCGTTCGCTCTGCTCATTCGTCAATCAATCATGCTACACACGAAATATTGCTCCCGCGAACTTTGATGTAGCTACAGCTACAGTGAAAGCTTTGACAAAGTTTCAAATCTTGATTAGTTTACACATCTCAGTTACCGCGCATGATGTTCATACATCATTATTATTCATTCAAAGTCGATTAGTCTCAAACAAATATCAGGCAGGAACAAGGCTCTTGTTAGTGAAGGTAAGTTTTTTTTCATTATTTTTCTTTACGTTATCAAACCTGCGAGAATCATTCAACACATTTGTAATGTGAATGTAGTTTTGTAAATTGTTCTTTTTCCTACGATGCGAGTTATTATTCAATCAAACGAACTTACCTAAGTGAAGTTCGATCAGAATCATGCAAATGGCTTCATTCGAGGCGATATATTTACAAATGAAACACACAATGAAGATTTTGTTGAAGCATGTCAGAATAAAGACGATCGCAATTTTCGAAATTCGAATTTAGAAGAAAATATCTTTGATTCCTCAAAAGAGGTTTCTAAATCATCCGTGTGGAGGTCGGAGGTGGAAGAACAACTAGTAAACCTTTACCGTTGAGAACGAAGCAAGAGCATAATTATTATAATCTTACCAGTGACTAGAATACACCTCCGCAAATACAAGTACTGGAGCGAAGGGCAGGTGTGAAGCATGGCACAGAGGCCTGCGTCGGTGAAGTTACCGCAATCTGTTAGGTCTATGTACTCGACTGGGGGTCGTCGGGCGCCCAGCCGCGGCTCCAGCCAAGCCCACTCCGGCCAGTCCACGTTTGGGCAACCTGGGAAAAAATATAAAAAGGATTTTATGACACGATACTAGCTCAGTCGAGCGTACGACCGCCTTACTTGAGTCGATTACACAGGTCTAAAAAAAAAATACTTGTTTGGTGCCTTGAAAATCTTGGAGCGTATAGCGAAGCACAAGGAGAACGTTTTCATCAAGATTTAAAGGTGATGGAAGATAGGTACCAAGGTCGCTGGGATGAGCATATGTTGGCAGATTACTGTTGGAATATTACACGGGAATGTCCTGAAGACATCCATCCGAGAAAATCTAAAAAGAGAAGCTTCTAACCTGCGGAATACAATGATTAATTAAATTTATTAAACTGTTCTGAACTAAATGTACTTTTAAATTTTAATAAATGAAATCTCGAAAACTATACGTAGCATTAAAAAAGTAGATAAGTATCACGTTTTTATCAGGGTACCGAATATACTTGAAATCAGTTTTACTTTAAGCGGCACCAAAATCATTGTAGACCTGTGCGTTTTAGGTTAGAAAAGAAATTTATTATTTTAGCAAATCTTTGAAGTGCAATATATAATGCAGTTTTTTTTCCATCTATAATAGATAGTAACGCCTGAGTCAATAGGTTATATAAAGTATAGGAAGGAATAAAATAACTTTCTACGCCTTTATTCTCTATACTCGTACTATGGCGAGACCGATTGCTGCAATATCCCGAGCCGACACTTCAATTTCTCTGTGTCTTGAGATCTAGGTTCCGCACCCTCTGGGTCTAGATGGCTCATTTGTCTCTAGCGAACTTTGTTAAGCGTCTTCAGTATTACGAGTGGGTAAGTATCATTTAATGTACCACTTTGCAAAACCACTCGTTAATTGGTTGAGTAGAGAGAATCTGTTCACGTAAAGCCTCTTAATATTTTCGCGTAGAAAACGGTCACACTTACTTATTATTAAAATTAAAATTAAGCACCGAATCTGTTGGACTCATTCCAACTTTTAATAAAAAGTAAGTGTGACCGTTTTCTACGCGAAAATAGGGAGAATCTGTTATTCGTTATATCGAATTTAGAATGAAGTTCTTTTTTGCGTACGAGCAAAGTTATTGTATTCAATAGATACATTATTATGTACGAGTACATACGAGTAGACATTTCAATATTTTTTTTTATATTTCATAACCTTAGTATTACTGGAAACTAACTCTAAAACCCTAAAGGGTGACTTACCCACACCTAGAAGAGCCCTTTGCAGAGTTTCAGAAAAAAATATTCCCTTTTTCATTAACTTTGTGGCTGTGGCTTTTTGTGATGAACAGTTGATTTTAATAAAAAGAAAAATTATCGAGATGTATCGAAGCCAGCTTTAGGATTTGTGATAATGACTTGTATATTATACTTGTATTATATCTATTTTTGGTCATAATTTTTATCTATTGTGAGTAAGAGTCCCATATAGCCCAGTAGCACTCGATTGTAACTGGGTACAAACAAGCCCAAGAACTGGCTCGTTCATAGGAGAGTTTTATTCAGTAGACGAAGTGTTAGTGAATTTTTAAAACAGAAAAAATATTATTTTAATTTTTTGTAATAATATTACATTATGTATAAACACATATTGCCATGTTCTATTTTTTTTTACATTTGACGTATAATTCAATAAATGGTTTATCTTGTTTACCTTATTAAAGACTTAATAACACTACTTAAGAACTTAAAGACCTAAAAAAGATTATCTCTAGTTATGAGAGATTTTATACAAAGGCCTTGAAAATACTTACCAGTAAGATCGATATGCCTCAAATCCACCAGGTCAGTGATAAGTGGCGCTAAGGTTCTAGCGTCCATGCCAGTTGACGTGGTCACAGCTAGGTGGGTTAAATGCCTAAAGGTAGCCGCTAAGAGTTGCGCACTGGCTACTGTCACCTGAAATATTAGAGAAATACAGTAGTTTAAGGATTGTGCAGCTAAGGCGAGTGTGGCTAGGTGAGTAAACGTCTGCTTTTCAATCAGACGGCCACTGGTTCTATTCCGCCCTACACCAATGACTTGTTTTTCAAGTTATGTTTGGGTTGGCACTTGCTTTACGGTGAAGGAAAACATCGTGAGGAAACCGACATGTTTGAGGACCACAATATTCGAAGACGTGTGTCATCCGCCAACCCGCACTTGGCCAACTTGGTGGATTAAGGCCTATATTTATCTCCTCGACATTTAAGAAGTCTCAAGGAAGGCCTCGAGTTCGAGCAGTGGGAACGTATAGTGGGCTGCTTATGTTAAAGATTGTGTGAGACAAAACTTTCTTTACTCGAACAAATTAAAAAAATCGTACTAAAAATTATACCTGGTAGGTACCAGTTTTATTAGCCAGTCTTATTTGAATAATGTAATTGTGCCATTAAAAAACCACATGAATTTGATCAGGTATCGAGCTAATAGTTCGAATTAAATATGCAATTCGTATGAAATCTCATATTCAAATTTCCAAGCATTTTAAAGTTAATGTTTGGCCCTTGAGGGTATAACATGACATTTTAGTCATCTTTGCCAGTTTAAAGTAAACTGCACTAGTTTAAGAATCTATCAACGACTGCCTTGATTTCTTCAGTCTAACTTGTGGTAAAACTATGTGGTAAGTGTTATTTTATGTGTGGTTTTGTTTGTTACACTAAATAATTTTCTTCCTTTCTTTCTATTAGCAGCGGTTAAACAACTTACTACCTAGTGCAGCAAGACCTGAGCGCACTTCATGCCACAGACTGGCAGGAGACAGCACAGGATAGAGAAAAGTGGCGTCTCTTGGTGACGGAGGCCAGGATCCATTTTGGGGTTAGCGAGCCATCATAGTAAGTAAGTAAACAACTTACAGCACAACTCTTAGCCCGCCATTCTCTGACGGCACTGACACAGGGTCCCGCCCTCGCGCCGGCGCATCGAGCTGCAATCTCCAACGGACCAGCGGCACGGATCCGACGCCAAGCTTCCGGCCTGGAGGTCAATCTGGTCACCAGCCGAGCCCAGCGACGGCACACCCTGGCCATACGGCAAAGATCCGACACCTGGAATGTCATAAGTTAATTTATTTATTTACATTACTTTACGGCCGAGACCAATTACAAAGCAAGTTACTTTTAAATGACATTAAATTAAATAACAATAGTACAATCAAAATAAATTACATTAAATAATAAATAAACATTGTAAACTGTTCACGTAAGGCATCTTAATATTTTCGCGTAAAAAACGGTCACACTTACTTATTACTTACTTATTATTAAAAATTGGAATAAGTCCAACAGTTTCCCTGAAGATGGTGCTCGGAAAGCACCGGAACTGTTGGACTCATTCCAACTTTTAATAATAAGTAAGTGTGACCGTTTTCTACGCGAAAAAAATAAATAAAAATAGTCCAATTATAATAAGTATACATAAACATAATTAAAAGAAATTACAAAACAATTGAATTACTAATTAAATTAAGTTCAAGAGATTAAAACATACAATATACAAATAACAAGTTAGATTTCTCCTAAGTCAAACAATAAGTTCACTATTACATCATCTATTTCATTATTATCGTTACATAATTTCTTGTCACAAAATTCCAAACATTTTCTTTGAAAATTTCTCCATTCAGCCGCAAGCAGATCACACTCAGTCATCATAGCAAGGAGTTCATTGAAGGCAGAGAGGGAGTGCAGTACAGGATTAAAAAAAACTAAGATCTATTAAATATTAAAGCTGAGCTGTTAAAATATTGACTACAGTAAAGTTATTAAAAGGACTAGCTGGTAATTGGTAAATTAACAGCTTTTTTAAGCTATTGACCGAAATGACAACTGTATACCTAAATTAACTTATTCCAAATTTTAAGACGCCCACAATACATATATAAATCTTTCTCCTCGTAAAAGAATGCCCAGAGTCTCAGCACTGGGAAATTATAATAGCGAGCAGCTTATGCTATTTATTTATGAGCAATTTTGTGGACTGTCAAATAAACAAAAGAAAAAGAACCCTACCTCGAGGTACGATAATACTTTCAGCCAGAGCGCGTCACTGAGCGTCGCGTCTCGATGCTGCTGCCGTCTCCTGGGCGGGCCGCAGTCAGCTAAGGTGTGGTAACCCTGGTCGAGGCTGAGCTCGCTCAGGTCGGCAGCTAGAGACAGGGCCGGCTCGGGGGGCGGCGGGGGCCGGCGCCGCGCGCCGCCACACACCCCTGGCCCCGAGCAACTCCCGCTTGACATCGTGAGACCCTGGAATACAAAATAAAACAGTGTCATATCCAATTTTAACAACGAGTTTTAATAAAAATTATAAAATTAATATCAAAACATAGAATAAAAGGGCCATTTTTACACGCTTTATATTAGCTTCACCTGTATGTTTGTTTGTTTGTAACCGACTTCATTGGGCGTAATTTTGACCCACTTGAAACGGCCAAATTTCGTTGAAACTTTGTAGATTTATTGACGACCGATGACAATACACTAATTTGATAAAATTATTTCATTTTTTTGTAATTTTGTTTGTAACCGACTTCTTTGGGCGCGATTTTGACCCACTTAAAACAGCCAGATAAGCGTGTTTTTTAGTTTTTTTTAACTACTATTAATATTATTTGTAATGTATCATTATATGTGTATTCTACTCGTCAATCACTTTCGTTTGACACCAATATTGAAGGAGTTATGAAAAAATATGTACAGTGTAAACAGATATTAATAGGTACAAAAAACAATTAAAAAAATATATACAAACATAACGATAACAAGAAAAGTGTAAAAAGATATACAGTGTAAACTCCATGTCACGTCACTCGATTTAACAACGAACTCTAAAGCGTCTAAACTCTAAACTCTAAAAAACTAAACCGCTCTTTTTTTTTTAGTTAATTGTTAATAACTTTTGTAATTTTTATTTGCGGAACTCCATTGTTTTTCGAAAACTATCTAGATGCCATTCCGAATCGAATGACACCTCAATCATAATTTTCGGAGAGTGCTGAAAAAAGTTGACCAAAAAGGCACTTGTTGACTAGACTATAAAAAAACCAACATTACAGAAAAATACATGCTCCATTTTATTCAATAACGCAAGATAGAATAGTACATTATTACCGTAATTACCTTCTTTCATGTTTGTATAATAATAAGTTACCATTTTCCGTTTTGACGTAAAAATGCTAGCAATAAGTAATAACCCTGTAACTGACAGAGTAATATCCATCAATTTGTGAATATTTCTACAATTCTCTACACAATCTTTGCAAAATACGAGCATATTTGGATTCAATTCAAAACAAATCTTATATATAAAATTTCCATGTCACAATGCTAGTTACCGTACTCCTCCGAAACGGCTTGACCGATTTTTTCCAAACTTTATATGCGTATTCAGTAGGTCTGAGAATCGGCTACTATCTATTTTTCATACTCATAAGTGAGGCAATACAACGTTTGCCGGGTCAGTTAGTATGTATGTATATAGTAATGATTAGATATAGTTTTACTTTAATTAATTTAAGATTAGATAAATATATTTTTATATTTGTTTGTATTTGTATAGGTTAGGTATTATAAACGACGCATGATATATTCAAAACTTTATCTTGTATATTCATTATACGCTTTATTTAATGGGACTAAAGTAGTATAATATTGGGCATTCTGCCCCACCTTGTTGCTCGGCAAAACTCCGTTTTGCCATCGCAACATCGGTGTTGCAGAATGCCCAATATTATACGTTTGACATGTTGAATTGATTTCAAAAATATTTTTTCATTGTATTTGTCAACGAAATAAATCTTAGAACGCCGTCGTGATAACGCGCTCCAATTCAATGATCGAATTAACGCGTGTGCGTCTCAAAGTGGTGGTCATAAATGTTTGTGTTTATATTTAATTTACTCATTATAAATCAAACCTGCGCGCATTAAACATGAGATTCGTTAAACAGCCACAATCATTAATGATAAACACTATATGTGACAATATTTCTAAGAACGTCATACGACATGGAGAATTATTACCTAACTCAATTCGATGCATTATTTGTGGACCGTCAAGTTGCGGAAAAACAAATTTATTAATTGGACTTCTTATACACGAAAATGGTTTAAAGTTTCAAAATATTTACGTTTATTCAAAAACTTTACACCAACCTAAATACATGTTTTTGGAAAAGGTTTTACAGCATGTGCCTGGCGCATCATTTCACAAATATCAAGGAAGTGATGAAGTTTTAAAAGTTCAGGATGCTAAACCTAACTCAGTGATTATATTCGATGATGTTGTTTGCGAAAATCAAAATAATATGCGTGATTACTTTGCCATGGGTAGACACAAGTATATCGATTGTTTTTATCTAAACCAAACCTACAGTAAGGTACCAAAACAGCTAGTGAGAGATAATGCTAACTTAATCATACTATTCAAGCAAGATGATATTAATTTAAAACATGTTTATGAAGAACACGTTAACACTGACATGAGATGGATTGATTTTCGTGAAATGTGTTCTAAAATATGGAGTGATGAACCTTTTAGCTACGTTGTGATTAATAAAGATTGTCCTAAAAATAATGGGTGTTACAGACACAAATTGGACACTTTCGTCGTTTTCGATTAATAATTCTATATAAATACTATTGCCATATCTGAATCATATTTAAAGACCATTATCTTCTCTAAGTATTTATTCTATATACAACTCTTACTCGAATACAACCTTTTTAATATAATGGAAACACAATTAAAAAGACAAATTGTTGATGCGGCAGAAGCTGTCAAAAGAAAAGTGCGAAAAATGAGAGATTTTGAAAATGATAAAAATCAAGCATTGGATTCAGTTTTTAAGCCCGTAACAGAACCTCTTAACCTTATAGCTAAGAATAGTAAGCGAGCCAAAAGTATTTTACCTGACACCAACGAATATACTTAGTCAGGTCATAAGTTCTGTCACATGTGTAATATGAGATAATTTAGACATGTTTAATATTTATGTAACCATTTATATATCAAAATGAACTTAATAAAACATAGATTCTTATGGTAATAAAGTTTATTCAAAATGACCCCCGCGATTATGAATATAGGCCTTCAATCTGCGCGGCCAGTCATCTATTGGGGCACGAACGAGGTCCATGTCAATATCGGCGGCTGCCTTAATCAAGGATGCCTTGAGCGACTCCAAATCAGGATGAGGCTTTGAGCAGGCTTTTTCTTCCAAGTGTTGCCATATCTTGTAATCTAACGGACTCAAATCTGGACTGGAGAAGGGCCAATCTTCGTGTCGGATGAAGGCGATTTCACGCGCCGCCAGCCAGTCTTGTGTGCTTTTCGCTCTATGGGCTGGTACAGAATCTTGTTGGAATACCCAGGGCCTGTTATTAAACATGGTATGAGAAACAGGTTTCTCAAGGTTCTTAAGGACTGTATTTTGATACACAACTGCATTAATTTTTACGCCTTTCTCACAAAAATGTACCTCAGTTAAGCCCCAATAAGAGACTCCCAGTCAAACCATGATCGAGAATGGATAAAGACCTCGTTGGACACGCGAAATACGGTTGCTCGCTTCTTCACTGCTGTATACGTACACATTATCATTTTATTTGTTGTAGCTCTCTTCAATGGTGAAATTTTTTCATACGAAAAAAGAATTTCCTGACGCTTTTTTCCTGCGTACCGCTTCAACAAAGCGCGGCATCTCTTTAGTCTCAGGTCCATTAAACGAGCGTCCTAACGATGTCCTGTTTTCTTCGATATGCCCTAAGCCCTAAGTCTTCATTTAACACCCTTTTCACCGTGGTCCTGCTTAAACCCATCTGAAGGGCCAACAGTTTCTGCTTACGTATGGGATTTCTTTGAATTCGCGCCTTCACAGCTTTTATCACTGCTGGAGTCCTAACAGAGCGAGGTCGATCACTTCTTGATCTGTCATCTATACTAGAGTCTTCATTGTATCGATTTATGGTACGATAAACGAATCTTTTGGTTATATCCAAAATTTTTCAGTAAGTCGAAAATCTGAATTGGCGCGTAACCGCAACGATGCAATGCAATAACCCCGATACGGTCTTCTCTAAGTGTCCATTCCATATTTAAAAATGAGGAAAATTCTAAAAAGTACATATTTTTATTTTCATGAAAAATGCGGAATTCGAATTCAATAATTTTTTTTTGGCCAGCATTTTAAATTCAAAAGTTTTTATTGTGTGACAGAACTTATGACCTGACTAAGTATAAATATTCCTTCTTTTGACAAACGAATATTGGAGGATGACATTAGTATAAAAAATCATAATGCTAGTAATGCAGATGAAAATGAACCTGATATCGTTAGTAACACTTCGTATGAATCATTTGATAACAATGAAGACAGCTATATATCTTCCTGGTCAGTTTCTACAGAAGCGCCGTTAGATGTACCATTTGGTGTACGTATTGTAAACAAGAAATTAATGCTGGGTTCTGCTTGTGTAACTATTAACAACGATAAAATCACAGTGATGGGTCATGCATACCGGAAAACTCCTGGATTGAAAGAGTTATTGTTCAATAAAGAAGTAGATTTAGACTTGGTAACTGAAAGTGATTTGTTGAATTACAAATCGATGCTGATTGATACAAATGCTCATCGTCGAGACTTCGACAGCTCGAAGCCAATCAAAAGTAATAAAGGTCAAAAATATATGCAAATTATAAAGCCACTTTTTACTACCCAAAACACATACCAAGGTGGCAAATATAAAGGAAGAGGTTTACCTATGACAAAAATGTGGAGGAAAAATGTAGATTTCATATACTGGGATGACCCTAATGAACTAGTAGAGAGGTTGAAATTATTGATTGCTTCCAGAGATGCCGGTAACACAGGATTAGATAATGAAATTATATCTATTATTGAAGAGTTACGTGAAAATAAAATTATTAATAAATAATTGATATAAAGTATGTTTCATTCATTTTACTATAAACCTTTATACACGAAAGACATCAAGCATGAATGTAGATAAATTTGGACACACCATTCATAAAAGATTACGTTTATCCGAAATACTTGAGTATAATAGTAATGCTTTAATACAATCTGAAAATGGAGATTATAATTTGAAAAACTCTAGACTCAGGGGGGTCAGATTACCTTTAGAAGCAGACGATGCAGTTAACAAAGAATATGTCGATCGATTTAAAGACAACCTAATACATGAACTTAGACAATTGTTTGAGGCACAACGTACAAGAATCATAGGAGATACTCAAAGTTCCACTGAAAAGACTTTAAAAGCCGGGTTATTAGAAATCTTGACTCATTTAGAAGACAAGTTTTATACGAAAGCAGAAGTCGATAACTTTTTTAAACTAAAAAAATCAGCATAATGACCAAACAAGAGATTGTAAATGAAATACATAGAATGGCAAGGAAAAATTATCCACGTCGATCTGTTATACTAAAAGGTATTGATGATTTATGGCAAGCTGACTTAATAGATATGCAACACGTGAAAAGTTACAACAAAAATATAGCTATATTTTAATAGTTATTGACTGTTTTTCAAAGTACGCCTGGACAGAACCACTAAAATCGAAAAATAAGGATTGTGTTACTCACGCTTTTAATCGAATACTCGCCAAAAGCCAACGCAAGCCTATCCACTTACAAACTGATTTAGGAACAGAATTTTATAACGCTGAATTCCAAACGTTAATGAAAAAATATCATATTAATCACTACTCGTCTTTTTCTACTAAAAAAGCGTCAATTGTAGAGAGGTTGATTAAAACTATTAAACATAAATTATTTAAACGGTTTAGTTTTAATGGAAATTATAAATGGCTTGGTTCAGAATTGGAAGATATAATTTACATGTATAACAATACAAAGCATCGTACTATAAAATGTAAGCCTTGTGATGTTAATAAACGTAACGAGTATACAATAAGAAACAATATAAAAAAAACAATAAAACAGGTATCCCGCTCGAGAAAACCGAGGTTTAAAATTGGCGATAAAGTTCGTATCAGCAAATACAAACATATTTTTGAGAAAGGGTACACACCCAATTGGTCAACTGAGTTATTCACTATCAAAAAAATTAACAAGACTATACCTGTGACTTATCATATAGAAGATCAACGTAAGCAACTAATACTAGGAACTTTTTACGAACAAGAACTTCAAAAGTCTAACTGTCCAAACACTTATTTGATAGAAAAGGTTTTAAAAAGAAAAGCTAAGAAACTGTATGTGAAATGGTTGGGTTTAAGCAAGGAAGAAAATAGTTGGATTAACAAAACTGACATTGTAGGTTAAATTAAAAAGTATATTTAATATAAATTTAGTTATTATCATTTCATTATGATTTAAACAATGCAAGGTGGTGGACTTGTTAATAATATAATTAATAATCTGCCTTTTGAATTACATTTGCCCGGTTACAATTATTGTGGTCCAGGCACTAAACTTCAAAAACGATTACAACGTGGTGACGTAGGCGTGAACAAGCTAGACGAAGCTTGTATGCAACACGATATTGCTTACGAAAATCATTCAGATTTATTAAATCGCCATAAAGCAGATTTACAATTACTTAACATGGCTAAACAGCGGCTAAAATCTAAAACGGCAGGAAAAGGAGAAAAACTAAGTTCGTGGTTAGTAAGTAAAGTTATGAAAGCTAAATTAAAATCAGGTGCCGGTATTAAGAGTTTCAACCATCTCTTGTCAAAAATAAGATCTAAAATTAAAAAACTCAAACCAAAAGATGATAAATCTTTAATTACCACAGCTCATTTGGTTGCAAAAAAAATTGCCAAGAAAATCCCAAATATTCGCATACCTCGTGTTATACCCGTACCAAAGACTGGAGGTATTCTACCCTTAATCCCTATATTTGCTGGTTTATCCGCCTTAGGAACTTTGGCTGGTGGTGCAGCAGGTATTGCTAAGACAGTTAACGATTATAAAGCAGCTCAACAAAATTTGAAAGAAACTGAAAGACATAACAAGAGTATGGAAGCTTTAGCTTTAGGCAAAGGTTTATATATTAAATCATATAAACAGGGTAAAGGTTTGTTTATAAAATCTATAAAAAACTAAATACTAAGCTACCTAAGCGTGCCCTTACTAACATAGATATTCGAAAGTATGCTAGAGACATCCCATACTTTCGAGGAGTATATATGAAAGATCAGCTACCGAGGAAGCCAAGAGACATAGAATGTGGTGTCGTTAACTTAGACAAATCCATAAATGAAGGTACGCATTGGGTAGCTTATATAAAAATAAATAATTATTGTGAATATTTTGATAGCTTTGGAGATTTAAAACCTCCAACAGAACTAATGAGGTATTTTAAAAACAATAAGGTGTATTATAACTACAAAAGGTTACAAAAGTTTAATACTGTAAATTGCGGACACTTGTGTTTGAAATACTTAAGAAATTTTTGGAATAAAAACTATAAATCATATGATCGTCTTTCATTTCAACCATTTGCAAAATGTCTCTCACCTTGTCGATTACAGGTAATTCCTCAGATTTATCTACCTACTATCCTAACTCTCTGCAGTTATATGGTCAATATGAATGTGCGTTGTTACATTTTTCAACATTTAATTCTATTCCAAATATTGATACAAGAAATAACAAGCTATATTATGGATCCAATCAAGTTATTGAGATACCTGAGGGCAGTTACGAATTGCAAGATATTAGCGATTATATAAAATCTGAAGTAAAAGATGCCACAATTAAATTAAAGTGCAACAACAATACTTTGAAAACTACTTTATATTGCACTAAAAATATAAATTTTGATAAAGAAGATACGTTTGCTAGTATATTGGGATTTAAAAAGCAGATTTTGAAAGCAAATAAATGGCATGTGTCCGAATTTCCAGTTAACATTTTGCCTACAACCGTGATCAGGATCGAATGTGATATTGTGAGTGGTTCGTACATAAACGGAGAACCCAGTCACATAGTGCATGAATTTGCACTCAACGTACCTCCAGGATATCGGATTATAGAAATACCAAAAAACGCAATATATTTTCCAATCAATCAGAATAATATAAGCTGCATACATATCAGACTGTTAGATATAAATAATAGTTTAATAAATTTGCGAGGTGAAGAAGTGCAACTTTATCTACATCTTAGAAGAAAAAATGATTGACTACAATAAATATGAATCGCAACAAATTAAAAACAACAGTACTTCTCAAGCTATCAAGCAAATAAGAGCTCGCTCTAATAAAAGAATAAAATTAACGGAAGACAATAAACTATTTCTTAAAACAATTGGCTTACTAAAATGAATATTTTAGATGTTTTGTCCACTCCTACTTATGACAACACAGTCGAAGGAATAGAATTTCATTCATACAAACCTTATGTAACAAGTTTTAATAGAAATGATGAAATTAGAATTCCTATAAATCAGCAAGATCTATACATACTACCATCAGCCAGTACCCTGTATTTAGAAGGAACCGTCATCGTCAAGAAACATGATCAAAAAGACACGGCTAGTAGTGTGCAATTTACAAACAACGCTTTGCTCTATTTATTCCAAGATATAAGGTATGAACTAAACGGAGTGGAAATTGATAAAATAAAAAATGTCGGTATTACTACTACAATGAAATCGTTACTATCGATGAATGAAAACGAATCAAAAATATCCCACGCTTGGGGTTGGAATATCGATGGTATAAAAAATGTAAATAATGGTAATTTTTCTGCTTCCATCCCACTTTGTAATATTCTAGGTTATGCCGAAGATTTTAAGAAGGTTGTTATAAATAGTAGACATGAACTGATATTGTTACGAAGTAATACTAACTTAAATTCTGTAATGCTTAACACAGGTGACGTAATAGAAGACGTTCAGATTAAAAAAATCATATGGAGAGTACCACATGTTAAAGTTTCAGACAAAGAAAAGATTAGTTTACTTAAAGTCTTAGAGAGAGATCGTTCACTACAAATGATTTTTAGAAATTGGGATTTGTATGAATATCCTGCTTTGCCTAAAACTACAAAACATACTTGGTCTATAAAAACTTCATCGCAAATAGAAAAACCAAGATATGTAATCATTGGTTTACAAACGGATAGAAAAAATAGCCCGTCCGCAGATATGTCGCGGTTTGACCATTGCAATATTCGTGACGTTAGAGTGTATCTAAATTCAAACTATTTTCCATATGAGAATCTAAATATAAATTTTGCTAATAATAATTTTGCTTTATTATACGAACAATACACAAGATTCCAACAGTCGTATTATGGACGTCGCTCGGAACCTTTATTAAGTGAAAAACAATTTAAAGAGTTAGCACCATTGTTTGTAATAGATTGCTCAAGGCAAACCGATAATTTGAAAGGAGGTCCGGTTGTAGATGTGAGAGTGGAAATTGAAAGCAATACGGATATACCAGATCGGACTTCAGCATACTGTCTTATTTTGAATGACTGTATAATTGAGTATAAACCCTTGAGCAATACTGTGAAAAAAATATCATGAATCCTGATACTATTATATTGGATGTTCAAGGTTTTAAAGACCTGAATAATAATTTTATTATTAAAGAACTAGCGGTGGCCACTCAAGAGCACACACAAACGTTTTTAATCAAACCTCCGTACATGTTTAAATACTTAACAACTGATGAAAAAAAGCAGGTCAAATGGTTGGAAAGAAATAGAGGTATTTATTGGAGCGAAGGATATATTGACTACAGAGAATTCCAACGTATAATCGTACCTTATCTGGAAAATAAGAAGATTGTTGTCAAAGGTCTAGAGAAAGTAACGTGGATAAAGAACTTGGGTGTAAAGAATTGTAGTATATTAGAATTGAATGAAAGCCAATGTCCTAAATTATCTATACTACATAAAGAATATAGTAATATTAAAAATAAATTAAATTGTTTTAAACATGTTAATCAATGTGCGCTAAAAAATGTCCTGTGTTTAAAAATGGATCTTGAGAAAAAGGATTGTGTGCCTAATGTGTAATGTAATAAGTGTACCTATACCTGTAGTTTTTATTAAAAAATAAAGAACTTGACATACGAATACTACTTTTGTTTTATTTATCATAAGCACACAGTAAATAAGCAAATTTAAAATAGTCTTACAACTAGGTAGGTGAAACAACACTTTTAAAATATAAAATCACTATCACTTTATTAAAATCTTAAATCACTATCTATTAAAGTTGTAGAAATTTTCTTAATTAAACTTTCAGTCTCATCCATGATATTGTCTATATTGTCTTTCACAACATATTGTGCGTTAAGTATAACCTCACTGTCACTGTCACTATTTACATGATTAAGGTCTATTATAGCTATTTTTATTAATTTTAGTCCTCTTTGCTCCACTCGTGTGGAGACGAAAGATTTCTTTGAATTTGTTTTTTTCTGTTGTTCTCGGCGGCGCTTCGCTAATTTTTTTTTCTCCTTGGATTTTAAATCAGCGTCACGCCGCCTCATCTCCTCAAACTCCTCCTCCATCATTCGTGGATCCTGAGCACATTGAAAAATGTCTTCGGGCTCTTCAAGAAACTGTAAAATAAAAATAAATCTTTAGTATATCGTACGAAAAAAGTTATTTGTTTTATAGAATTTTAAATAATATTTAACTTACCGACGACATGATTATTTTAGGTCTATTCAAGACAAAATATACTTATGATACCTATACCAATTTTGCTCGAAATGCAATATGACACTACATTACGTACTTACCATAGACCAAGAAAGTTAGATATGCCAATCAATAACATTGCACAATTAAATTAAGTATGTAATATGAATTTATTACAGTAAAATAAGCAAGTATGCATGTATAACGTGTTAGGTATTTTAGCGTATGGCATATCTACTAATTATTAATCAACGGCTTTAACAAGAAAAGCGAACTAAGCATTTTACCTCGTTTCTTGAAACTGAGTACAATGAACTGACCTACATAATTATAAAAATACTTTTATAGTTTTTAAATAAAGAAAATAATAAAATCT
Organism: Mellilla xanthometata; assembly: GCA_035578125.1. Lineage (NCBI taxonomy): Eukaryota > Metazoa > Arthropoda > Insecta > Lepidoptera > Geometridae > Mellilla > Mellilla xanthometata. Next base: position 7,449,803 of record JAPUBQ010000026.1, read on the forward strand.
TAGTTAAACTATTTTATAAGAAAAAAAAACAATAATAAATCAATATGAATTCGTTTTTATAAACTCTATTAAATTTGAATTTATCTAGTACTTATCTAAGGACAAATAAAAGACGATTGTAAAGTTATACCAACATTTTTTATTTATCTAACTTTTAAAATAAAAACTAAATTAAAATCTTACACAATTAACTATAGGTACCCATACTTATATTTAATGTTACCTGCTTACTTTATTCTAGAATAAAAAGTAGGCAATAATCCTGCTGCTACCTCCATACTAAAATTTCATGAAATCGGTACATGGATAATTTGATAGACATACCTACACACAAACTTCCATTATTCAATTAATAAGTATTTAATTCATTTTAAAGAATAGATGAATGGCCCCAAGCCAATGTGGAAACCTTATCTACACATATTGCTCGTTTGTCATCGTTGTTTGAAAGGGCTACTTTATTGATAGTTTGAGTGAATATTTCATGTTTTATTGATTTAAATATTACATTTTTCTTTTGGATAATACCACCATTAAATAAGATATTTTTGTAATCCATAATTTTCAAATCTTTCATGACACATGATTTCACACCTTTTGCTTTTTTAATAATTTTATCAGATGTTTTTATAGAGTAAAGTTTAGCCCTTAGCCCTACAAAATGTGTGATGGTCTGACCTCCCATTTCATCTTTAAATAAACCTGGAATTTTTTTGTTTTTTAATGGAATATTATATTCATTTTCTGGGGTAAAATTACTTGTATCAAAATATTGCAAAAAGTTTAATTTCAAATCGTCGTAAAAATTATTAGTGTATATTTTATAAACAAATGAATCCGTATCTGTATAACACAACTTCACTCGATCTTTATAAAAAGGTTTGATAATATTGTAATGAAAGTCATACATGTGTGACTTAGAAAGCTCTAAAACAGTAAAACCTATATAAATAGGCTTATCTAAAATAATCTGATCTGGTTTCATTTGTATTGCGACTAAATTTTCGGAGAGAACACAAGCACTATGGAAAAAAGGATTAGCTATGAGCCTCTCAGCGGATATAGATTTTTTGGTTTTATTATCTTGATCCGACCACTTATTGATTAAATGTACGCATACTCTATTTTCAGTGTTTTCTAATGTTTTTCCGAATACGCTATTATTCAACAATTTAAAAAAGTCTTGTTCAAAAGCATTGTTTGCGTTTTGTCTTAATCGAGTATTTAACTCTATGTATTTCTTTAAATAGGGACTCTGTCTAAAAGTACACGATTACATCGATGTCAAGGTGTACAAGACGGAGGACGCGCGTTCCTCCGATTCCCTGGAGCTGTGGAAGAAGGCGCTCGTCCGCATCAAATTCCAAGCCGACACCGACGCTCCGCAGTGGAAAACTCTACAAAAATTTGTCAAGACCGCTGACTCGTTGTTCAAGAACCCACCTCGATTTTATGATAAGTAAAATGATAATGTATATACTTAATAATTATAAATAAATTTGTTTTCAGCAACCGATTGTTTTTGTACATTTGCAATGATTTAAGCGTAGGGAGTAGGTAGGTTTTTAAAGTTGCATTAGCAATCAATTTAATACTCATTTGAATATAAATCATAATTAAATATTTTTGAAATCAATTCAACATGTCCAAAGTATAATATTGGGCAATCTGCAACAACGATGTTGCGATGGCAAAACGGAGTTTTGCCGAGCTCCAATTCAATGATCGATCATTGAATTGGAGCGCGTTATCACGACGGCGTTCTAAGATTTATTTCGTTGACAAATACAATGAAAAAATATTTTTGAAATCAATTCAACATGTCAAACGTATAATATTGGGCATTCTGCAACACCGATGTTGCGATGGCAAAACGGAGTTTTGCCGAGCAACAAGGTGGGGCAGAATGCCCAATATTATACTACTGACTAATATTTATATAGCACCGAGACATATGGTAAGACAGGAGAGAGGCCTATACCCAGCAGTGGGATAGAACAGCCTATAGATAATGATGATAAAGATGTAGATATTTTTTTTGGACATGTTATTTTTCAACTACATATATTTTATTTCAATGGAATTAAGAATAAAGGAGTGGAAGGTAAGAGGTGGTATGGACATATTGTGATGCGTAGAGAAGAGATGCATGTTACCAGGAGATGTATGAAAATGGTAGTGCAAGAAAGAAGGGCAAGAGACCGTCCGAAAAAGACATGGATGGAGTGTGTGAATGAGGATTTGAGAGAGAAAGGACTGAGGGCAGAGATGAAGACTGCTAAAGGAAAATGAGGGAAGAAAATTTTCTATGCCTACCCCATCTAATAAGATAAGACAGGGAAGAAGAAGAAGAAATTAAGTATCGCAATTTTCAGGTTTCCATCGAATGCCTTCAGTCATTGATTATATCTGAAGGCGCGGTTATTACCTTCATTAACATACAAAAAGGCTATTTATTAGTGTGTTTGTGAAGCCGTCAGCTTGATGCATAATTAATGAACTCTAGCCAGGCAATAAAATTATAAGCTCAGAATAAAGTCGCTGATTGTACCAAACAATCGAACGAACGAAGACTTCAATATTAGAAAGCTTTTGCCAAATGCAAATTTGGAAATCGAAACCTATAAATAAATACTAAGTATATATAATTATTAATAATGATGAATAGGCTCACGTTTGACCGCAGCTTGCGTGATGTTTTATAAGCTTTACTTTTACTGTGGTCTTTGATGTAACACGCTTGCCTAGAAGGAACCTACGTCGAATAAGAGTCTCGAAATATGTAGCTAGCTACGCCACGCAGCGTTACCCGCGTTAATCCGAGGTAAAATAAGTTAATCCGGAATAAAGAGTATCCCATATGTTAATCCCATATTGAACCTATTTTCATTAGTAAATTTCATCAAAAGCGGCTTAACCGTTGGAGCGTGAAGAAGTTACATAGATTTTGAAGTTATTTGCGTATCCTATGGGAACGACAATTGTTTTCGGGATAAAATAGCCTATGTGTTAATCCAAGGTCTAACTTATCTTCACACCAAATACCATCAAAATCAGTTCAACTGTTTTAGCGTAAGAAGTATCAAACTTACACTTACATACGTTAATTTGTTTGTTTTATTTATTTATTTTTATTTTATCTATCTAATTATTGTAGCACCTTTACTCTGCAGTTTTTTTAACCCCTTTTTTTTACAAAAGGACTAAATGACATATCATAAAAATATTATTTGTTTTTTAGTTACAAACAAGCCTGTCATATATAAGTATTTTTATAAATATACTTAATAAATAACAATTTCTCTAAGATCAATGTTAACGACAGTACCTAGACTAAAGTCTTGCTGACCTTATTTTGCAATTAAGCATTGTCTACACAATGGATCAATAAATCAAACAGGTACGAGTATGTAGCAGATCCAGTGTGTTCATGACATTATGTTTGTCGACGCTTCGGTATTGCGTAGCTATTTCTGTATTGATGGCTCGGTAATGACCACAGTCGAGACAGATGGCAAAAAGCTTCATTTCTCATTAAAGCGCTGCCGTTCCGAGTTCGGTGCCGTGAGTGAAGCGCTTGACGCGCGGCAGTAGGAATTTCAAAAAATAAATTCATATAAAATCAACAAGCTCTAACGATTCTGGATCATATCATTAGCTACTAAAATAAGATTTGTTTCAGTTTCTTTATTACTTTCAGAAGCAAAACACTTTTTGATATTAAAACGACTATTTTTTTTAAATCCTTTATTCTTTCAATTTTAGGTAATCGTATTTTCAAAGTCTAACGAAATTTAATCTAATAAAAATGAGAAAATCCGCAGCCCTATCATTTACGCAGGATTTTTTAGAATTTTTCAATATATGCTATTTTGCTCTAATAGCGACTTAAGGGTAAAGATAGTACATGACATTTCATTCATAAAGCACATCAATATTAAATACATAGCTCACGATACAGCAGACCTTGTATACAAAATCTAATAGAACATACATAGTTTGTAATGAAACGCAACAAAGGTATAAACTGTTTTATAATAGTCATTTTGCAATAAATTAATTTACTTTCCTTATCCTCAAACGCAAATACATTCATTGTAAATATAATAAAAACGTTACTCGTATTATGGCATGTGATGTAATTTTGTATGGGACTTAGTCAGATATACCTATATATACGCTTGTCTTTGACAGGGAAATTCTATTGACAGAAATGACGTATGAAAAAAATCAAATGTTATTAATATGGTCAATAGTAAACTATCTGAATCCGAATCTAACCCTAGCAAAAGAACCATGTATGCTTAATCCTTTACACTCAAACTCTTGATCTAATTTGCAAAACATATAGAAGAGAGTAAAATAGAATATTAGTTAACCTATTATTCAACCAAAGATAAAAAAACAGATGAATGTTAGGCAAAAGAAGATTAAACATATGTAAATGAACATTGAGTACAAAGGCTGCCTTATCACGTAATGAGTGTGGAGGTAAATTACACCTTAAATTAGCCCAAAGCTACTTTACATCCTGGGTAAAGATGAGGTACGCCGCGGGGTGTAGCTACTTTGTTAAAATTTTGACGTATATTTTTTTTTTCAAGAATTTTTTTTTTCCTTTTTTCTCTAATCAAACTTTTGTAAAATGAAACTTAACAAATTAAGTAACTAATTGCATCAGCTGTTTCTTTTTGTTCTAAAATATGAAATATTATATTTGGTTAAAATCCACACCGGTATTAAAAACCGTTATTTGCAGTGCAGAAGCCACAAGAAAATGAAGTATAAATTATAACAACATAAATTTATTAGGTACCCTAACATACTTGAATATGCAGGTATAACTATTTAAGAACCCGGAGACCTCCGCTAAGCACAGAGGCAGGTCACCGAGGGGGTTTTAGTGGGTAAAAATCCCACATAACCTGGCTGCGCCCCATCGTAGCCAGGTATCTTGTTGAAGATTTCCCCCTCGTTAACAAAAAAAAAGGTATAACTATTTATGTGAACCTATTTATATATTACTTACGTGTTTTGGAAAAATAAAACTATTACTATTATTACATACAAAAGCTCGAAATTTAGTAAATATTTTATTAGAAGATTTTTTTTCAAACTATCCATCGTTTAGTTTAAACTGTACTCTCCAATAGAAACGATGTTTCATAACGTGCGTCGCAGACAAGAGAATTAAGTCATCATAAAATTATTGTAATATTATAATCTAGAGAATCGTGTAAATTATTACATAAATCCGCAAGTTTATGGAACGCCGGTAGCGAGCAATATTTAAAATCAACTAATAACTATTTGTAATAAATTAGAAACTATTTAAATTAAATAGTTTCTCGACGTATCTCATTAATACAACTATTAATTATTTTGCAATCTGTTTGGACGCCTACGCGTTATACTTGAAGTTTATCTCCATTTAAAATTGAATAATTAATTAATACTGAGTAACACTGAAATAGATTTACAATCCGATTCAAATTTCATGCCATTAGGGGCGTGACGTCATTAGTGGCATTTGGTAGATACAATTTGCAATGAAAGACGCTAAAATATAATATATTTACTTTATAATACATTATTATACATTAATAATATGATTTTCAATAATACATGCGAAATTACAAACGGTAGTTCGTTTTAGATTCGATCTTATTTTTGCGTAAATTTCTGCAAGTTGTATAAAACTTTATGACGCGTCACTAACTAGGTCGCTCAGCATTTGAATTGGACTGTCAATCGCTCCAGATTCATGCTTAATATTGATAAAGTTTTGACCCTTAAATGGACAATGTTGTTTTTAAACAACATACTAAAAATCACACATAAAATTGACTATCATTTATTTATTTTTAAAATTTTGCGCAATGTAGTTTATTATAAACACTTACATTATTGCAAAAAAAAGTATAGTAAATTCATTTCTAGATATTTTTACTCATTTTTCAAACAGTAATACAAGTTTTTTACACAAATATATTTTTTCAAACGTGAAACGAAAATCGTCTCTTTAAGGGTTAAAAACGAAATTTTCTAAAGCCTGAGGTAAAGAAAAAATGTAAAAGCATTTTTTACTCAATATAATTATTTATTTCTTCATCACTAAGTATCCATCCAATAATGTACATTGATCAATGCCTAACATTGTCGGGATCACAAAGGGTTTTACTAACTTTTTTAGTTTTTTCCAACCACTGGATCGACCAGGACACATTCTTTGATCTGGCCTTTTGATATTGAAACTTTTGGGCAAAATGTGGCCAAGGCGTTGCTAGCTATTTAGTCCATTGGTTCAAATTCCATTGGGTGGTTATAACAAACATATTCGATAAGTTATTTCACAAAAATGTAATTTTTAAACAAAAATTATGATGACAATAAAAAAAATTTAACTCAAGCGAAATGAATAATTGATATACGATGTTAAGAAAAAAAGCAGAACAATTTCGTAACATCTTTTTAGTTTTAAAATCATTCAATCAATTTTGATTAATAAACTTTGGGTTAAATTAGTGCTTGGAATTTTTGCATTCTCATTTCCAAGGTATATGAGACGGCGACCGACATTTTTCATGTTTACCCATGCATAGATTACGTATAGATGAATACTTTTTCAAACGTCGCCGTCCTCGTGTGGTTGAGACGACAAAATTAGATTTGGTCGTTCTACCGCGGAACCCTAAAAATAAGATGTGTGTGCGCCCACGCTTGCAACTTTATGTGATTGTATCTCAATTTGCAACAAAGTTGCAGAGGCCATTTTGCCAAACCAGCTTCGTTAGAACAGCTAGTGAGAAGATAAATGTATCGCCGGGATTACACCAGTCAGCCTGATTGATGCCTTTCTTGTTTTTAACCGTGGTTAAGATGGTCTTGTGTAAGAAATATAAAAAGTTAGAGGAGAAAGAAAGAGCTCTAAATCTAAACGATCATCAAATGCAAAATTGAACACACTAATTTTTTTTCAGTACATAATTATAAGTATAAATTGTAACTATAATACACTAACGTAATCTGCTTTGTATATCTAATTGGTGTTACTATACTAATACTACTACAATAAGTTCATCATTTAAATGAGGATATTCTCTAATTTTGGTTTAATTATTACATGTATTATCAGATGTAACCTAAAATTTAATGTGTCATTTGACTTACGGTACCTATTGATGAAATGCAAATGCTACTTATGTATACCCACTGAGGTATTATTGTTCAAACAGACTTAGGTATAATTTATTATTTGTATTTAAGGTTCTTTAATCTTTAATTTAAATAATTATTGTGTTGCTTTCATTTAATTTAGTTTATTTTTTTTGTTATGTATTTGGACAAAAAATTATTACTTACGCTAGTTATCTAGTTCAATGCTTAAATCTCTTAAAAATTTTACAACAAGACTAAAAGCTTTTTGAAGTATGTCAACCACTCCATAATGACAATACTCTTTGGACAAACTACTAATTGTAGCTACAAAAAGCCTGAATAGTTCGTTTGTAAGCTGCTCAATTTTTCTGCACAAAAACTGGCATGCTTTCAACTACTAGTTATTAATTCATATCAATTCATTCCAGATTTTATTATACATATATAATCCTACCTACCTGTATATACAAGGTGTTGTGGAAATACGTAGCTCAGTCAGAGGTACAATAAAACTTAAGGGTCTTGAATCAATGAAGAAAAATTCGAAACTTCATGTCCTCTCACTCGCTTAACCAAATCAGGTTTGAGCAAGAGAAAGCAAACGTTCAAAGGTTTTCTTTATTAATGCGAGTTATATTTCTCTTAATTTCTTCTACTTGGCCTTCGGGGGGCTTGATAACTATCGGCACACTTAGCTTAAACGAATAAGAAGTTATTCTCTTGGAGACACATAGCAACCAATGCAATTTATATCTTAAATTTCAAAACCTATGTTTTTACGTTTACTGTAACGTTTACTTCTACTTTTACGTTTGCCTTTACGTTAACGTTTACATTGACTTTTAATTAACGATCACGTTCACGATAACGTTTACGTTAACGTTTTAACGTTTACGTTCACGCTACGTTAAATGATGTAAGCTCTTTCTATCGGATTTATTGTGTACCACCAACACGAGTATAACTCGATATAGGTTCGAAGTCCATTATGTTTTGCCCGATTAATTGACCCATAGCGTCATCTAATGCAACCTAAGGCATATAGTGATACTCTTACCATTTTAAACAAAACATTGAGCGTCTGTTATATTTGTTAGTCTATGATACTGCTAAGTAAGGTGCGCACAACATCGCATGCATTTCAAACCCGCCCTATATTATCTCGTATATTTTAGACAAATTATGCGCACCCAGTGGTCTAGTTGTGAATGTCGGCGCCAACATTCTACGCCCACCACCGCCCTTGGCAGCTGGCAGTGATATAACTACTGACTCTGCCTTGCACTAATCTCTTTTATTCTGCATATTTTTTTTTTTCGCTCTTATTTGAATGGAGTAAAGCTGATTATCAAATGAATTGTTTAATATGGCCAAAATGTGTGATATCACGACTAACTCTACTTTGCATTACTTGCGCTTGTCTCTTTTATTCTGCATAGTCGTGCATTTCGCTCTTATGTGAATGGAGTAAAGCTGAAAATCAAATGAATTGTTTAATATGGTCAAAATTGTTTAATATGGCCAAAAGTAGAGTTAGTTATCGCTACTAACTCTACTTTGCATTACTTGCGCTAGTCTCTTTTATTCTGCATATTCGTTTTTCTTTCTCTCTTATGTGATTGGGATAAAGGCGATAATCAAATAAATTGTTTGATACGACCATGAATTTCACAATAGCTTTTAGAATACCGAGATCGACACACCAGAACCTGACGATTAGCTTACAATATACGGGCCTACTTAAACGCAAGTTTGTGACTCCAATACGCTCAAACGGCTGAACAGTTTATCTGTCACTAAGCATCTTTGGCAGCCTTCTTGAGAGCAAGTTATTTCAGACTAGGCATGCTCCATCAGACTGTACAAGCTCAACCTATAACCAGAGTGTCGCTATCTCGAGCCGTTTCGCACCTTGGTTAAATGCCTAGTTTTACTCAACTAGAAACAGTATTTGATGAAATCGAGTATAATAGTGGTAGGATAAACTCTCGAATATAAAACGAACGCTGTATTTTATCCCGTATTAACGCATTATTTAAAGCGCATGACGCCGCGGGTCGCAACTAGTGGATAATAAAGCAGCAGCAAACACTATAAAATAAAATATGCGGGTTCTAACTCAGAAACTGGTTCCAATTCAATTGAAACATTTGACAATGAGGAATGTGGTTTGATACTTTATGCACCTCTACCGGTTTCATGCAAATCTTTGGTGCGCCACGAATTGGAAGTTTAAAACCCACCACTTATCGTAAATTCAAAAGTATGCTAGTCTGAAAGAAACTATCGACGATGTTATCTGGAAAATAAACTTTTTATTTTACAATGGGTTCTCTAATAAAACCTCGTTAGCCAATCTAGAATAAAAAAAAAAACTATGACTCGCTCTATACATACTCGTCATTTTATTGTCTTCTTCTTCTTCTTTTATAGTACACTAGCTGACCCGGCAAACGTTGTTTTGCCTCACTTAGGGGTATGAAAAATAGATAGTGTAGCTTATATGACACGTTCGTAGATTTACCATAGCATTGGGTTTAGGAGTCCATTGAGGACAAACATTGTGACACGAGATAGATATATATAAGCGTAATAATCTTAATATATTTTTAGAGCATTATTAATGTTTTTTTTTTGTAGAATTAGTATAAATATTTTCGAATGCTCTACTACATCACAAGTTTTAGTTTCGTTTCGGTTTCTATGCGTAAATCGATATCATTACTTAATTTTTTTGGCAGAATCAATGAGATTAACTTGTACCGTTAATTTATAGATAAAAGGTTGACCGTAACAAAAACTATAATATATATTCGAAAAAAAAAACATAAATACCAGACATACAAAATGGAACACCTTATTATTTTGCATATTGTCAAGAGTCACTCTACGCCAGTTTTAAACAAACTGCATGTTTGGGCAAGATATACTAAGTTATTAAAAACATCGTATTATTACGAGTAACCCTGTACTACACACTCGTAATCAACTGCGGTATAAATCAAAGATCACGCGACGTCATCCAAGATCGCATTGTCTAATCGAACTGCGAACAATAATCTTATATCAAACAATAATAGCGAAGCTGTATTTCTTTGCAACGTGAAATATAAAATTATTATTGACTATGGTGCCCCACGTTGCTATCTGAGAATTGTAGACTATTAAGAAAAAGCGAGTGTGGCTAAAAGCAAGTGTGGCTAAAAGCGAGTGTGGCTCGGTGGTAATAACGTCATCTTTTCAATCAGACGGCCCCTGGTTCGATCCCGGCCCTACACCAATGACTTGTTTTTCAAGTTATGTGTGGATTTGCACTCGCTTTACGGTGAAGGAAAACATCATGAGGAAACCGGCATATATGAGGACCACAATATCCGAAGACGTGTGTCATCCGCCAACCCGCACTTGGCTAGCGCGGTGGATTATGGCCTATATCTCTCTCCTAGTGAGAGAAGGCCTCGAGTCCCAGCAGTGGGAACATATAGTGGGCTGCTTATGCTAAGACGGGGCGAGCTGAGCGGGCAATGATAATCTGAGGTTCAAAAATAGTTAAAAAAAAAAACTAAAAAACACGCTTATCTGGCCGTTTGAAGTGGGTCAAAATCGCGCCCAAAGAAGTCGGTTACAAACAAACAAAAATACAAAAAAAAATGAAATAATTTTATCAAATTAGTGTATTGTCATCGGTCCTCAATAAATCTACAGTTTGAACGAAATCTGGCCGTTTAAAGTGTTTCAAAATCGCGCCAAAAGAAGTCGGTTACAAACAAACATACAGCTTCACGCTAATAAAAAGCGTGTAAAAAGAGGCCGTAATCGAGACTAGCAAACCGTTGTCAAAGAGTTAAAATAGGGGCTTCGCTCCCATTTGACTCGCAACCACACCGATGGCAACGAGGCAAAGCGAGACCCCTTTCACGCATTTTTGCTCCTTTTCCTCAGTTTCCTTCCTTCCTTCCCCAAATCCTCTAGCTTTTACGCGGTTCAAAACCTCGCTTGGCACATATTTGTCCGCATCACACGCGGTTGAGAATACAGCTTTAGAGACAGATTCACCGACGGCGAAATTGTGTCAGAAACGCTTGACTTGCCTTATAAAAAGGTAGGTTCAATCATAATTATTTAACATTCGAATTTATGGTTTCGAAATTCAATTTAAAACTATCAAACACATACGAAAACAAGACAATAAAATACAAGAACAAGACATAAGGCTTTAGTTTTTACCAAATCATTTGTAGTAGATTTACAAAATTGGATTATCGTTTACCATCAAAATATGATTTATTTATAATTATAAATATCATAAGTCATCTTTATTAAACACATAAGTATAATAAAAATTATACATGTCAAAAACATTTAATGGAAAACCTGGTGCAAAGGTGCCCATAACACTGGCTGCGTTTCCACGCTGAATAGCAATGGCTATCCTCTGCATCAAGTACGTTCGAGAACGGGGATCCCCTGTCCTATCCACTAGTCTTCGCCTAAGTTCTCCTACTAGCCTCCTCGCATCTGCACACCCAACTGCCCATAGTCTCAACAGCGAAAGGAATAAAACCATTAAAATTGTACAACAAGATGTCAGAAGCGAAGTATCTTTTACGGAGACCTTTTAGGTCTTTTCAAACGCAAGCACGTAATGATATATTTTTTTGCGTATGATAGAATGCATTTAAAGAGATGAAACCTTTTTTTTGACATAGCATTAGTATTTCCAAATGTATTTTGGAAGAAGTAGTAGTATGTTGGTAATCTTTCGTGACGAGCACTGAAAATTTGTATACTGATTCTACGAAAAATAATTGTCAGAAAGCCTGAAACATTAGTAATAAAGAAGAATACGTAAATTCCTAATAAAGTACCTAGAAATTGATTAATTAATTTAGCTGTAGATGTTGATAAATTGACTCAAGATTCCAATTAACGTTATGTATATTGAAATAAGGACGTTTACATAATATCTACAATATACATACACACATTCTTTGCTATTATATGTACTTATATGATCTCTCATAACATTAAGCGTATTATGTAGTCTCGGTTTGCTATAAATAATAGGATAAATACAACAAAGCTACTTCCGGAATCAAATAAAAATAATATATGTATTATTTTATGTTCGAGTAAACCAAACAATCTATTTTTCGCGTATTTATCGAATTAGCTAGCTATATATTGAACTCGTAAATACCTTAAAATTTTGAAGTTATATTCTTTTCATAGCGGTAGATCGGGATAAAAAGTAGTTTATGTGTAAAAACTATCTCAATACCAAATTTAATCGAAATTGGCTCAGCCTTTCGAGCGTGAAGACATAACAAACATACACACACAAACTTTCGCATTTATAATATTAGTAGAATAGAATAATAGTATAGTAGAATAATAATATTGTATGATATAAAACATTCTTCTATACCTATTCTATATTTTCATTTGTTTATTTGTTTGTTTGACGTGAATAGGCTCTAAAACGACTACTGGACCGATTAGAATCATTTTTTTACCGTCTCCGAGTAACATAGGTTTTATTTGTTACTCCTTGCTACTCAGATTAATTTAGAGCCGAGACGGGATGCTAGTAAGTTAAATTTACACGAACAAACGGTCACACTTACTTATAAAACATTGAATTTATTGTCCAACGGGTTTATTTCAAGTAATCAATTTAAAAACGTCATTTGCTTAATTGATTTAATTGAAATAGTGTAAAACTATGAGTGTATGAATTTCAATATTTCTTACCCAACAATGTTGAGTATCGTATTCGTTCGCCTGGTAATAACAAGTAATATTTATGTTTAAAAGCATTGGTACAGGCAAATTAGAAGGCAGTCCAGTAGGCTAAGAGTCATTGACGATCATATCAGATTTCTAGGTAGCGTGTCACAGAATATGCAAGAGTTGCACTAATGGTAGCCTGAACTTTTTAGCCAGGGGCGGGCATTCGGACACGGGGGCGGTTTGATGGCCCAGCTTAAGTATATACTTGTCAGTCCTGGTAACGACCTCTTTTGATCTATCCTATAATATAATAATAAGCATAAGCAGCCCACTATACGTTCCCACCGATGGGAATCGAGGCCTTCTCTCACGAGGAGAGAGATATAGTTAGGCCAATTCACCACGCTGACCAAGTGCGGGTTGGCGGATGACACACGCCTTCGGATGTTGTGGTCCTTCAACATGCTGTTTTCTTCACGATGTTTTCCTTCACCGTAAGGTGAGTGCAAACTCTATCTCTTTGTAGTGTCATTGAAGACAATAAACTAGGGTAAGGGAACGTGAAATACATTTCATATTTGTAGTATTATATAATTTATCTACTACACTAATGTTGTAGCATTCTATTTATGTTTCTGTATAATTACTACTGTTATAGCGCAGACAACAAAACACCCAATTTAAGCAATTTCACATGATGGTATAATCCACATCGATATCATAAAATCTCATTAATACATAATATCTCAATAAAAAGCGACCAAAACATCAATAAAACGCGACCAATTAACCTGGCGAGCCTAGCCAAGTTGTATAAAAGTTTGATATTAGGCTGGCTTTTGAAAACAGTTGGGTTATACGTGAAAACTTCATCGAAACTATTCTTACATACACAAAACTCTTTGGTTAGAACTTGGTGTATGTGTTTAGTAGCATTTATTATAAATACACTCTTGTCAGCTTTACTCTTGTTGTTTGATTAATTGCATTAGTGAAGAGAAAGTAGTGAATGCAACTGCATATAACACGGGTATTAAAACACTAGTTACTATTATGAAACTCGCTGCGCTCGTTTCATAAACTCACACTCGTGTTTTAATACCCTTCATTATAATGACAGTTGCATAAACTACTATTATGCTCTGCGTAACGACAATGGTCTAAGATGACATTGAAGTGCTGGTTTTTCGCAACCAACATCTGCTGAGTTGGATCTGGTTACTGTTCGAACTTGTTCTTAGTCCCACAAGTATCTACAACTGCTAAGAGTATACAATTTTCCGTGTCTATTTATTTAAGTGAGACCTGTACAATTATACTTGGTTAGTTTTTTTGGGTTCCGTACCTAAAAGGTAAAAACGGGACCTTATTACCAAGACTCCGCTGTCTATCTGTCTGTCTAAGCTATATCTCAGAAATCGTAATAGCTAAAAACCTGAAACAGTTACTTCTATGATTTTTTATTTATTTCTATTGCCACCATAACAACAAATAATTAAAATGTTATTTTTATCCATCTCAATAACGACAGCAAATAGCCGCTTGAATTATTCACATAGATAACATTTTTAGTTACATTCACTTTCAATTATTCTATTTAAAATATATAAATTTTTTAATGTAATACAGCAAAAATAATCCTTGTCGTTTTTATTCAATGGTACGGAACCTTTCGTTGTTGAATCCAACACGCACTTGACCAAGTACTTAATACGGAAACAAAAAAAAGAAGAGAACGAAGGACGCTTGATCAGATCAACAGAAGGTGGTAAAGGTCACATCGTATTAAGAGCTCAAGTATGTGCCAGAAGATAGAAATTGTTGTTTAAAACTCCACCGACAAGAAATATATAGTTCTTAAATAAAGAGACTGTTACGGAACCATTCTTGTGCGAGACCGAATCGCACTTGGCCGGTTATTTATTCTCCCATGCTGGATATCTGAAAATAGCTCAGGCTTTTAACATCATTATCTGCAGTTACAATCCTATGTAGACATGTAAAGGCGTCCCCTCAATAATGCAATTTGCCTCGCCATTGTACTATTCATTTCTTCAAACCGACGCTTTGTCGAGCTTAGCGTAAAATTTTAAAATTACCATAATATCAATGATAAACACAAAATCTATGATAGGACTAAGAACACATTTTTTTAATTAAAAGGTTACTCTGTTTGTTCAAACCTGAATAATTTGGTCTTAGATTTATATTAATTATCATGTTATACATTTATCTCTCGTAGATTTTTTTTTACGCTTGATAGGTATGCGTTTGACTACAGCTTGCTTGGTGTTAAGCTGCGCTGTAGTATACGGTGTGGCACGCTTACCTAGAAGATACCTATTAACTCTACTTTTGAAGACCCCCGGATGATGCCTTTCAAGGAAACAGAGACTCAGGTAAAGAGTTCCAAGCTTCGCTGTGCTCACAATAAAGGTTGACGCAAAGCGTTTTGTACGAAAGTTTGGAACTTCAACTCTGCTTTTATGGTTTAGTACCAAAGTGTACCAACCCTATTACTCTACTGTCTGTCTGTTTGTCCATCACCACGAAATATATCGTGAACCGTGACAGCTAAACTACCTACTGAGGTTTTACTACTTACGCTAGTATTATACTCGTAGATCAACGAGCTAAACAGTTAAAACTCAGGTGATGTATTTGTGTTGACCCTTGTGTTGGCAAAGGCAAAGTATTTTATACAGAAAGATATTTTTTTTGTATTTTAGGTTTGGCCACTTAGCTCATACGATATTATAGTAATAATTTATCTTTGGACATATTTATTGATTTTCTAGAAGTCAAAACATTGATTGTTATTAAACAAAATATATGTGTGAATGTACGAGTATGTGTGTTTGTATGTATGTATGTGTGTGTATATATGTGTGTATGTGTAAAACATATTAAAGATACGACCCTCATACAGCAAACGTGGTTTCACAGTGGTATTTAGATATTATCTGTACTTTAGGTGCACTAGTTCGAAATGCAATTATCCGGTTATTTCAGCTTACATATGCAAGTCTCTGTCAAAAGTACTTTCTAATAATAACTACTTATAAACATTACGAAGTGTACAGCTAGCTTTATAATGCCCAGCATTGACCAGACCTTATGACCTCCCTGTACGACTTGACACAACATTCTTGCCCTAAATAAGAGCTCGGAGTCAATTGCAACTCAGTATGCCAATCGCTATTTGTAACCGGACACTGGCCAGCCCAGATTTTAACTATTAAATGGAAAATATGTGAAATAGTTCCAAGCTTTGACTAATTGTACAATTTGTTACAAATTTATAGTTAGGAGACCTGCGGACGGAGAGTATTTAGTGGAGTACATTTATCTTGCTATCCAGATAGGGAACGAAGCAAGATTTTTTTAAGAATGGCTTGAAATCTCTTGATTCTTAGATCATACAAAGAAAAAGACCAATTTTATGCAGAGGATTGGGAGATCCAGGGGGATATAGGACGGGGGATCCCCGTTCTCGATCGTACTAGGTGCACAGGATAGCCATTGTTATTCAGCGTGGAAACGCAGACAGTGTTATGGGCACCTTTGCACCAGGTACGGTCATGGGCGGGTTTTCCTAACATTAAATGTTTTTGACATGTATAATTTTTACTATATTCTTTATTTCAATTTTATGCAGTGAGCAAATATGAATGTGAAACTCAAGCGATTTCTTAACTTACGAGTATGTATATGCAATGGTATAACTTGCGTCAAGACATTTTGAGGCTTTCGAAATATTCTACAAAAATTAAATAGCATAACTATTTAAAAAATGCATGTCCTCGAGCTTGAATAATGAATGCGAAAGAAAAAAAGACAGAAGAAAAAGTTTCAAATGTTTTCTTTTTAGACGTTAGAAGATTGACGTATGACCAATTTAGACAGAATTGGGCGACTACAGGAAAACTGTGTTTAGGCAAACTAAGATGAGTTTTTAGTATATCTACTAAGTAGCCAAAAGGACAGCTTATTAATAAACATCTTTGTCTTACTATTTTACGGGATTATAGTTATGTCTGACTGATATTATAAATTGAGATACTTCAGAATACTGTACTGTGCTTTCTACTACAGTGTTAACTCCATTTAACGTCACTCGATTTAACGGCAAACTCCCTAAAGCGTCAAACTCAATTGGCTTTAGTTGGTTTAGCTTGTATTTCATACAATGATATCTATATTCTCTCCATTTAACGACCACTCTCTATAATGCCATAAAATGCACAGTACCATCAGTGTCGTTACATAGAGTTTACACTGTATTTTTCGTTTAGTGTTTTATTTAATTTTTTACGTAGGAAGCTTATTTCAATTCTTATTCGTCTCGCTGTCTGAATACAAACTATTCAAAGGCAAAAGTACGTTGTACATCTTTCCTCCATATTTATAACTACGTGACGAGAATCTGATGAAAATGCAACATCTTTAAGGCGATGGCTTAAGAGAAAATCTTGTATTTACAGTGATACATATTATTTTATTTATTAGTCATAACTTATTGTCCGTCTAAAGAGCAAACCTTAAGAATGTTTTGGTAATCAAATTCAATTCGTATGAAAACAAACAATGGTGTAGAATATTTATTAATTAAAATTTGTAAGTTTATTGAATTTAATGTAACTAATATGTTTAAGTATTGAGTAATAATTGTTGTATGACTTGCTTTTAACGTTATGTTATTTATGGTTAATAAAGTTCTGTATTTCTGTATAATAGTTGAAACAAATAAAATATGTTTAAGCAATTTTTTTCTACTTCATACGCAACTTTGGTAACAACTAAACTAGGCATTTGTCACTTGATAGTCTTAGTACAAGCTAAGTCCAAGAGGTTTTTGGGCGTCTCGAAATATCTCGACAGCAGAGATTGGCCACTTAGCTTATACGAGGAAGTAGAAGATTGATTGTCAAAATTGGTATAAATATTCTGAGAGGGTCATTCGTTAGACGGTCTATAAGTTATTTTATCACTTTAATGGTATATAATATGATTTATATCGATAAAACTATAAATTCAAAATTTACCCATATTGTTTGCCTTAAATATACGTGGGAGTTTCCTCATAAGACTCGCCTACGGAGCTTCAAGCATAGATATGCATAATTGTATCCAAACAGATCTATTCGTAGATGAATTAGAAATCTCGAATGCTGAATAAATATTCAAGAGACTTGCTAGTATAAAGAGTAAATGGCCAATTTCGCTCTTTTATTGTCTGTTTGGATAAATGTTGGTTCTTTTAATTAGGGTAGTGGTTCTTACAAAAAGGGAATACATATATAACAGCACTATTTACTGGATGAGTTTAACAGTTTTCGACCAAGCAATTCAATATTATTACAATATTTTCTGAATATGAATAAAATTATACAAATAATTGTTCAGATATGTATGTAGTTTTAAAGTTTCAGTAAATGAAATGAAACAATTTGATTTGCCACAGGTAGTATATAAGTATGGTAAATTTGGTGAAGGCAATATGACTAAAGCTACTTTCGTCGAGTATTTCTTATTTATTAAAGTTAAATATATAAATAATTATATTTTACAGGACTTAAGAGTATTTACAAAGCTTATAAAAGACGAAAATTTAGTAAACTAAAAAAATAAAGCTACTTTTGTACTTATTCACGTCGACAACATATCTAACTGACCTGTGACAGTTAAAAATAATGTCGAATTTATTCAGTTGTTAACTAATAATCTCACTCCAAATTGCCCTGATAAAATGAATGAATAAAAATAAAAGAAAAACGAGACAAAACAAAAGTAATACTAAAACCATTATGGTTGAGTAGTTCGTTATATCCTTGTGATCGTTATAATAATACGAGATCATCGTTAACTCCACGTTTAAGGTGCCAACGTAAATGTCAATTCGCAGTGTTTATAGTCAAAGAGATGTGGAGCATAGTGAGAAAGATTCTTTAATGCCTTATCCTGCAAGCAATTCAAACTCAGGCGAGATATTATTCTACTTACACATCAAAAATAATATAAAGTGTTCAAAATAATATATTTTGGTAAATAGGGTTGAACATAATTTAAATATGAAGATAGCAGGTACGTATAAAGCCTTAGTACATAAAAAGTAATTTTAAATATTGATTTTCCTTTATGACAACAACAGCAAAGATATTTGTTTTTTTTCTCTTAGCTCAATTAGTATTTACTAAATTTTATTTTAATGTTTTACTTTCATCGCGCAACATAACGGTTCAGCAGAGAACTGACTGTATAACCAGTCCGACACTCAATAAAAAAATACCAAAAAGTTAGTAGAAATTGCAGCAGCTCTTTGCCTACAATCGTTTAAGCTTAAAACATAAATGCCAGCACCTTCTGTGAAATACGCTGGAGCGAAATGCATTCTTGCCGACTTTATATTGCATGCAATCACCTGGGAATGCAAATATAAAACAAATTCCTAAGATAGGTATTTTAATCTAGCTTCTAAATGGTCTTCCTGTAATTAAATGTCCTGACTTTTATTTTGATATTGGCATATACGGTGGGGCATTTCACTAGTGCTTGACTGGCTAACAACCAGAAAAATCTGGTACCTAACACTTAAAAACCACCTTTCTCCTAATATCGAAAACTACACTGCACAAACGGTGTTCCTACGACCATAGACAAAATATACTTTTTGTCTATGCTACGACCTATGACATAAGTCAATTCTAAAGTAGTCGTAACAAGGTGTCAGATAATAAAATTTTAACAACTTGACCGCTAAAAATCCGACGTTAGCCATAAAATGTATGACTCATGTACTTCTGTCGAGTGTAATATAACTTTTTGTAATAGATCTCTTTACTTTTTACACAGTATATTTAGGCATTTGACTAGAAGGGCGCGTAACCACTCGACCAAGCGACAGTCTGGCCTAAGGTGGAGCATGCTTGGTCTAGAATAAGTGGCTCTCAATAAGACTACTGGAACACAACGTTAGGTGACAGATTTTTCAACCCTCAACCCTCAAGTTCAAAAATCTGTACCTAGATGTACTGTGTAAAAAAATCTCTTAAAAAGATCTATTACAAAATTTTATATTACACTCGGCAGAAGTATATGAGTCATAAATTTTATGGTTAACGTCGGAAGGATTCCAGCAAGGAGTTCCACAGTTTGGTCGACATAACTTTGGGCATTTACTGCACCCCAAGTCTGGATAATAGCCATTGGCAATTGATGCCACTGACAAGAAGACCTCTGACCACCATGAGAATGGTTACTTTTGTGTCAGTTGAGACTACGAGTAGAGGTCATTCTTTTTGTCAGTGGAATCTATTTCCAATTATTTTGGAAAGGTTTTTTTCCAGACTCGGGGTGCTGGTCATATGTCTGTTTCATCTTCTGTCAATATCTGCAGTCTTATAACCTTTTGCTACATCGTACTGGTGGTCCGCCGGCTGGACGTTCTATAGTAATAATAAGTATCTATTGATATTATATTACTAGAGTTAGTAGAGAAAATTGTCATTTTGATTAATATCATATACTATTGTAATGATATTACTAGAATATAATTGAAAATTGACGTGGATACATATCATTATACTTTTGTAATGATATCATATTATTTGACTTGTAACTTTGGTGTTATCAATAAATGATTTGTATTTGTATTTGTGAGGCTGAAGAATTACTCACTATATGATAAATTCAGAGGACCGAGAGTGGCCAGAGAAAATCTGTATAAAAAACCTCTTAAAAAATATGAACAATTACGTTTCGTTTACATTCGGCTACAATTACTTTCAAACACAGACTTGAATGAGAGAATTCTCAAGAACTTTTCGCAAAATACTAGACAAAAGACGACGCGATGTTAGAATATAAAAATCTAATCTCGAATCTGTTGTAAATCAAACTGACCTGGACATTTTAATGTCCAGTCTAGAAGCCTGTTTAGTTTATTTCGCGTATGTTTATTTTTGTTCTTTTTATTACAATTTATGGGTTAGTCAACTGTCTGACCTCGCGAAGTGAAAATGTAATAACTAAGTTTGTATATACTAAGTGACTGGTCTAGTGACAAACTACCAAAAGCTTGAATCTGTAGTCTATTATTTTGCCTAAGATGCAACCAGTTTGCAAAGCTAGTCAAGAATGAAACTTAAATTAAAACTGATCTCAGATTGATCTATTTTGTTAAGTAAGTTTGTGGTAGAGAGGGAAACGAAATAGAAGTAGAATATTTAGAACATAGTAATGATAATAATGACAATGAAATTATGAAATAAAGTTTCGATAGCTCTGTTGTACAAAAATATTATTTTTGTAAATTTCGGAATACGTTTTATCTCAATTGAACAAACAAACTTGAAACTTAGAAGTTAAAAGTAAAGAGTTTATTCACAAGCCTCATATTGGCTATAGCGTATCAAGGAGGTTTAGTCTTACAATGAGAGGTCCAAAACTCCTGAGAGGTTCTTTGCTATCTACAGGTTCTTTGAAACAAAATGTGCCCACGTTTGGAAAAAAATCGTGGTAGTTGTAGTGTCATTCAACACAACACACAAGGGTAATGTAGAATACGTTGCATATCTGTAGTGTATGTGGCGTATATTGAATGACATTAATTTACTACCAATCCGCCACAGATTAAACAGCACAAATCACGACCTTACCCCATTGTTTAACTTAGCAGATCAGCTAGCCAACCGCTGCCAATAACTTAGCAGTCGCTAGTCGTGGGCTAGTCAATCTCACCGCTCTTAGCTATAAATAAACCGAGCTAACCGTTCGCCATAAAATCGGTATCCGAACGAGCTTTGATGCATTGTGGCCATCTTTATGTACTCCGCGTTTCTAAACGCGACCCCGGGGTCAGATTAAGGCTCGCTACAGACAGAGCGTCTTTTCATTCTTTTTAGGGTCCTTTACACTATCAGGTAACCTTATAGGTTTCTTTTGTATTACTTTTTTGAAGTTGCAGCCATTTTACATACTAACAAATGTTAATATCAAATTCATAGGCCGTTTTAAAAGACTTTTGACCCTTAAATGGACAATGTTGTTTTTGAACAACATGCTAAAAATCACACACAAAATTGACCTACATTGATTTATTTTTTAAATTTTGCGAAACACTCAAGTTATTGCAAAAAAGTATAGTAAATTAATGTCTAGATTTTTTTACTAACTTTTCCTAGTAATACATGCACATACACACAAATATATTTTTTTAAAACATGAAATAAAAATCGTCCATTTAAGGGTTAAACATAGATGGGTAATAGTTTAAAATATGTTGTGTACTTCCACTTTGATGTGTATCGCAGATATATTACGGATTTTGTGCAAAAAAACATCTGAATAATTAAAAGGTGAATATCTTTCCAGCGTTTAAAACGCTACGTCTATAAGTCACCTACCATTCCTGGTGGTTCACCATGCCTCAATCGCCTGTTCTCCTATTTAGGTTTGTATTACACAGAATAGCAAGTGGCTGTTAATACTGAAATACTCTTACTTTGAAATACGTCTCTCTAGGTAAGGACATAATCCATAGAGGAAGTCGTAAAGGTTTGTGTAATAAATTAAGATTAGATTGTAAAGTTTCTATAGTTAGTAAAGTGCCTAAACGCTTTGAGATTAGCTAAACTCTTTGAATAGAAAATTATCTTTCTACGCATACTAAGTTTCTGATAAAAATTGACTAAATTCTTTGAGATTGGACTAAGATTCAAATATTATAGATTTCGCAAAGCCACTAATTAAGCGTTTTTGGTGGTTAGGCATTTTCTATTGCTTGCCTGGCTGTCAGATCTCGAGTTGAAAAACCTGCCGACAAACACCTAAAAGTATATTCCAGAAACCTCTATTTTGTGCGATTTTTTTGCTTATATTTTTGCTATTTTATGCCTCTATGATGAGCCAGTTATTCCAGACTAGCCATACTCCAGTTTCGGCCGGATTGGCACTAATTCGTGTGGTTACGTGCCATGCTGGTCAAATGCATATCTATAAAGAGTAAAAAAATTGTAGCCACACGCTCAAGCAATCTTTTTAGAATATACTTACTTCGTTTTTTTTTCAAACAGCCTATCAACCCAAGTCACAAAACCTGTCTTCTCTGTATAACATAATTATTTATGTAAAAGATAGCCAAACATTAAATGCACGTAGCCTAGTAATAAGCAGACATTAAGGGGCCCTTATTGGCACCGCCTTTGCTTCTGGCCATTCTGACTCGATATTGGGAAAACGTATTAAAAAGATTAAAAAGTAATATTATTTTCGTTTTAAATTGCACTGGGATTGCCGCGGGAAAGTCGTGGTAGAACGCAAGGGTGACTAAAATGACTCGCATATACGTATAAATATTCATATTCCTCTTATTAATATTCATACAGTCAATAAAGAAGGACTAAAAGTTTTTGTTGTAATTAATATAACTAATTATAAAATAAATTTCAAATGATTTTTTTGTCTGTGACAGTGCCGAAATAATTAATAAAAAAAACAAATAACTTACTAATATATAAAAATTTTAACGTTCCTGTTTTGTCCCTGTTCTTCTCTGTATTTTCGGTTACAATTCACGAGAGTAAAGAAATAAAGAATTATTGAAGTGAGTTAAAAGTGTTAAAAGATTTACTATACTGAAAAAAGGTTTTGTTTTTATCAAAGGCCGTCTGTAATCTTGAGATAAAGATAAAGATTTTTATTGCTTCTTGGGTATGAGCACGGATTACACAAACAAAACAAAAGTATAGGTACTTATATTTAAGCTTTTGTGCTGGATCATTGCGCCTCGCTGTAGGTTTTTGAGAACCTGTGTCGCAAGGCATCTGTATGTATATTTACAATATGCCGATATTTATTATTAGGTACGTGGATAGGCGCTCAGCTAGATTGTAGATTATAGGTAAAATGTTCAAGTCATATAAGCTTGCATGTTTTACAATGACACATTGTCGGTTCTCCGAAATGAGAAAAGTATCATGCGAGGAATACATAGTAGGAAAAGTTTATGTGGACAGTTACCAAATTGTTGGTTATTTCCGAAATAAGGACATTTCTAAGTTTATGTTCACATTAGCTACGCCCTGCGGTGCCTACCGTATTAATCTGAGATAAAAAGTAGCTTTATTGAATCAAAGTTCATATCGAATTTCATCGAAATCAGTTCAACCATTCGAGCGTGGCAAAGTAACAAATTTACATACTTACACGCTAACATTTAATAACTTTAATATGAAGTAGGAATATATGTTTTTTGTGATTAACATATTTTGATAACTGTCTATCTATATTATCAATATTATAAAGAGGAAAAGATTGTTTGTTTGTTTGACGCGAATAGGATCCGAAACTACTGGACCGATTTGAAAAATTCTTTCAACGTCTGGAAGCTACATTATCCCCGAGTAACATATAGGCTATGTTTTGTTTCTCTTTACAACTTGAATTATTTTATAGCCCATACGAAGCCGGGAACGGCTGCTAGTAAGTAATATATTTATTTAATTTCACTACTTATTTATATTTAGTGGACTAGATTTAATTATAATGCTAGAATAATATACAGAAAAATATATGCTTACATATAATATTTTATATAACGTTAAAATAATAAAATTCAAATTACAATGAAAAAAAAAAACAAAAAAAAGAGTCAGGACAGCCCGCCATCGACCGTGCCCGGCACAAAGGTACGCCTATAACGCTGGCCGCGTTTCTACGCTGAATAGCGATGGCAAATTTCAAATGCTAAACTCATGTAAGATTTTTATTGCGCATATTCAAACCTTTGGGTACAATTTATAATGTAACTAGCTGACCCGGCAAACGTTGTTTTGCCTCACTTAGGGGTATGAAAAATAGATTGTGCAGCTTATATGACACGTTCGTAGATTTACCATAACAGCGCCATCTATTGATTACTTACTCAACCCAGTCGAAAGGTATCGACATCTTAGAATCATTTGGAGTTAACAGATAATAGTGACTGTCAAATAATAACAGAAAATAATTAGCAATAAAATAAAATTGCGACTATAATTTGAGATTTAAACTATCCTATCTCTCAAGTTGGATCGAACTGCACATGGTGTGCGAATTTTATTATAATCGGTTAAGTGGTTTAGGAGTCCATTTAGGACAAACATTGTGACACGAAATTTATATATATTAAGATAAGATGTGTGTACGTAAACATTTTATAATGTATATAAAAAAATACATTCTATCCCTCTTATCCCATCGTTACTGACCATTTATGTCAGTTCAGACACATTAAATTCCAATAATATAGCTCGTGTTGTAAACTAGTTTTATCAGAGTAAAGTATCTCAAAATTTTACAACCGCATTACTTGTTAGCTGTGTCGCAAATATCTGAAGTTAATTACGTCGTTGAAAGCGCCATTTTAGGACTCTTGCTTAGGGCTACCACAAATTACCTTTTCACTCATATGGCAACTAGAAAAATGTTACTGACAATTTGTGAAAGTGACTTTAATACCTTTATAAAAGTTATTCGCAATGCAATGGAACGTGGAACGCAGTTATTTAATCAATTTGCAGAGATTTGAAATAAAAAGTTGTTAATATATAACTTTCTAACTATATGTTGGTACTTCAATTACCCACAAAAATGTTTGGTACAGTTGTAGGAATGAAATATGCTGTGATAACCCCACCTAATAGGAAAAAGTGGTGAGAATCATATTTTAGTACATATCAAATTCTAATTCAGATTTAAGTACATACTTGTGACATGATAATATGTCAAAGATATCCGAATACCTAAGATTTTTTTAGAGAGAGAAAAACAGAGATGTAAGTTTGTTCTTAACAGTTGTGGACAACCAAATAACTTTACTGATAAGTAATGAAATCGGCCATAACTAACTAGATAATTTTACTCTTACAGCTTAGTTCTTTTCACAAGAATTACCAAAAAATAGGCCTTAAATATCTTAATCAGATGAGTTATGATACGTCCCTAGATAAACACACATTTGGCTATTTAGACCCATACTAAACCATACCATACCCATACTAAAAATATATATAATTATTATGGTTGCTAACACATCTGATAAACTATACAATCAGAAACAAATACTTTATATCGGTATTTATTTAACATCCACACCGACATCCAACAAATTTAGTTCATCACAAATATGTTGGCCGTGCCGCAAATCGATCCCGGGACCCTCTGGTTGTCAGTCCGGCATAGTGACCATTACGTCAACGAGGTCCTCAAACTTTTACTTACATTATGTTTAAATAATATAAAAAAAAAAACATTTATTCAACTGCACATATTTACGAGTAAATAGTTTATCATCTTTACCTTTCAATATTACAATATTGGATGATTTGT
Source organism: Mellilla xanthometata (assembly GCA_035578125.1). Lineage (NCBI taxonomy): Eukaryota > Metazoa > Arthropoda > Insecta > Lepidoptera > Geometridae > Mellilla > Mellilla xanthometata. The sequence goes on from JAPUBQ010000026.1 coordinate 7,476,062, forward strand.
AATTTTACTCGTACTTATGATTACTCGAAACTGTATGGAAGATTTTACCCGTACAAGTATTAATTACTCAACCGGTATTATCCATTAAAACCGCAAGACATGCTCAACCTAGCATAAGATGCAGATTCTAGTAGGTACCTACGATAATGGTAGATCACGATCTTCCTTTTTACCAAGTGATCCAACTAGCCTGTGTTTATGCACTATGAATATTATTTACGCATTAAAGCTCTGTGCTTAAGGTTTAATAAAGACATTAGCTGTTCTTAGAAATAGAAAAGAAAATATTCATAGTGTCATATTACTTGTTTCGTCATAGTAACAGGGATAACCACGAAATATATTTGTAAAGAAAAATAACGATAATAATTATAACAATCATGTATGAGCTAAGTAATCTAGCTTTGGTGTCGAGAGTTTTTAAGCTACCTAAGACTTGACTTAAGTAATGACTGCTTGTACTAAGACTAACGGACGGGACCTACAAATTCACGCGAATCCGATCCAGCTTATAAAAAGACATTCCTTTGCATCCATCCAAAACTATCTGCATAAACGTGGCTTATCTTTGGTGATCGTTTCAGATTTTCAATCCTTATAGATAGCTGAGCTACAGGCACTACTACATATTACTTACGAAAAATAATTAAAAAGTAAGGTACTTTTTTCCGCATTTTGTTAAAATTATAGCTCTAGGTCTAAACTACTAATAACCTTGTTTATTTTTAGAAATTCCCAAAAAAAAACTTCTGTATCATAAATTTAGTTGCTAGTCAAAAAACTTTTTTCAAATCTCCAAAAGTCTTAAAGCATGTATTTTTAGTATTTAACCCTGGTGGGGTTGTTTTGCACCTTGTTTAATAACGTATCCAAATCACTGAACAAAGGAATCAATATTTAAGATCTGGGCTCTTCTGTTAAGTCTTCTTCTTGTCTGTTAAGTTTTTTTTTTTCAGATACTATTTAAATCCTTGACCTCCTTTTACAACATGACTTCCGTCTCCTCCTTAATTTGGTCTACAAATGTAAATTGAAATAGTATATTTATAAATAAACTTGACCCACCGGAAGTCGGGCCGATCCTTCAGTAAATAAAAATATTATTACGAGCCTTGTTGCAAGAAGTACAAAAGGCTTGGAAGCTATTTAGGTCAACATAATGACGTCAAACGGTCAAATTTCCTACCGCAGGAAATTAACTGAGGAATATAACAAGGCAATATTGGTCATTTACCCTTGACGGTTTCCGTTTGCTGCCAGGATCAGATAATAAGAAATGTAATACAAGTCCTAAACATAACTATCCTGGAGCGTTTCAGATTGTACGTCTTATTATATATTAAGTGATAAGTTATATCGTCCGTGAACTTCTGAGATCTCCTATCTGATTATACGCACATTTAACTTATTGACTCAGGCGTTACTTTGCGGAAATCCATTGTAAATAGATGACAAAATTAAATACTGCAAAATTAAATACTCTTCGAACGACAAGTCGAGAGTCTCTCGACTTGTCGTTCGAAGAGTCAGCATCTCCTGATGATGCCTTGTGGTTAGGCGAAACACGTGTTGAGTTAAGAATTTCCGAATTGTGATACGTAACGTTAATCTTTTAATCTTAGTTAATTAATCGCAGTTAATTTTTCCTTTACTTGTCTTAATTTGGATTTTGGATCACAGTGGAAGTACACTAAATATTAAATTTTGTCATCTATTTATACGCACATTTTACAAGCGGAACAATAAACTGATTTATTTAGCCACCGTGAAAACTATTGAAAAAAAAAATAAAACACTTGGTAATTTTTTTAATGCTTTTACTACTAATGTTGCAAAATAGCTATTATTTTGAGCTTTTCTTTATTGCACGGAAGTTAGGAGTTTTAAGTTTTCAAATTCTCAAATGTAAGTTAGGAGGTGTCAGAAGTTTACGGACGATATTACATTTAAAGCGATGATAGCTTAGTCGAACGTGCGGCTGCGTTACGTGTCAAAGGTCATGGGTTCAAAACCCACGTGGGTAATGGGGGTGTAGCAAAACACCATGAAGAGACCATAACTTGTTGGTAGGGCATTTTCTAGTGCTCGCCTATCTAGCAACAACACTCAAATTTATAAATTTGTCGTCAAGCACCTAACTGTTAGTTCTGGTACCCTCTTCCAAACTAGGCATGCTCCACCTTAGACCAGAGTGTTGCTAATCTTTTGGGCTAGCTATAATGAGTAGTATAATGAACAGACTGTACATTTCAAGGCTTTAATTTTACTTTAAACGTGTAACGTTTTTTAGCTCTTATTGATAGGACTAACTCCAGAATTCAAATACTTAACTAAAGTGTAATAAAAGTAATAGTACCTACTATACATACTTCAGTATAGCTTAATTTTTTAAGAAGGCCCTCCACATAATCTTCATTCAAATAAAATACATTTTTTTTTTCAACATTTCAGACAGTTGGTTAGCCCCATACTAAACCAATTGTAGTAAAATGAATTGTTTTAAATTATAGCGTTTAGAATCAGCGAAATCAATTCTGTAAGAATTAACGTCTACATTCGAAGATTCCATAAACCCTCACAATTTTCACAACTTCCCCATCCTATAAGCAAGCCAGGCTTTGCGTAGGCTTACTAATAATGAGATAAATTACCAGATAAATTTCATACGAGGCTCACGAATAGTGAATCATTAGTTAGGCGGTTAACCTTTGGATGCGTAATATTTACTGTAAATATTTTAACGCGGAATATGTATATTATGATACATAGTTCCTATGTGTAGGTGGTCATGTTTTCCGTAATACTGTAATTGATTAATTATAATCCTAAACATGGCAACACAAATTCTAACCGACAATGAAAAATCGCCACTCAGTGTTTGTTTAGTTAATTTGGTAATGATACCTTATTAGTTTCTCTGTTTTAATTAATAACTTTTAGCAAAGGTATTATTAAGTGATGGTTATACTTATATCTTATACAATGAACAGTGAGATGTTGCCCCGCATAACAGGATCCAGAGATATTTAGCGTGGGGTGCAGTGCGTACTTCTAATGTACAGTGTAAACTCCATGTAAAGTCACTCGATTTAACGACAAACTCTCTAAAGTATCGAAATTAATTGGCTTAGCTTGTATTCCATACAATGATACATTTAGTTGGTTTAGCTTGTATTCCATACAATGATACATTCTCTCCATTTAACGGCCACTCTCTATAACCCCAAAAAATGCACCGTCCCTTCAGTGTCGTTATATAGAGTTTACACTGTATAAGGTACTCGTAACCTTTGTTGTAAGTGACTTAGTTTGTAGTAATTTACCTACTTCGTTCAGACTAAGATACTTTCTGTTTCTTAATTTAGGAGATTAATTAAAATGTTAGTCAACCTGATCAATGTGTATAAAAAAGAAATCAGGAAAATACAACAATTTTGATACTCGTACAATTGGGCAACGGTCGATGTAGGTAGATAGTTTTTGCATGGATGACCATTCAAAATACTGTAATATATTAAGATATTCCGGGTCTGATGACACTGATGATTTAAATTGTAGATCCTGGCTGATGTAAGCAAGCCTTCCTTAAGGATTTTGACCACAGAATAATAACTTGTACTTCGTATTTTGACATGTCTTGAAAACTCTTGACACCTGAACCTAACCACTAAACTCAAGAAGAGAAGATCTTTACTACTTTACTAATGATATAAGGGCAAAAGTTTGTTTGTGGTTGTTATTCCTTCACGCAAAATGGCTTTACCGATTTTAAGGACATTTGGTATGGAATTTAGGCCCTGACACATAGGCTACATTTGATCCCGGAAAACGCGGGCAACACTGCGGAGCACAGCTAGTTGTATAAAAACAGTGAGATCATAACAAACGTGATTTACACCCGCAATGAAAGCAAATATTGTAGGTACAGCAAAGTTTCCCAAAGCGTCGAGCACGCTCCATCTATCCGCCGATTGGGATTTCGTGACGCATCCTATCTGATGCCAGCACAATGTTCAGATAAATCAAGATGGCTAATCAATACAACAAGATCAAAACAGCTCGCTGTTCCCACGAAATCGAGATATATAATAGGTAGGTTGTAATAGCGAAAACTGTAGGGCTCATACGGACAACGTCCGGTTCGCTTGTGGTTTTATTTACACGCTTTGCAACAAATAGGTACACCGTTTCAGACTTACAGATCAATTTAAATTTCAATATATCTGTATTAATAAGTAATTACAAAAATAATCGCATGGACCTAATGTACATTGATTTAACCTAGTAGTACAGTAAAATGAATACATTATATTACTCGTATTCTTAAGTAAATTATACTTTTACAGGACTGTTAGCCGGAATGTAAATAACGCATTGGATTACTTTTCGTACAGAACATATTTAGCTGGTATTGAAATAATTTAATTTTTGAAAAGAAAAGAGACTCACAGATGCACTAACCAATTAATTTACTTTTGAACCTGTACTTTGTATCAATATTAGAATTATCAAATGTTAAGTGACTAGCCGAATCTAAACTCAAATATAAATTACACAAGCTGTGCCCTGCGGTGTTACCCGCGTAAATCCGGGATAAAAATAAGTTAATCAAAAAGAAATAAAAAGTAGTAATCTTCAAAATAAATCTTATTAAAATCTGTCCATCCGTTGGAGCGTGAAGGAGTAACAAAGATTTTGAAGTTATTTGCGTATCCCACGGAAGTCACATTTGTTTTTGGGATAAAATGAGTTAATCGAAGGTCTAAACTATATCCATGCCAAATTTCATCAAAATTCAGCGGTTTGAGCCAAACGAGCGTGAAGAAGTAACAAACATACACACACACACACACACAAACTTTACTTTACACGATACATATAAATGTGTCCCATAACTAATAAAAAAAAATACCTGCATAATAAAAAACTTGACCATTCCTACATTTTGACTAAACTACAACATTTCGATGGGCATAATAAATCTCAAAGCCATTAGAAAGAATTTATTGAAACCGACTTTACATATCAAAGGCATATCTAGAGCAATGCTGTGATAATAATTCCAGAGCAGAGGAAGTCATTAAAGCATAAGCGAAACCTATCGAAGTTTATCTACGAGTTTAAACAGACATGTCGAACAAGGTTGGGCCGTTAGAAATCGGATGGGACATAGATTATAGCTAGTTTTATTGTAACGCTTATGGCTGTATCATATAGGTAGGTAGATAATTTATTAATGGGCTATTTCTTAGACATTTTTTTTGTTTCTTCAATACTTATAAACAAAAAAAACGTAGCTCTGACCATAGCATTACAGACATTAGAGGCCCTGCACCAATAACTTGTTTTTTCAAGTTACGTATAAATTTGTCCTCAATTTACGGTGAAGGAAAACATCGTGACGAAACCGATATGTTTGAAGACTACAATATGCGAAAACGTAAGTCTTCCACCAACCCGCACTTGGCCAGCGTGGTGGGTTCTGGTCTATTCTCTCTTCTCAAGGAACGCCTCGAATCCCAGTGGGAACGTATAGTGGGCTGCTTATACTTATGCTAAATACAATAAATTTATTGATATATAATGAATACACTAAAATTAAAATTTACAAAAAAATCTACACAATAATTAAAAATTTAAAAACCTTACAAATAGTAAATTAAACCTAAGTCAGTGTCCGCGGGTAAGGCGCCTTAAATTGTAGTATCCCGTAACATACAATTTATAATAGAAATTGAAAAACTTTCAATGATACGTCAAAGTGTTGAAGTTTAAATTATTCGTGTAGTCGTGGCGTCAAAAGTGCTAATTTCTAATCAATGCAACTGCAAATAGACCTAGCTAGACCAGAGCTAATCAGAAGAAAGTAAGACTTCCACTTCGACACATTTACACAGATAGATTACTAGTTTTTACTAAGTTAGTTATAGTTATCACTAAGAAAGTACTACAGAAACTAAGCAACGCTTGACTGTATTATGTATGTGTTTTTGCATCGCATTTAGTATATGTATAATATACTAACTAGCAGATTGTCCAGGCTTCGCGCGGGCTATAAATAATATATAATATTTATAATCTTATATATCAAATTTTTCATGTCACAATGTTAGCTGCCATACTCCTCCGAAACGGCTTGACTGATTTTACCAAATTTTAGTTTACTAAGAGTTAAAGAAAAACTACTGATTCTGTTTATTTACATAATATGTACCTTATTTCAATCAGAATAGTTACAGTTACCTAAAAATGTCTTGTAGTAATCTAATACAGGCCCCTTCCACTACAGGACCAGTAGGAGGTCAGCTTTATATCATCCATTCCTTGTGGAGATTCCAAAAATCCGTACGCAACGATTTGGCTCCACATTCATAATGCGTACTGCTAAGGAATGCCTCCTGAACAGATTTTTTCTAGATCAACGGGCTTCATCTTCGGCCACAGCTCCGCTTACCATCAGGTGAGTTGGTGAGGCCAGGCGTAGATCTATTATTCTATTAAAAAAAAATACAAAACAATTTAACACAAAACTTTGTATGGAAGCGGTATTATCGACGTTTGTCACTGTTTGGTTTAGGAATCAAATCTCCAGATATTACGAGTTTAAACCTTACACCTTTGTGATATGGTTCATTATCAAAAAGCTCTCGTATGCGAGACTTAGAGTTTATTAACAGGTCGCAGTAAATACTCAAGAACAAGCAACAATATTGCTAAATCTTGCAGGACTGGGTTCTACGTTACCTAGATTGAATGGGTCAATATTGGTTTAGCAACGGGTGGTGACCACACAAGAAGGTTTTTGTTAAACTTTGTATTTTTAACCCTACCTTTACATGCCTAGGTATGTACTCGTATTAAACTAACGTTTCAGAGGTTCTACAAGTTTCTACACGTTAATTAATGTTTGGAACTAATACGTTTATAGTCCCTTTTAAAACGTATTTAAATATTTTGCAACATAATTAATATTACCAATAGATCAGTAAATAATTGAAAAAAAAAATCAATGTAAATTCCTAGTTATAGTATTAAGTAATTAATTTTAAGTAGTCTTAGCCATGCCCTGTTAACTAAGCAGAGGTTGCACATTTCTTGTAATACCTACTACAACATTTGTGTTGCTAATAAAGACATTTTGGATAATACAGAAATAAACTTGAATAATACAGAAATAAACTTACATTTATTCTTAAACTTTAAGAAATTTATGGAGTCCACACATACCTATACAAACAGACAATAAAATATTTGTTTCTTGTGGTTCAGAAGTGTTAAATCCGTTAAACTTAGTAAGTAGCAAAATCGAAACAATACGACAGACAATAAACTTACATTCAATAGCTCAACACACAGGTCATATGTATGTCATAGATAAGAATTGGTTTAGACAACTTGCCTACATTATAACAGTGAAGGTTATTTTAAAACAATAATATTAAGCACGATATAAAAGCGTCAACTAATGAAATAACAGTAATATCATTGATAAAAAATCTCGTTACACAGGCAAAAAATTTACTTTTAAAGAATGCACACCAACTTTAACGTGCCAAGTGAATTCACTCAACTTATAACTTCAACTTACCTGTTAAAAGGCCTCCTTTTTCCTCACAGACTTAACATAGAAAAGGTTCTTCCACATTTTTCACCTGTACCAACTTTCCATAGCCACTTCACTCGAAATAACTTAGATCACTTCACAACACGACCGCCTATTAGTAACTACATACACTTTCCCACTTCACTCTAACGACATAGCGACACTTCACAATATTTATCATCGATTTTTGTGCAGTTTTTGTGATAAATATGTCAAATATTTGACATGTGAGGCTACAAAGGTTGCTATAAAGCGTTTGATGACCTCAAAAGTTGCTTTCCGACTGAATGTCGGATGCAAAACGCACGGTTTCTCTGCGCGCGCGCATGCCCGGTATGCGGTGTCTGTGTGTGGGTGTGTATGTGTGAGTAGCTTAACGCACACATGCGCACGCAGGCTGCACGGTTTTTGTCGAATGTCCACGGGGCAAGTAACCTTAGCGGCGAAGCGTTGTAACTCGAATATATATTTTTATGAAAGCCTATTTTTAAGAACGGATGTTGTTTTAGCGTTCTTCAATTTAGACATTGTTACTCGATAACGGTCTATTTAAAATTTAATATGTAAAATCTTACTTAGAAATTTGAGGTTTTTTAGTAGTCTTAATCTCGTAATTTGAATCAAATAATAATCTAAAAAGCTATGGAAACAACTTTTAATATTAGAATAATTAAAACAATTAAGACTTGCTTTACAATACGGCAAACCTTTTATTAGGTCTAAATTGTTTTGCTAAATAAAAAATCAAGTTTAAGACACACAAGTAACCAACTACGCATTTCCGAGTTTCAACACTTGGGCATGGAGGGAAGGTTTTTCTGAAAGCTGCTGGTCGATGTCCCGCTAGCGCGACTCGAGCTTCGATCTCGCCTCTCTTTCTAACATCACACCTACCACATATCTGAAAGAGACGACTATATTTATTGTGCAAAGTTATGATTTTGCAGTGCTTCAAGCTGTCTTTCCTATGGTATAAGTTTACTTGAGAAGTACGGTTTGTTATAAACCGGCCAAATTGAATTGTATTTATTGTTATGGTCATATATTGTAAGGACTGACCATTTTAACTTGGTGGTTTAGTTATGTTAACATTTGAGGCTTTTGAGGAGTATTTTGAGAGCATGTTTTTGGTCACTGAATTTTACTGGCGTAACTTTAAAAGCTGAAGTGTATAATATAAAATGTGTCAGTATTTTTTTAAATTATGCTTTACAAGTCACATTTTACAGCTGATTTGGTTAGTTGGGTATTACTACATACTATTGTTTTTATTTTATGTTGATAAATTATAACAACTAAGGACCCATTTATATAACTAACCTTGTTTAACAAAGTAGGTAAATGAATTCAACGAGATACGTGATTTTGACAAAAATGTAACTACATAAATATAAATAAGTCATAAACCACTTGAATATTGATCGTATCTATAAAAAATATCTAAGATCGACTCCCGCGCAATCAAAAATAAAAATACCTAGCAACAATATTTTCCAAGCTGTGTTATGATTTGAAAGTGGAATCTCTGTATGGTACTTTCGATGAATAATAATAAAACGGTAAGACATGGCCACAGATTATTCTGTCCTAGATACTTTTTTTCTGTATAACATATTTAACATCACGTGTTATATGTCTGTATTATGCAAGTTATAGAGTTATTATTTTAATGCTCGATGTGATAAATTTCCCAACTAACATTAGGCATTAAGAATAAGAGTTATAACAGATCTATAAGAGATTTAAACAGAACCTAAGGCTATTGAGGTTAGGAGTTATAGCAAGATTGGGCACAAAATCTAGCAGCCGGTTCTACTAGTATATTTCTACTAAGTTTGATATTATACCCATTTTGTTTGTTTTGATAGAAATGTCAAAACTTATCTAAAATAGGTATAGGTATACTTATCTAATACATATCATATTAGTAGAAATAATTATGCCAGTAAAATTAAATTCGTTGCCACTTGCAAGTTTTTTACAAAACGACAGCTCTCGATACCAGACTTGACTAAGCTATTTAAGCAAGAATATAAATTAAAATAAATAAGACAGGCATGATTGACCTCATAGGCAAATTAAAAGATTTATTGTCACCTGTCACACAGCCTATATAGAATCTTTCGAGTAAATCTGTGGACATGGGACATTCCTCATGCGCCCCTCTCTTTCTCACACCTCGAGCCAGGTAAGAGAGAAAAGGACAAAATAATCAGAGGAAATACTCCTTATCGTCCATTCCCGGAATAACTTTCCCATAGATTGTGAAGGGTTATGCGTTTGGAATGCAAAAAGTTTATGTGCATTTTATGCTTGTTCGTCACAAGGGGTTTTGAGATGTCGTAATTATATTATGATTTATGACTTGGCTACAGTTATGGTAATAATAATATTAAGCAATCATAGTTTACATTTGTAAGAGGCACACGATGGGAGGTGGAATAATGATAAGAGATGACAGAGAAAATTCCATATATACCCCATAGTATTTTTGTCAAGGGAATCTCGACACTAAAGCTTGCCCACTAAGCTCGTACGAAGAAGTTCGGGCTTGATAAAAAAAATATAAACAGTTGAATCGATAATCTCCTACTTTTTTTTAATCTGTAGAAAATTATTTATTATAATAAAAAAAAAACATTTAGAGTGCTTTCAATTTCACTCGTCATTTACTGTTAAAGCTGTGAGACTGTGGAATGTTCTGCTTTTATCTATTAGGCAGGAAAAATCATTAAATATTTTCAAAACTCAAGTTTATTATCCCTTTTTGGGCATTGCTTAGATTTCAGTTAATTTTTCTATCATTGTGTTTGTACGTATGTTTGTTTGTATAGCGAGTATCCTTTCAATCCATATCCATTCCTGATTGCCTGGAAGAGATTACCAAGGGTAATAAGGTAGCCTATGTACTATACTCATTTTACCTGTGGTTGTACAATAAAGTTATATCCTATGCTAAAGTGTGGTTGAAGCGTAGATATACTATCCTAGGGAGTCAGACTAGATTCTGGTAGCATGCTGTGCAATGCAGAAACACTATTAGAAAACCTATATAAATGCGAATGTAGAAGCGAATTTAATTCCCACTGAGTTAATATTAATATGCATTTTATAATCGCTACTGCAAACGGAAATTCAATAATTGATTTATATTTCTATTTGGAATTGCAAAGCTTTCTATTTTCTGTGCTTATCACCCGACCGATAAGTCCGGACGACTATTAATATAACTATTTACGCCCCCCGATGCTACTTACGTTAATATAATGCCCAATAAAAACAGAAAAAAATATTTTCGTGAAAAATAGTCTTACCAATGGGTTTAGCCCTTTGAGAATGCAGGATACACATATGCCTAAACTTTCCCATTTATAATTGACTAGTAGCGCACCGCGGTACAAACAAACAAACAAACACACACACAGACACATACATACTTTCGCATTTGTTGTATTTGTAGGATAACGAGCTGCAATTAATGTACATAACTTTAAAATGAGATTAACTTAAAAAGTTGATACAGAAAGGTAAATAATAGATAACGGTTGGATAAAACTTAGTCAAGATACAGATCTTAGACTATTACTACGACAAAGCTTTCTTAGAACCTATAAGTGGTTCCTAGACTTCGTTTGAAACCCAAACGAGTGAATCAATTTATTTTAAACGACCAAGTTTGAAATTGTAATTTTGTGATCTTGATCGATGCGAGTCGTTTAGTTTTAATGGACGATCTAGTTGCGATGTTGTTATTTCACTTAAATTGTGCTGTTTTTATGATAAGCTTTAAAGGCGAAGATAAGGGCCAATGCCAAATCATGGTATTACAGTTGTTTCGCTATAAATCGTAAACGGTAAAAAATATCTTAAAACTTTCTAATAGTAGGGGAGCCGAAGAGGGGATTTTTGTAGTATCTCGAGCGTATCAGATTAAGATATGGGAGATACTTTGAACTCATTTGAGTACCTCCACCAAATACAAGCTTTCCCCGTTGGTGGGATTGTCTTTAATAACGACTGAAAAAAAAAGTTGTATGGCAGACTGACATACTCCAAATTGTCAGATTAAGCTAATGTAAGTTATTGACGTCCATAAGAGTGTTTATTTAAAAAAATCTCACAATTTAAATGTAACACTTGGGAGTGAGAGGGTCTCCAACTTTCAAACTTTAATGTTCAGTAATGGCCAAATTTGTAGATTTATTTTCAAGGAGAGAATTTAAGTATCTTAGGAGACTTGTAATCTACCGATTAACATAAACACAGTTTAAAAAAACATCACTAAACATTTATAAAACTTTTTAAAGTTTTCGCCTGGTGGCGCCCTCCATCGGTGGACAAGATAGGTCTCATACAGTTTTTTTCATATCATAATATATATATTATGATCCAATAAGCTCCAAACGAGCTCGAGTAAGTACACATTTAGCATCGTGGGCTCCCCTACTATAAAGAACCACTCTAAAAAATGCACGGTAGCACTCAGATGAAAATGCCACTTTTCAAAAGCACGGTCACCCATCCAAAGACTGTCCGCATCGACCGTTGCTCAACTTCAAAGATTGCGTCCGATCATCTTAGCTAGCCAACCTAAGCCGAGTAGTAATAAAAATAATAAAATATAATTACATAACCTATCCTAATGTAACGTTAATCGCACTTTTGTGGACCTAGTTTATATTGTATCATTTATTTATTTTACCATTTAGACAATTAATTAACATTTTGGTACCAATCAAATCTAAACAATATGAAAAAAAACTGGCTCAAAAAACTTGATAGTATTAGATTTTTGATCCAGCTTTATTTCTAATTCATAAGTTTGATTGGTACTAAAATAAGTATAAATGTTCTTAGAGTGGTTATTTAGACGGTCTTTAAGCTATTTTTTCGATATTTTTTATCGTTTACATTTTATAGCGAAAAAACTGTACATTTATGAATTTTTCCCTTAACGCCTAAACATGAAACAAGAGGAGTAAAATGAACGAAATTCACTAAAAACATCGTATATAAGCATTTAAACCACAATGCGGCGAAAATACTGTTCCAGCACCTTACTGCTGCTAATAGGTCAAACCCTAAAAAAGTTGATAAATATTTCAATCATGACTGCTATTGATAGGTCAAAACCCATTTATTTAGTAAATATTTGTCGTAAACTAGCGTCTATAAAAAAGTTGAAAGGCCTTTTGCTCACGTTTATTAGGTAATGCAAGAAAAAGGACAAGAACATTCAAATGTTTTCATATCAATCATCCTTGAGTTCCAAATAAGTAGTTATCATCTATTACCTAACAATCAACTAGTATTTTATCGATGTCACTGAGATTTTATCGGTTGTTTCAAAGATCTATGCTAAATTTTGTTATCCATTTTAGAGCTTTATTCGCTATTCCTCTGCCTACAAATTTGCTCTTATAAAACTAGTAAAACGATCCTATAAACGAAATAAATATTTATCACGTAACAAATTTGTCACAGTTATAGGTTTTTATGTATTAAATTAGAAATTAATACATTTATCTTACTTTAAAATGGCATAATAAAGGTGTTAGGAGAAGTCAATGAGCGCGTTCAAGTCTTCTAAATGGATCGAAGTAATATGTTTAAATAAATTAATTTTATTATGACACTTTGGTAATCTTATCTTGATCTAGTTACAAATGATGACACAATTTATTGGTTATTTTATTTTGTCCAGGATTTTTAGAACGACTTTTAATTCTTTATCTATACTGGCCTACATTTAACTTTTTATTTGAAAGAAAAGAAAGAAATGTTTATTGTGCACATATCGAGTACATAAAAAAATCAGTAAATCAATACATAAAACACAGTAATGTGTATGTGCACAAAAGGAGCAGGTAGATTTCTATCTACTTACTTTATACAATAGCTAATCTACACACACATATATATGTACATTACATTTTACATTTGGAGATTATAATTTTTGAAATACAACTTAAATGACTATTACGACAAAAAGTAACACAGAAGAAAAAACACTTCTTCTTCTTCGTATGAGCTAAGTGGTAAAGTTTTTAGTCGCCCAAAGGTCTCCTCTCACTCGACTTAACGACTACTAGTACTAAGGCTAACAGCCAAGACCTACAATTTAGCTTGTCATGTGACTCACGGTAACGCCCAGATGAAAATCCCACTGTTTTCAAAAGCCTTGTGCACGGTCACCCATCCATCATGTCCGCATCGACCGTTGCTTAACCTCAATGATTGCGTCCGATCATCTTAGCTAGCCGAGCTATAAAAATAATAAAATTTAATTACATAACCTATCCTAATGTAACGTTAATCGCACTTTTATGGACCTAGTTTATATTGTATCATTTATTTATTTTACCATTTAGACAATTAATTAACATAGTACCTATATTCAGTAATTAAATTGCTGTAAATATTGTAAATGACGTACCAAAAAAAGCGAATGTTATTATGGCTAATAAAATATCTAAATCTGAATCTGAAATCTGAATGATACAGAAGCAGTATATTTTATTGCTGGGTCCAACATTTTTCTGTCTAAATCTTAGAACACGTCTATGTAAACATCCCAAACATCGTTAGGAATTTGACACCATCTTCACAGTTTGAAAAAGATATTCATATTCACCGTCTACGAGTGACAACCATAGTCGATATGATGCTTACAGACAGTCGTTATGAATATATGAATATAATGAGTTTGTAGAATAAATGTGAGAATATATGTGCGAAGATCTACGTGAGAAAGTAGCTCGACCGAAGCAACAGATTAAACAAATTAATCTAGGAACAAGACAAAATAACAAGACATTTTCTTTGTACCAAGGCAGCCTTCACAATCCTTTGCATGATCTTGAAGAAACTTAACATTTAGTTACAAAATATTTGTAGCGAACCGTAATGTGAAAAATCTTCATTTCTAATTAATTTTGTTGATTCATAAGACCTGGAAAACACGAGTGTGGCTCGGTAAAAAGCGAGTGTGGTTCGGTGGAAAAAAACGTCCGCTTTTCAATCAGACGGCCTCTGGTTCGATCCCGGCCCTACACCAATGACTTGTATTTCAAGTATGTGTGGATTTGCACTCGCTTTACGGTAAAGAAAAACATCGTGAGAAAACCAACACTTTAGAGGACTGCAATATCCGAAGACGTGTGTCATCCGCCAACTTGGACTTGGCTAGCGTGGCGGATTATGGCCTATATCTCTCTTCTCGTAAGAGGATCTCTTATCTTAAACCCTCAAGATAAGAATCGGTAGCAAGATGAGTAATATTTACACGAAACAAACGGTCACACTTACTTAAAAACGTTGGATATACGTCCAACGGGTTGAGTAATAAAAAAATACCTACCACCATACTATGGTATCCTCTCAATGTTTTACTTCAATAAAAGCTAAAACTCATTGGCAGGTATTGAACCCACGTCCTGCGGAATGTAAAGCGACCCCACGCCCGACTGAGCTGTCATCGTTACGAACTATTAGTAGTTTATAATCGTACTTGACAATTTGTAAACTAACGATAAAATTAACAATTTAAATGAACAATTTAACGCTGACATATTCGTAGATATATAAATCATAAGCTATCTCACCGACAAAGTCTAAGATTATGTCCACGTTTGAGCTTTGTCTAACGCAATAGTTACATAATAGTCGATTGTCTAACAATGGCACTGCAACTTTTACTATTTAGTAATATAAGTTACACACGGTTCAATATAATCCTACTAATATTACAAATGCAAAAGTTTGTGTGTGTGAGTGTATGTTTGTTACTTCTTCACGCTCAAACGGCTGAAATGATTTTGATGAAATTTGGTGTTAAGATAGGTAAGACCTTGGATTAACACAAAGGGTACTTTTTATCCAAATAACAAACTGTGGTTCCCGTGGGATACGCAAATAACTTCAAAATATACTTCTTCACGCTCCAACGGCTGGACCAAATTTGATAAGATTTTTCTATGAAGATTGGTTAGACCTTGGATTAACACATACTACTTTTTTCACAGCTTAGCTTCTTTTATCCCGGATGAACACGGGTAGCACTGCGGGACGCAGCTGAATTACAAAATGGTCAAAAACTTGTCAAAACACGTTTTTGTAAAAGTTGCATATATGGAAGCCCATATTGCTCTTTAAGAGCAACAAGAACCTGAGTGTGTTCCGGCAGCCTCCACGAGAGCCAATTATTTCAGACTGGGCTTGCTCCACCTACGGTCAGAGTGGAACATGTATGCGCGCGATGCTGGTGAACACCGTCTTAGCTGTATTGTGTAAAAACATAAATTCATTAACTTGGTCAGACAAAATTACAATTAACCCTGAATTTGACAACCTCGTTGGCGTAATGGTTACCATGCGGGTCTGCCAATCAGAAGGTTCCGGGTTCGATTCCTGGCCCAGCAACATCTTTGTGCTTAACTAGATTTGTTGGCTGTGGGTCTGGGTGTTATATACTCGTATGTATCTATGTAAAATTATATGTATTTATATGTAGTATATCAGTTGTGTTAGCTACCATAACACAAACTAGAAATGGTTCAGTATGGGGTTAACCAGCCGTGTGTGAAATGTGTCCTATTATTTATTTATTTTAATATTTATTTGATACCATAAGGCCTAAGTACGATTCCCGGCCCGCAATAGTTAAAAAAAACAAATAATTATTATTCGCGTTAAAGACCTTTGGGTTAAAGGTACGATTCCCGTCCCTAAATAGTTTTTTAAGGAAATTCAAATTATTATTATCTAATCACATTAAAGACCCTTACTTTAACGTGATTACATAATAATAATTTGAAGGAATTGGGTTAAAGGTACCCACTTTAACACCAGGACTTGACAACTTAACTGATACAAAGAGATTTGTGAGTTTTATTTAGGTACCTAATTTCCTTAATACATGCCTAAATAGCCTAAATACTTAAGAAAATTCATTTTTGGAAGCCTCTGTATGTATACTCGTATGTTTGTTATTTTACTAGGCAGTGTGTAGTCACAAAGCTCAGGACCGCAGGCGCCAGAATTTGACCCACTGTCGCGTTATTTATGCCGATAGAGTCTGAATAATCTGCATTGTTAAACCTAACCAGGCCACCTATTTCCTTGGTAGTACATTCTTTATAGTAGGTGTTTATAGTGACACAAGAGAGTATAGTCTAGGTCATCGACATATAACACCCTAACGGGTTTAGTATAGAATACATTAAATTTTAATACCTATGTAACACCTTTCGACCTATATATACTTCGCAAATAAAAACATTTGATTTGATTTGATTTGATTTGAACATTCGATAAGTTAATAAGTTGTCAAATAATTTGCCATGTGCGATTCGGGTTCGCGCATGAAGATTTCCGTACCATTGTTGTATGGGAGACAACAATGGTACGGATGGTACTTAAACATTAATTTTATTTTAATTTCATTATTTATTTTTAAAAATAATACATAATGAACTATTCTGTGAACTTTTAAAGGGTTCAAATCTCAAAGAAACAAAGATCGAGAAAACAAAAACTTAAATATTACGTTTGTTGGGGTACGTCTTTTGAAGATCTCGTTGGCGTAATGGTTACTATGCCAGACTGCCAATGCCAGAGGGTCCCGGGTTCGATTCCCCGCACGACCAACATCTTTGTAGTGAACTGAATGTTGGCTGTCGGTCTGGGTGTTAAATGTGTATTTCTGTATATGTAGTATATCAGTTGTGTTAGCAACTATAATACAAACTAGAAATGGCTCAGTAGGTAAGGGGCTAACCAGCCGTGTGTAAAAAATAAATAATGAACTTTTATTCCATATCATACGAGTATCAGATTAAGCAACGAACGTGAATCTTTATAACGCATTAAAGTATAAATAATAATTACCGGTAATGACCATAAGTTTATAGTTTCCTTGAAAAATATCATAATAAATTGAAAGATAGCACGTATAGTGCCATAAATACCGAGAATGGCGTTGTTAATTAATAGACCCTTGATGCATAACTTATTTAGTACTACCATAGATTAATAATATAATAGACGCTTTACGCGTATCATTCGATACGTGTCATCCGGCTCACGGTAGCACCCAGGTGAAAATGCTTCTTTTTAAAAGACAGGCTTGCCCTGCTACAGGCGCTACAACTATTTTTTATAAATTGTTACTCGTATCTTGCAATAAAATTAAATATGTAGCCTTCATTTCATTAACTAAAATAAATCATACTAATGAACACACTTCTTCAAAAATATACCTAAGTGAGTTAGATTTCTTTTTCCTTTTAGGGTTCTGTACCCAGAAGTTAAGAACAAGACCGTAATCCTAAGTCACCGCTGTCTGACTGTCACCAGGTCTCATGAATCATGGTTTCCGTTGCCGCTTTAACTAAATATACTCGTATTTACCATTTTAAAAAATAAATTTCAAGGAGGGCTCTCATATAACAAACAGGG
The DNA here is from genome assembly GCA_035578125.1 of Mellilla xanthometata. Taxonomy (NCBI): domain Eukaryota; kingdom Metazoa; phylum Arthropoda; class Insecta; order Lepidoptera; family Geometridae; genus Mellilla; species Mellilla xanthometata. The sequence goes on from JAPUBQ010000026.1 coordinate 7,494,123, forward strand.
TTTTCTAAGTTAGAAATGTGGCAAAAACCCTGCCTTAGCGTAGTTGTTAGTGCGATGCTCCTCACACACACATTATTTGTGTGTGAGCGCATCTCTAAAAGGATTCATAGTATTAAAGCATCTCTAAAAGGATTAATAATAATAATAATTGATTATGGATCCATTAAGAATGCATTCATAATTTTATGAAGGTGGCGTAGCTTTGGTATACCTATAGGTACTCAGTTGAGATGTGTTATGGACGCATTATTATTGTTGTAAGCCGTTGCTCGTTTGAACAAAACTTTGAACAAACTCAACTACCCTCTTTTGCAGCTTTCTAATCGTTATTCCAAAGTTTATAGAATTTATTTTAGTGTGTTCGAAATAAGTCGCTCGTTTGTCAGACTCTGGAGTAGTCATCAATCATAATGTGACGTGGAACTAAGTTCTTACAGCCTCCTTTTGAATGGAGTTTTCAAGTTGTATCATGTACATTGCTGTGTTGATAATTATGTTTTTCTACGCAAGAGTTAACTTTGTAATAAAAATCTACTAACTGTTATCGTAATGCATACTTATTGCACGAACAATTTATAACAAGTCTTAAAGTTAACGCACATTCTTTCAAACTAAACACGCCAAATACCTTAAAAGAAAACGAATTCTTCCTCGGTAAGCGTGCTATATCGTAGACTACAGCGCAGCTTTACATCAGGCAAGTTGTTGTTAAGCGCAAACCTCTTAAGGGAAAAAATAAGAATACTAATACTATGACTTTTTTTTATCTTAACCCAGACCATTCATCGAAATCGGTTCAGCTGTTTTAGCGCCAAGAAGTAACAAACACACACACACACAAACTTTCGTCCTAATAATATTAATGGGATTCACATTTTTGAGTCTTTAATTAGGTTGCGGCTGGGAGTCACTTATGAAAAAGTGTAACGCCCGGTAACGTTACGATGAGTCACCGAACGAGAGAGAGGCCCACCGAATGCCTTGCGTCTCTCTCCCACTCAACTATGATCGGTCTGCCGCGCGCGCAGCATGCGGCAGACGTTGTCACGTAAAATCTTCGCCCGTAAAACCGACTTTACAGGCAACCATTTTTATTTTTAGCTGGTACCTCCTTCCTCTACTATTTTGCATGGGATTCAACCGGAATGCTTTGAATCTCTGCAGAGCTAAGCGTGCACGCCAGAGGCGCTATGTTAACGTAGGTACCTACTTATTGATAAAATAAGAATTAAATCCAGTAATGTAAAGAAAGCAAGTTTAAACTATCGTTTCAATTCAAGTTTCCTTCAATGCATTTGAACCACACGCAGTAATTTCTAAGTCCCATATAGTTTACTAATTGTTATTGTGCTGGCAATTATACTTACAGGTTTTGCTCGTGTATTAAGTTAATGGGAAGTATGAATGTGTGCAGAAATATGAGACCTTTTTAGTAATGTTTTTTTCGGTTTTGTTGGCACTAAAACAAGATCTTTTAAGGTTCCATACCAAAATAGGTGGGTAATAAATAATAGTTTTAAAAAAACTATACAAAACACGCTTTTTATAGAAAACCGAAGTAAAAAAATAAGGTTTATAAATTTAAATTAAGAATAATGATTTAAAATTTCAATAAATATACCTAAATAAATAATAGTGTGAATAAAACGGGACCTTATTACTAAGTCTTCGCTGTCTGTATGTCACCAGGCTGTATCTCTGAAACCGTGATAGCTTAAAAATTTCACACGTAATGTATTTCCTAAAAAATAAAAAAATAAAATAAAAGGGGTTCTAACACAAAAAAAACTTTTCACTTACTATTTTTCTAAAATAATGGTTGGAACCCTTAATGCGCGAGCCTAGCTCTAACTTGGCCAACTATTTTCGTATCATGTGAGTTTAGTGACTGAGGCTCTGGAGTCATAGGTTTTATAGATTCACACACACACACACAAACTTTCGCATTTATTATATTAGTAGGAAGTAGAATGAGAAAGTTTGTGCGTGTGAGTGGGTTACTTCTTTAGGTTCAAACAGCTGAACTGATTTCGATGAAACTTGGTACGGACATAGGTAGACTACTTTTTACCTCGAAATAACTCGGATGACACCGCGGAGCGTGCAGCTAGTTTCATAATATAAATGTATACATTAGTAAAAATGCGATTTAGCGTGCTCAAGTGTTTGGTAGAATTTATGTACTGTGGGAAAACGCAGTGCTTGGAGGAAAATCTGAACGAATTGGTGTCTGTGGCACAGCTTCTCAAAATAAAAGGACTTTCGAAAGTCACTAAGGAGTGATTGGGTATTGCTAACTCGGGTAAGTAACTTGCATAGCGTTATTATAATATAAAGAATTGAATATACGTTAGTAAAAGTAGATATCATTCTCTAAATATGGTGGGTGAACGGTTCATGCCCAAATACCTACTCTAGGCTAAATTACTGCGTGGTAAGTTTTTAGTCAAATTGCCCTTCAACCACAATAACTAACATATATATCTACCTACTAAGTACCTATTGTAAATTATGCACGTAAGTACCTGAGCTAACTAGGTACCTACTACAAAAACTTATTTTTACCTTATGACCACAGCTGCTACTAAAATTCGGATTTGACATGTCTCTTGATGCAGATAAAGATAAGATACGACAAATAGCATGTAGTTCCTGTCACATAATTAGACTACTCGCCACAAACTCGCCATATATAATTTATAATAATAAATACCTAGATATTTTTACTTAAACCTATTTGTAGGGTCGAATTTTTAGATGTTTCTATATTGTTCATAAAAAATCCAGTATTTTGTTACTCGCTAACTTTATAGATTTTTGTTATTATTTATAAATACATATTAGACACACGGGTGGTTAACCCCCTACTAAAATATTGCTACATTGTATTATGGTGGCTAACACAGCTTATACTACATATACATACATAAATACTTTATATCGATAATTAACACAGACCATCAGGCAATAAATTTAATTCATTACAAAGGTGTTGGCCGTGCCGGGAATCTAACCCGCCCCCTCTGGTTGGCAGTCCGGCATGGTAACTATTACGCCAATGATATCGTCAAATTAACAATAATTTAGAAATGTTAACTTTCTAGCGATCTACTATTGAAAATGACACTAAATGCATTTTTGGTTCGTGTCTGCCGAATGTCAGGTGAACGCTGGGCGAAGGTCTGTACTACCGAAGTACAAGTTATTATTCTGTGGTACTACTTGGGTACCGAACGCAAAACGACCTCGGGGTCGACCCAGACAAAGGTGGCGTCATGACCTAGACGAACATGACACAAACTGGGCCACCAAAGCTGAAGACCGGGCTATCTAGAAAGAGGGGAGAGAACCCTTTGCCCAGCACTGGGACACAAAAGGCTGAAAATAATAAAATAATAATAATAATTTATTGCCGATCTAAAAACTCTACAAAACTACTTAATAATAGTTTTAAACTTACACCATATTAAAAGGTATTAATCGCTGAGGTATTTTCCAGTGTCCGGGAGTAGATTCATGTTGTATCCCGATATTGTAAGTCATTACAATTTATAGGCGCCGCCTGTAATATTTTAATGTGCGACAGAATAGCCGAGTAACCTGAGATGCTTGAATAGATGAGGCAGTTAGTTAATTGGTAAGTCTTTCTTGGGACATCTTTGTTATTTATTACTAAGTGAGTAAGTGCTTGCGAACGGAATATTCGGACGACCGGCCATGAGGATTATAGAATCTGTAGTAGAAGATCCGAGCCTACATCGACCTTCACCGACGTGATAATTGAATAAAAATAATTTCATAATAAATTTAGCATCTTAGAAAATATATTAAGAATAGGATATATATTAAAAAAATCCTGGACAGAATATTTAATTTTAAATGAAAAATGTGGGATCAGATTTTAGACCACAAGTACCTAGTTAGCACTTCAAAATGGCACTTCGACCGTTTTACACACGGATCGGAAAAAAACAGTTTTTTTTTTATGACCACTGACTTCAAGAAGAATCAAAGTCATCAAAGTTTTGTCACAAAACTGCTAGATTATTTGTCATTCATTTTCTATATAATTTAAGAAAAATTCAAAAATGTTATAGTCTTGCTGACAATACAAAGTTAATAATTAAAAACGTACATTGAAATGCAATAGAATGGTACCGCCAGAAGAAATGACAGGCTTCATTACCTGCCTACCATTCCGAAGAATGTTACTAGACCCGATCCCGAACATCAGACCATAAATCAATAAAACCAGCATAAATGTCCAGAATAGCACGGAAACTATGCGAAGAAATAGAAGCGCCGCTGACTAATATCAGAGCTCACGATCATAAAAATACGTTCCAAAACGCCTGCAACTACGACAATAAGACCAAACGAAGTGTATTAGTCGAAAAGCATAAGTCCATAGTACCGCACGAATACGGCACTAATCGAATAAAATTTAGAACTGAAGAAACAGTAATAGACAAAACATGCATTGACTCGGCAGTTAACACTAATATTTCAGGACAGCTTCAGGATTCAAACGATTGTGCGTCATTACTCCGCAGGCGAGTTACCAACAAATGCGTCTGCAAACCTTCAAATAAATATTCAAAGTTAAACAGAGTCAGCTCCAAACAAATTCAAACATTCGACGTGAAAGTATACTCGTTTTCGGACAAAGCATGCTACCATTGTGCCGAAACATCGAGCCGAGGTACGCAGTTCAGGTGCTCAAGTCCAAAGCTACGGTCTCAGGACCTACTAGATAGTGACAGCCATGATTCATCTCGAAGAAGCATAAAAATTGTCATTAAACCACCTATAAACTATCCGAGATCGTTGCCGGAATCCGTATCGAAAAAAGATAGACTCAAAAAGTCAGATGATGTAACAAATACAGTCTTGAGACCGCCGGAACAGAGAAAATCTGAAATAAGACTGAAACAAAAAGACGAAAGTGAGTCAGATTTAAGATTCAGAGTAACGGAAGGAAAAAAGACAGGGAGACTGAAACCGGCAGTCGAAAAGCTAACCAGACAACCAGAGGTAAAGAAACACTTCTCCAGACAACCAGAAAAAGAAATTAAAAAGTCAAATAACAAACTTGGTCGACAAGACGTTAAGCAGTCCGATTCCAGAATGGAACGTCCAGCAATTAAAAAGTCAAATCAAAGATTTGAGAAAACTGAAATTAATAAGTCTGATAATAAATTAAGGCATGATTTAAGAAAAACCGACCTCGGGTATGCTGAGGCAGAATCTTTAGAATACAGATTAAAAGAAGAGATAGACTCTAACTACCCTTACGTAAGAAACACAGAGTCAATACAACAAGAACTAAGAAAATCTGCCATCAGGCAACTAGAACCAAGAAGAAGAGAATTCAGAGAATTAGAAGCAAAGAGAGCAGAATATAGAAAGCCAGAGACACAAAAAGCGCGTTTGGATTTGAGACTTACAAATTTAGCAAGAGACAGTAGGCAGCAAGATATGGATATAAATTCTAGTAGACTACCTAGTGTAAATTTTATGGGTGCCAGAAGATGGTCATTATCACAATATACAGCAAGAGGACCAGACTTCTAAATTAGGTAAATTGAAAGAATAGTGAAACAAATTTTAATTATTGTTTTACCAACTTTAATATTCGTAACAAAAAGTTTATACTACCTAGAGCTAATTGTTTGATTTTTCAGTAACTTTCCTAACTAATTATGACTATTTTTTAGTTGTAGTAATATTAATAAAATCTTTATTTTCAGATACGAAGTCCATAGAGTACAATTTTCATACAAGGAGTTCAGAAAAAAATATAAAAACTAATAAAAATAACAATGCTTACATATTTTTATTTAAAAAATGAATAGTAAATGAGTGAAAGAATGAATAGTAAAATAAATAAACTAAGTTAATAAAATGAAAGACAATTTCAAATTATTTTTAATTTTTATTCTATACTAGTAATTATACCTATAAATTAATACATATTTTCGCTATTTACTTCAAAACTGAGTATTTGCAAACAGACATTTACATTTCAGAATTGTTTGAAATCAAATCTGAAATGTAGTTTTATTTTTCTTAGTACCTAATTTTATTTGGGTCATTACACTTGTTAGACAAGACATATAATTATTTAGGGTATGTTAATGCAAACATTCAATAAATGTAGATGACATTTGTACTAAATATAACAAAATGATGATAATGCACACATTTATGAGTAAAACTATATTAGTGATACATTTATTGTAATCAAAATTGTATGGTTATTTTTTTACTAAATGCAATTAATAGAGAAAATACTTTAACAAGTTAAAGAAACTTATTTTTTGCTATTTAAATCACTTCAAATAAGGAGGTTATATATTCAACTGCATATTTTTTTAAGAATCTAATATGCACAGTGATAATAAGTTGGAAAATCTGTTCCCATGCACCTAATAGTGTGTACCAGTTATTCCAAATTAGGCATATTCCACCTTAGGCCAATGTCACTAGCTATTGTGATTAAACATCCTGCAGATTAAATACCTAGCTTCACTGTAAAAACATAACTCTAGTGATTTGATAAAGTATTTGGATAAACCAGATTGATATAAACTGACAGAGAGTATTGGTTAATACCTAATACATAATACATTGAATATAAGTATAAGCATAAGAGCCCACTATGTGATCCCACTGCTGGGACTTGGGGCCTTCTCTCATGAAGATATAGGCCATAATCCGCCACGCTGGCCAAATGCAGGTTGCCACATAGTGCAGGTTGATGGATACATTGAATAGTATTGTATATTTAGTAATAGTTTTTAAAACTATTTAAGCTATTCAAATATGTAAATAAGGAGCTTGTCCCATATTTCATGAAATAATTACAAACTGAAGTAAGCTCAAGCACATTTACATATTATTTTTAGGGTTACAGCACATTTTTTACAGACAAGCCCAATTCTAAAGGAAGTAATTGACATTCAATGAAATCAATAAAATCTTATTTTCTCACACTGAAACAGTAAAAGAACTAAAATTCAGTAAATAACATTTTAAACTAAAAACATAATTAATGACTATGCAAGCTGTATATGTAGGTCAACTGTTGTTGTTACAATTTGAATTTATGCACAACTGCAAATATTTTTCATTAAGTGTTCTTTGCACTATATCTCCAACATCTTCAGAGAGTTGGTATTGCCCTTGTTGCAAACAAAATAGAGCTCACATATTTTGCTGAGCAGGGCTTGCTGGCGGAGGCTGAGCATCCAAATTCTTGATAAGTGTAGCGAGCCAGTGTTTAGTAGAGCTATCTTCTTGTAAGCAAGATGAGAAAGTTGCATCTCTCAGCTGGTCCGGCAGACACTGACGCAAAGCTTCCCGAGCTCTCGGATTGTCAGATAGACGCAGGTAACAGCGAACTACATGTTTCAACAGACGAGCAGATGGATCTTTGGCCAGAGAGAGCACCATTTTACCTAATATCATTGCCACATGTGAGAATCTGTCATAAGTTTGGCAAATATAGCACAGGCCACTCTCATCCAGCAAAATCTTTTGTAGAATAAATGTAGCTACCGTCTTGGAGAGCTCTGATCCGTTCTCCATGATGCGCAGGCAGAGGGGGATGATTTCAGTAGTTAGCAAGAAAGTAATCACCTCTTGTTCATCTGTTTTCACGAGGGCTCCTATTACTCCCAAGCTGGTAAGGCGAAGGTACTCAAACGGGCGTGTTTTAGAGACGGTATGTAGGAAGGGGTACAAAAAAAGTGGCACGTGAGCTTGTAGGAATAACGTTCTAGTTTCGGGGTGTGATGCTACGCACTGCATTAGAGCGAGTGCGTTGCATACGCGGTTACTTTGGTGCGCAGTTAGCGTTGGAGGTATCATAGCCACATATATGTTAGTAATCTCCTGCAACAAAGCGGCGATAGTACCGAAGCTGTGCCATAGTAACGGAGCCAAATCCGGCACAACCTCTCGCTTTTTGCTCAACTCTAAAAGAGCATTTTCCCGCGTCTCCGGATGACAGAGTTCCGCTATCCATACGGCGATCTTCTCTCTGTCTACCGCTGCCTGAATGTTCGCTGGGCTCGGCTGTGTAGTCATGTTAATCATTGATGTTTCTGAAGGTTTGCCACTTGGTTTGAGAAATACACGCACACGTATGACGCTGATTCTTCTGGAATGAGTTCTTGTAAATCATACGCTTAGACCCATTAATAGGTACTGAATATTCAAAAAGCAATTGAATATTCCGATTGGTAATTAGTCTGGAATAAACACTATCTAAACTATTAAAATACAATGAAAATCCACAGCTCACAGCAAATTCACAAACAGAAAATTCATAGAGTAGAATCGTCGATACCCTAGTCGATACCATAGAAAGTTTGATACCCTGTGTCGATACCACTTGTATGACAATAATGTGACATTATCAAAAAGGAGTATTAACTGTAAGGCGTGCCAGATTTTAACGATTTGACATTGGTGATAAGCTTTTACTCTTTTAAATATACTCTTATAAAAATGGTATCACTGCTCAGATTACTATAATATTTTATCCGATTACGTACAGGTACGTATATTACAGGTACACGGTAATCTTAGATGGTAGTTGTGATCTTAACTGTCAAAATCATTAAGCTCAAATTATAATTAATTTATAATCATGAATTGACTCTCGCGGTTATATATTCAATTGTTTTCCTCAGAGAAACAGTAAAATAATTATGAAATATTTAATTATTTTCTTGAGTACGCACATTAAACTTGGTAATGTTTGATGTCCTCGTGGCTCAATTGGCATTTGGGCAAAAAAAGCTCAAATGTCACTGTCAAGTAGTTGTGGCATTTCATTTGTCAAATCATTTTCATTGAATGTTGATGAACCACCAGTGATGCCAATTTAGCTCTTTTAGAGCTGTTTTTGGCTCTATTTTCAAGTAGTCAGCTCCAAAAATACGCTTTTAGCTCTTTAGCTCCTTTTTTTTTCATATATTAGCTCCATTCTAAAACAGATTTTTTTTTCAATAATCGATCTTATGTACTCGAATTTCATGAAAACGAACGCGACAGAAAAAAGAGCTATGTTTAGTTTATGACTAGATGTACGGGGAATTCCCGTAGTATGAAAACGAACTCGACAATACAAAGAGCTATGTTTAGTCTATGACTATATGAGCGGGGAATTACAAAGCGGGCTTACAAATTGAAAATTTGGCACACCGTGTCTGTCAATACTGTCGATAGCTCAGATGACGAGTTATCATTGTAAATATATATATTTATGTGTGATTTGTATTGTAAGTGTAACGTTTTGTCTAATAATAATTAAAATGTTTATTTCCAGTATTTTTTTTATTTTAGCTCTTTTTTTCCCAAAAGTTAAGCTCTATTTTAGCTCTTTTATGAAGACGATCTGGCTCTCTTTAAAAAAATGAGTTGGCAACACTGTGAACCACAGACCAGTAAGTGATGAACGATAGCTGTTGGTGGATAATGTAGATGTGTTGTGAAAGAGTTGTATATTTCGTACGGGAAAAGTACTTCTCTTAATCTAAACGCTACTAAATCAAAAAGCTTTATTCTTGGCCTAATTACTTGTTCTTGTTTTAAATTATTTACGTTACTCTTATTATCAATGTTACGTGTGTGAAAGCAGTGCACGGTGGCATTTAGAAATCTTAATTGGGGCCTACACTGACTGGTTTGTATCCATTGTCTTAGATTAATTTCAATTTTAGCTTATTTACTACTCGTATTCCTTTCACTGGGTGATTAGAAATTGTAGTTTAGGCTATATCAAACATCACAGGCACTAAAAAGACCTAGATTTGGGATATCTATCTACTATGAGTTGAATCATCTCTCTGACGCCATGTCCGCCTATAATTAACTGTAATAAACAAACCCTGAGCTCTATTAACTTGTTTACTGCACACAGGATGAAACTTTTATTGCGTCCAGATGTACCAATATGATCAGATTACTTTGCATCTACTTGTTTTACATCAAATTGTGTTAGCCTTTGCTATATAAGCGTTAATAAATAAATTTAAGCACACATTTCACATCTGGCTGGGTAGCCCGTTACTAAACCATTTCTAGTTTGTATTGTGGTTGCTAACACAACTGGTATACTACATATATTTTCATAAATAATTTATATTGATACATATTTTGCACCCAGACTGACAACAAACAAATTTAAAAAAAAAATGAAACTTTTATTACGTCCAGATGTAACCAATACAATCAGATTACTTTGCATCTACTTGTTTTACATCAAATTGTGTTATCCTTTGCTATATAAGCGTTAATAAATAAATTTAAGCACACATTTGGAAAAAGTTGCCCGAGGAAGTAGTCAGTGCTACCTCAGTGAACAGCTTTAAAAACCGGCTTGATAGCTGGCAACAGAAAACAAAAATATCTCTAGCTAACCTGTGATCAGTGTACCAGTGGACTTTAAACATTGACATAGAATAATGGACATTTTATGAACTGTTAAAAATTTAATTTCAACTCAGTGTGATATAGGCATATAAGCATTTTGCTGCTCGCCTATAAATCAATTAAATAAATAAACATTTCACATCTGGCTAGTTAGCCCCTTACTAAACCATTTCTATCTTAATTATGAGTTTTTTACCATAAGGATGTTTAAAAATGAGAATTTCTATGTAAATCAAATTCATTGGTGTCTACCGTGATGTTTGGCTTATGTAGGTCCTACTGTGCATACTGTTTTTGTTATAAGAATGTCAACATTTGACATTATAGGCAAGGGTAGACTGAACCTGTGAACCTTGGAAATGTCATGGCATGTTATGATTTTGGTTCTGTTCAGGACATTACAATCTGTTCAAGTAAATGTAATCATTAATTATTAGAGGCAGCAGGAAGGTACTGATTCCCACAACACAGGATGTCCTTATGTGGGATTCAGGGAGCAATTACTTATGTACATTGCATAAGCATAAGCAGCCCACTATATGTACGTTCCCACTGCTGGGACTTCTCCCACTAGGAGAGAGATATAGGCCATAATCCATCACACTGGCCAAGTGCGGGTTGGCGGAAGACACACATCTTCGGATATTGTGGTCCTCAAACATGTCAGTTTCCTCACAATGTTTTCCTTACCATAAAGCGAGTGCAAATCCACACATAACTTGAAAAACAAGTCATTGGTGTAGGGCTGGGATTGAACCAGGGGCCGTCTGATTGAAAAGCAGACATTATTACCACTGGGCCACACTCGCTTTTTTTATAATTAACACATACTTATACTTTTAATAGTAAAAGTTTATGGGTATATATACAAAAATGTATATCTAACTATATTTTTAATAAATAAAGATCTTTTATGTTTTTTTAATGATGTTCTGCTTTGCTTTTCATCTTAAACTAGTTATCAATTTAAGGTTTTTGCAGGATTTTTTTGAACAATAACTAAAGAACAGTGGAAGTTATCCTAAAATTGTTTTTTCCAAGTAGTATGCTGGCTTTTATACAAGTAGAGTGTAATGCCAACTGAAAAAAAAACAATCTTCCAATAATGTATAGTCAAGATATTTTCAAGTGAGATTTTTTAGGCTTATTTTGCATTATCTATTTCACACATTTATAACCTTTTTTCTTTATCCAGAACCATGGAGGTGTCACACACATTGACCCTCAATGAGTCTGCCTTACAACAGTTACCTGATGATAAAAAGCCTCACTTCATATTTGAGTGGCTTCGATTTTTGGATAAAGTTTTGGTGGCTGCTGGTAAGGTAAGCGTCAAATATTATAATTACTAAATTTTTAATTTATCATTAATTTTATAAATGCGAGAGATTGTATGTAAGTGTATATGTTTGTTGCTTCTTTACACTTTGATGAAATTTCATTTGAAGATTTGGTTTGGTTAGACCTTGGATTAACACAGGCTAATTTAGTCCCGGATTAACTTCTTTTGTGCCGGATTAACGCGGGTAACACAGCAGGGCACAGTTAGTTTATAGATAAGTTACAAATTTCAGCACTGGCCTGGATTCTGAAGTGTATATTTGTTAATGTTTAACAGCAATATTTAAAAATATACAATTTTCCATTTGTAAACCACCACACCAAAAACAACTCAGGTTAATATTATGTCTCTGCTGCATGTCTGTTTATTATATTGTCACTTCCTTAAATTTTCCTCTAAGTTGAAATACTTGTTTAAGAATGTCACAATTTAGCTTGCAATTCCTCATTTATTTATTTTCCTCATTTGAATAAAAATAAAGCTTAATAGTATGTCATTTTGTTTAATTTTCTCTATTATTTACAGGCGGACATAAAAAGTTGTCAGCAAAAACTGGTCGCACAGTTAGTAAACCTTCTTCGGGAGAACCTCGGCGCGCCGGCAAGGAGGCTGCTCGCTCGATGCTTGGCCACTCTCTTCTCCGTCGGCGATACGTTTCTTCTCTTCGATACCGTGAACAAGTGCAACGATATCATCAAAGTCAAGGATGATTCGCCATCTTATTTGCCAACCAGATTGTAAGTATGTGGAAAAAACACACTCTTCTTCTCTTTTACCATTTCCCACTAGGTGGGGTCGGCACAGCCTGTTTTTCTCTTCCACGCCACTCTATCAGCCGTCATCTCCACATTCACTCCCTTCTCATTCATATCCTCCTTCACACAATTCATCCACGATGGTAAAGGATGATTTGCCAACCAGATTGTAAGTATGGGAAAAAAACACACTATTCCTACTAATATTCCCCCACTATAAGGGCGAAATTATTTTTGACACATTTCACCCACGGCTTAGCGGGACGGCACAGGTTAGCCCCATAGTATACCATTTCTAATTTGTATTATGGTTAACACAATTGGTATAGTTACTACATACATTTATATCAATACATAACACCCAGACCTACAGCCGAAAAATTTAGTTAAATCACAAAGATATTGGCCGTACCCAGAATTGAACCCAGAACCTTACAATACAAATAACTTTTTTGCACACCAAATACAAAAAAAAACAGTTACATTAAAAGAAAATATAACAGAGATCAGAGGCCTTATCAGCTAAGGCGATTGCTGTCTTCTGGTTGGCAGTCCGGAATGGTAACCATTACACCAACGAGATCGTCAGTTTAAGGGCTGAAATAAAATGAATCATTGTTACAGGGCCGCAATATGCTGTCTTGGTGGAATGTACGAGAAGCTGGGTCGAATGATGGGCAGATCGTATGAGGAGACCGTGGCGACCCTCGTACGCTCATTTAAAAGCGCCGAGTCGCAGACCAGGCTTGAGATAATGAATACTCTTGAAAAGGTAACAATAGTGCATTTAAGAATATTATGGGATATTTGTTATGTCAAAGTCTAATTAATGTCAATAGTATTTATTGCGTTATTAAATACAGTGGAACCTGGTTAAGTGAGACATCAATGGACCTGCAATGTCGTTTCACTTATAGAGGTATTCCACTTACCCAGTGTCTCAGATATACAGGTATAAATAAATATCTGTCTCATTTACAGAGGGAGAATTTGTAGGTAGAATAAGAATAAGTAAACAAACAATGTTATCTTAGTTACAGAGGTTTATGCATATAAAATTTACTCGCTGCCTCAGTTATAGAGGTAACTATGATGATAAATCGAAAGAACAAATCCCAGATATAGAGGTTTACTTCGTCCCACTAACAGAGGTAATTCAGTGCCAAAGTGTTGGGACCTCAGCATGAGTTCCAGTTATGGAGGTTATTCACTTATCCTGGATAAGTGAATAACTAAGTTTCACTGTATTACATAACAATACATATGTATTGAAATAATCTATGGGTGTTCAGTACAAAAAGAGGTGGTAAGTACGTGAGCCTGCTTTTTTACGCACACTTGGTCAGTGTGGTGGATTCTATTTCATATTCTACTAGCTGACCCGGCAAACATTGTTTTGCCTCACTTAGGGGTATGAAAAATAGATAGTGTAGCTGACACGTTTGTAGATTTACCATAGCAACGCCATCTATCGATTACTTACTCAACCCAGTCGAAAGGTATCGACATCTGTTAGAATCATTTGGAGTTAACAGATAATTGTGACTGTCAAATAATAGCAGACAATAATTAGCAATAAATTAAAATTGCGACTATAATTTGAGATTTAAAATATCTCTCAAGTTGGATCGAACTGCACATGGTGTGCGAATTTTATTATAATCGGTTAAGTGGTTTAGGAGTCCATTGAGGACAAACATTGTGACACGAGATTTATATATATTAAGATAACTCTCTCCCGGCGTGAGATGATCCTGGGTCCCAGCATATGTCAAATACAATACTACTAGGCTACCAACGTTTTTACAGTAACTAGTTTAATTTGTTTCCAGATTTGCGTCGGTATGGGCACGGCCGCGCCAGCAGCGGTCAGTGAAGTGTCTCGGGCGGCGCGCACCGCTCTGATGTCTGATCGCGCTTCCCCCGTGCGGGCCGCCGCCGCTAACACCTTGAGACACATCCTGCCTTTGATTAAACTGACTCCGGCGAATTTGGATGCGATAGCCGCTGCGTGCTTGAGAGCGGCTCAGCCAAGCGATTATACGCTCAGGTTTGTATGAAATAAGGGTTGTTTTTGCTTAACATTCATGTCAGTTCTTTTTCCTTGCATATTCTGTAGCAGTAGTCTGCATTTATTTATACTATTCTGGCAGGTTTAGATGGTTTAGATGCGCTTTCTTGAGAGAAGCTTATCCAAGCAGTATAAAATGCTATAATATCTTAATATATATAAATTTCGTTTTACAATGTTTGTCCTCAATGGACTCCTAAACCACTTAACCGATTATAATAAAATTCGCATAGTGTCATATAAGCTACACTATCTATTTTTCATACCCCTAAGTGAAGCAAAACAACGTTTGCCGGGTCAGCTAGTTGATATGTTATAATATTATATGCTATAATCAATATTATAGCCTTAGTTTTATAATATTTTTACTGTATTGCTTACAGATGTGCGATAGCTGAACTTCTGGGTACATTGATTGCGACAACCCAAGCCGGCGAGGTTAACAACCTAAACCCGAAAATGAAAATGGGTGCACAAGGTATGAATTAACCGGGTTGTACTAATAACTTTTTTTTGGAATTCAATGTAGCAAATTATGAAACAAAGTTAGAATGTGTGTTTGGCACTCGGGCAGGTTTGTTGTATGGGAACCCTTCAATTTAATTTTATTCTACTTTTAGTATTTGTTGTTATAGCAGTAACAGAAATACATAACATTTCGAGCTATTCTAGCTATTGCGGTTCATGAGGTAAAGTTTGGTTACAGATGGAGAATGAAGTCTTAGTAATAGGGTTTCAAGTAGCCTTTGTGTCCGAAACTTTGAAAAGAAAACCAAATAAAATAATTAGCCAAGTACAAGTTGGACTCGCGCATGAAGGGTTCCGTACCATTGTTGTATGGGAGCCCCGCTTAAATATTATTTTTATATTAACACGCTGCACAAAGGCTCACAAAATTCAGCCTAATTTAAATACAGTCAATTGGGATGGAAATTGACAATTTGACAACCAGAGTTGTGACATGGTTGTCATGGTTACATTAAAAATATAGTTGAAGTATTTATGTATTAGGCTGCAAAGTTTTCTATTCCACACTCGTATTTTGTTGTATGGGAGCCCCCCTTAAATATGTATTTTATTTAAATTTTGTAATTTAATTTGATAGCTAATATACATTTATATATTTAGTGAAAATTTTAAGTACCTAGCAGCTACCGTTATTGATATATAGCAAAAAATGCGAAAAAAACATGTTTATTGTATGGGGACCACCTTAATATTTTTTTATTTTTATTTTTAGTATTTGTTGTACCGGCTCGGGAAATACATACCTACATATATTGTGAAAGTTTCAGCTTTGTAGCTATGACGGTTTCTGAGATATAGCCTGGAGACAGACAGACAGCGGAGCCTTAGTAATAGGGTTCCGTTTTTACCTGTTAAGTACGGAACCCTAAAAATGTGAATATTGAATATTTTAATTTCAGTGCAACAAAACAAAAAAGACCCTCCAAAGAATGTGGTATCATTAGATGAAGCCCTGAACCTTCTCATGGGAGCATTCCTTCGTGGGGGCAGCTCCTTCCTGAAGGGAGAGATCATCAAGTCTGGATCTGGAGTCAACAGGGAAGTTAGAGTGTGTGTTACTAGTGTGAGTATTTTATTTATTACCCCAAAAAAATATGTATTCACAATTTTTTTTTTCACACGGGTGGTTAAC
This sequence comes from Mellilla xanthometata, assembly GCA_035578125.1. Lineage (NCBI taxonomy): Eukaryota > Metazoa > Arthropoda > Insecta > Lepidoptera > Geometridae > Mellilla > Mellilla xanthometata. Next base: position 7,510,394 of record JAPUBQ010000026.1, read on the forward strand.
CCCGTACTGAACCATTTCTGGTTTGTATTATGGTTGCTAACACAACTGATATACTACATATACATACATATTTTACATAGATATATATTTAACACCCAGACCAACAGCCAACAAATTTAGTTCAGCACAAAGATGTTGGCCGTACCGGGAATCGAACCCGGAACCTTCTGATTGGCAGTCCAGCATGGTAACCATTATTTTATTAAATACTAGAGGTTGCCCGCGGCTCCGCCCGCGTGTAGGTCGCTTTTTGCGTAACCTGTGGAAAAAATCTATTGTATCCTATTCCCGTGCCAATTTTATATAAACACTACATTGCTACGATATCAAAATAAGCCGCATCTGTCTTTCCGCATTCGATTCCTGGGATCTAGTTAACCTCTGTTTTAGCTATTTTGGTGGTGATGCTACAGATTAGATCGTTTTCTCCAAGCCATTATTTAAATATAAATAGTAAGAATACGTGAATCATACCACTAAGTAAACCACATACTTAAATTCCAATTCATAAGTATTTAATTTCAAACACACAAAACTTTCCCTTTGAACTTTAAACCCCAATGGCATACCTTAATTCACTCCTAGCAAATATCATTACACATTTATTTTAACCACCATATAAACTACAACCATAACAACGTCCAAGACTGTTAAATTGATAATTCCAAACAAACTTTCACCCCCCCCCCTATAAACCCTTATTTAACCCCTGGCAAAAAAACTTGATTTTACATAAACTGCTAGAATTCATTGCTAGAAGTTCAAAAACATAGAAGTTTCATACAAACTGTTTTACCCCCTTTCACCCCCTCAGGGGTGGAATTTCCAAAAAACCGTTCTTAGTACACGTTTAAGTACTAAAATATATATACACACTCCAAATTTTACACCTCTAAGTTCAAAAACACAAAACTTTCATTTTTAACTTTTAACCCCAATGGCATCATTTAACCATTTAATAATCTATTACCATGACAACTTTCAAGACTTTAATGTGATAAATAAAAAAATTTCCATACAAACTTTCACCCCCATTATAAACCCTTATAGTTCACCCCTGGCAAAAAAAAATTGATACCATTATTTTTAATTTTACATAAACTATATATACTCCAAATTTCATTGTTGGAAGTTCAAAAACAAAGAAGTTTCATACAAACTGTTTTACTCCCTTTCACCCCTTTAGGGGTGGAATTTCCAAAAATCCGTTCTTAGTACGCATCTACATACCAAAACAAATACACCCTCCAAATTTCACAACCATAGGACCAGCCGTTTGGGCTCTGCGTTGTCTATAGATGAATGAATGAATGAGTCAGGACAAAGAGTCTTATAGTATAGATGTATCTATACAATCTATGTATGTATGTATATGTAGTATATCAGTTGTGTTAATATCCATAATACAAACTAGAACTGGTTCAGTATGGGGCTAACCAGCCGTGTGTGAAATGTGTCCTAATATTTATTTTATTTATTTAATTATTTATATGTCTATCAAAAATGTACTTTTATGATTTTCAGGCGTATGTCGTCTTCGTCCAAAACATGGGTGGGGTGTGGCTTGAGAGAAACATGACAACTTTCCTGAACCACGTGTTGGATTTGGTCGCGAATCCCAAAGCGGCCAGTTCACATGTCGACGCTGTTTATTCCAGGTAAGTGCTAAGTATGCACAATACGCCCCTAGCGGGATGTCAGTGCAGGTCTTATCACTCCCACTTCAAGTGCTAAGTAAGACTGCATAGCACTTCCGGTGTTCGATTCCTGCGGCGAAACAGATTTTATGAAATGAATTAGCAAAAGCAGCCCACTATACGTTCCCACTTCTGGGACTCGGGGCCTTCTCTCATGAGGAGAGAGATGTAGGCCATAAACCACCACGCTGGCCAAGTGCAGGCTGGCGAGTGACACACGTCTGAAATGAAATGAAATAATTTATTTGCGTAGCCACAGGTAATATAAAAATATGCAAAGTATTCTAAAAAGTCCCTTGTAAGCTACCGTATATGCGGTGTGCAAAATGTCAAATTAATTAATATATAGATATATAATAGAATGGTGTATTCGAATGTTTGTCTCGAGTGTGTGTGTGTGTGTATGTGTTGAATGTCTGTGGCATCCCAGATACAGATTCAAATCCTGTGTGGAGCTGTGAGTGTGAAAGAGTTTGTTAGTTTGCCTGTATGCAGAATTGTAGATTGTAAATAGGGCTATTTTCTGACTACTATATTTCTTCAACCTAGTGAATGCTATTTATCATAAAATTATTCATAAAATCAAACAATATCACCTCCTTTTTGAAATCTGTTATTAATGTACCTGTAAAGAATATTTTTTTATTTTTGAGAGGCATTACATGAAAAAAAAACAGCATCGACCTTTTTACACGCTTTTTTTAACCGAGGTTGTCGATATAATACAATTATATTTTGTATGTTTGTTATTCGTACCCGTCTTTTTTTGTTTTTTTTTTTTTTATTGGAAATAATATACCTAAACTCAAAATATATTATCTACGTTTTATTGAAATCGGTTCAGTATTTGTTAAATAAAACTCGGAACACTAAACTAAACCTAACATCATATTGTGTGACTATAATAACATCATTTTATTTTCTAGAAAATGCATCAACTACATTCTACGGAACACGCTCGGCAAAATGCTCGGAGAAAAGGCTCAGGCGTCCGCTTGTAGAGAGATCATACAGATAGTTATCAAACAGATGAACAGCATTGACTTCAACCCGGAGAACGCTAAGGACTGTAATCAGGTGAGCCGTTTTTTTTTTACATTCTTCCCTGTTCCTTTGACGACTTCGCTGGTGTAATGGTTACCATGCCGGACTGCCAATCAGAAGGTTCCGGGTTCGATTTCCCGCACGGCCAACATCTTTGTGCTGAACTAAATTTGTTGGGTGTCGGTCTGGGTGTTAAATATGTATCTATATACAATATGTATGTATGTATGTATATGTAGTATATCAGTTGTGTTAGCTATCATAATACGAACTAGAAATGGTTCAGTATGGGGTTAACCAGCCGTGTGTGAAATGAGTATTTATTTATTTATTTGTCAGTTAGTACTACTTTCTACTATTTCCTTGCAAGTTTAAGTATATAATTCCAGTCGATAAGATAACATTTGAAAGTTCATGTCCTCACCTTACCTTAAGAACCTTTAAGTGATTACTAACATTTAGTATATTACCGACTATTGTGAGTTTCACTACAGAAAATACCTTAACTTCATACAAATATAATATAACTCGATAAAAAAAAACATTTGAAAGTGTATCCTCTCGCTTGCATAAACAAATGAGTGTGAGCAAGATGAAGCGATCTTTCGAAGGTTTTTTTTTCATTATAGAACATCTGAATTAAAATCAAAATTTTACAATTGTTCCCAACCTTAGAATTATTTAGGTCTATACTATTTTAAGATCTTTATCACACACTTGTGGCTGCACTTTCTAAACTAGACTATTTTTAGAAAAGTGCCAGTTTAATCTAGACTTTTTTTATCATTATAATCATTTTGCTACCTGCGGTATTTTTGTATTACTTGTCAAATAAACCGGCCAAGTGAAGTGACCTAAGCGTCTCTGTATCAATTGACTAAGTTTAATTTCATATGTCCGTGTAAATCAAATTGTATTTTAGTTCTTACTCGAGTAGACGCTGTTACTTTGAACCATCTTGACAAAACTTAGAACATGTTTTACTACACATTAGATATCTTAATGTTTGTATAACCGGCTATCACTCACGTTTGTTTTGTCGGTATTAGCCCGACATGTTTCAGCACAATCAGTGTGCCATTCTCAAGGGCAGGAACACAGCCAACGTATGCACGCGAGGACGGCTGCGCCTGAACTGCCTACTCCGCCGACTAATGACCCCTGCGATTAGATATCTTTGCCGTCTTTGATTGTTTTTTTTTTATTTGTCAGGAAACACTATTCAGCCAGCACTTGTTGGTCTGCGCGTTGATGGAAGCCGGTGAGCTGGCGCTACAGCTCGGCACCTCCGTGCAAAATTTGGTCTCCGATACTTCCCTGAATATGGTCGATGCTATTTGTACTGTGAGTACTAGTTAGTTACTTAAAATTATTGAATTACCAGTCATCAAATTTAAAAGGACGCTAAAACATTTTTTTTAAATTAATCCATTTTATTCTATAAAATAATTTTTGAATACGCAACTTGATGAATCTTCATTTTATTCTGACATAATTTTGCAATAATATCCCTAATTTTAAATACTTACAATTTTAGTCTATGTTACGATAATTAAGTTAAGTTTAGTTTAGTTATTATCAATCTGTGTTGCTTAACCTAAATGTAAATGACTTGCCAAATGCGATGAGATGTTGCAAGGTCAATAAATGTTTTTTTTTATTTATTTATTATTTTAGTTTCCAAATTTATTTATTATTCATAATGGTTACAATCAATATGATTATGCTAGTGTACATAGAATATTAACCTAGCAAATTAAACAGTGACTTTCGGATGATACACTTTAGGTGGATACTGATAAGTTAACCTCTTTAAAAAGTGTTTAATTTGTAAATGTTAGTAGTAAAATTCATTAGTATTTAAAGGTGAGTAATTCACTCGTCGACTACATCAACTTAAGCACTTTTTGGTTATAGCAGTGCAGTTACTGACATGAGTACTGTAACTTAACGTAGCCAGCCTTTCAGTTGCTTATAGGTTAGATTTCTTAATTCCCCCAGCTTCCTTCCATTGTCGGACGAGCAGGGAAACTCAAAGGCAGAAGTACAATTTGGGGGTCTTCAAATCTAGAGTAAATAGGTTCCTTCTAGGTAAGTGTGTTACATCTCAGACCACAGTCAAGCTTAAACTCAGGCTAGCTGCGGTCAAACGTAAGCCTATTCATCAATAAAAAAAAGGAAGGTGGCATCGTTTACTGTGGAGATACCAAAGATGCGCACTAAGCGTTTTTGCCTCCACCTTCGTTGTACGTACTGCCAAGGTGTGTAACTCTGCCAAATGCCCTGTTCCCCGAAAACTATAGCTCTATACACTAGCGGTGTTCAAGGCACGAGTGAACCGGTTTTCTCGGTAAACGCGTTTCACCTTAGATCGCAATGTCGCTTAAAATCAGGTGAATTGTGGTCACGCGCCAACCCTTTTAGTATAAAAAATGCGGTTCCCTTTCGTTTAATTAAGCCACCGTTCGGTCACCTCCCTCCCCTTTGCAGTGCATGGGATGGTTGAAATATAAGAATAAAGAATATTTATTACAAAAAGATAGTTATGCGTACAAATTACAAAAGAGAACAAAATACATACTTAAAAACTATACTTACAAATTACATATAGTACGCTTGGTTTAGCCCCGAGCCCCGCAGGACGGCTCGGGGAGCGCCTGTGTTGCAGGGTGTCAGTCGTCTATATTTGTACTAAGCACTAATAATAGTAGTTTAAAAAAACACGCTTATCTGGCCGTTTAAAGTGGGTCAAAATCGCGCCCAAAGAAGTCGGTTACAAACAAACAAAAATACAAAAAAATGTAATAATTTTATCAAATTAGTGTATCCTCATCGGTGTCATCGGTCCTCAATAAATCTACAAAGTTTCAACGAAATCTGGCCGTTTAAAGTGAGTCAAAATCGCGCCCAAAGAAGTCGGTTACAAACAATCGGTGAAGCTAATATAAAGCGTGTAAAAATAATAAGAAAATTTAGTAAAACTTACATAGCTTTATGTATCTATCTACGTGCGAAGTCGAGTACGACTTTCTTGCTTACGGTTAATTGTTCTATTTTTTTTCCGTGTCAGGTATTGGAACATCCATGCGTCGCCGCCCGACTGGCCGCAGCGTGGTGCATACGTTGTATTTGCGTGGCCTTACCTTCGCAAATCACACCGCTACTCGACAAGTGTGTCGACGCCTTGGACGCGGCCAGGCCTACGCCACATCATATTTCTGGTAAGTTCATTACAATAACAATACAATACAAATTACAATAAATTTTTTTTTTATTCAGCAAACAACATATTTACAACAAGGAGTAATAAATCTTAATATATATAAATGTCGTGTCATGTTTGTCTTCAATGGACTCCTAAACCACTTAACCGATTACAATAAAATTCGCACACCATGTGCAGTTCGATCCAACTTGAGAGATAGGATAGTTTAAATCTCAAATTATAGTCGCAATTTTAATTGATTGCTTATTATTGTCTGTTATAGGTGCGATCTTTAAAAAAAATATCTTTATTTTTAATTATAATAACTACATACAGTGTAACTAAACTCCCTCTAAAGCGTCGAAATCAATTGGCTTTAGCTGGTGTTCCATACAATGATACATTCTCTCCATTTAACGACCACTCTTAATAACGCCATAAAATGTACAGTCCCTTCAGTGTCGTTATGTAGAGTTTACATTGTACATCTTAACTCGACTACTCGGTGGTGTAAACGTCGATTTTTCAATCAGACGGGCCCGGGTTTGAATCCCGGCCCAACACCAATAACTTGTTTTTGAAGTTATGTGTGGATTTGCACTCTCTTTACGGTGAAGGAAAACATTGTGAGGAAACCGACACGTTGGAGGACTGCAATATCCGAAGACGTGTGTCATTCACCAACCCGAACTTGGCCAGCGTGGTGGATTGTGGCCTATTCTCTCTATTTGCGAGAGCAGTTCTCGAGTCCCAGCTGTGGGAACGTATAGTGGGCTGCTTATGCTAACTATACCCAAGGTCGAGTTTTTTATTGATTTATTCTTGCTCACAGGTTACTCCGCAGCCTTAGCCGCTATTCTAGGCGCAGTCCGTCTCTCCCCGCTGGGGGTGCCACACGGTCGAGGGAAAATAGCCTTTAATGCGGCGGAACAACTGCTAAGATCGGCTGGACAAAGCAGTCGACTGACCGCCGCTAGAACGAACGCCGGGTGGCTTATCGTTGGTGCTATTTGTACCTTAGGTGAGTGGGATAGCTATATTTTTCAACACTGCGTCGCACAATGTTTGGTTTTTTTTTTTATTAGCAATATTCTTATTGCGTAATTGCGTGGGATTATTGCCTACTCGAAAATAGACTGCTTATATTGGCTGTGACTACCAAGTGTAGTACTAAGAGACCTCTTAGTACTACACTTGGTAGTCATTCTAGCGGCGATCAATTAGCTACTGGACCCAGTAGCTAATTGATCGCCGCTAGAATATAAATATTATATCTAAATTCAGTACTAATAGGTGTGATTCTTTTTAACCCCCGACTAAAACCACGAGGTGATATACTATTGACTTGTCTGTGTGTATGTATGTGTATGTCTGTTTGTGTTTGTGTGTGGCATCGTAGCTCCCGAACGGATTATCAGAATTTGATATTCTTGTATGAAAGGTGTATTAGGCGAGTGTTCTTAGCTATATTTGTTTAAAATCGGACTAAAATGGCCGCCACTATAAAATGGCAGATGACATTTTCACAACAGCCTCTATATGGGTATCCAATGAAAGGGCTCGATTAGAAGAGTACATATAATGTAGTGCATTTCAAATACAAGATGTCCGCCACCACAAATGTTCAGACGTAGCGCCTGTGGCACGGCTAACTAAGGTGATCTAATGCGATCATCGAAGTTGAGCGACGGCCAATGCCGAGAAACTTTGGATGGGTGACCATGCACAAGACTGTCTTTTAAAAGTAGCATTTTCATCTGGGTGCTACCGTGGGTTAGATGGCATGTTGAATTGTAGGTCCCAGCTGCTAGTCTTAGTACAAGCAGTCGTTAAGCCAAGTCAGAGGCTTTTGGGTGGCTTGAAAACTCTTGACACCAGAGCTTGGCTCATACGAAGCAGAAGAAGAAGAAGAATGTTCAGTCATGTGATTTCTAAATTACAGTGTAAACTCCATGTAACGTCACTCGATTTAACGACAAACTCTAAAGCCTCGAAATCAATTTGCTTTTGTTGGTTTAACTTTATGTAACGACCACTCTCAATGCACAGGCCCTTCAGTGTCGTTATATAGAGTTTTTTATATATATTATTTATATATAACTTATAGGTTTACATTTGAAGACAGCTTGCCTGGTGTTAAACAATAATTATGGCCTACGATGTTACACGCTTACCTAGAAAGTACCTATTCACTCTAGATTTGAAGACCCCCAGGTGGTACTTCTCAGGAAACAGAGAGTCGGGAAGAGAATTCACTGTTTACATTGTATATAACTTATACTTGTTTTTCAGGAGTTCCTGTGGTCCGAGGTCTTCTGCCCAGAATGTTGTTGCTTTGGAGAAACAGCTTCCCGAGATCTGTCAAAGAATTGGAATCCGAGAAGAACAGAGGAGATGCTTTTACTTGGCAGGTGAGTCGAATTTACGTGTTTATTTATGTTGTGTGCCCTATGGTTTAGTCTCATCTAAACAAAGTGCACCGGCTTACAGCGAGCGTGGCTCGTCGGAATAGTGTTGACCTGCAATCTGCGACTCACCAGCTCGAATCCGGCCGTGCACCAATATTTTTTTATTTAGTGTATAATTTACACTTATTTATATGGTGAAGGAAAACATCGTTTGAAAACCCACATGTGCTGAGGACCACATAATATGAAAAGATGTGTGATCCGCCATCCCGCAGTTTTTTTTTTAAGTAGATAAGTTTACAGTAACATTTTAAAAGGTAGCCCTGGCTTCTGAGCTAGTATGCACTGTGTTACAGAAGCCAGTGCCTTCTCAATTATACAAACAATTATTTCACTTATAAACTAACCATACAAAATAGAATAAACAGATACTAACGCAAAACTATACAATAAATACAAAATACAAGCAAAAATAAGTTTTAAACATATTATGATAGTAAACATTTATCAAACTATAAACTACTTGGCTAGCGTGTTGGATTATGATCTATACCTATCAAGTTGTCTGCTCACCTGTTTTTTTTTGTATTATGACTAACAGCCAGGACCTACATTTTACATGTCATCCGACCCCCCCTATGGTCAACTACAATGACTGTCTGCATCGACCGTTGCTTAACCTCGATGATCGCATCAGATCACCCCGAGCTACAGGCGCTACAAATAGGAGAATATATGTAATAATTTGCTGTGATAACCCACCCAGTAGGGTAAAAGAAAGAGTACATAAAATATGCATTTGATATTTTTATTATACAGGTGACTTTAGAAGGTCGCGCCGGCGCACTATCGGCTCTACATAGTTTGTTGATCCACTGCCCTTCGCTTGTCAACAACGATGACACTTCCAAACGCTTGGCGCAGCCGATAGATGGCGCTATCGCTGTACTTACCAAGTGAGTGGTTGTATTGATTATCATAAGTGTTTAACTCTAAAAAATAAGACATAATTTGATAATTTTTCAGTAAAAGTTTGTGATGCAGTGGAAACTCAATTATCCGACCCTCAGTTATACAGATTCGCGTTCATCTGTAATTTCATCAGCATTTACAATGCTGTCTTTTTTACTTGACTCCGACTCCTATGTTTTTTTCAAACCTGGTACTTTACAGCGTAACGAGCGTGGTACGAAGCTATGGTGGAGCTCTGAAGGCACCTGCGGCGCTATTACGTCTGCGTTTGTACCAGGCGAGCAGCGCCTTAGGAGGGTCGGCGGCTCCACCTGCGCCGCTACTGCGTCTGTTAGCTGCGGAGTTGGCTGGTTCTGCTGAGCCCGCGCAAGGAAATGTGGCCACCGGTGAGTCACAGTATACAGACTAGTGCGATATGAGATCTCCTGCGGCGTTATTTTGACTGCGGCTATACCAGGCGAGCAGAGCACTAGGAGAGAGCCTAAGGCTTACCATGCACTGCTATTGAGTTTGTTAGCCACCTAGTAAGCTGGCTCCGCTGAGCCTGTTCAAGGAAATGTTGCCACCGGTGAGTCATATTATATACTAGTGCAATATGAGAGCTCCTGTGGTGCAATTGTGACTGCGTCAATAACAGGCGAGCAGCGAACTAAGAGAACCTGAGGTTTGACCTGCGCCACTACTGGATGCAGTCTGTTAGCTGCCAAATTGTTTGGTTCCACTGAGCCCACTCAAGGCAATGTTGCTACCAGTGAGTCTTTTTACACACTATTGCAGTATGACAGCTTCTGCTACGTTATTACGACTACGGTTGTACCGCATAGGACACTAGCTCGTTTTGGTCATATATGTAATATATCAGTCGTGTTAGTTACCATAATATAAACTTTTTTTTTTGTTGACGAGGGGGAAATCTTCAACAAGATAAGACCTGGCTACGATGGCGCGCAGCCAGGTTATGTGGGATATGTACCCACTAACCCCCCCAGTGACCTGCCTCTGTGCTTAACGGAGGTCTCCGGGTTCTTCCGGGAAACACTCCGGAGACCTCTTTGCCCTGCGCTGTGGCCCTTCCCACCATAATATTAACTAGAAATGTTTTAGTATTGGGCTAATCAGATGTGTGTAAATGTGAAATCCGAAAGAAAATAAACTTACATGTAATGATTTCCAGGTATGTTGAGAAGCGCAATGCACCCACGCGACACTATCCTGTTAGGGGAAGAAGGGTGGATCTACGACACTGACCACGCCGCTATAGAAGAACAGGTAAATGATCAGTATTTTTTTTAAGAAGTCATTCCTCTTGATTAAGTACTGAAAGATTTTTTTAAATAAAAACAAAGCATTTATTTTAAGAGTCAAAGTTATAAATACGAATCTACCAAAACTGTTTTTAATTCTCTTATATTTAATCTTTAGATATTTTTTTCTAATAAATAAAAAATAATGAATTGGCCTTTATTCTACAATAAAAAAAATACCTATAGTTTTAGTCGCACTTCGCTTTCTTTTCTTTTTTTTTGCCTGGAAGAGATCGCTTTAAGCGATAAAGTCGCCAATTGTGGCACACTAATTTGTAAGCTCTTTCTTTTTCTTTTTTTTTTATTTAATGTGTCCAATAAAGAATTTTCTATCTATTTATATACTTTTTACTAGCCGAAGTTGCCTTAGCGGCATAGGCTTTCCCTATCTGCCTCCATTCTTCTCTGTGACTCGCTTTTGTCATACATGCCAGCCCGTATACCAACCGTATACGTATACGTACGTATACCGTATACCTCGTCTAAGATATCTCGCCACCTTTTCCGCGAATAATTGAGTACTTTTTATATCCCCAGCTAATATCCCCCTGGAGTGCCAGCGGTTCTGGCGCGTTAGAGCACGAGCCGTGCTGCCTGTACCGCGGCGGCGGTCCGGCGCAACCACTCGGCGTGGCCGTCATAGACGCCTCGGTCGCTCTCTTCCCGCAGATATTCGCTAGGGCGGCCAATAAACACAGGTACGTTATACACAGTATAGATAGCGCCTGTAGCTCGGCACTTATAGCATATGCAGTCCACTATACGTTCCCAATGCTGAGACTCGGAGCCTTCTATCACGAGGAGTGAGATATAGGCCATAATCCACCACGCTGGCCAAGTGCGACCTCGTTGGCGTAAAGGTTACCATGCCGGTGTGCTAATCAGAATGTTCCGGGTTCGATTCCCGGCCCGGTCAACATCTTTGTGCTTAACCAAATTTGTTGGCTGTGGGTCTGGGTGTTAAATATGTATATGTATTTATATATAATATGTATGTATGTATATGTAGTATATCAGTTGTGTTAGCAACCATAATACGAACTAGAAATGGTTCAGTATGGGGCTAACCAGCCGTGTGTGAATGTGTATAAAAAAAAAAAGTATACATAGCGCCTGTAGCTCGGCACTAATAGCATAAGCAGCCCACTATACGTTCCCACTGCTGGGACTCGGAGCCTTCTCTCACGAGGAGAGAGATATAGGCCGTAATCCACCCCTCTGGCCAAGTGCGGGTTGGCGGATGACACACGTCTTCGGATATTGTGGTCCTCAAACATGCCGGTTTCCTCGTGATGTTTTCCTTCACCGTAAAGCGAGAGCAAATCCACACATAACTTGAAAAACAAGTCATTGGTAAGGGCTGGGATCGAACCAGAGGCCGTCTGATTAAAAGCAGGCGTTATTACCACCGAGCCACACTCGCTTTTTTCGGCACTAATGCCTGTAACTAATGTGATCGATGCGATCATCGAGGTTAAGCAGCGGTCGATGCAGACTGTCTTTGGATCTATGAGGCTATATATCAATGACGGTAGCAGGTTTAAAAAATCACAGAATATATAGATGTTTATAACCTATCGAAATAAATATAAAATATGTATAATTTAGAGGGGCTCCCATACAGCAAACGTAATTTTTAAGCATTGTTTTACTCGAACTTTATAACGTCATTTGTAGGCCCTCTCAACATTCACAAATATATAATTATTTTAAAAATATATTATTTAATATTTTATCTAAGAAAGGCACAATCTAAGTAATCTTATTTTAAGACAATGGTACGGAATCCTACATGCGCGATCCCGACTCACATGGCCATGTTTTTTCTTTCAATTCCAGCATTTTTTTTACTTTTACAGGCAACAAATGCTGGAACACTTTGCGGAATGCATCAAGATGTCTAAGGGCGCGCGTCAAGAGGCTATCCAGCTGAATGTGTACACAGCTTTACTGATGGCCTTGCGCGTTCTAGCAGAACAGAAGGCTTCACTGGGACAGGACTCTGTAAAGAATATTACTATGGAACTTGTGATTGTGAGTACTAGCTTTATATTATACATGGATTTATTTGTTGTGTTAACGGGTATATTACTCTATTTACGGGAACAAATAAGTTGATGTTGACAAGATAATACATAAAAAAACTTGCAATTGGTGCATGTAGCATTGATCAATCATTTTTTTTTCTTTATGGCGCTGCAAATATAGCGTGCAGCTGCCGCCAAATAGCCGCGCTGTAGTCGCATAGAGTTAGAAGTCGTTTCAAGAATATACGAATAGACGGCGCTACGTATATATCATTCGATACACGTAGTACGTTTTTATAACAAGAGGTTGAACGTTTTTTGTATTTATTAGTCTATGGTATATGTACACATGATTAGTGAAAGGATAAAGCACTGTTATTACCGCAGCAAATTAATCAAATACTGATCAATCTAAACAGTATGGGTCGTCTTAGTAATAAGAAATTTACGTTTACAGGTTTTAAATAAATTTGAGCCTTATCCCCCTGTTGTTATGTTCCAGAATGGTCTATCATCGAACAGCGCCCCAGTGCGAGCCGCGGCCGCGTCGTGCGCCGGCCGGCTGTGTGCGTGTGTCACCGAGGCTGAGAGTCAGGGACTGAGCGAAAAAGTCATTGCTTTGGCGAGAAATGCTGTCAATAGGTAACATGCCAACCACACTCTATTTATTTATTTGTATTTGTAAAATTTTGACATGCAAATTTTATATATTAGAAGAAAAAGAAGAAAAAAAAGAAGAAAGAAGACTCTAACCTAGTCATCTTCTAAGTCGGTACGCTCTTGACAGAGCGGTCGTGGTCCTCAAGAAGTAGTGGTGGATGGGACAGATAGTACACGCCTCACGATGCCTCGCCACTTTTCTCTGTTAGAGGTCATCCTGGCGCACTCATTTAATTGGCTGAATTGAAATCCTTTACTCACTCCTACTATTACTAAAGTCTGTGTGTAAGTGTGTATGTTTGTTACTTCTTCATGCTCAAACGGGTGAACCGATTTTGGTATGTAGATAGCTTAGACTCGGATTAATACGTTTGTCCCGGACTAACGCGGGAAGAACCGCGGGGCGCAACTATCATAAAATAAATAAATGATTTCAGGGCGGTTCGCGCGGCGGCCGCGGCGGCAGTGGGCGCGGTACAGAGGGCTCGCGGGGCCGCTTCCAGCGCTGCGGCACTTCCTGTTCTCAGAGCGTTGGCGCAGGACAACTCCGCTGTCGAACTACAGGTTGGTTTTTATATAACCCATTACCCACCATTCAAAAAATAGCCTCCCTCTTTTTTCCATTTTTTTTTATAACATTTCACACACAACTGATTAGCCTCATACTAACCATTCTAGCTTGTATTATGGTTGCTAACACAGCTGATATACTACATAAATACTTATTATCGATACATATTTTACACCCAAATTGACAGCCAACAAATGTAGTTCATCATAAAGATGTTGGCCGTGCTGGGAATTGAACCCAGGACTTAAATAACCATAGCACGTTCGAAAAAACCCTGAAGGATATATTATTATGCAAGAGTTATTTTACAATTGACGAATTCTTAAAGGATAAAAGTTTTAATGACACATATGTGTACACCATTTACTGGAAAATAAATAAAGTGGCTCGCTTGGCGAAATTACGGTCATACCGTAGAGGCCATAGACAAAGATAGAATAGAAAGTGGCTCGCTTCAAACCAGCATTGCCACACCCTGATGTACATCATCACCCAGGGTACATTTTTCATTTTTTATGTTAATTTAATATTGTCAAAGTCAAAGTTCTTTATTGGTAAATTTTAAATTTACATGTCATACATGACACATTAAATAATTTAAAATTTTATATAAAATTATATTATACAATTTATATAATAATAATTATCAATATATAATTTTACTATAATCAATAGTTAATAAGCCTTATATAATATTATATACGGTTTGTACAACCGTCAATTTTGTTTTTTTTTAAATCCTCGAAACTGTAGAACGTTTGTTCGATAAGCCAGCACTTTAGCTTGTTTTTAAAACTGCCCATGCTAGGTACAGTTTTAATAGTGTTTGGCAACCGGTTAAATACCTGAGGTCCTAAGTTGTGAACAAATTTGCTCGATTTAGCCAACCTGTGGGGTTGTCGTCGTAGTCTACTTCCATGACGAAAATTGATAATGTATAACATTTAAATGATGCAATAAATAATTTGATTTGATTTGTTTACAAAGTATAATATTATGTATTTATGTTTACAGGTGTGGTCTCTTCACGCTCTATCAGTACTAGCGGACGCCTCGGGCCCAATGTTCCGAGGTCACGTGGAATCTACCCTCAATCTGGCTCTGAAGCTAATCTTCACATCGCCGCCCTTCTTAGAGGAGTTACACAGAAGTATCGGAAGATTGCTATCGGCTTTGATAACGGTAGTCGGCCCGGAGTTGCAGGGGATGAAATGTGAGTTTTTTTATTTGGTGACACTGGTTTTCAAGCCAGTATTTAAGAGTTGTGTCTTTGTGTGTCTGGTTTTAAGATAATTATGCCACGTAATCAAATTCCATCATGGACTGATTTCCATCAAACATTGCTACCGATTAATTCATGTTTTAAATATAAAAATAAAAATAAAATCGATTTATCCATTCTGGAGCTACGATACCAGACACACATATGGTATCGTGTGAATATTGTTAAGTTGTTTAAGTATTGTTAATTTTGAAGCGATATACAGGTCAGTCGGACGTGTGGTTGTCTTACGTAGGTTCGATCCTCGACAATGAGCCGAAAACATCGTAACGAAACTATAGAAGTGTGTAGAGCATTTTCTAGGGCTTGCCTGTTTAGCATCCTCCCTCAAGTTGAAAAATCTATCGCCAAGCACTTAACAATGTGTTTTGGCAGCTTTCTTGATAGCCAACTATTCCAGACTAGGCATGCTCCACTTTAGGCCACGAGTGTCGCTAACTCATGTGGTTACGCGCCCTGCTGCTCAAATGAAATAAAAAATACTAAATAATGTTTTTTTTTCTGTTTCCAGTGACAGCAGTGGGCAGATTCTCTTGCGCTTGCGCAGCTTTACTGGAAGTAGGTGGCGGTGGCGCGAGAGGCGAGGCTCTGGGCTGTCTCCAACAACTGCAGATGTTTGCACCAAACCATATTAACTTGCATACCCTAGTGCCGCAACTTTGTGTGAGTATATATTTTTTTATTTGTCTGCGAATAAGGGTTTAGTTTGTCTGAATTTTTTGTGTCGCTTTAAAGCCTGTACGGCTAGGTAGGTTTTGATTTTTTAGGTTTTTATAGTCGGATCTTATGCTTATATGAGGTTTCTTATTCTTATTCTATGATAGGGGTGATCAGACCTGCACTGACAACCCGCAGGAGAAGTATTGTGCATTTCCCCCTACCAACCTACCCGAGCTATCCAAGCTCCTTAGAGTAGCGGAGTCTTATATGATGTTGTTATCGTATGAGTGACATAGAGTAAGACTATTATTGTGTAGCATTTTAAAATAGAGTGCAATTTGAATATTTAGTACTTCATTCTAGAAAATGATTGTCTATAGTGTGTTAACCAAGCGTGAGGAATTTTTAGTCATTTCCCTGTTAGAATGTCCTGAGTTAGAAGATATGTCCAACGTCTTTGTATTTCAAAGTCAAAATCAAATACATTTATTGCTTCATAATGGCATAATTATGATATTATACATTTAAAAGGTAGGTATCGCATAACGGACCCTGTTCGGGTATCCCAACACAAGAGGAGTGAGCCGGTTTATTTGCTTGCAAAAATAAATCCTTTTCGTTAAGAATTTCACCCCTGTGAGTAGAAATTAAGGTTAATGGCCATTTAATAACATTTTCTGTAATTGGCAACCGGTTTATAATATTCAAGAAATTTGACTAAATACAATAAATTTATATTTCAAATTTGCAGGCACGGGCTATCTAACCCTTCCCTGAACCTTTTGAAAATGTTTTAAAAAGTCTGTAAAATAAAGCTATTATTAATACACATGTTAAATTGCTACGAATTGTTTATACAGTGTAAACTCTATATAACGACACTGAAGGGACTGTGCATTTTATGGCATTATAGTGAGTGGTGGGAAATGGAGAGAATGTATCATTGTATGGAATACAAGGTTTTATAACCAACTAAGAGAGTTTGTCGTTAAACCGAGTGACGTTACATGGAGTTAACACTGTATTTTGATGTTTTAGTTTAAAAATATCATTATTTACATAACTTAAACTGGTATAAAACATTAGTGACATTTTTATCCTAATATTTTATAACCATGTCTATTACACGTTTTACAGGATTTAGAAGCCTTTTAAAACATTTATCTGCAGAATGAATTAGAACACTGATCCTTCTTTATATTTGGTATACCTTTTTTTATTAATTACCGTTCGCGTATGTTAGCGAGTATTTTGTTGTAAAAATATATATTTGTTTCTTATGCAACATCCATCCGTATTTTCCATGTAATAAGATCTATTTTTGTCCAACAGAAAGACCTGTCTCACTCTGAGTTGACGGTGCGCCGCGCCGCGCTATGCTGCCTCCGACAGTTGTCTCAGAAGGAAGCTCTGGACGTGTGCCGACACGCCATGCTGGCTAAAGATCATGTGCCGGCGAAGCCTTATTGTGGTAAATTTATAATATTTCATATTTATAACAATATTTGCTGGGCCAGCTAGCCCAGCAAACGTTTTTTTGCCTTATCATTTAGGGGTAAAAAAAATACACTCTCATATTTTTCTATGCGTATTCAGTAGGTCTGATTCTCAGACCTACTGAATACGCATATAAAATTTGGTAAAGATCAGTCAAGCCGTTTCGGAGGAGTACGGTAACAAACACTGTGACACGGAAATTTTATATATAAGATAGTAAAATCGTTTGTATGTTTGTAACATCGTCATGGCTAGACTAGAGAAAGATCAGATTTGAATTAAATTTTCTATTAAGGTACTTTAAAACTTGAGGTTGAACATAGGCTGTCATAATTGTAAAAATAAACTCAAATCAAATCAAAAACATAATACAAAAAGGCGCCAATTTGAAAAGCAATGTATCAAATCTATTACAAAGTTTTTTTTTTTTTTACATGATGAGTAGGCTTACGTTTGACCGCAACTTGCCTGATGTTAAACTTTACTGTGGTCTAAGATGTAACACGCTTTCTCAAAAGAAACCTATTTACCTTGATTTGAAGACCCCCAAATTGAACTTCTTGGGAAAAAGACTCTCAGGAACAGAGTTCCAACGCTTCGCAGTATGAAGGTCTAAGTAAAACACTTTGTACGTGACTTCGGAAATTCGCTGTGCTCCTGCTCGTTCTGTAGTGGAATGAAGAAGCGGGAATTAAATTGTGCAGCTCCATTACACACTCCAAAATTTATCCAATAAAATACTAACAGACTGCGCCTTTGTTCAAGGATGGATGGTGTTACATAAATTATGAAAAATATATAAGTTATAAATATGTTTACATCTACCACCGATTCATTCGCATTAATCGATGTTTCTAAGTCACATTACTATGCAGATTTCAACTGAAAAAAATCAAATTTGATATATTAAATTTTATTAGGTATCTTATATCTATCTTCTCTATAATAAAAAGTCGAGTTTTTCTTCCTGACGCTATAACTCCAGAACGCATGAATCGATTTCCACGGTTTTGCTTGTGTTGGAAAGATCTCGGGCTTTCGACAAAAAATTCAACAGAAAAGGAGGAAAACAGGGAAAATCATTTTTCACATACAGCGCCATCTCTGGTACATGGCATTTACTACAGACCAATATGGTTGTGCATGGCGGTGGAACAGATCGCGCCAGTATTATCTGGTGGCGAATGAGTTCACCGTATTTGCTAGTTAAGCCATAAATTTTTAGTAAAGATACTTATATAATATCTAAAAATCTCGTAGTCTTAAAATTGTTTTTTTATTGACAGGTGTAGTAGTAAAGGACACGGGGTTGCCGGGCGCGTTGTTCGCGTACCTGGACATAGAGCAGGATGAGAGCGCCGTGTCTCACGCGAAGGACACTATCACGTGCTGCTTGTTGGCCGCCGCAAGCTCTAATAACTTGAAGAATTGGCTCGCGCTCGCGAAAAAAGTACTCACCGTGAGATTGGGTAAGAAATAATAATAGTTAAAAAAAACTAAAAAACACGCTTTTTATAGAAAACCGTAATTTTATCAAATTATTGTATTGTCATCGGTCCTCAATAAATCTACAAAGTTTGAACGAAATCTGACCGTTTAAAGTGGGTCAAAATCGCGGCCAAAGAAGTCGGTTACAAACAAAAATACAAAAAAATGGAATAATTTTATCAAATTAGTGTATTGTCATCGGTCCTCAATAAATCTACAAAGTTTGAACGAAATCTGACCGTTTAAAGTGGGTCAAAATCGCGGCCAAAGAAGTCGGTTACAAACAAAAATACAAAAAAATGGAATAATTTTATCAAATTAGTGTATTGTCATCGGCCCTCAATAAATCTACAAAGTTTGAACGAAATCTGACCGTTTAAAGTGGGTCAAAATCGCGCCCAAAGAAGTCGGTTACAAACAAAAATACAGTTGAAGCTAATAGAAAGTGTTTAAAAATGTTATCATCATCATTATCTACAGGACTTAGAGGTAGGCACCTCTGCATGTGCCATCTGCTTCAATCTTGTACAGTTCTCCTCCAGGTTGGACCTGAGACTTTTTTAGCCTGTCTTTGTTTGTCTGTCTGTGCCATCTTAGCCCTCGAACGGATGATAAAATCTTAATTGACGACCTCGTTGGCGTAATGGTTACCATGCCATACTGCCAATCAGAAGGTTCCGGGTTAATTTCCTGGCACGGCCAACGTCTTTGTGCTGACCTAAATTTGTTGGCTGTCGGTCTGGGTGTTAAATATGTATCTATATAAAATATGTATGTAAGTATGTATGTATATCTAGTATATCAGTTGTGTTAACAACCATAATACGAACTTGAAATGGTTCAGTATGGGGTTAGCCAGCCATGTGTGAAATGTATAAACAAAATTTTTTTTACTTTTTTTGTTTGATTAGCGTGGTCGAGTTGAGGTTTTTACAGCTATGTTTGATAAAAATCGGACCAAAATGGCAACCGTCACAAAATGGTGGATATTTTTTGTAACTCCCTCATGTGTATCATATGAATAGTCGAATAATTTTAGGAACAATGCTATTTATCCCAAGCGGGATGTTAGTGCAGGTCTCATCACCTTTACTTAATTTTCAAGTGAATTAGACATTTATATTAGACACTGATAATTGTAATCTTGCATGCTAAATGGTAAAAATAAAGAGCCAACTTGTTGTAATAACACAAGAAGCAAGAAATAAATGATTTACATTCAAATTAGATTTATGTCCCAGGTGGACGCGTCCATAGAACTGTTGGGGATTACTACATTTTTATTTTTTTACGTGAACTGATTTATATATGAATACGACTTGAATTTACAGAGGACAGCAACAATCCGGAGATAGATTTCGAGACGGAAGGGGACGACGACCACATAGAGTTTCACGCAGACAGCGACACTTCGACACATCCTGCGGTGCAATCCCGGTGGCCTACTAGGGTAAGAATATAATTAGAATAATAAACAGTTTTGGCCCTAGAAGTAAAGAAATAAATATTAGGGCACATTTCACACATGGCCGGTTAGACCCACACTAAATCATATATAGTTCAATCATATATTATGGTTGCTAACACAAATTATATACTACATAAGCATGAGCAGCCCACTATATGTACCCACTGCTGGGACTCGTGGCCTTCTCTCACTAGGAGAGATTTATAGGCTATAATCCACCACGCTGGCCAAGTGCGTTTTGGCGGATGACACACGTCTTCGCATATTGCATTGTTAAAACGTGTCGGTTTCCTCACTGTGTTTTCCTTCACCGTAAAGTAAGTGCAAATCCACACATAACTTGATATACAAGTCGTTGGTGTAGGGCCGGGATCGAACTAGAGGTCGTCTGATTGAAAAACAGACGTTTTTACCACCGAGCCACACTCGCTTTTAGTGAGTATATACAACTTTTATTCGCAGGTATTCGCAATGGAATGCATACAGAAGATTATGGGTGCGTGTGAAGCTACTAATGACCCGGCGCATTTCGACCTTGTCAAAGCTAAGGAAAAGCAAAGTGTTGATCTTAATTGTAAGTAGATTCTAATACCTGTTAATCTGACGCTCCTGGTATGAATGCTTCCTTATGTACTTACAGAAAAAAGTTTTTTTGCTGTCTGTACATAATAATGTACTT
This sequence comes from Mellilla xanthometata, assembly GCA_035578125.1. Lineage (NCBI taxonomy): Eukaryota > Metazoa > Arthropoda > Insecta > Lepidoptera > Geometridae > Mellilla > Mellilla xanthometata. The sequence continues at coordinate 7,531,356 of JAPUBQ010000026.1, forward strand.
TAATATACATCACATTTTTCGAAGTAATGCCTAATACTAGTAGAGCCGAAAAGGGGACTCTTGAAGTATCTTGAACACGTTAGTACCTTCTCCAAATATAAGTTATCCCCGTTGTTGGATTTGTTTGTAATAACGACTAATAAAAAAAGTTGTGTGGCGGGCATGCTCCAAATTGACAGAATAAATACTGTAAATTATTGTTTATACCCGGCAAACGTTGTTTTGCCTCACTTAGATTTACGTTCGTAGATTTACCATAGCAGCGCCATCTATTGATTACTTACTCAACCCAGTCGAAAGGTATCGACATTTGTTAGAATCATTTGGAGTTAACAGATAATTGTGACTGTCAAATAATAACAGACAATAATTAGCAATAAATTAAAATTGCGACTATAATTTGAGATTTAAACTATCCTATCTCTCAAGTTGGATTGAACTCAAACTTTCAAACATTGACGCTCAATAACGGTCACTATAAATCTAGCACAACGCAACAACAAAGCAAAATGAAAGATACGGGAACATGCGAATATGGCCATTTTAAATTCGCATTAAGTGTATAACACTAATATAATAGGGTAAGGTCTAGTGGCAAACAAAACTACTAGTTTTTTTTGTCGTAAGTAACCTTGGCCTTAAGTTTAAATAGCAATAAAATACATTTTGGATTTGAATATCTAAAATTATTTAGTAGAAATTGTTCGCTTAATATGGCAAATGCCACCATGACACTTTGATAAAAAAAAACCGAAGACAAAATTAAATATTTAGTGTACTTCCGCTGTGATCCGAAATCCAAATTAAGACAAGTAAAGGAAAAATCAACAAAGATCAATTAACCAAGCTTAATTAACTAAGATCAATTAATTAAGATTAACATTACCTATCACAATTCGGAAATTCAAAGAATCAGCATCTCCTGATGATGCCTTGTGGTTAGGCGAAACACGTGTAGAGTTAAGAATTTCCGAATTGTGATAGGTAACGTTAATCTTAGTTAATTGATCTTAGTTAATTAAGCTTGGTTAATTGATCTTAGTTGATTTTTCCTTTACTTGTCTTAATTTGGATTTCGGATCACAGCGGAAGTACACTAAATATTTAATTTTGTCTTCTATTTACAATGTATTTCCGCAAAGTAACGCCTGAGTCAATAAGTTATAAAAGAAACCGCCAAACTATTATTGTAAATTTAACTTTTCAGGCGACTACCTCTCCTTCCACCTGTCAGACCTCGTCCGGATGGCGTTTGTATGCGCCACGGGCGAATCAGACGCGCTGCGGTTACGGGGACTCAGCACGTTACAACTTGTGATACAGCAGTTTGCGCGCGCGCCGGAGCCTGACTTTCCGGGGCATGTGCTGCTTGAACAGTATCAGGCGCAGGTACATATGCTTGAAAAAAAAATTTGAATATGAAGTAAAATCGTTGTCATTATCATCAATAGTTTACAAGTACCCAGCACGTTACAACTTGTGATACAACAATTTGCGCGCGCGCCGGAGACCGACTTTCCGGGGCATGTGTTGCTTGAACAGTATCAGGCGCAGGTACATATGCTTAAAAAAAATATATTTGAATATGAAGTATAATCGTCGTCATTATCATCAGTCGTTTGCGGGCACCCAGCACGTTACAACTTGTGATACAGCAGTTTGCGCGCGCGCCGGAGCCCGACTTCCCGGGGCATGTGTTGCTTGAACAGTATCAGGCGCAGGTACATATGCTTGAAAAAAAAAATTGAATATGAAGTAAAATCGTTGTCATTATCATCAATAGTTTGCAAGTACCCAGCACGTTACAACTTGTGATACAACAGTTTACGCGCGCGCTGGAGCCTGACTTTCCGGGACATGTGTTTCTTGAACAGTATCAAGCGCAGGTACATATGCTTGAAAAAAAAATTAAGAATATAAAGTGTAATCGTCATCATTATCATCAGTCCGTTACGAAGACGCATCACGTTACACTTCACTTACTTACACTTGTGATGCAGTAGTTTGCGCGTGCGCCGGATCTTGACTTTCTGGGGCATGTGTGCAAAAAAATAATACGTAGGTACAAATACTTGAAAAATAGAGTAATCTTCTTCTTATCCCACTTTATGTGGGGTCGGTACAGTATGTACGCTTCTTCCATAAATCTCTGTCATTCGTCATCTCTGTATTCACACACCTCCTGGTCATATCGTCATTCACACAATCCATCAATACTTTCTTAAGCCGCCCCTTTCCTATCTATCTGTTTCTGAAATAAAAAGAGTACATTTACTGGAAATAGTTGGCCAAGTACGAGTTGCCTCGCGCATGAAGGTTCCGTACCAAGGTCATAATAATATTGCAATAATACTCGTTTTTTGTATGGGAGTCTACACTTAAATATTAATTTTATTTTAAATATTTATATTATCTGTAACTGTTATTTAATATAGCAAGAAAATATGAAAAAAAAACTTCATTCTATGGAGATAATATTAGCATTTTTTATTTTTAGTTTTTGTTGTCATAGGGGCACGGGAGATACATATCTTGTGAAAATTTCGGCTTCCTAACTATCGCGGTTTTTGAGATACAACCTAGTAACAGACAGGAATACAGTGGAGGCTTAGTATAGTGTCACGTTTTTGCTTTCACACAGATACACACACAGTGGTTTTTTTATAAATACAGTATCTTTAACAATATTATAAAGTGGAAAGTTTGATTGTTTTTAAGGTTCCGTAACTAAATAGTAAACATTTTTGCTTTCACACAGAAACACACACAGAGGTTTATAGATACAGTATTTCTAACATTATAATAAAGTGGAAAGTTTGATTGTTTTTAAGTTTCCGTTACTAAAAAGCAAACACTGACCGGTTTGATATCCAAACGCGTATTGTTGCCAGGTCGGTGCAGCAGTCCGGCCCGCGTTTTCCGGCGACACCGCGTCCCATGTCACAGCGGCCGCTTGCGACGTGTGCTCGGCTTGGATCGGCTGCGGTGTTGCCAGAGATATAAATGATTTGAGAAGGTAAGTAGCGCCCGTCAATCGGCTAGCTAAGGTGATCTGACGCGATCATCGAAGCTAGGCAACGGTAGGTTTTTTTTTTTTATATACTAAGATGGGTTTGCGCTTGATCAGAATTCACCTGATGGTAAGCGATATTGTGATCTAACGTGGAACGCGCTCAACGTGTACGGACGGTGTTTGAATGGGTGACCATGCACAAGACTGTCGGTTTTCAAGTGACTTTCATGGCGCTACCTTGGGCAGGATGACACGTTTAATTTATATTTTATTTTATTTTAATTTTTCATCATGTTGAGTCGGAGCGTTCCGGGTTCGATTTCCGGCTCGGCCAACATCTTTGTGCTTAACTAAATTTGTTGGTTGTGGGTCTGGGTGTTAAATATTATATGTATCTATACAAAAAATATATGTACTTATATGTAGCATATCAGTTGTGGTTAGGCACCATAACACAAACTAGAAATGGTTCAGTATATGGGGTTAACCAGCCATGTGTGAAATGAGTCCTAATAAAAATAAAAAGAAAATTAACCATAAGTTAATTTTCAATTATTCGTAGATGTAAGCTTTGTTTATGGTATGTTGTTAAAAGTATGACATTGCATACGAGCAGGACAGCCGAAATGTCAAAGTCAAAGAATAAATTGATGAAAATTTTAAAAGTAAACTGAATTGAAGCTGTGTCGATCTACAAATAACTGGAAGTAATAACAATAGTTAAAAAAAAAACTAAAAAACACAATTCTTATAGAAAATCGTAATTTTATCAAATTAGTGTATTGTCATCGGTCCTCAATAAATCTACAAAGTTTGAACGAAATCTGGCCGTTTAAAGTGGGCCAAAATCGCGCCCAAAGAAGTCGGTTACAAACAAACATACAGGTGAAGCTAATAGAAAGCGTGTGAAAACCTGTAATTGTCGATTTTTCTATTTTAGATAAATCAAACTGCGTTTTTCTCCCGTACCATCCAACATATTATATACAATTTTAATATCATTTTTCCAGGGTACATCAACTTCTAGTATCGAGCTTGGACAAATTGAACACCAAGGGTAACACCACCCTGATTTACAACGAGAGTATGGCAACGTTGGAAAAACTGTCTATATTGAAAGCATGGGCTGAGGTGAGGTTAATTAATTAATCTTAATATCTATAAACCTCGTGTCACAATGTTTGTCCTCAATGGACTCCTAAACCACTTAACCGATTATAATAAAATTCGCACACCATGTGCAGTTCGATCCAACTTGAGAGATAGGATATCAAATTATAGTCGCAATTTTAATTTATTGTCTGTTATTATTTGACAGTCACAATTATCTGTTAACTCCAAATGATTCTAACAGGTGTCGATACTTTTCGACTGGGTTGAGTAAGTAATCAATAGATGGCGCTGCTATGGTAAATCTACGAACGTGTTATATAAGCTACACTATCTATTTTTCATACCCCTAAGTGAGGCAAAACAACGTTTGCCGGGTCAGCTAGTTATCTTAAAAAATACTCATTGAACAATTTTGTACGAGCTCTTTATGACTAAGTTTTTGTATTAAGACTATGCCATTATAGGATTTTTATTTTGCCTTTTTTATACTGTACAACTAGAATAGAATAGAATATTAATTTATTGTACAACCACATAAAAAAAAACAACTCAAATTAAGGAAATAAAATATTTACACATAGAGTACAAAGGCGGCCTTATCACCTATGGTGATCTCTACCAGGCAACCAGGAATGGAGAGGGGCAGTACAGATAGAAAAAAAACTAGGCATTTGACAGATTGCGTAATCACACGAGCTAGTGACACTTTGACTCAGTGTGTAGAGCATGCCTAGTCTGAAATAGAAACCGTGATCAGACCTGCACTGACAACCTGCAAGAGGCATAGTATAATAAGCTGAATATGTTAATTTAAGAACTGTATGATCCCAAGACCGCTGGCTTGCCAATTCTAAAGGGAGATCTACGGGTGTAGATGTCAAGACGAAAAGATTCCCTCCATACAGTCAAAGCCTCTGAACATTGGTCAGAGGTAAATTTAATATTTTGCCGATGAGAGTTTGCATACCATGTCTGGTAGCCAAAAAAGCAGGGAGAGCTATATAAATTTTATATTTAGATTTAATGACGCGCTTGGTCCGAACTCACTCCACTCGTGACCGAAATGCCGGCCTCTACTTTCCACAGTGTATCAGTGTTGCTATACAAAGAAACATCTCGGCTGGCATTTAGGTTGCACTTCTCACTGGCACCGATTTTTTAGATTAGATATAGTTTTACATTAATTTAATGTTATATTATTTTTTATTCTAGTAATTATTGAAATATTTGTATTTGTGAAGACAAAATAAGGTTTACTTATTTAGATTTCCGTACTTAAAGGGTAAAGATGGGACCCTATTTATTACTAAGCCTCCGCTGTCTGCCTGTCGCTAGCAAGCTAATAATTAAGATGTCTCCCATACAATAAACGTGATTATTATTTTTTTATTAAAATAACAGTTGGCTTATTTATGAAGGGTGGTCCCGGCAGACTCAACTCACAATTGGCTCTTTATAATTTATTTATATTAAATTCATTTTTCAAAGTGAAGTACGTTTACTTCACTATTGTAAAAAAATTCTATGTATGTATATTAGACATGCGTAGTTCACGAATGAATCCTTCAAATGAAGTACTTCAGTGATTTGTATCTTTCACTCTCTAGTTCAATAACATTTCATAGTTCTTAGTTCACTAGTTCTTTCATCCGTTTAAGAACGACTCGAGACTCGAATGAAAACATCGGGAGTATTCGGGACAATCTATGCCTGTCCCGCTCTGTTGTACGTATGGATATGATACATGATAGCCTCTTTCACTCACTCGGCGAATCTGACTGACCAGGCAAATTTAAACTTTATTCCAAGGTGACAGAGATACAATACCCTGAATGAAATTGTGAAAGAAAACTAGTACTGAACTAAAAGAAAGATATAGTTCACCTTTCGGCGAATCTGACTGACCAGGCAAATTTAAACTCTATTCCAAGGTGACAGAGATACAATACCCTGAATGAAATAGTGATAGAAAACTAGTACTGAACTAAATGAACTACTGAACTAAAAGAAAGATATAGTTCACTGATATATAAAGATATGTACATATCTTTTCATTTTAGTGACATTCTGCACATGTCTAGTTTATATTAATTTCATTTTTCAAAGTGAAGTATGTTTACTTCACTATTGTAAAAAAATTCTATGTATGTATATGTAATAATATGTTACCATATTATGTTACCCGAAACCGTCGAAACTTCATTAGGTCCTCCAAAGTTCTGCAAGCACTGTTTGCGTGTTTTAAGGCCGTACAGCGACATCTATTGCATTTATCTTGTACTAAGAACTGACATGATTTCTCTGGGCCGTTTAAACTTTTTTATTCGTTTGATAATGCTTCAAAATTGCGATTTTTTTTTAGAATTCCGTATCTTAAAAGTAAAAACGGTACCAATTTTTTCGGTTACTAAGTCTCCACTGTCGGTCTGTTTGACACCAGACAGACCTATCTCAGAAACCGTGATAGTTAGAAAGCTGAGTTATGTATTTCCCGTGCCGCTATATCAATAAACACAAAAAAAAAATTGGCCAAGTGCGTGTTGATTTCGCGCATGAAGGGTTCCCTACCATTATAATTATTATTTACCCTATTTTTGTGAGGGGTTATTAAAAAAATTTTGCGTTTGTTTACTTTTATTTTATTTTAATTTATAATTACATTGTGTGTGTGTTTTTAAATTACTATTTTGTGCCTTGTTTTGTAAAATTAATCGAAAATTGTTAAATGTACTGTATTTTATAATTAATATGGGTCCTGGTAACCTGAATTAAATAAAATTATTATTATTATCTTCTAACAAAGGCGAAAAAATAAGTTTGTTGTATGGCAGCCCCTTTAAATATTTATTTTATTTATATAATAAATATATATTTTTTATACATATATAAATGATTTTTTATACATACATGAATAAAAAAAAATTAAAACTGATCCTCGTTGGCGTAATGGTTACTATGCCAAACAAAAGCCGGACTGCCAATCAAAAGGTTCCGGGTTCGATTCCCGGCACGGCCAACGTTTTTGGGCTGAACTAAATTTATTGGCTGTGGATTTGGATGTTAAATATGTATCTATATAAAATATATATGTATGTATATTTAGTACATCAGTTGTGTTAGCAACCATAATACGAACAAGAAATGGTTCAGTATGAAGTTAACCAGCAGTGTGTGAAAAAAAAAAGTTTTAGTATAGGCAGAGTCGTTAAGCCAAGTCAGAGGCCTTCGGGCGGCTTGAAAACTCGACACCAGAGCTTGGCCACTTAGCTCATACGAAGAAGAAGATGGAGTCGTCTAAGAGAAGTCAAACACTTATTAAAAACTTTATCTTTATCGTTGTCAGGTGTATATAGTGGCGATGGTAAGCAACGGCAGCGCTCCGGGCAGCTACGTCAAACAACTCGACACGAAGCCCTTCAACAACCGCACGGAAATAGCAAAATGGCGGAACCAGTTGTTGCAGAACAACAACCAAGTTGACAACTCTGAGACGACCGACGAAGAGTATGGCGAGTTTGAGAGTAAAGGAGAAAGTCTTTTGAAACTTGTCGAGCCTGAGTTGGAGAGTTTGGGAGAGAATTGGATCGCGGCGCTGAAAGACCACGCTCTCTTGAGTTTGCCGCCTGGTTAGTGTTTTTTTTATAAAAATTTTGAATGAATGAATGACAGAATGAATGATTTTTTTGTCTATAAAACTAGGTACATAGGTGGTATTATAAAATGTCATAAAAGTGAAAACTTTTTACAACTTAAAATGTATGTAGTGATTCCTCTATTTAATTGATTTTCGTTTTGATTTATAATCATAATCATATTACAAGTCAATTCAAACATAATTATTTATAAAATATTATAACAAAAAGAATATAAATATACTTCTGTACATTTTACAGTTAAATATGTCATCTGTATTAAACAAAATTATAGCAATGTCAAAATACGAGTACCATATTATCTTATTTTGTAATTTTTACAAAGTCATCTATATCGTAGAGAGTTTTCTCGATAAGCCAACATTTAAGTCGAGCTTTAAAGCTACCTAAACTTATTGCCTCGGTCACATTAGCAGGTAATTTATTGTTAATGGATGGGCCCATAATATATTCAATCAGGATTAACGTTTTCAATTAACGTTTACTTATTTTAATAAGGTTTTACTTAAAGTCTTCACATTATTCACGGTTTGTTTATTTAACTTTTAGCCCTTCTACTTATATAACGCAGAAGACCTTAATAACACTTACCATCAGGTGAATTGTGGCCAAAGTATGAACTATCCAGAGTAAAAAAAAAACTAATATATAAAATTCTCATGTCAGTGTATTAGGCAAAACTCCTCAAAACGACTTGACCATTTTTTTGCCGTTTCGTATAGTTTGTCATAACAATTGGTAAATGTGACCCGGTCCATGTTTAAAAATGTACGCTATTAAGAAATTGATAATTTAAGTATTGATTTATTTTTAACCGACTTTTTCGTTTATATACTTTTAAGTATAGTTCTTTAGTAATAGTTTATGTGTCGATACACAAAAATGTTATATACTAGGCGGCACCGTTATACTGTGGAGGTGCCTAAGTCGCGTACTAAGCGGTTTGCCTCCATCTTTATTGTGCGTACTGCCAAGGTCTGGAATTCTTTGCCAAATTCCCTGTTCCCCGATAACTATAATCGCGGTTTTCAAGGCAAAAGTGAACCGGTTTCTTTTGGGCAAGCGCTCTCCACCTTAGATTGCAATTTTGCTTATCAGGTGAATTGTGATCAAGCGCAAGCCCATTATGAGAAAAAAAATGGTTGCCTGTAAAGGCGGTTTTACGGGCGAAGATTTTACGTGACAACGTCTGCCGCGTGCTGCGCGCGCGGCAGACCGATCATAGTTGAGTGGGAGAGAGACGCAAGGCATTCGGCGGGCCTCTCTCTCGTTCGGTGACTCATCGTAACGTTACCGGGCGTTACACTTTTTCATAAGTGACTCCCAGCCGCAACCTAATTTAAGACGTTGTCACGTCAAAAAAAAACTATTTGCTCAATAAAGATTTTTCGAATGTTTCAGAATTTGCATCCCAATTACCTCACGGCGGTGGCGCTTTCTATTCAGCGGAAACAGCGGAAGCGTCGCGAGCACACTACGCTCGCGCCTGGCCGTCTCTACTGTACGCTGCCTCGCTCCGATTCAACGCTAATGTTGACTCGGTGCCTCAATCATCTGATAATAATGGTAGGTACATAAGATCAGGTATGCAAAATATAAAAGTAGCTAAAGAATATCGAGAAGTACAACTTCTTTAACGAAGTTAACTTACATTAGACAGCAGGCGTAAAGATATATTAGGCAATATTAAAGCCGGAGCAACAAACGGCCTTTAGAGTCTGGTGTCGCCACCTTTTAATAATATTTGACATGTCAACGTTTCGTTTGACGCATTCAATATTTTTCTGTCCACCCTCTCCATCCCATCCTGTAAAAAGATACAGGCAGTCAACCGCATTACGTCGGCGATACTAGACATCACCAAAACCACACGCGCGCGCGCTAATTTACTGTACCTGGACTTGTCGGGTATCAAGGACTTCGGAGTTATCGATCAACCCTTGAATAGTGAACCAGTGCATGGTATTTCTGGAGCTATCAGAAGCCAGTGTCGTGTGAAAGGTGTATACTAGTGATTAGAAGACTCAAGAATACTTCAGTCCCCAAATTGCTTGGGGCTGATAAGCCCATAATTCTCATATGGTGCCGTCGTCGAAGGAGAGGAGCCTACGTCTGTGTCTGGATCTGAACCCCCTTCCTACGTAAGTTCCTCATATTCCACCCCTTTTCTTTACCTATACAGTCCACTCAATCAAACTGGGCCTACGTTGCCCATCGTTATATTTTGGCGGCACCATAGTTGGTCCTTCGAGCCGGATAACACCACATAGTTGGACCTTTCGAGCCACATAAGTGGTTCTTCGAACCGGATAATCGATCCTCTTAGCATATAAGTGCCACTCAGTGGGTCTTTCAAACCATATTTCGTGGTCTCATAATCATTTCATAATCATAATTTGAAATAACTACCTTCGAATATCAATACGTCAAAAAGATAGTGCAAGTAATGCTTGAAGTATATATAACCCGGCCAAGTTACGTGCCTACTCGTGTGAGTGTTACGCATTGCGCGTGCTCACCATCTTAATTTGTTCGTGTAATAATGACGAATATATTTTAACGAACTACTTGCATTTTTCTAATACGTTTTTATAAATTATTAATATATATTATAAATATATTTATATTATATTGAAATTAATATATATTTGAGCATAAGTTACATGCATTTTATAATTCATTTGATGTACACTAGTTGAAGATAACGAATCTTTTTTGCGTAATTTACTGCAGTTGATTGACATTGCTTTGTTGTTTACTGATAAGTTATCACAATGCCTCCGAAACTTGTACGTAAATCGAGTAACGATTCGTTAGCTTCCGCTTGTGGTGATGAGATTCGCGATCCTAGGTTATGTATATTGTTATCGAAACGCGAAGCTATATTCGAGATTGTTCAGAAAATATTTGATTTATCTACGCAATCCGATATACTAGTAGGTGACGGGAAGGAACGTTTTCTCGACGAATCCTCGCAAGTTAACTTATTGCGGGATGAGTACAAATCGATTGTTGACGATTATAATGTTCGATTATTGGAATTAGATCCTTCCGCGAAACCGAACTACAGCTGTCTGTACGCTTTTGAGACGCTGTACAGTGCAATTAAAAGAACTCAGTCTAAATTAACAAGTACGTGCGCGCCTCACAAGTCGAGCGCTGACCTACTTAAAGCGAAACCTAAACTACCGATTCAGATTCTAGATTTTGATGGTGATATAAAATCATGGCAAATGTTTTATACGACGTTTTTAAGTGTAGTGCATGATAATCCGTCGCTCACAGATGCCGAGAGATTGTACTATTTATTACCGAAACTAACGGGAAAGGCTAGGGCGGCGATCGCAGGCATATCTCCGTGCGCAGATAATTACGAGTTAATTTTACGCACGCTAGTAAACAAGTTCGAAGATAAGCGCATGCTGATTTCGGCTTATTTAAACCAAATATTCGATTTCAAGCCTTTTCAAATAGCTTCCGCAGGAAACTTTGAACTGTTTAATGATAAATTCGCAAGCGCTGTAAGCGCTTTAAAGGGCTTGAGGTTGGATGATGGTCAGCTGAGTGATTTAATTTTGCTGCATATAGCTATGACAAAGATAGATTCGGAGTCCGTTAGAGCGTTCGAAACTAAATTAGTGAATACATTACCTACCTTTGATCGATTCATAGATTTTATGGCGAATCGCGCTAAAGTGTTTGAGCGCACTTATTCAAACGCGCTTGCGGCTAATCAGCCTAAAAATAACAAAAGTAGCAGCATTAAGCCTGCCCCGAAATTACTAACTTATGTAAGTACAATTGATAAGTCAGTACGTAAGAAATGCTTATGTGAAGGTTCATCGCATACGCATCTTTATAAATGTGACACTTTCAACAAAATGAATCCTCACGACCGTTATAAATGCGTAAAGGATAACGACGCTTGTATTCGTTGTCTTTCTCTTTCTCATAAAATATCGACTTGTTCATCGAAAAACAACTGTAGCATTTGTTCGAAAGCGCATAATAGAAGTTTGCATTTTGAAAATTCCCGCGTAGTTAAGCCAGATAACTCGGTAATCGCCATGCCGAGCGTCTCACACGCCGCGCCCGCGCATACCGCTCGTCCTGCATTATCACAAGCGGCGGCGAGTGCTAGCGGTGCGACTGCTACGGATACTGTGCCATCGGGCTTATCTGTGTTTGTTAATAATACGGTTGACATGAATGAACAGTTTACGACAGAGTTACTACCGACGGCTCAGGTAATTATGTACGACGCTTCTGGAGATAGACAAATGGTTCGCGCGTTAATCGATCCAGCTTCCCAAAGTAATTTTATTACCAAAAATTGCTGTAATAAATTAGGTTTAAAATTAACTGAGTCGGGTCGTACCTATGTGAATGGATTCGGAGGTATTAAGAAACCGGTTGATAGTTGTCCCATTGAAATAACGTTTTATTCTCGTTTTGATAACAACGTCAGTTACGATATTTCTGCGTTAGTTGTGGACGAGATAACGGCTTCACTGCCTACCACTGCGGTAAATAAATTACTTTTGCCACAGTTTGGCAGCACTCAGCTTGCCGATGAAAGCTTTGGAGTGCCCGGAGAGATTGATCTCCTGATAGGATCTAAATTGTTTAGACGCCTTCTTCTGTCCGACGACATATATACGTCACCGGACATGCCGGAGCCTGGTGCATTGCGCACCACTCTAGGCTATGTATTTCTAGGTACTGCACCTGCAATACATTCTTCTGATGCTCAATCGACTTTGACTTGTTGTCTAGTTCAAGAGCCATCTGCTATTGACTCGTTAGTCAGGCGTTTCTGGGAACTCGAAGAGCTTTCTTCAGCTCCCGTTCAGCACCCCGCTGATATTGAATGTGAAGATTTTTATTCTTCGACTACATCTCGCGATCCTGAAACAGGCAGATACGTTGTCGGCCTGCCATTCAAGGACGATGTATATTCCCTAGGGAATTCAATTGACGTAGCTCGCAAAAGATTCATGTGCCTCGAAAGAAAGCTCGATGCTTCTCCTAAATTGAGGTCGGCATACGATGACGTCATCAGAGATTATCTCGAGAAAGATTATATTTCTCCCGCGCCTTCGTATGATCCTCGTGATCCGTCTCCTATATATGTGATCCCGCATCACGGAGTCGTACGCGAAGATAAGAATACGACTAAGCTTCGTATAGTCCTGGATGCCAGCAGCCGGTCCAGCTCCGGACGGTCGCTGAATGACCTTTTGCATTCAGGCCCGAACTTGCAAGGCGATTTATTCAGAATTATTTTGAACTTCCGTCTTCATGCAGTCGCTATGACGGCAGACTGTCGCCAGCAGTTCTTGCAAATTATAATGCGTGAAGCTGATCGTCGTTATCAGTGCTTCTTGTACCGGTTTAATTCACAAGACCCGCTCGTATTATACCAGTTCAATCGCGTTTGCTTTGGGTTAACGTCGAGTCCGTACCATGCATTGCGCACGGTGCGACAGCTCGTTGAAGACGACGGTGCGAAATATCCGCTAGCGGCCAGCATTGTGCTGCCCTCCTTGTATATGGACGATGTCGCTTTCTCTCTCCCTCGGGAACATGAAGCGGTCGCCGCGTCACGACAGATGATTGAACTTTTCAAAGGCGCGCAATGGGATCTTGTGAAATGGAATAGCAACTCTCGCGCGGTGTTAGATAACCTACCTGATTCGCACAAGCTGCCTACTGAGGTGGGATTTGATAAAACGATGCAGCATAAGATACTTGGCTTGCATTGGTTGACAGAAAGCGAGGCGTTCTACTATAAAATCTCGGTTCCGGGCGAGACTAGATATACTAAACGTTCAATCTTGTCCACCGTCGCCCGCCTGTGGGACATAATGAGTTTCGTTGCTCCCACCGTCGCATATGCCAAAATATTAATTAAGATGTTTTGGCAGCGTGAATTTGACTTACAACCTCCGTGGTTCAATGGACCTTTGGGGGTTTGGCTCGATCCAATCGTATCATCGATTTATGATGGTCTGGACGGACAAGGTATGCCCAACCAAAGGACTTTACCACACACTTTACATTCACATGTAAAGCACTGCGCTTTCCATGATCTTGCCTCGCACATTTTGTCGTGGAGCAAGCCTTTTCGTATAACCGTATATTTTTGTAAATTAATGAAAACGCTTATTCATCGCAGTACTATTGCAGTACCTGCTGATCACTTAAACTGTACAGACAGCGGTGGCTTAGCTCGCGCTAGCGGCCACTTCGCTAACCCTAAACTTGACTTACATCCGGTTATATTGCTTCGCAATGACCATGTGATGTTATATCCATCCCGGGATGGAGTCGTGCCTGTAGCAACTGTGAGGGTTTCCGGGTTAACGTACTTCCGTCCTGTTGTTCGCTTATGTCCACTTCCGAATCAATAGTTAAATTCTCGAATATTGCTTCGATTAGGGTTAAGTTAGGTCATAAGTGTATGTAATATATATATATTTGTAATGCCTATTTATGGTATATTTAAGTGTATAAAATTACTAACCAATTCATACGCATTGAGCGTACTCTCATGGGCTCTTAAGGTTGTTCGCTAGCATGCTGCAAGTGCTCATATGCCGCTAGATGGCGTTAAATAGGTATAAGTTAGTTATATTCATCCCAGCAGCCCAAGTAATTTCTTTTGTAACTTCAGAATCGGTTCGCGAAATCTACTGTTAATGTATTATTTTTAAGGCTCATCACAAAACAACATTTATTAAGCGTTGATAGCAAATATGTACAAAAAGCCATATAAAACCCATATCTACTATCATCTATTCTGTGACGATGCGGCTACACTCACACTAGCATTGACAATTTTTTTTTGTCACTTGAACTTCAGCATATTTGAATATGGATGGCAATTTCGAACGCTCAATTGTCGATTATATTAGCTCGTTCGTAGAGGAAGCATTTTTGGAACATGAAATATTTTTATGATTTGAATTGACCATGGTTCGAATCTCATGAATTGTTCTTGCTATTTTATTTTGTTTGAAACTCTTTTTTTTTGAAGGAAAATTATGAGAAAGAGAATCTTTTCAATAGGTTTCGTTTTCGTGTATGTTAATATTCATAGCGCATACCTTCAAACCTCAAACGAAATTAGAAAAGTAAAAATCTATAGGGTACATGATATTAGTAACAAGAAAAAACTTTTCTCACGAATCATCTAACATATTGCATGAAACAGTTGTATTTTTCGCATGATTCCAAAATGTAAGCCCTTTCATTTGGGAAAGTTGCGAATAATATCATATCCAATATTTTGTATTCGCGGACATCCGAATACCATCAAACATGGACATCAAAACCGGAGCTAGACACATATGTACCTTCTACATACAGTGCGTGCGTGGGATGCCAAAATCTGATAAAGCTACGTATCCAGAGACCTTTTATTGATAAAATCTAATTTTTACTCTATCTTATCAGCTTCAAGTCTAATGATCAGAAAAGTAAATAATTACATATTATCAGGGAATTTATATTTATTAGACTATGGATACAATTTTAGCTACATTTGAAATAAAAAAAACTGTTATTATTATTCTAAGGTAAGAGGCCTGTCGAAATCTTAGTTATAATAAATGTACATCTGGCAGTTTACATATTGTATCGTTGATATAATTATACACTAGTGGCCCGTCCCGGCTTAGCACGGGCATAAAAAAAATTTAATTCTAGGAGATATGTTTGAAAGCCGTTCTTATTCGTTACAAACAAACATTTAAATTTTATCGCATTATAATTTTGACATAGATTAAAGTTTTTTTTTGTATTTATGGGTTCCGCTGCTTTCAAGACATACTAAACGACACCCGCCACAACTAACTTTTCATAGCGCATGCCGTGAAACAATTTTTTTACTCTTTTTTATACCTTGTGTTACATTACTGGAGTATTATAAGAATTTATTACCCTTTGCAACAAAATATAATGCTTATGTCATTTGGGGATAATGTAGCTTCCTAACGGTGTAAGAATTTTTAATTTTAGTCCAATAGTTTCGGAGCCTATTTGCGTCAAACAAACATAAAAACATCCAAACAAACAAACAAACAAGCCTTTTGTAATTATGAAATTGATAAAGATATTGATAGGTAAACAAAAGACGTAAGTATAAAAAATGTATACAATTGGCCAAGTACGAACCGGGCTCGCGCGTGAAGGGTTCCGTATCATTATAAAAATATGGCAAAAAAACATGTTTATACAAAAAACATGTTTTTTGCCCCATATCAAACATTCGTTTTATTTTGAAAGAAAGAAAGAAAGAGAGAAATCATTAAAGAATCTACCAAGTGTCATTGTAAAGATAGAGTAAAAAGAGATAATATGTAGCTTAATATTCTTTAGAATTCTTTAGTGTCCTGTTATCGTTATTGATATTAAGCAAAAATACAAAATATAACACGTATTTTAAGGTACACTTTAAAAACGTGTCATCCACCCTTTGATATTTTCTGTTTTTAGTATTTGTTGTTATAGCGTATCTAGTACTTGTATACTCTTGGGTTATAGCGGCAACGGAAACAAATAATTTGTGAAATTTTCAGCTATCACAGTGTATAAGAAACAGCTGGTGACAGAAAGACAGACAACGAATATTTTGTAAAAGGCATTCGTTTTTATCTTTTAAGTACAGAAAAGATCGCATTAGTATATTAATTTCATTCTTAGGGTACCTAACCCTAAAAATTATTGCTGCAATATAAATACGTTTTTTTAAGTATGTCAAATATGACAAACTGACATTGACATAACTAAATTTCATTCAAATAATCAAACAAAATTATACATATTTTAAATTTTTAATTCTATTACGATACTTAATATAAAAATAGCAATAATTTATTTAAAAATAATAAATAAATTTCATCAAACTCTTTAACAATACTTTTTTTGATCCTGCCATCTATCGGAATTTTGTTGATTTATTACTACGGATGGTAAGCTTGGGTTCATGTTTGGCAGAGAGAATGACACTAACGGAAACGGAAACTAACAATGTATACGTATACATGTCACCAACTTAGCTGTTCAGGTGGCCAAAATTGGAATTACAAGTTCGACAGCACTCTTAGGTGGCAACAAATCTCCACTAGCGACACTGTCAACTGAACAGCTAAGTTGTTGCACTGCACTCATACATGTGTATTTTGCTGGAAAAAATCACGCTGATATATCTGTTTTGCGATAAAAAATGTATAATATTACCTATTTCGCGCCCCAATTAGACCATTTTAAGTTTATGTTAAGTGATTACTATTTAAAAATCTTAGAGGAAATGGTTGCCAGTCTGAGAAGCATTTAGTATGGGGCTCGGAAAGCCTTAAGTATATTTTTTCTTAAAGGGACCCTTTAAGGGGGGGGGATATGGTGTCGCCACCTTTCAATAATATTTGACATGTCAACGTTTCGTTTGACGCATTCAATATTTTTCTGTCCACCCTCTCCATCCCATCCTGTAAAAAGATACAGGCAGTCAACCGCATTACGTCGGCGATACTAGACATCACCAAAACCGCACGCGCGCGCGCTAATTTACTGTACCTGGACTTGTCGGGTATCAAGGACTTCGGAGTTATCGATCAACCCTTGAACAGTGAACCAGTGCATGGTATTTCTGGAGCTATCAGAAGCCAGTGTCGTGTGAAAGGTGTATACTAGTGAATAGTGACTCAAGAATACTTCAGTCCCCAAAGTGCTTGGGGCTGATAAGCCCATAACTCTCATATGGTGCCGTCGTCGAAGGAGAGGAGCCTACGTCTGTGTCTGGATCTGAACCCCCTTCCTACGTAAGTTCCTCACATTCCACCCTTTTCTTTTACCTATACAGTCCACTCAATCAAACTGGGCCTACGTTGCCCATCGTTATATTTTGGCGGCACCAGAGTCAAGAACCGTTTGTTAAAGCCAACTGGTATTAGATTGTGTGGTGAAAATAAAACAAGTCATGTTTAATTTAAAACTACCTTGATTAATCCTCTATGAAATTATTAACAATACATATTTTAAATAAAAACATATTTATAGTGAAGCTATATAAATGGAAGTAACCTTATTCTAGGTTCTATTTAAAATTAAAGACAAATTAAGCCGAGCATCCTCGGGGCTATGAGCCTAGGTCATAAACTAAAGTTACCATTTAGGTCAATAGAATATTCACCAAAACATAGTAGTGGCGAACGACTTATACTAATTATTGTGTTAATTAACAAATAAAGATGCTAAGAATCTCTGATGTGACAATCCGTTCGATGAAAGTACCGGAGCACATGGTGTGGTGTAGTCATTCACAAAAGTTATGTCGTACCATTCTGATGGTGAAAGTTTCTCTAAATTGTTTCTGTTAAGTTGATTAAATGTGCCATAAATACCGACAGTTCGGGTGCAGGTCCGTTCGTCACGTCGCAGGCGCAACATGGCGATTCCTCGATCCGAACGCGAACCGGGTAGGTAGGTGCCAGCGGGTTTTCCGCGTGGACACGTGGCCACGAAATGTAGGATTGAGGTTCGTCGCGTATATCGGTCAACGCCAAGGCGAGCAAACAGATCATCAGGGGAGGCAGCAAACGTCGTCAGGGCTCAAGATTCATTGGGCATTATCAAAGCCGGTAGCAAGGGGCCCGCTGCGAAAGATATCACAAAAGCAGCGGTTTTACCAATGTTCGGCGAGCAACATTTGAAATCAATCAATCGGGCAAATTTTATCAAAGCAAACTCACCTTTCTTCTCATTAATTTGCGCGAAAAGAGAAAAATCCTTCCCACGAAGCGAGCCTCGTGTCGAAATGCCATTTCTTTTTTACACCATTGACAAGAACTCTTTTTTTTTCTTTTCTAACCTACATACGTTCTTTTTTTACGACCCTTAAAAATAATTTTATCGATTTCTGATTTCTCCGCCGAGAATCGATCGTTTTACAAAGCAATATGAACCTACGCACGACATCTCTTTATTTTATCTGTCAGTGTCAGAATTTAATTGACACTGTCAAGTCTCAGAAAAAATTAAAACAATGATAACGATTTCTTAACCACACACAAATCTCTTTGTTTGATGGACTATCTTTCTACGTGACACTGGCAGAATCGCAAAGTTAATCCTTTGCTAAAAGCCAATAAATAAAAGTTGAAAACAATGAAAACATTACTGTTATATTTGGTTATTCTAACAATATTCTAAACAAATTACGATAGTGGAAATAGTGTTCTAATCAGAATATGATAGTGGAATGATTCAGTTTATAAAGACGAAACTCCCACGCATCAATAACACGCAGTGTCCAAAACTGTGGTCAAAACTCCAGTAGAAAATGTCGGACACAAAATACGGTGTATTTACTATTTCCTGCAGAATAATAAGGGATGCAGTTGGTAAGTAACGTACCACGTTACATTGTCGGTCTGGGTGGTAAATGTATCTACTATCTATATAAAGCATGTATGTATGTATATGTAGTATATCAGTTGTGTTAGCAACCATAATACGAAATAGAAATTGATCAGTATGGGGTTAACCAGCCGTGTGTGAAATGTGTCCTAATATTTATTTATTTATTATTTAGTACATTTTTGATTGCGCGATACTTACAACGATGGAATTGCCTAAAATAACTTCCTCAGTGATTGAATTCTGCGAGGGAGTCCCGACCCTCAGTAACGAGAAATATAATAAAAAAGTATAAACAGACGCAAAGCGGAGCATGCTATTCTACGACTCATTTTAGGTCGCCAATAGAAATCTGTCTCGCATAATGCACACAGAAATATTTCAGTGTTTACACGTCTTCTCAAAATAATCTTCCTATTTCAGATCAATCTGACTCAAACCTGGACAACAGAACGTCTAAGAGTGAGAATGGAAACTTCGAATTCTTTGAACCTGTAGATGAACGGTTCCATTTGTTATTTGGTAAGTTATTTTATATTAAAGTTTTCATTCCAGTAACACTATATTCTCGTCAAGATAAATTAATGTTTACATGCCCTATATCTCTTATTTGTGGCTTCATAAAAAAAACCTTTGCCTAGAATGTACATACTTAAAGCGATGAATGAATGAATGTTTTATCTGTATAAATCATAAAATTTTAAAGTTATTGGATTTTTTTTATTTAATTAACAATCTAGGAATATTCAATAAATGAGCCGATCCATACAAAAGTAAGACGCACGACAAAACGTCATATAGAATGTATTTTTGCAAATTTCTAAGTATTAGAACAAAAGTTTTTTGTCTAGACTACATGAAGCCGCCCTTTATAAGTATTTGTGAATTACCCGCAATCCTGTACATTTAATTTATATATACAGTGTAAACTCCATGTAAAAATATATACAGTGTAAACTCCATGTAAAAATATATACAGTGTTAACTCCATGTAAAAATATATACAGTGTAAACTCCGTGTAAAAATGTATACAGTGTAAAAACTCCATGTAACGTCACTCGATTTAAAGACAAACTCTCTAAAGCGTCGAAATCAATTGGCTTTAGTTGGTTTAGCTTGTATTCCATACAATGATACATTATCTCCATTTAATGACCACTCTCTATAACGCCATAAAATGCACAGCCCCTTCAGTGTCGTTGTATAGAGTTTACACTGTATATGTGTGTTTAAGCATAGACAAAATATACTTTAGCATATTTAGTATATTTTATAGGAATGAGGATCGAAGCTGTGAATAAATTAGAAAGAAAAGCACTTTTAATTGGGTAAACACATACCTTAAACCATTTGCGTTTAAGCATAGGCAAAATATACTAAAGTATATTAAAGTAACAAAATATACTTTTATATATTTTGTACATATAAACACATATGGTTTAAGGTTTGTGTATCCCCAGTAAAAGTAATTTTCTTTCTAATTTATACACAGCTTCGATCCTCATGCCTATTCTTCTTTTTTTTCCAGGAATTTGTATGGAAGCGCTCTGTGCTCAGCGCGATATGAGTGTGGAAAACACTATATCAGTTCTTCTGTCTTTGGTGACTCTTCTCGATGCTCCCGAGAACAGAGCCAGGTTGCTTAAAGACAGGTGAGTGTTAGAAACCTCGAGTCTTGGTTCCAACTTTATATATATTTCTGGACTAAAGAGAGAGAGAGACTAATAACTTTTCAATATTCATACTCTAAAAGTAGGTCTGAAGTTGCCCGAGGAGCGGGATGAAAGTAATACCCTGCATCCCAAAGGAGAATCGCTTTACAGGTACTTTTGGACAGCTGTCAAATTATTTAAAAAATAGTACAGTAAAAAAAAAGGTTTTACTTTCTATACAGCCATGATGTAAGATTGAAATAAATTATAAGTATTGATTAAAGAATATATCTTTTTAAATAACTTTAATACAATTTAGTTTCAACGATTTCTTTAAAATAATTTAGATTTGGGCAAAATATTTACCATTTTTGCAATAATGAAAATAATAAATAATGGCTGAACAGTTGGCCGGCAACTGCCAAAAAAAAACAAATAAAATGGCGGGAAAGTGGAGGTAAATAACGTTTCATCCCTAGGGTAACGATGTACTATTAAACACTTATGACCTTGGTAAAGGATAACATCGTGAGTAAACCATAGCATGATGGTGGGGTATTTTCTCATGGCCACCTGGTTAGCAACCACCCTCAAGTTTCCATCGTAATCGGTACAGCCGTTTGAGCGTAAAAGAAATTAAAATCATCAAGCAATCAATTGAAAGAGTAACAAACATAATTACTTACAAATTTTCGCCCTTATCATATGTAAGAATGGATATGTAAGAATTAGTGGAATGGAATTAACAGAAAACATATTCCCCATATGTATGGAATGTTTTTGGATGTGAATTATGTTTTGCATACATTTATTTTATATATTTTTTAACTTATTATACATATAATGCGGACGAAGCCACGGGTAGCAACTGGTACAATTATGTATACACCTACTTATATTTGTTTGCGCTCTGCGCTTGTACCTATTGCAGCACGGCACTGTGCTCCGTTTTTATCAAAAATTTTACGCGATAAAAAGTGAAGTGGCTGTAGCAAAACTTATGCTGTTGTGTAGTTTATAGAAAGACGCTCCTAGTGTTGTTTACCCCGTCTAATTCTGACAACGGGTGTAAAAGTTATTAACGAAACAGTTTTAAAAATTATCTACAACGGTCAAAACGTCGGTCAACACTCAGCGGCCGCGTGTAGTCGCGTTACCGCGCCCGTCTCCCCCGCCCGCGGAGCGTCTGCGACACGCTGCGACCCGCTACGGCTCGAGCCGAGTGAAAGAGTTAACGCCTCGCTAGTGTTTACTGCTACTCGCTTTCGCTTGCCTGTACAGTTTGCTGTTGAGCTTTGTTCGCTGCAAATTTAATCCCGCTGTATATTTGTTTGAATGAATAAGTGATTTGCTGAAATAAGTTATGATGAAGTGTTCAGGTTGTTGCAGTGTAATAGACGCGAATGAAAAAGATTACATGCGTTGCACTCTGCTAAGCTGTAAAAAATGCTATCATCTTTTATGCTCTGGCGAGAAGCAGCCTACGCCTACGGCTATAAAATCATGGATTTGTCCCGAATGCCGTTGTTCAACAAAGAAAGGCGGAGATAACACACATACCCCAGTTGGTTGCTCTAAAAAGAACAGAGACGAGCAAAATATAACTTTTCGGGATAGAAAAAAAATAGTACGCGTCCTGCCCGAAGAAGAAGAAGAGATGATTGGAAACCTGACAGTTGAGGTCCGCGAAATGCGATGTGAGATGGCGAAGACTAGAAAAGAACTGGTGCACTCGGGCGCTATGATCAAAAGCTGCGAAAAAAAATTTTGCGCGGGTGTCTGATATCATAGCTGACTACGATAAGAAGCTCTGTAAATCATTTGCGATCATAGCTAGCTACGAGGAGAAGCTTAGTCTATGCGATACTATTATCGCGAGCTACCAGGCTAAGCTTGATGATAGCTCATACCTTATTGGGAAGCTCCTGAGTGAACAGAAGAAGTCTCAGTGCGTGGAAGATTCTGGAAATGCGAGCGATAGTACTACCATTGAGCGGCTGGTGACTCCTCCATCTACTTATTCTACTGTGGTAAAGGCTGCTACTACTACTACTACTGTGGCATTCCCCCCTTGTGGGGAATCTCCTATCCGCTCGTGCTCTCAGCAAGTCACTACGCCGGTGTCTGATTTGTCTGTAATTGCTCCGGTATCTGGAATGCAATTGATGCCGCTTGAAAAATCAGGAACTCAGAAACGCATGCAACAAAATGATAAGACAGAACAACTGGTTTCTCCCTTACCAAAGACCCGCCTAGCACCACTGAACGCTCAGATCAACCAGGAGCGTATTGATAAGGTTTTGGTGCCATCCTCTCAACTCGCTAATGATTGGGTTGAAGTAACAAAGAGAAGGAACCATCGCCCTAGCTCAATATTTGGAACTGCGGGACCGTCGGTAACAACCCTGAAAGCTGTTGAAAGCCGAAAATATATCCACCTGTGGAATATGGCATCAGGCGTGGAAGAAGTGCGAGACTACTTGCAGCAACTGTGCAAGGGCGGTCTGTGCACGGTTGATGAAATACCAGCAAAAGGGCACTACAAGTCGTACAAATTGGGGGTCCCGGTGGCGTTCTATGACATATGTTTATCCAATGAGGTGTGGCCGATTAATGCCAGAATTAAACCATGGATCAACCATAGGCCTAAGACCAGCAAGCCTATTGATCCTACTAGCTCCCAGCTTTTTCGTAGCTCCTCCACAACAAGGGCCGAGCCCACCCAATAAAGAATGTAAATTGTTTGTCTATTATCAAAACGTCCGTGGGCTTAAAGGCAAACTACAAAAGGACTGGCGAAGAAATCTACCGACCATGGAACATAACTTATTTGCCTGTACAGAAACATATTTAGACAACTCTGTAGGAGATGCCGAAGTAGTCTGTGGAAACTGGAGTGTTCTGCGGCGCGACCGAAATACACCTTGTGGTGGTGCCCTGTTGGCAGCGCGCGCTCCTATCAGCTTACGTCGGCATCCTGAACTGGAATCTGTTGATAGTGGTGAAGACCTATGGACAAGTTTTGATTGGAACGGACATAAAACTTATATATGTGTATTTTACATTAAATCTAACGCCCCTGATGATTTTTATATGAAGTGGTTTACTAAAGTTGAAAGTTTCATTAATAGTTTGAAAGGAATTGTGCTCATTTTGGGCGACTTAAATCTCCATACTGCCTCAATTAGTGTTAACTGTTATTATGAATACTTTATAACTTTTTGTAATCTGTTGGATCTTAATTCAATACCTAACTGTAATAACCGAATGCTAGATGTCGTCTTAGTTAGAAGGGATGCGTCTGCTTGTGTCACTGTATTGGAAGCGGATCCACTCGTTAATATCGACCCGCATCACCCACCGTTAGATATTACTCTTAGTATTTTTGCTGTTAAAGAGAATACTAAAATCGAGCCAAGTAATATAAATACGGCAAGAGACTGGAACTTTCAAAATTGTGACCATCATTTATTATTTAATAGTCTTTATAATGTGTCGTGGTGTAATTTTTTCAACTTTGACGATGTCCATTTAAGCACTGAGAGTTTTTATAGAACTATATATAATATCTTTGACACTTGTGTACCAAAAAAGCGTCGTGGTGTGGCTATGGAATCAAGGTTCCCTGTTTGGTTTACCAGGGACATTGTGGATGACACGAAACTCAAACGGAAGTTGCATCGAAACTGGAAATCTTCGGGGTCTGGGGAGGTCTATGAGCAGTTCTCCAAGTTAAGGTCTGATCTTAAATGTCGAGTCTCTCACGCCTATGTCCAATATTTGAGTAACTTAGAAGACAACATTAAAGCCAATCCTCAAAAGTTCTGGAGTCATATGACTAGTCTGCGAGCTAAGGGAGGTTTCGAATCTTCTCTCACATACAAAGGTAGCGCTATATCTGGTGTACAGACAGCTGACGCATTTGCTGATTATTTCTCGAATGTGTTTCTCTCTGACGTGCCCAATCTGGACGCAAAAACTATTTCAAGCAGGGACTTAGTTTGTACTAGCAATTATATCCACATTGAAGAAATTACACCGTGGGATGTATTGGCGGCGATTGATAAGCTCAAACCCAGTAGTTCTATTGGTCCGGACGGTATTCCTCCTTGGTTTTTCAAAGAAGGTAAGAAACATGTGATATTTCCTCTTTGTCATATTTTCAATCTCGCGTTAAAAACTGGAACGTATCCATCGGAATGGAAGGTATCACGTGTTACTCCAATACCAAAAACCTCGAATAAAACGGCCGTTGAGGAGTACCGTCCGATAGCAATATTATCCACCCCGGCTAAAGTTTTCGAGCATGTTGTTCACTCTAAACTATACAAAATGGTTCAACCGTTTCTCTGCAATGAACAACATGGTTTCCGGAGTAAACGGTCAGTAAATACCAACTTGTTAACCATCGTGGACTACATCTCTTCCAGTATAGATCGTGGAAAACAAGTTGATGTACTATATTTTGATTATCGGAAGGCGTTCGATAGAGTGGATAACGACAGATTGCTGGCAAAGCTTAGTGCTATAGGTTTCTCCCCGAGTCTTCTATGCTTTATGGCCGATTATCTCCGCGATCGCCAGCAGTATGTTCGGCTCGGTATATACGAATCCCGCACCTATCACACGCGTTCCGGCGTCAGTCAAGGCTCGGTGTTAGGTCCTTTACTTTTTATCCTAATGATTAATGACTTACCTGATGTTGTTCGCCATTCACGGTGTCTTCTGTATGCGGATGATTTAAAGCTCTTCCTCGAAATCAACACGTTACAGGATTGTTTACGTATGCAGCAAGATATAGACGCAATTTATCAGTGGAGCGTGGATAATGGCATGGAATTTAACGTTGCTAAATGTTCTGTGATGACTTTTGGTCATTTGCGTCATCCAATAGAGTTCCACTATAAATTAGACAATACAGTCTTGTCCCGCACTTCTGCGGTTAAGGATTTGGGTGTTACTTTCGATCGAACGCTTGCCTTTAATAATCACATTACTACGGTAGCTAAAGAGTCGTTTCGGAGACTGGGTTTTGTGTTACGGAATTCTCGGGATTTTACCAACATTAGTGTTATTAAGCTTATTTTTAGTGCCCTCGTTAGGAGTAAGCTTGAAGCAAGTGCCTGTATCTGGCATCCCCACGAGAACAACTACACCTTAATGTTGGAGAAAGTTCAAAAGTCTTTCCTTAGGTATCTGTACAAGCGGGCATTTGGATATTACCCTTATTTATATCCCACAAACTATCTGCTAGGTTCCCTCGGGTATAACTCCTTAGAAGTTAGGCGAGCTTATGACCAGCTAATTACGATGTGCAAGATTTTACGGGGCAAAGTTGATGCGCCTGATCTCTTGGAGCGGTTGTGTCGTTTACATGTTCCTGGTCACCATGTACGCGGTAAGATCCCTAGACTTTTTGCGCATTCCTGTTGCAGAACGGTTGCTCACGAGGTGTCACCGATACCGCGCTCCCTAGCCACACTCAATCGCGTCATTGAGGCAAATCCAGAGACCGACGATATATTTGACGGTTGCTGGAATACTCTGACAAGTACCTGTCTAAAGTACTGTGAACTTGCTTATACTAGACAATCTGCAATAACAGGCTAATTGACCACGTATTTATTTATTTATTTGACATTGTGATTAATAATTTTAGGTTCTTTTTTTTTTTTTTGTATATAATTTGTTTAAATTCATAACTTAAGACATATTTTATTGTATATATATAATAGCATTTAATTTAATTCTATAATAATTTTGTGTAATTGATAATGTATAATTTTGATTATCCTAATTTAATTTAATTTGATTGTTTTGTATCTTTATTTTTATATGTGTATATCATTAGTGTAATTCGTGTATGCGGTGCTAATTATGATAAATAAATAAATAAATAAATAAATATTTTCAGATCCTTAGCCATAGAGTTGTGCCAAATGATCCACCGGACGGGTCTCACGCAAGAAAGCACTGAGGCTCTGCTGTTGGCTGCCGACGTGTTGAAACTAGTCATCGATGCGGCTAGAGAACAACTGCATGCTAATATGGCCGCTAAGATTAAAGGTAAAGTTACTAATGGACTTGTTAGCTTGTTTCGATGACATAGTTTAAATTTCAAAATTAATAAATGTTCCTTACATTTTGTATGGGATTGCCACAAATGATGTCACGAGTTTGAAATAAAAATAATAAATTTATTTTATGAAGGCATTCAATTATGCTTAACTGCTAATTTACTAATTATAACTAGATAATATAATGATCATGAAATTATATAATAAGACAATAGTCTGATCTTAGTATATGGAATGCAGATTTTGCACTCAGGTGCCCCTAGCTCCCACAGAACCTTTTTTTTTGGGAGTTAGGACATAGTGTTATTAAAAACCAAACGAGAATTTTATGGTCAGTAGCAGCATACATTGGCTAAATAAATTATGAATAACACATCGATAACCGTATTACAGCAGAATTTGGTTCGTTACAGTAAATATTGACATATTTCTAATTCTAATTTGAAGTGGGGGTGATGAGACCTGCACTGACATCCCGCTAGGGGCGTATTGTGCATTCCCCTCTTACCAGCCTACCCAAGCCAACCGAGCTCCTTGAAATAACGGAGCACAGCCCTGGGTCGCTGGCATACCTGTTCCACCCCTGTTGCGTCAGATGGTCTGTTCGTCTGAGGATTAACAATTGAAAGCGAACTTTCATCTTGAGCTGCTATCATCAGGCTGTAACTCTCTCTGGTTTCTTTAGTAGCCTCACAGTGCAGTAGCACGTGTTTCACCGTTTCATCTTCTTCTAGACAGCCCTTACATAGGGGGCTGTCCGTCGCCCCTATTTTATGGCATATTTATGGTTGTACTATGAAATACTGAAACACATGCAAAACTGATAGTAAACGCCACACAGCTCCAGGGAGTTGTTTTATTCCCATTACTTTTCCCCATACTTACTTAATCAGCTGATTGGTTAAGCATTGCAGTTGTAAACAGATAGACCTAAGTTTATAAAGGTTCCTTTTTACTTTTCAAGGCATGGAACCCTAAAAAATAGTGTTGTATCTTAATATATATAAATCTTGTGTCACAATGTTTGTCTTCAATGGACTCCTAAACCACTTAACCGATTATAATAAAATTCGCACACCATGTGCAGTTCGATCCAACTTGAGAGATAGGATAGTTTAAATCTCAAATTATAGTTGCAATTTTAATTTATTGCTAATTAGTGTCTGTTATTATTTGACAGTAACAATTATCTGTTAACTCCAAATGATTCTAACAGAACACCTTTCGACTGGGTTGAGTAAGTAATCAATAGATGGCGCTGTGTACCCCTAAGCGAGGCAAAACAACGTTTGCCGGGTTAGCTAGTGTCATATATATCTACAACCATCTTCTTATTACCATTAGAATCATATTTTAGTAAAACGACAAACGACCAACACAGTCTTGTAAGTAAAACCAATCAATCAATCAAATAATACATTTCAGACTTACATAATAATGTCCATACAATGTTAACAAAATTAGATATGACCGTAGTATAAATTAAAACAAAATAATTTAAATTAAACTAGCGATAAAAATGGTGTTGCACAAAAGAAATATTAAACACATTCAAATTAATATAAAACAATAAAATTACCACTTTTTGAAACTTATTTAAAAAAAACAATTTCTTGTTTCAGAACTAGCCCCTAACGAATCCGAAGGTGCCATACCACAATCAGTCTTAGAAGTGGTGCACACATTGGGCGAAGGAGGTCCCACCGGTGACCTGCCTCCGGGGAAATCCCTGGTCTTCTCCTGCCTTGAAGTTTGCGTGTGTTTGCTCGTGAGAAGGCTACCGGCCCTTAGCCCTTTGAAGCAGGAAGGCACGGTGGGGGTCATTGGAGTACCCAAAGGTCTGGGCGTCCATGGTGATACGTTGTTGGTGAAGAGTTTGTCAGCGATGTCGGAGTTACCCTCTTTGACTAGTCCTCAAGGTGAGACATTATTGAGTATATTAGGCCTGATCACAGGGCAAATTAGTTTCTTATTGATTTTTATATGTATTCTAGCTGACCCGGCAAATGTTGTTTTGCCTCACTTAGGGTTACAGCGCCATCTATTGATTACTTACTCAACCCAGTCGAAAGGTATCGACATCTGTTAGAATCATTTGGAGTTAACAGATAATTGTGACTGTCAAATAATAACAGACAATAATTAGCAATAAATTAAAATTGCGACTATAATATGAGATTTAAACTATGCTATCTCTCAAGTTGGATCGAACTGCACATGGTGTGCGAATTTTATTATAATCGGTTAAGTGGTTTAGGAGTTCATTGAGGACAAACATTGTGACACGAGATTTATATATATTAAGATAAGATATAGAAAAATATATTCATAGAAAAAAAGTAAAACAATAATATTTAATTGTTGAGATTCGAATATGTTTTTTTTTCCTAATCTATAAGTGTGATTATATGAATATGCTTATGGTTGACAAACCGGTAAGACCTGTTTGTTTCTATTAATATTTTAACGATACAATTGTAGATTTAAGCACTGCTGTCGACTAAGAAAGAAAGAGTAGGTACACGTATTTTTTGTCAAAGTGAAGAATAAAAAATATTCAGATACCATGCATGAATGATTCTAGTAAGTAAAATAAAACTGACCATTAAAATTCTTGATGAGAAGTAATGTAGAACAAGTTTAAACACGTTGTCTTCAACCGATAATGGTTTGAAACACAACAAAAAAAATACCAATACTTATATACTCAGCCGTAATCCCTACTTTGTTACTTAATTGTAATTTTCGAACATTTCCTTATGACAGGTGCTCTCTCAATCCTGCCGACCATCTTGTACCTAGCAACGGAAATCCTCCGCGTGAGCGGCGACTCTCCCGCTCTATCCGAGGCGGGAATAGTGTTGCTAGAGCGAGCCGCCGAATGTGGCGCGGCGCGTGTACAGGAGGACACGAGAATTGCGCACGCGCAGCTGTTGCAGAGCGCGCTCGCTAGCCTTGTGGAGAGGGTCAAGAGTGGTCAGTATACAGTTATAGATATGCAGTCTCGTCATATTATTATTTTCCATCATTATTTTATTATGCACCACCATTATTTTATAATTCACCATCATCATTTAATTATTCACCATCATTTTTATTATTTATTCACCATCATCATTATCACCTTTCCCCATTTCGTGTGGTCAACACCTGCATATTTTTTGCTTCCATTTCTTTATTTATCTTTTGGTTTTGTTTTTCACGTAATTGGTGTTTTTTAAACATTTCAAAGGGTGTCTTAAGTCACATACAAGTTAGCGACACTGTGACATAGTCTGGAATAACTGGCTCTAGATGAGGCTGCCTGCAGATTTTAGCTTGAGAGTCGAATGCCAGACGAGCATTGTAAAATAGTTGCTTGGAAGAAATCGGCAACAGAGATAAAGAGTGCTCGAGCGCTTACAGCTATAGCGCCAACACCACAATTTTTAATTTGCATTTCTATATAGATTTTTTTTTTTGGTGTACATTACATAATTTTTCTATCACTTGTCTTATGTGTGTTATGAGCTCTTAATGTCTTATTTTTGTATGCACCAATATTGCATGCTGATAGGCTAAGAGTGGGAAGGACATCGTAATTTGATCTTTCAACCAGTTATCACAAAGGTTTCGACAAAATAAACGTAAGTGACGGCTAAACAAATATTGTTCAAATATCCGGAAGTTTTATATTATTTGTAAAATTACACCCATACTTTGCAATAAATAATTTGTATTACAGATGACCCGGATCAGAGAATAGACGCGGTGCTCGGCGCGCGTGGTATGGCGGTGGTTCTAAGCAGGGCCGACCCGGCGCCGCCGCTGCATTACCCCGCTATCAACCACTTCAGACACTGCCTCGAGACACATGATAATGAGGTATGATTGCAAACAGCGTTTTTTTACGTTTGAGGTGTTATGTAGTAGACATTTTGCCATTGTAGAAGTGATACAGTAAAACAATTTTATCTAGAGTTTCCACAAAAAAGTTATGAAGGTATCACGCTAGACAATTTGATGTAGGGAGCTGTGTTTTTGATCTATTGATTTATATATATGTTTTTATATTATTCTATTTCCAACCTCCAAAACCGACTAGGTGTGTCTGTTCTGTATATCTTGTCTGTAACATCGTAGCTCCCAAACGGATAAATTGATTCTTGATTTATTTTTATTTTGTTCTAAGGGTATGGCGGTCGAGAATTTACTTAGTTATGTTTGATTAAAATAAATCTAGGATGGCAGCCTTCACAATATGGCGGAAGACATATGTTCCACAACTGCCTCAATGTAGGTAGGGCCTGAAAGAAGAAAACGTGCTTGATGAATTTCACATCCAAGATGGCTGTCATGGTTTTTCATTTTTCACTTTTGTGTTTTTTGTTTGTGACGACCTCGTTGGCGCAATAGTTATCATGCCGGACCGCCTATCAGAAGGTTCTGGGTTCTATTCCCGGCACGGCCAACGTCTTTGTGCTTAACAAAATTTGGTTGCCTGTGGGTAAGTTTGACCGCAGCTTGACTGATCTAAAGCTTGACTGTGGTCTAAGATGTAACACGCTTGCCTAGAAGGAACCTATTCACTTTAGATTTGAAGACCCCCAAATTGTCTCGGGGGAAAAGAGACTCAGGAAGAGATTTCCAAAGCTTCGCAGTTCTCACTATGAAGGTCAAAGCAAAACGCTTTGTTCGAATCCTTGGAACTTCGACAGTAAATCGGTGTCTTTTCGCTGTACCCCTGCTCGTTCTGTAGTGGAATGGAGAAGCGGGAATATATCTATATGAAATATGTATGTATGTATGTATATGTAGTATAACACAAACTAGAAATGGTTCACTATGGGGTTGAACAGCCGTGTGTGAAATGTGTCCTAATATTAAATTTTTACACGCTTTTTATTAGCTTCACCTGTATGTTTGTATGTAACCGACTTCTTTGAGCGCGATTTTGACCCACTTTAAACAGCCAAATTTCGTTCAAGCTTTGTAGATTTCTTGAGGACCGATGACAATACACTAATTTGATAAAATTATTCCATTTTTTGTATTTTTGTTTGTAACCGACTTCTTTGGGCGCGATTTTGACCCACTTAAAACGGCCAGATAAGCAAGCGTGTTTTTTAGCTTTTTTTAACTATTATTATTATTACGTTTTGTCCAGGTGTTCGCGTCGTGCTGTTCAGTTCTCCGCAACGTGTGGTCGCGTCACTCGTCCCCGCAGTGCGTGTCGTGGTGGGCGCGCGGGCTGGCGGCGCGGGTCATCGCGCGCGCCGCGGCGGCCAGGCGACCCGCTGACATGGCCCATACCAAGGCCGCCATAGCGGCGCTCTCTGCATTGGACGAGCTGGTTAACGCAGCGCCTGATTCCGCGCGTGAGTCTTATAATAATGTTTAGTGTCGTCATCATGGGCCTTTATACATCTGTATCAGATGATTTAAGCAGCATCCGTCGGTGAGCACCTTCGCAACTTGGTGGCTGAACAACCCTATCCGGGAGCCGCAGCCGCGACCGCACCGGTTGCATAAAAATGCGGGCGAGTTAGCGGCATCTAGTTTAGTGTCGTAGTAGTTGAAGATATCGAAATTCGTGTGGTGTGTGGGACACTCTAGTGGGACATAGGGATCAAATTAAAATGGGAACGTACATTTGTAAATATTGAATAAGGTTGTCTTTTTATTGTCATAATATTGTGTACGTAATGCGTGGTTGCAAAAGTTGTGAAAAATTAAGACTCACCCGCTAAAGTATTGCTTTTTTTAATGGAGGTTTATATATTGACGACCTCGTAGTCGTAATGTTTATCATGCCGGACTGCCAACCAGAGATGTGATGTTGTGATGAACATCATTTGTTTACTGGTCAAATAAATAAAAGCATTATTGCAATATAAATGCAAATGCATGAAATATTTGTGTAATCCTCTAAAAATATTACTGTGTTTATGTTTGCAATAACATAAGTAATTAATTTAATTTTGAATTAGACATGTTCCCCGAAAATTTATTAGTAGTTTTTGTGGACAAAAAAATATATTAAAACGAATATTGTTTACACATTATGACTCTGCTTCTTTTTACATGCTATGCTGCCTCTAATAGAGGATGGTCCGAAAGGTATGCTTATTATAAACGTAAATATAGTTTTGATTACTTGATACAAATATAAAAATGGCGTTATTGATAAATCTATAAAAATATAAATGCTTTTGTATGTGTGCGTATAATAAGCAAGTAGAATAAGGATATAATTAAACATACAATAGTATCACAGAGTTAAATATGAAATAAACAATACAATAATGCTTATTTGCCGCGTGGTTAAAATTTGAACTTTCCGCCATTGTGTAGAGCTTCAATTTGACGAAGAAGGACTGAAATAAACCATCGAAAACTTGATCTTGTAAGTTTCTTCTATGCAATCAACCCTTACCCTTAACTTTATGTCAAACTCAATCTATTCGCTTTTTTTCTCGAATAGGTTTCAGTTTTCTTCACTAGTGTCTCGTAATCTATAACCATCATCATAACACTATGCGACTGCAGCGCGCATCCGACAATTTTCTTCGAAAAGTGACATAACACCTCAGTCAGTCGTCAGATAGATTTGATTTGATTTTGAAAGTACTTTATTAACATAATATGTTTGTACAGCGTTCTTATTCTATACAACATTAACTTAATATACTAGGTTTTTATTAGGCTAACAGCGCCTTTTAAAAACTTATGTCTAGGTTCTCTAGGTTTCGTCATCAGATTACGAAGCATGTTACATACAATAGGCATTTGTTACAGTTTTCTACATTATCCTATATCTGTTATATTCCAGGCATACAAATGCTGTGGCTGCTGGTGCCAATAGTGATATCGTACCTGCGGCCGGCGAGCGAGCTAACCCGCGCGCCGCCGCACGTGCGCGCATTGCACGAGTTCGCGCTGCAGTGGCTCACGAGAGTCGGCCCTAAACATCCACAGGTAAACTTTGTAATACTTGCATAGTCTAGTATATTAGCAGTACAGTTTCCACACCATACAGCTAGGCATTTGACCAGCAAGGCAAGTAAACACAATAGTTAGCGATACTCTGGCCGAATCTAGAGTAACTGGCTCTCATTGTGTCTTCTGAAAACTAATTCATAATTTAGGCCCAGATGTCTTCAACCGCTTACCATGTCCTATAAAAAATGCTTCTAGACTCACTAGTTTTAAAATCAGATTTGAAAGACCTGGCTTGTCGAGCAAACATTCTACAGCTTTGAGGACTTTTTAAAAATCAATGTCGACGACTGTCCGAAACGGTCACTATTGTAACAAAGTATATACCTATTTATTACAAATAATAAATTGACTACTTGTAAATAAGTAGGCAGACATTTTATTAATCTATGACATTATTTATTTATTTTATTGATTTGTAAATTGTAAATTTATTAATAAAGAACTTTGGATTTGACTTTGATATGTGTCCTAATATTTATTTCTGTTTCTGTTGCAGGAGTTCAAAACAATGATGGCACAATCTTCCGAGCTCCGCAACAAATTGGAGAGCGCTGTGAAAGCTTCTCAGGCGAGCGCGCGCGGCGGGCGGGCGGCGCCGCGACCTGTCTTCCAACAACAGACCTCCAGACCCACTATACAACTCAAAACTGACTTCAGTGACTTCAGATAAACTTCCTAACCTCATTCTTAATAACAACCAACTTCAAGACTTGGTAAAACCAACGATCATACAAAATTCAGTTAAACCAATAGACCTAAGTACCAGATCAAAGTTCTTGTAAATAAGATCTACTCGTATGTTATAACTAAAAAAAAATGGTTGCCTGTAAAGTCGGTTTTACGGGCGAAGATTTTACGTGACAACGTCTGCCGCGTGCTGCGCGCGCGGCAGACCGATCATAGTTGAGTGGGAGAGAGACGCAAGGCATAAGACGTTGTCACGTCAAAAAAGTTAGCTAATAAAGTTATAAACTTTTATGAAATACTTAATCATCACACATAATAACAATATATTAACGACCTTTTTGTCGTAATGGTTACCATGCCGGTCTGCAACCACCGGGTGGGTCAATTAACAGCTTATATCTTTGTGATGAACTAAATTTGTTTTCTGTCGGTCTGGGTATTAATTATGTATTAATTTTTAATATTTATTTATGTATATTAAGTATATAAATTGTGTTAGAAAGTTGTTGCCGCGTGCTGCGCGCGCGGCAGACCGATCATAGTTGAGTGGGAGACGCAAGGCATTCGGCGGGCCTCTCTCTCGTTCGGTGACTCATCGTAACGTTACCGGGCGTTACACTTTTTCATAAGTGACTCCCAGCCGCAACCTAATTTAAGACGTTGTCACGTCAAAAAAACTGACTTCAGTGACTTCAGATGAACTTCTTAACCTCATTCTTAATATCAACAAACTTCAAGACTTGGTAAAACCCGCGATTATTCAAAATTCGATTAAACCAATAGACTTCAGTATCAGATCAATGTTTTTGTCTGTTAAATGCGTTATTTATAACTAAAAATACTGACTTCAGTGACTTTACATGAACTTCTTAACCTCATTCTTGTTATTAACAACCAACTTCGAGACTTGGTAAAACCAACGATCATGCAAAAATCAGTTAAACCAATAGACCTATGTACCAAATCAAAGTTCTTGTAAATAAGATCTATGTTATAACTAAAAAAAAAACTGACTTCAGTGACTTTAGATGATGTTCTTAACCTCATTCTTAATAACAACAAACTTCAAGACTTAGTAAAACCAACGATCATACAAAAATCAGTTAAACCAATAGACCTAAGTACCAGATCAAAGTTCTTGGAAATTAGATCTATGTTATAACTAAAAGAAACTGACTTCAGTGACTTCAGATGAACTTCTTAACCTCATTCTTAATAACAACCAACATCAAAAATTGGTAAAACCCGCGATTATACAAAGTTCGATTAAACCAATAGATTTCTGTATCGGATCAATTTTCTTGTCTATTAAATGCGTAAATTATAAATAAAAATAGTGACTTCAGTGACTTAAGATGAACTTCTTAACCTCATTCTTAATGACAACAAACTTCAAAACTTGGTAAAACCAACGATCATACAAAACTCAGTTAAACCAGCTTATTAGTTTCAGTATCAGATCAATGTTCTTGTCTATTAAATGCGTTATTTTTAACTAAAATACTGATTTCAGTGACTTCAGATGAGTTTCTTCGACTCACTTAATATCAACAAACTTCAAAACTTGGTATTTTATCTTATCTATATGTAAAATAAAGTGAATTTCATTAAAAACTGGAATTTGACCGAAATAATTTGTCAACACTTGCGTGCTATTAAGGATCTTATAAAATTGATAAAATTTCTTACAAAGTATACGCATAGGCCAACAATTTAGAGTAGACAGTTTATTTAGATTTATAACAATGTTGACTTTAAGCTAAAGAACTTAATTTTTGATTTTAATGAAATATAATACTAAAGTATCGACTAAAACGACATTAACTATCTAAAAATTATATTTTAGATTCCATAACTAATTTCATCAGCATTATTTGTTATCTTTCATTAATTTTCGATATTTTTTTATAGTAATCATGTTTTGTAAACTGCACAATATCACTATTATGAATCTTTCATAGATTTCAACATTCCATGATGTATTATGATTTATTTATTCAAGCATTTTTCTTTCATGTGATTTGTGAACAATTATTTTGCTTTATTGCTTATTTTATGCTTATTTTTGCTATATTTTTAAAACAACGATCTTCTACTATTAATTTATTAACTAATTCTACATTAACGAATTAAAATTAGTTAATAATGTAGTCTTAATAACTATTATAATAAATAAAAATATTTTATTATTCCTTACTAAAAGGAGTTCCTATTTCATCACTATAACTATTATTAATAATTTATAGAGAAACGCAGTTTCTTATGTAACAGCACACTTTTTAGATAAATGTTAATAACATTACACAATTTAATATAAAATTGCTTGATAATAGTAGGGATAGAATCGATAATAATGATAATAGATAATTTTTAAACTAATTATACGATTGTTTTTGTAATCTTCGTATGTATTTAAACAATATATCTAACATAGAAAAAGAAAACTAATTGGAGGAGCGAGCATATCTTAGTTTTAAAAATATATGTAGAGTTAAAATTTAAATTATCTGATGTTAGCGTCTTAGACCCAACGGTAAAAAGAATATAAGCAATAAAATATTTAAAAACGGATTTGTAGGAATATGTTATGAATAACGACAATACCGTTAGAAATTCCCCAACCCTTTTGTCATAGACGCTCACCTATATTTAGTAAGTAAATAAGAATAAATAAATATCGTGTTTTTCGGAATGAATGTGTGTGCGTTTGCTGTGATAAAAAAAAGTTAAAACTCCGCCAAATTGTTACTACTGCCTGTTCACTTCCAATTGTATTTAGAGGCTATTTTAATCTCACCAACTAAACAATAGTTAACTTTATTTATAATGAAGTGGAAACTAAATGTAAAATACAATTTGTATTATTTTAAGATTTTTGTCCCAGTCAATATTATTTTAACCTTATTAAATAAACGTTAAACTATATAGTGAAGTGTTTTATTAGTTGTGCTCTTAGGCACATACCTACTTTTTTTTTAACGTGAGGAAATGCATTTACGCATGCCCACCACACCCGGGGAGGTGAGTGGGGTATGTCAGACTTGATGCCACCAGGGCATCACTACCGACTAAAACCTCACCACGATGGCCTCCTCACCGGAAAGAGCGGGGTGAGGTTCCGCTCTTCGCATTAACTCACCACCTCGGCTAGCCTGCGAGACTCCTCCTCGGGAGATGACTCCCCTTGCAGTGCACCACAACCACCTCGGGGACCGTGAGTGCAATGGACGCCGGACAACCCCGGTCCGACGTCCTGTGGTACTTTGTGGTACCACTCCCTTCTCCCTGCGGCCCCACCGCGTCCGCCATCATCCGGTGGCGACCCCGTCGAGGCCGCGGCAGGTAGGAAGTGCGGCGCATCGTAATACCGACACTTCTCTCCTGCCGCGGCCCCACACCTTCGGCTGCGGTGCCTCCCAAACCACACCGCGAGCCCGCCTCAGTTGCGAAACCCCCGGAGCAAGGTTCCGAAACCTATTGGTGCCACTCCATCTAGAACTTGCGTATCGGGAAAACAAGTCTAGTTAAAAATAATAAATTTTATATAAGAAGAAAGATAAACCTGTAATAATTTCCGGAACTAAATAAACGAATTTGAATTTGAATTCGAAGGATTCATTCGAGAGCTACGCATGTCTACTTACATAAACCAGTCGTAAAGCCAAGTCAGAGGCCTTTGGGCGGCTAAAATCTCGACACCATAGCTTGACCACTTAGCTAATACGAAGAAGAATGATCTTGAATATGATTATAAACTTGGTGGAGTATATTGTTTCTATGGTTGTGACTATTAGGAATCACCAATTGAAGAATGATACAAAAATACACAGTGCAGTAATATTTATTGTCTTTAAAAATAAAATTATATTAACATTCTCTAATTACTTTCTTCCGTTTTCCTCTGCGTTTAGATCTTCAGCAGTTTTCTTCGATTTTCCTGAAATATAATAAAGCAACTATAAATAGTCTGTTTTCTTCAGAACATACGACTCCTAGTTGGTCTAATAGAGCAAATGGATTCTGGAGTTTATAGTTTTCATGTCCTAAATATAATTTATTCAGTTAATTAAAGTATAACAATAAATTATGGTGGTAAGACTCAAAGTGACATATATACATCTGGGCATTTCCGCTACCGTGGCTCACAAGAGACATTTTTTTATTTTTCTCTTAATACAAGCAGTCGAAGCTAAGTTAGAAGCTGTTGAGCGGCTTGAAAATGACACCAGAGATTGGCCAATACAAAAAAAAAAATGCAAACTGCCAAGTCTTCTATTTAAGACATTGCTTACTGACTGCCATCAACCCTAGTGATGATAACGAAAAAAAACTACACTCGGTAGCGCAAAAATAATGCAACAACTTACCTACTTGTTAAATATTCTGACAGAATATATAAAAGAAAGAAAGTTATATAAACATAATAAATAATAATATTTTAGAAAACTAAAAACAATTGAAGCGCCGGTGAGCATAGTAATGTTTGTACCTATATATTCCCACTGATATCACAGTGGCTATAACAATTTAGAGTGGCGTCAGTCGCCAGTGTCTTAAACACGAGACTTGGGGAACGTATGTGTAAACATCATGTAACGTCACTCGATTTAACGACAAACTTTTAGAGATTTAGTTGTTAGTAAAAAGCGTCGAAATCAATTGCCTTTAGTTGGTTTAGCTTGTATTCCATACAATGGTACAATCTCTCCATTTAACGACCACTCTCTATAACGCCACAAAACCAGTCCCTTCAGTGTCGTTATATAGAGTTTACACTGTATTTGTGAACTTACTTCTAGCATGTAGCGGAGGTAGAGTGGCGACGGTCAAGTAGCCCGTATGTCCTGGAGTGCTTTGAGGCCACGCGCCGACCACGTACGTGGTCTCACTGCTTGGCTTCTCTTCGACGGGGCTTTCTGAACTCTGGAACGAGATACAAATAACTACGTTAATGGAACGAGCGAGCGAAGTTACTCTTACTTTAGATTATTTTCATCACACTTTATGTACCTATTTTAATAGAGACAGAAGAGAGTAGAAATAATTTGCTGTCGAAGAATATGTAATAAATGTGTATTCGAAACTTGAATTCTGATATGAAAGTATCTACTATATTAAAAAGTTTATTTGAACGTCACCGATTTTTGATCAGGTTTTAACCAGAAATTGAATGAAGTTTTCTGTCGTGTCATTTACCTACTGCTTGATTTAGAAATTTGGCAGGACGATTAAAAACTTAAACTGGACAAGGATTATGAACGTTGTAAATTTGTTTTAGTTGAAATACGAATACGCGATTTTAAAGACTGTAAAAGTAAAATAACTTGGAACAGAGAATTGAATCATACCTACAATGTACATTATTTATTATTACTCATAAGAACTTCATTTACTATTACTATTATTACTCATAAGAACTTCATTGAAAAGTGAATCCTCCAAAGTGCTAATCGCCCTTCAAAGAGACGCAAACATAAAGACTTCACTCGGCGACGATAATTAGACGTTGATTACGAGACCTAATGGTCTCCAGGGAACGAAGATTACCTTGATAGAGATTCTGCATATTTAGTAATCTTTTTCTTTCCTTAAATCAAAACTAAAATATATCGTTTGCTTATTGGTAAAATATGGTAAGTGCATATTTCATTGAACGGAGTTCACCTTTAGAAGTTACGTCGTTTTCTCAGTAGAGTTAAAAAAATATTCTGCATTTATAACACTTTTAATTTTGGAATTTGCCACAAAACAGTCCTGTCCGCATATTACCTGTAGAAAGAGCGTCGAAAATCGCATATGTCTGCATTGTTAAGTCATTGTTGATAAAACAGTGATTTTACCATGTTTTATCATAATAATATGTAAGTAATATAGCAAAGAAATCATTATCATCATCGCATCTACATCGATTACACGATGGTAAAAAAACCTAGTTAAATTGATA
This sequence comes from Mellilla xanthometata, assembly GCA_035578125.1. Taxonomy (NCBI): domain Eukaryota; kingdom Metazoa; phylum Arthropoda; class Insecta; order Lepidoptera; family Geometridae; genus Mellilla; species Mellilla xanthometata. The sequence continues at coordinate 7,571,898 of JAPUBQ010000026.1, forward strand.
GATGATAGTAGAGTAGGTACTAGATCCGTTAAAGCTATTAAATACATCTCTTTTGTGCCTAATATTTACATCTTAACTTATACACAAATAAATATGTTAACTTGCATCGATGTTTTATAGACAATCAGCTGAGCTTTTTTTGCAAAGAAAACAAAACGCAAATTGTTTTCAAAATTACTAAGCCTACTGTAGTACTTCATATTTGCATAATTTTAGTTAAAACATAAGACGATCAAAAATTCTAGCCTACAGGGAAAAAAGATTTTACAGATTTCAAATTCCCTATTAATTGCAATTAAAATTATCCTATAAATAGCACAGATGTAAAGTTTACATCATACATATATATAGTATGCATCAATTTGACTAATTTATGTGTCGTATGTATAAATATATTATATATAAGCAGCAATATAAGAAAAGCTGAAACTGTGGATGATGATGATGAAGCTGTAGTATCTATAGTAGGTAATGTGTGTACGGATAATCAGTGTGACGTCAGGGATCATCGGTTACAGACGCGGACGCCAAAACGAAGACGTGCTTGATGGTACGGGACACTCGTGTACAGATTTGTTTTATGCGAAAACTTGTTTTATTCAAAGAACTCTGTTTATTTGCATATAATCTAAAATGACGTATGAAGGTATTACAAAAAAAAATATTGCATACCCTCTCTTTATTTTTTTTATTTTTTTTTGGCGCTGTATTTTACACGTCTTTCGATTTTTGTTTGAATACAAATAATGATTTTACTTATATTAAAATGTGAAAGTTGTGTTTTAGTATGTAAGTTCGATACTTGTGGCTTCTTCATTCTCGAACAGCTGAATAAAGTCTTATGAAAAGCGGTGTGAAGAGCATAGGCTACTTTTTATCTCGTAACACCTCGAAGGCCAATTAATACGAAGCAAAATTGATACGTTCTGCATAAACATAAATTATCTCTACTAGTAAAAAGTCTACACAGGAAAAGTAACTAAAAAAAATAGTATTAAATTCAGTTTACAATTATTACTATTGTTTTTTTAAGGGTAGAGCTAGTATTGGATGCCAAATGAAGGGTCCACTGCAATAATGATGCATGTCCAAAAATATTAAAATTTTAACGAGTGATGCCATTCGGTCCCTTGAAATTAGATTAAGAAATTTTGTTGTCAAACTTAACAATATCGCTTGCAGACTCGTGATGAATATATATTTAATATATTGACTACACGGCTAGAACGCTCAACGTCAGGTAGTGAGGCAGGTATTCACGGCAATAATGATAAATGTCCAAAGGATTTTTCAAAAAATCTTCCTGAATCAAACATAACTACAGTCGATGTAAATTATAAAAGACAGCTAAGTTATTTTATGTTTAATATTCATGTGCTTGCTGATTCCTCATCTTATTTTTTCGCTTACGATGAGAGTATTGGAATAAAAGGATCAGATAAGGATCGGATAAGAGAAAAGGATCTCATATCACATCTCATCTCATCTAATATCACATATCACATCACATCTTATCTCATATCACATATCATATCATCACATCTCATCTCATATCTCATATCACATCACATCTCATATCATATCACATATCATTTCACATATCATATCACATTACATAGCATCTCACCACATCTCATCTCATATCACATATCATCTCATATCACATATCATATCACATATCACATCACATCTCAACTCATATCACATCTCATCTCATCTCATATCATATCACATCACATATCATATATCATATCACATCTCATCTCATATCTCATATCATATTACATCTCATATCATATCACATCTCATATCACATCACATCTCACATCACATCTCATATCATATCACATCTCATCTCATATCACATCACATATCATATCTCATATCTTATCACATCTCATATCATATCACATCTCATCTCATATCACATCTCATACCACATCACATCTCATATCATATCACATCTCATATCACATCACATCTCATATCACATCACATCTCATATCATATCAAATCTCATCTCATATCACATCTCATCTCATATCACATCACATATCATATCTCATCTCTTATCACATCTCATCTCATATCACATCTCATCTCATATCACATAACATACTATATCACATCTCATCTCTTATCACATCTCATATCATATTACATCTCATATCATATCACATCTCATATCATATCACATCTCATCTCATATCATCACATCTTATCTCATATCTTATATCATCTCATATCACATCTAATCTCATCACATTACATATCACATCTCATCTCATATCACATCTCATATCATATCACATTACATCTCATATCAAATCACATCTCATATCACATATCATATCACATCTCATCTCACATCTCATATCATATCACATTACATAGCATCTCATCACATCTCATCTCATATCACACCACATCTCATCACATATCATAGCATCTCATATCATATCATCACAACTCATCACATATCACATTACATCTCATATCATATCACATCACATCACATCTCATATCACATTATATCTCATATCACATCTCATCTCCTATCATACCATCACATCTCATCTCATATCACATCACATCTCATATCACATATCACATTACATCTCATATAATATCACATCACATCTCATATCACATCTCATCTCATAGCATATCACATCTCATCTCACATCTTATCTCATCACATCACATCTCATATCACATCTCATCTCATAGCATATCACATCTCATCTCACATCTTATCTCATCACATCACATCTCACATCTTATCTCATCACATCACATCTCATCTCACATCACATCTCATCTCATACCTCATATCATATCACATATCATATCACATATAATATCGTATCACATCACATCTCAACTCATATCACATCTCATCTCATATCACATCTCATATCATATCACATATCATATCACATCTCATCACATCTCATCACATATCATATCATCACATCTCATCTCATATCATAACATCTCATCTCATATCACATCTCATCTCATCACCTATCACATCTCATCTTATATCACATCACATCTCATCACATCACATATCTCATCACATATCACATCACATATCATATCACATCTCATATCACATCACATCTCATATCACATCTCATCTCATATCACATCTTATATCACATCTCATATATCATATCCCATTACATCTCAGATCATATCACATCTCATCTCATATCACATCACATATCATATCATCACATCTCATATCATATCATCACATGTCATCTCATATCACAGCTCATCTCATCTTTCTCATCTCATCTCATCACATCTCATTTCATCTCATATCCCATCTCATCTCATATCACATCTCATCTCATATCATAACACATCTCATCTCATCTCATCTAATATCACATCTAAGAAGAATTTAATCAGTCATTTGGACAAGAATTGTTATTGACCATGAACTTAGTGTGGACAGTGATCATTATAGTCCTGAATTTTAAAAACTTACTTAAGATTCTATTATTTTTAATTAGTTTATAACACCCTGAGAATGATTATTTTCTAAAAAATAATACTATTATGCCTACACTTTAACTTTAATAAACAACATTTTATAAACTTCATGTCTGAGTTTTTTTACACCGTTTGTAAATTTAAAATCCAATTATCTTAAAACTAAAGACAAAGGACATTCATCATTATTGCAGTGGACCCTTCAAATTAAAAACTTTTAAAAAGATAATATATATAGACATTCGAAAAAACCCTGACAGAGATATTTTTTTATAAATCTTATTTTACACACGAATTTACAATTAATAAAAAAAAATGACACATTATATTATGTACACCAACAAAAATGTAAATGAGCTCGCTTCGAACCAGCATTGCGGCGCCCTGGTTAGGGTAAATTTCATTGGATGTTGCTGCAAGCAAAAACTAGGAGGGCCTCAGTGTGTTTCCACCGAAGAACCTGAAGCCCTCCTGAAGATTAAGCATCGAGACAGAGCACCGAGGGGGTTTTAGTGGGTAAAATCCCACATAACCCAGCTGCACTCCATTGTGGCTGGGTATCTTATGGAAGATTTCCCCCTCGTAAAAAAAAGGGTAAATTTCATGTTTAGTGATAAATACTTAATATTGTATAATTTAATGATGCAAGAAATGTTTTGATTTGAAGAAGTATTTGTTGTGTTATTTTCATAGCAGAGAATAAGACTTTGTTTAGTTACTATATGTTCCCGACGGTACATCAAGGGGTCAGGGCGCGGATCGCAATTATCGATGTCACGGCTCTCGCGCGTCCTTCAACAAACATTATCTCAAATAATTCAATACAGGCACGCTTTATGGGCAAACGGCGGGCAACGCAACTTTATAAGCGGACGTAGGAAGGGAATTATGGGGCGGGCCAGTTCACCCAAACTCTATTTATTGTAGACTGTATACCGTATTAATTAAATTCAATAAATAAATAAATAATTTCTAACCAACTTCACTCTATTTTCTATCAGTAAAAAGTTTACACAGGGAAAATTACTGCAAAAATTACATATTTTTGCAGTAATTTTCCTATTCAGTTTTCAAAGTTATATAGCTTCCAAATTCATTAAAGTTGATATTTTTAATTTTTTTCAAGAAGCTAAGTTTGAAGGGTCATACATAAGAGAAACATATTTGATTTGTATCTACATGAATATGTAATTTGTACTACATATATAAATACAAGTTATAACCAAATAAAAATAAATGAAAGCCGGTAGGTTGATTATCCATCAAATATAAAAATCTGGATTATTTTTTAACATACACACCATTTATTTGATAACTGTTGTTTTGCTAAATTTAGTTACGCTTTCTTTGATTTTATTTTGTTAAAACCCCTTTTTTAATATTGGAAATTTCAATGTGTTCGTTAATGAACAATAATAACCAAGTAACAACACGAAAAATGATAAACAGGTGGAATTTAATAGAGCTACTTTTGTTACCCTGTTTCCCCCCTCCTTAATACACTCCCTCCCAAGATTGCAGGTATTATCAACATTAACACCTGCAGCGGCTTAATGGACCCCTGGATTAGATTAAGCCATTGTGACTATGAAATTGCGACAGATACCTGCAAAGTTCTACTTTGATGTTATTTAGGAATGTAATTTAAATTACAATAGATTACGAAGCAGTTGATTAACGGAGTTTATAAGCAAGATTACTTTCGTTTTAACTAGCTAAGCTACGAAAGTTTGCTTATCCTACTAATACGAGTACATATCATAAATGCGAAAGTTTGTGTGTAACAAACATACACATTGTTACTTCTTCGCGCTCAAACGGCTTAACCGATTTCGATGAAATTTGTTATAAATAAAGGTAAGACCCTGGATCAACACATAGACTACTTTTTATCCCGGATTAACGCGGGTAACACTGAGGGGCGCAGCTAGTTAGATATAATGTCTTTTTCTAGAACGAGTGATTTTTATAATTCCATTTTTTAAACTTAAAACGATTATTTATAATAATAAATAATTAGATTTTAGAATCCCATAACTGAAATATCTATATACTTAGCTACATAAAACAGTTATGGACATAAAACATTCTATTGGACTTAGTTTTTTTTTCTAGAATCTCTTTAATGTAGTACTAGCAGATCGTCCCGGTTTCGCACGGGCCATAAAATAATCTAAGTTGCAAAGAGAAACAAAATGTACCCTATGTTACTCAGGTATATAATGTGTCTGCCCAGCGGTGAAATAATTTTGCAAATCGGTCCAGTAGTTTCAAACCTATTTGCGTCAAACAAACAAACATTGGAGTTCCTTACCGAATTCCCTGTTCCCCAATGACTACAATCTAGCGATTTTCAAGGCGAGACCGGTTCCTTCTATGTAAGCGCGATCCACCGAAGACCTCAATATCACTTACCATACTTTTCTTATTACTTGACGACCTCGTTAGCGTAAAGGTTACCATGCCGGTCTGCTATTCAGAAGGTTCCGGGTTCGATTCCCGGCCCGGTCAACATCTTTGTGCTTAACTAAATTTGTTGGCTGTGGGTCTGGGTGTTAAATATGTATTTATATAGTATGTATGTATGTATATGTAGTATATCAGTTGTGTTAGCAACCATAATACGAGCTAGAAATGGTTCAGTATGGGGCTAACCAGCCGTGTGTGAATGTGTCCTAATACAAAATAAAAAATAAAATATTATAATATTGGTATAGATTACATCAAAATAATTCAAAATCACAATCGCCATAAAGCCTCGTTTCAAATTCACAGCCATCTGAAAAACGTCTCCAAAACAAAAAGCATAAACACTCCATAAGCAAAGCAGCCTGTTTTTATCTGAGACTCATGTAGCCTGTCGCCGTAACTGTCGGAGAGTGATAAACTGCCTCGCACTCGATTTAGACATACGACCGCGACAAATAAAAGTGGATAAATAAAAAATAATTGTACAAGCACAAGTTGGCCTCGCGTTTGAAGGGTTCCGTACGTATTATTAATACGAAATGGCAAACATGTATGGGAGCCCCCCTTAAATAGATATCTATCTATCCTCTCATACATGTTTGCCCCCCTTAAATATATATCTATTTAAGGGGGTGATTGTGTGAATAATTCAAAGATCAAAAATTGGAATAAAATTACGTTTGTTGTATGCCAGTGCATTTTTTTTTGTTTATAGAATTTGTTGTAATAGCGGCAACCGTAATACATCGTCTGCGAATATTTCAACTAGCTAGCTCTAGGTGTTTGTTGAACCATGTTTTATTGTCACTATATTCCTACATAGCCTGGAAGACATCGCTTTTTACGACAAAGCCGCCGTTTTTGGCATTAATTTTAATAATATATTCTTATCTTCACACACTTATTAGAGTAAGCTATTTATAGCTAACTCTTAATACGTGTGTGAAGATAAAGAATATATTATTAAAATCTTTATATCTAGACATCGGACAGCGAAGTCTGAGTAATAGGATCCCGTCGGTATCTTTTGGGTACGGAACCCTAAAATGGCAAGATGATATGAAATGCGTCGGTAGCGGGTGAAGACCGTGTAAGCGATATCGCACACGCAAGCGTAGGAAGCCTATCTGTAATACAAGTTAACTTGAGACAAGTTTGTGTAGTGTTTATAAGTGCAGAATTGAGTAGTATAATAAAATTGTTACTAGGTACTCTGCCTAGTACAAGAACCAAGAACCATAATAAATACAATAGACAACAGAAGAGGAAAGATGGTTGGCCGCCTTATACGACATGACAATTTCATTAAAAATATCGTAGAAGGAAAGATAGAAGCCAGGAGAGGAAGAGGAAGACCTAGAAGATCATATTTAGACCAAATTAAGGAGAAGGCGAAAGTCATGTCGTAGAGGTCAAGGATTTGGCCGAAGACAGAACTACCTGGAAAAAACTCCACAGACAAGAGCTCAGCTCTTAAATATTGAATGAATGAATAAAATTATTAATACGAATCTGTGTTTTGAGAACCTTTAGCCTTTGTACCCTTTTCCTATCCTTCAACCCTTCATCACTGAAAAGATTCTCTTTCCTTTGTGACTTCTTCACACTCTTCTTCTTTCCGACCTTCCCGATCACTCCAATTTAGGTATACTCTCACTCTTCTTTCACTGATTTGATTTTGAAAGTACTTTATTAACATAATTATTATTACATGTATGTAGAGCGTTATTATTATACACAACATTAACTTAATATGCTAGGTTTTTACAAGACTAACAGCACCTTTAAATAATAATAGTTTAAAAAAACTAAAAAACCGTAATTTTATAAAATTAGTGTATTGTCATCGGTCCTCAATAAATCTACAAAGTTTGAACGAAATCTAGCCGTTTAAAGTGGGTCAAAATCGCGCCCAAAGAAGTCGGTTACAAACATACAAATAAACATACAGGTGAAGCTAATAGAAAGCGTGTAAAAACTTACGGCCTTAATTCGAAATTTTTACCGTTTACAATTTATAGTGAAAAGGCTGTAAAATCAGATTTTGACATTATCTTCGCCTTAAACAAATTAATTTCTTCATGTTTTCTAATTTGATCTGTTTATATTCAACATTTATCGCACCCGTATATATATTCAACATTTATCGCACCCGTATATATGTGCCTACCTCCCTACATAACATAGGTCTAATTTCGTAAGAGCACTCTAGCTAAGTATTTAGCAATCGTCAGTAAATGAGAGAGGAGCCCGCGCCCTGTGATCAGCCGGCGCCGGCGCCGCCCTGTCATTCTGTCAAACCGCTGTGCTAATACACAGCTTAATGTCTTCACGGTGAATCTGTGCCCAAGTGACGAAATTCTGACAGAATACTAAATCATTGCGGTATATATATGCGGCAAGTATTTTCGATATAGACCCAATCTGTCTTTGGCAAAGATGTCGCTACTCTAAAATGTTTGAACCCAGCGACCATTAAAATCAGCAACAAGTATTTATAAATGTACTATCTGCACCTGCGTTGGCCGGGATACAAAGTTGCTTACGTGTCGATCCAGGATCAAAGCTATCTCCATACACAATGTCATACCAAGCCTTTCAGCCGTTAGAGCGTGTTATCTACACCCATCTTCACAAACTTTCGCATTTATAATATTAGGATTATTGTGATTTAAGAAGTTCAAAATTCATTCACAAGGTATGTCAGAGACCCCTGAGTGGTTTGAAAAACTCTGGCCGCTATGGTTTTCACGAGGAATGTGTAAGCTGAAGCTGTTATCCTAATAATCTTTGGTTAACACTGGAATAAAGAAAGAGAAATACTTATAACCTTAGTGACTTCATTTTACCATCACGAATAAAATTGGCTTTAAATAGAGACATCAGGATTGGAGCGTATGCTTTGCTAACTCGCTACATTTGTTAAAGACTCCTAAGAACCATAAATATTTGTGAGCGAAAACTCAAAATTTTAGGTGAACAAAAGGTAACATACATTGTAATAGGTAACAAGTACAGATCTTGTGTCTATAATCACTCAGAAACCTGCCACAGTCAATCTGAGCAGTAATTAGGAACCTTGACAGAGTTGTGGTGAAGATTACTCTAATCTATCCTCAACATTAGTACGCTGGTGGATGGAAACCGCAACGTGAACTTGGTCGGTGACCTTGGCTTGATCTTAATTCTACATGGGAATACTTTGGGCCAATGGCGTTGATGGTATGAATAAAATTACAAACATGTTTTGAAGACAATTTGAGGACTAACATTTTAGCTCCCGTAAAGTCGAATTAACCAGAATTTTATGAAAATTACCAGCCTACGTGTTTAAACAGTGAACAGCAATTGTACATTGGCTATACATTATATGCTCTTTAATAAATTAAATATTTTAATGATAAATCATTGCTCAACTTACTAAGAATTCAAAATGCCAGATTTCAACCAGGAGTTGTATGCAATACAGAAAGTATGGACCAGATATCCAATCCACGAACAATTCTTTTCAAGTTCCAACATCACTTTATTGAGTAATCAGATAAAAGGCCTGCGCTCGCTTCACCAACAATTTGATCCAATATTTTTTGTCGGCCAACTAATGTCAATCCACCGCGGTTGCCTGTGGTTCCGCGAAGACAATCTATTTAAAGCATCACAATTTGGTGTAGAGGTCTTCGACACCAGCCGACAGCATTTCGGCACGGGCCAAGCGGCCGGTAATTATTTTAAGTGTCAATAAATAATAAAGCTGCCCGCGCGTTGAGTGCTCGTCCATCTACTTTATCTCAATTCTTAATGCGCCTCTTTGGAGGACGCTCCTTTTTTTCTCAATTTTTCCTTTTTCGTCTGTGGAGCTTAAATTCTGTGTTGACAGCGCGGAGGTTTTATGTTTTAATCCGGAGTTTATGGTCGTTTAATCGGCATTAGAAAACGTTTTTGAATGGTGTTATAAAAAGGTTTTATCTGCTTTATGTTTTTGTTTCGGGTAGGTAAAGATAACGTTTTGATTGATAAAGCGTTTTTGGGTATCCAGTTGTTGCATTAGGGTAATGAATTCGAGGCTATTAAAGTTAAAGGAGGATTAATAGAGCGATCTGAATAAAGTAAACCTAATAAATCATAAGTTTAACAAGTGGGGTCTATTTTGTTTGAGATGGCTGGCTCGATCGATCACAGCGCGCCCGGTACGGATTTATGTTACGTAATTGCGGATTGCGCGTGCGCAAGCCGCGCGAGTGTGCGTCCGACATTACGTTTTTCATGTTAATACCTTGATATCTCTGTTAATGCACCGAGAAATTGTATGTTTATTATTGTGCGCGATTGCGGCAAATTGAACAATTATTTGGACATGATTTACGAAACGTCTCCCTTTGTAGATAAATGGGCTGTGAGCGTGCTCTTACAGGCTTTTACGTCTTTATAGACAATCGCTATTTATAGCAACTTATTTCTCTAGTGGTTTTCAGTTTTTTTTTATACATATCAGAATAGACGCAATTGTGCAGTGTTTTTATGTCCCACATAACTACACTTCTAAATATTTGGACGGTGCTTTGAGTTAAGCTTATTTGGAACTGTCAAATTAGCGATATTTTGTGTTTGGTCCTTCGAATTCGTTCTAATAAATGGTCTGTATTCAGATTTGCCGCCAGCAGGCGTGGCGGCAGATTTATCGTAAATCAATCGCTATTATGCCGCCATCTGTCGGCAACGGGAGCATGAATCACTGCAGATATATTGTGGCGTGGATAAATAGTTCTTTACGTCATTTTGCATGGAGTAAGTAGAATATTCAATAGATCGTAGTTTTATAATCGCTGTAGTGGATTGAAAATTTGAAAAATATAAATAAATTAACACTCCTGAGGATTTAAGTTTTTACTTTCCGCTCTTAACTTTCTCTGGCATAGTTACCACTTTCAAATTTCCTCATTGTTAAAAAATCGTGATTAACGTTAGCCAGTATGCTTTCTTGACTTACTAGTAATAATGGCTAATGATAATAGACTGATATCAGTTTCATCATGACCGCCTTCTGTAAAAAAAAACACTAAAGTTAAAAAATTGAAATGAATGGAGAAGTTCCAGTCGTTTATTTTTTTATTTGTTAAAGATTTCGCAAGCATATGAATTATATCAAGTCATATAATGAATTGCTCAAATTGAAATTTAATCGTTTAACAAAAATCCACACGAGATATTTCACGCCCAGGCAGTATCTGATGGTATTTCGGCTTCCGAACTGACATTCTTGTGATCGCGGCAAAACCGGCTACCGGCCATGTATCGGTGACACGGGATATCTTTGTAGGGACACTCGTATTTGGTGTTTTGTAGGACTTTTAGGTAGGTCTTTTTTATTTTTTGTTTTGACATAATATATCAGAAACTAGCCGCTTTAGAGAGATAATTACACACATTTGTATTTAGATAATTTAACTATTTTTTACATTTTGTGGCGGCGGTTTCTTGGACCGATTTTCATCAAACAATTCTACGGTCACTGACGATGAACAAAAAATAACCGTTCATTATTTTGGGAGCTTCGATGACACATACACTTCTTTTTTGTCTTCGCCATTTCCTACTATGTGGGGTTGGCACAGCCCGTTTCTTTTTTCCACACTTTTCTATCAGCCGTCATATCTACATTCACTCCTTTCTCTTTCATATCTTCTTTCATCCACGTTTTCTTAGATCAATCTCTTCCACTATCTTGAACAATCATTTTCATACTTCTCCTAGTCACATACATCTCCTCTCTTCGCATGACATGCCCGTACCAAAATAACTTTCCGCTCTTAACTTTCTCTGGTATAGTTACCACTTTCAAATTTCCTTTAATATGCACATACACGTCAAACTTTTAACATCTCGTCATTGACGATGATGATTTCCAGGCCTGTTTCGGCCACGGCGACTGCTTGCCAGTTATCAGGTTACTTTATGTGTCCTTACATGACTGATATACCTAACCTATTTACGACCTCGTTGGCGTAAAGATTACCATGCCGGTCTGCTAATCAGAAGGTTCAGGGTTCGATTCCCGGCCCGGTCAACATCTTTGTGCTTAACTAAATTTGTTGGCTGTGGGTCTGGGTGTTAAATATGTATTTATATAATATATGTATGTATGTATATGTAGTATATCAGTTGTGTTAGCAGCCATAATACGAGCTAGAAATGGTTCAGTATGGGGCTACCTAACCAGCCGTGTGTGAATGTAAAAAAAAAAAATAGCAGTAAATGTTCGAGAACAAGTGCTACATCCCGTCGATATAGCGTTGAGGGTTGAAAAAAAAATGAAAGTCCTCAATAATCTCGTCATATTATAACACTGGTCTACAGTGGTTTTGTTGCCTTTGATATGATGATGATTTTGGGTCTATTTATACACGCAATTCGTGAAAATATCAATGATTTTGTAAGATCTGCTCGTGTTTTTTTCAACAAATGACTGAAAATTAAAATTTTGACAATAAATCGTTTAAAATTCAATTTGTAAAAACGAGCAAATTTAATACTTTTACGAATATATTCGTAATCTGGGCACTTGAAAACGTAACAATTTGCGATGATAAACAGGGCAACAAAAAAAATGGATTTTTTTGTAGAGCTGTGTAATATATGTAGTGTAAATGTTATAATATAAATGTAAAAGAAAGTCCTCAATAATCTCGTCATATTATGGTCACAGTGACACGCGCTATCTCGCCTCTGAGATGGATGAGTCGGTCGCGTAATGAGCTTGCATTAAAAATTACACCGTGTCGATGTCTGCTCAGAAGGGCTCTTATGTCGAGAACGCTTGACAGCTGTAGGTATAAGGTTTGAGAGCACAGTTAATGGTACGTTTACACGCTTGCCAAGCCTTGGCAAACTGCAAACAGTCCCAAGCCTCCACAAATCTCCACAAATCGTTTGAAAGGCGTTTATACGCTTGTGAATACGTCAGTCTGATATATACATCCAAGCAAACGCCCTTTGATCTGCGTAAAAAACCGACACTCGACTGGATCGGAAGCAAGCAGGCACAAGCCCACGCAAGCCGAGCCAAACGCCCTATTTACATGCTTGCGATTGTCGATCCTTGCCAAGGCTTGGCAAGCGTGTAAACGTACCATAAGGTTTACGAGAGCAGTTTACGAACCGGATAAACAAATTGAGGCAAAATCGTTTTAAAGTTATTCTTGGGTAGTTTTACGTCAGTGTTGTGCTACTTTCTTCGTCTCCTCAACCTTTCAAATATTATTATGTACCTACACGAAAATGCTATGCTACTTTTTTAATTAAAAAGATCAGATGTAAGATGGTAAGACATAGACGTATGGAATGAAACACTCATAAAAGTATATTTTTTAAGTATTACAATTTAGATTATCAATAAAATTTAATTATAATTTTATTTTACCCAAAATTTTATAAATTTATTTAAGGAATCATATTATTTAATTGACATTTAAGCTAGAAATAAATTTTAATACTTAGCCTTGTCTAAAATAATTAATATCATGTTTTCCCTACTGATTTATAGATTTTGAGACATGGTGTACACATTTGTAATGTGTATTGCAGTATGACTTATATAGAATTTTTAAATATTTTTACAATTTATGAACGTAAAGAAAAAGAAAAAAAGATAGTAAAAAAAAGTAAAAGAAAAAGTTCAGGACGTAACAATTCAAGGCAGAGATAAAATTATTTCAATTTTAAAAGGCGTGTCATAAATCAAGGTAAGGTGCATTATTTATTAATATTGCCAAACATTTGTATGTAATTACTCAAAATGAAGCTTAATGCGTCCCCAAGATCGTGTTTCTCATGTCCTTACTTCATTTGAGTAAAGGTTTGATTAATTTTGCTTGCGAAATATGTGAGTCAACTGTGAGACGAACAACCACTTAAAGAACATATAAAATGTGTATATCATACTAACATTATCAAGATGAAAGTGTGCGCATATATTTTTATTTATTTGTAATAGGTTGTCGTTTGACACAGCTTGCCAGATGTTAAGCAGCGCTGTGGACTACGTTGTAGCACGCTTACTTAGAAGGAACCTATTCTTAACTGGAACCTTCTGGAAATAGAGCCTCAGGCAGAGCATTTCAAAGCTTCGCAGTCCTCACTATGAATGTATTCATATCACTATGTGTATTTATTTGTGACTTTTTCACACTCATACTCTACTCCTAGTGAGAGAAGGCCCCGAGTCCCAGCAGTGGGAACGTATAGTGGGCTGCTTATGCTTATGCTACACTCAAACGGCTGAACTGAATTGTATGAAATAGGGTGGTATAGAGATAGACTTTGTACAGGTTACAGGGCGAGCTAGTTAGTAAGAAACACATTCAAATGCTTTCTTTATTGAATCTAATAATAAAAATTTGATTCTAAAATATTGAAACAACTGAGCTGAATAAAATCCTGGCCAGTTCATCCAAATTTACTATTTACTAAAAAAAAATATTTAAGTTTTACTTCCCTGTATATTTTCTTGTTAAATGTTCTTGAAATCTATTGATTGAGTCCAAGTTGCATTAATTGCATTTATTTAGTGAACTTAGTCTATATATCGAAGTATCAGGTCAGTTATTAATTGTTTATATCAAGTGGCAAGGTGATTTCAATCAAATAATTAGGTACGCGCATAATTACTCTAGATCCATATTAAGACATGAGTTTGTGTTAGTTTTTTTTGTTCAACGGGTTCCTATTCAAATTTGCAAGGTATAATTATACCCACTACCTATATATGAACCTGTATACCTAAAATTAATCACTTGTAAGTTCGAGTCCAATTTCGCTGTCGCAAAAACTATTACTTAAATGTTTTTATTTCATGCATCTAATCACAGACATATCTACAACTTAATTAATTGATCAGTGCAAATCGTTACAGTTTCAATTAAGCTACAATTATGTGCTATAAAATGGTATCAACTGATCTTAACCGCAATTAGGCAGAAAGGCTGTACAAAGATTTGAACTTGAACTGTTTATATTACGAGTATTTCTTGCTTGATTGACATCTAAATTTGTAACCTGTGAAAAAAACTGTCTTGAAAAATTAATTCATAAAAGGCCTCAAATTTATTCGTAATCTTCGGCCTCATACGATTTTCATCAACATTGTCTTCACCTTTTCGCATTGTCTTCACCTGTTCGCATTAGGTTTTTTACACATAAACTAGGCAACTAACCTGCAGAGTACGTAACCTTACGAATCAGCGAACTTTGGCCTAAAGAGCATACTTAGTCTGGAGTAAATGGAGCACTAGAAAATTCCCTACTACCATGCAAATTTTAAAGTGTTTGTAGAAAACATTAGGTCCGTGCGATATGTAAATTTGTACATATGTACTTAGTTTTAACACAGAATATTACACGCCATAAGGCAAAAATTATTGTATTTTCAACATTTCGGAACATAAACTATCTATAATTTACGAATAATTAAGACTCGACCGCTTCTTGTTACCGTAGGAAGTGAAACAAGACTGACAAAAGTATTATTAAAATTTTGCAAAAAAAGTCATAAATCACTTTTTGTGGGACAGCTATTTCACAGATCCTCAACCCTTGTTTAAAACAGTATATATTTTAATAATATTGCTAATTGTTTTGCTAAACAGAAAAGTAATTCTAACAATTACTTTACGGGTGCACGTGTTTTATGGGGGTGCCTAATACTTTTGGCCAAGGCTGTATATCACATAGGTGACCGCATTATTTATGTAATAAATAAAATTAAACAAATCGTTGTAAATAAAGGAATGGTAATAATGCCTACATAATAGTCGGTTACCGACAAAACTCCTTTTCAATTTAATAATAAAAAAATGGTTGCCTGTAAAGTCGGTTTTACGGGCGAAGATTTTACGTGACAACGTCTGCCGCGTGCTGCGCGCGCGGCAGACCGATCATAGTTGAGTGGGAGAGAGACGCAAGGCATTCGGCGGGCCTCTCTCTCGTTCGGTGACTCATCGTAACGTTACCGGGCGTTACACTTTTTCATAAGTGACTCCCAGCCGCAACCTAATTTAAGACGTTGTCACGTCAAAAAATGCCTACATAGCTATATTATTAACCTCAAAATGCCACGAATTATGGCAACATATTTCAAAACATGACAGCCCTATTTAGACCCCCCATCGAATCGATAATCTTATTACGCAGTGATTGATTCGATAGTTAAATAAGTACAGCACTTTCACTCAAGTGTGAATGTCAAATCTCTGTGACATTATTAAACCCGAATTAGTTTTAAAATAGACTCTTAATCCGGTGATGTTTTGTATCGATATAAATCCTTTTAGTTACGGTCTTTGGGGATTTGAGACGTAGTTGTTTAAATGTATATATTTTGTATTTTAATGTAAATCTTTAATACTCGTGTGATGGTTTTATATGCATGATAAATTTCTCATATCTATGTATGTACAATTATTTGCTACATTACTTTTTTATCATCAGGCTTTCTTTTTCGACCCACTGTGATCTTAACGGATTTTTATTCACATTCATATTTTTTTACAAATTAAAATAAATAACTAGCTGAACCGGCAAGTTGTTTTGTCTTAAAAAATAGATAGTAGATTCTCAGAGGTCTGAGAATCTACTATCTACTATCAGTAGGTAGGTACTGATAGTACCTATATAAAATTTGGTAAAAATCGGTCAAGCCATTTCGGAGGAGTACGGTAACTAACATTGTGACATGGAAATTTTATATAATAAGATTTTATCCTTATATTAAATTTTCATTAATTTGTTATTTCTATTAAACTTTAGTTTTTTGTATAAGGGGCAACGAGATGGCTTATTTTTCCTAACGCAATGTCCCACTCCCAATATTAGATGATAATAGCAATCAATATTAATAAGACGAATCATGTAGTGAATCATCTAAGAGTTGCTATAGGTTTATTAGGCTGATCAAAGCCTTTCAAAAATTGCCGTAGCGGACGGTATTTCACGTCCACATGGCGGGGTATTGGTAAAGTTTTCAACTAGCAATAATCGCACCTCGGATTAACCTCATTGGTTACGATATTGCCTCTGCGCAAAGTTGGCTGACATTGTTCAAGCTAAAAGTGGTCGTATGTATCGCGCGAATCTCGTCACCGCGAGCTAACTCGACGCCAGCGCCATCTAGTTTTTTTGTGCGGAACTACGCCCTGCACTTTTTTGAGTCAAGTTTCTTTTCACACAATGGATCCAAACCTTAGATGTACCCAATGGTCTAAGAGCCGTGGAAGATCGTCCTTCACCGATCTGATAACCAGATGAGACGTATTTTTTATCAAATATTTTTTATAAACAAATATGCCTAAAATTGCTTGCCTATCGAAAAGTGCTCATGGCTATTTTTAATTAAATAAACTTTTATCGATTTTTTTTCATCACCTTCATCCTTTTGATAACCAAATGAAATTTATTTCACTGATAGTTTTTAATACACAGAATATGCCTCGGTATGCTTGCCTACTCATTTCAGTGTGTAACTACCTGGCAAGCAGGTGTAAACAGGCAAGTCAAAATAGGTGACTCCACCGATCTGATAACTTATCGAAAGTTATCTCAAATTTTAGATTATTTTATTTCATAATCAGAAATATATACTTGCCTGCGAAAAATCGTACTTAAAGTACTATTGCCAGCCTAAAAACTTTTAGAATTTTAACCACTTGATAGGTGCGACAGAGAAAGTAGAGCGGCCGAGGTCCGTGTGATAGAACAGGACACAACATAGCAGCTGCTCGCTACCTCACCGTACGAGTGCGCATGCTCGTGCACGTGTGAGTGACGGAGACATCATTTATTTACACTTGTCAGTAATTTTGAACTCCAATTTATTATAACTAATTTCGATCACAATTTTGATATTATTTCACACTATACATACTTACAGCTATGCAATAATAAAAAATAAATAATTTTATATATTATTATATTAATATGTTAATAAATAAAAAAAAATCAACGAAACTTTTTATCATTTTAAAGTTAAATTGTAAAATTAAAAAAAAAATCTTCATTATTTAAAATTAAATAATGAATAATTTATTTATTATTTTAAATTAAATAAATGTGGTAAAGCGGGAAAGAATAAGTGTTACTTTTCAAATTTTAGAATTATAAAAAGTAATTAACACATGAATGTTGTTAAAACCATTTATTACGAAATATAAAAAATACATTAAAAAATTAAATTCAAACATTTATTGTTATTTTTATTATTCATTATCAGAATCATCGGAAGTTGAATACTGATTATCAGATTCTAATTCTTCTTTATCTCCATTATCCATAACTTGTGCGATACCATCAATTTTCAAGGGTGTTTGGTCCCCAACAAATCCAATTGGTATAAAATGATCATCTTCTAAGAGCCAACCACAGTTTTCAGGGCGCAATTTTAAACAATCTTGATCAGTGGCATGAAGCCACATAGAATTGACATAAATCGTTCGTAATATTTTTAGGGTTAAAGAAGACCAGCATGGTGGCAAATTATTAGAGTCATAGCTTTTTACTTTTTTCAAAAAGTGCTCGTTATCTTCTTTTGCGGAATAACTTTTCATAAAAATGCGATACCTGGCGTTATTCACACTCGTGCAATTTTTTATACCATACATATGAGAGGTAAACTCCTGCACAGCCTGCATTTTTTCATTTATGAAAATATCCGCTTCATCTAGTAACGACGCAAATATGATTTGGTATAATTCATTTTTGGAGAACAGTTTTAATTGCCCAACTTTTCCTTTTTGATAAAATGCCGCTGTGTAATCACAGCCAGTATACGCATGGAAAGCTGGTAGGCGTTGTTCCTAATTTTTTGGCCAATTCTGTGCAATTAATGCAATCGAGGTCTATAGATTTTTTTTTTATTTGTTGAATTTACTATCCAAACTGATATGTTCCAAATAATGTATGTTTTCAAGCAAAATAATTATGACGTCGGTATCGGAAGATTTAATTAAAACCTTTGACCCCGGTGTTACTTTGGATGCACTCGGATATATTCTACGGTGAGGTAGCGAACAGCTGCTATGTTGTGTCCTGTTCTATCACACGGACCTCGGCCGCTCTACTTTCTCTGTCGCACCTATCAAGTGTTTAAAATTCTTAAAGTTTTTAGGCTGGCAATAGTACTTTAAGTACGATTTTTCGCAGGCAAGTATATATTTCTGATTATGAAATAAAATAATCTAAAATTTGAGATAACTTTCGATAAGTTATCAGATCGGTGGAGTCACCTATTTTGACTTGCCTGTTTACACCTGCTTGCCAGGTAGTTACACACTGAAATGAGTAGGCAAGCATACCGAGGCATATTCTGTGTATTAAAAACTATCAGTGAAATAAATTTCATTTGGTTATCAAAAGGATGAAGGTGATGAAAAAAAATCGATAAAAGTTTATTTAATTAAAAATAGCCATGAGCACTTTTCGATAGGCAAGCAATTTTAGGCATATTTGTTTATAAAAAATATTTGATAAAAAATACGTCTCATCTGGTTATCAGATCGGTGAAGGACGATCTTCCACGGCTCTTCTACTACAAAGCAAATCAACTTTTATTCATTAAATGGCCAGTCATTCAACATCTGGCCATAACGAATCCCTGCGAAAATGCCTCCACGTTTTCTCTGAGGATCTGTGAATGAGTTGAGAAGGCACGAACTTTATATTATTATAGTTTTTATCGGTTTTCGATGTTCCTTCCGAGATGAACTTTAGCTAATCGGGTGCGCGTGTCCATTAGAGCAAATCACTTTATGACAATAATAAATTAATATTTATTTTCTGTCATAATTATTTTTACGTACTTTTTCATTTAAGTGTATAGGCGTGATATAACGCCACTGATATAACAAAAGTTAAAGGTGAAACCATGACATTGGTGGCAATTCAGCGGCACACACGACTAAACTAAATTTAAAGAAGCCCCGTCTCTTTTCATCTTAGGTGGTCAGGAAGAGACGGCACGTTCTGAACCACAGACAAAACAACTAAAATCACGTCAAATATGGAAAAGGTAGGTAGTTTTAGAGGTGATACAAGTGAGTGCGGACTAAAGTCGCGTATATTTTCTACATTTGACGTAATTTTAGTTGGTTTGACTATGGTGCGGAACGTGTCGTCTCTTTCTGGCCACCTAAGATGAAAAGAGACGGGGCTTCTTTAAATTTAGTTTAGTCGTGTGTGCCGCTGAATCGCCACCATTGAAGAAAAAACTTTAAATAATATTTGAGTAAGTACCAATATTTGTTTTCTGAATTTAAAACTGTAAAAAATGATGACGATGCCTACCTTTATCAGAAGTGATTTACCTACTTTAATAGAGTAGCTATTTTTGAAAAATATTCAGTTAGTCATCTATGATGATAAAAATAATATACAATAATCAAATAATTTATTCAGTCCCAGAATTAGAGAACATATTTTAAATTTACTACTGTTAACAAGGCATTCCTTGTGCAAACAAGGCATAAAAATAGTAACAAATATTGCAAATACATAATAAAGAATACAATGCGAACAGATCAGGTCGTCGGTCATCGGAGCATCGTGACCCGATGTCGTCAATCAGTCACGAATTGTGACGTCACAAGCAAAATCATTCATTCTAGAATGAAGCGAAACATTAGTCTAGTAAACGTAAAACGACGTAACCGCCTCACAAAATCCCGCATATTACGCCCTTGTTCTTTTCAGCTAGTCTCTTGCTTCGAGAAAAAACCGAATGCTACTTAGATACTCGTCACAGAATCTACAATTTTTTAGAAGTTTTCATCTTTTGTTCGAAATGTGAAGAAAAAAGCTCGTTTTTTCAGAGGAAATTCTGAATATAGAACGCAGAATAATACTTTTAGGCGGTTCAGTTAACCGTAAGATCACGACTTCGATTTGACCCCGCATTGTTTATTTGTTGTTTGGCCTAGGTACGTTATAAATAAACCGTGGGTAACTTGGGAAATGAAAAGAATATTTGTGTTTGGGAATGGAGTATAAATAGCCAAGCTCAAAAAAAAATGTTTTAATGATTTTAACTTTATTAATTTATATGATTAAACCAGACTAGTTTCTCCAACCTCAGCGAGAGTGAACGTTGCCTGGAGTATTTATGCCTTTTTAATAAATCACACCCAGGGAGATGGGTGGGGTATGTCGGGCTCGATGCCCAAAGGACATCACTACCGACTAAAACCTCACGATGACTTCCTCAACGGAAAGGGCAGGATGAGGTTCCGCTCCTCGCATTAACCCATCACCCCACCCACGCAGTGGTTATGCCTAGCAGAAAAGTGTAAAAAAATGTAGATTACAGATTTGAATGCGATTACGTTAAAAAATGAGGTAGACGAGTTCTGGATTGGAGACCGCGTACCGGCACTCGTAGTGTAGGACGTCCTGCAACGAGGTGGAGCGATGATGTACGCAAAAAAGCAGGCAGTGGATGGAGACGATATGCTCAGGATAGGGTCGCGTGGCGTGCCTTGGGAGAGGCCTATGTCCAGCAGTGGACGCAGACGGGCTGATGATGATGATGATGTTAAAAAATAGGCATTTGTATTTTAAAGCGTCTGTCAATTTTACTCCGCGCCTCTTACAAACACCCTATAAATCACATGTTACATAACGTTATAGTAGCACAGACCAATTTCGAACGCATATTATCAGCACCACAGATTAAGAAACCGGTGAAATCACATTAATCCATCGCTAGGGGGCGATCGGAGACAATGGCAGCCAAATGAGTTCATTTATATATTGTGAAATGTATCGACGTTTTGTTTTAACACGGATCTACAATGCGTGTTGTAATTTGTAATGTTGCTATTCTGTACTAGGTAGTGTGAAGCGGTAATCTAACTTTTCGAATTTATCTTATATTTTTTCTTATTCTTATATTTCTGAAATTGAAATGGGTGTGTAGACGGACATTCAGATAAATATCATAATCATATTTATTGGTAAAAAAATATTTTACAAGTCAATTCATACATATATTTTTTTTTAAATATGATAACATAAAGAATATAAATATACTTCTGTACATTTTGGTACATTTTTAAATACGAGTATGTCATCAATCTAAAAATAAAAAAAAATTACATACTCGTACGTAGCACGGTATCAGAAGTTTTCAGAATTAAAAAGTAAATATTTATGAAATTGAAATGGGTGTGTAGATGGACATTCAGACATACACGTAGACTACTCGTATGTAGATAGATAGAAAATTCTTTATTGGACACAAATATGAATTTTAATAAAGAAAAAGAAAGGGCTTACAAATAAGTATGCCACAATTGGTGGCCTTATTGCTTAGCGATCTCTTCCAGGCAACCTTTGGATGGAGAGGAGTTTATAAACAACTGAACAAGGTCGTAGTGTACAATAAAGAAGTGAATAAAATAATAAAAATACGTAGCACGGTATCTGACGTTTTAAGAATATAAAGTTAATAAATAAAATAATAATAATAATAGTTAATAGTTACTATAATAGTTAATACGTTTTAATTTATACATTTAAGAATTATAAAGTAAATACCGTTAGTTAAAACTTTAATTAGTCAACTGTGACTTAAAAATAAAGATGTATTATTATTTTATTAAAAATCGATTGGACCGAGATTGAGTGAGAGACACGTTAAAAAAGAGGCTTATTCCCAGCAGAGAGAGAGAACCGGCTGTGAATGATGATGATAGGTGAGCCATGAAATAAAAATTGTATAGCAGATGAATGTTTAAAACTGTCCAATTGCTAATTTCTATATTATACTAGCTGACCCGGCAAACGTTGTTTTGCCTCATGATGGGGTATGAAAAATAGCGAGTGTAGCTTATATGACACGTTCGTAGATTTACCATAGCAGCGCCATCTATTGATTAGTTACTCAACCCAGTCGAAAGGTATCGACATCTGTTTGAATCATTTGGAGTTAACAGATAGTTGTGACTGTCAAATAATAACAGACAATAATTAGCAATAAATTAATATTGCGACTATAATTTTAGATTTAAACTATCCTATCTATCAAGTTGGATCGAACTGGACATGGTGTGCGAATTTTATTATAATCGGTTAAGTTGTTTAGGAGTCCATTGAGGAAAAACATTGTGACACGAGATTTATATATATTAAGATATTTTATTATTATGAGTTTATTTAATATAATAAGAAAAATGTAAAGTCAGATTATGCAAGTTTCAATTCTGTTATAGAACGTACATACAGCGTGATCAAGGTTCAAATGGCAATCAATAAAAGGGGTTTTAGGGAGGTCAAGTACATACTTAATGTACTGAAATACCTTTTGTATTTATTGTAATGGATTAGTGCAGTAACTGAGAAACATTAATTAATTCATTGATTACAAATAAAAGCATAAAGTTTACAGGTCAGTCAAATTGCAGTGGTTTTTAATGATTTTTCTGCTGTGCATATTTCAGAGGGACACCTATTATAAGAACAAAATTATATTTAAAGAGTCCTCTGATGAATAGTCTGATTAACAAATATTCGGCATGTCAAAGTCTTTACGCTTACTTAGCATATCATACTATTATATTGTGTCATAGTCCGATGCCAATAAATATAACTATCTTAACAAACACTACTAACAAGTTATTGAATAATCAAGTTGTAATGAATTTACTACTTTTCATGGCAAAAAAAAACTATCGCTCGAAATTAGCGTAATCATATTTTGGAACTTTATAAAGATTGTAAACCCGAATAAAAGACAACAAACTATTTTTTTTTAATAATATGTTATTTTAAATAACATATAACAAACATAATATTATGCTATTTTGCTTGATTCTACATATTGTATTTTTTTTTAAGTTAAATAAAGATTTAATTGGCCGAATAGAGATCCTCAGACAGTCATAAGAATCGACCGCCTCGTTGGCGTTTTAGTTGCGTTGGTAACCATGCCGGATTGCCAACCAGAGGGTCCCGGGATCGATTCCCGGCACTGCCAACAACTTTGTGATGAACTAAATTTGTTGGCTGTCGGTCTGGGTGTTAAATATATATGGACACTAGCTGACCCGGCTAACGTTGTTTTGCCTTATAAATTATTTCTATCGATTGAAAAACAAATAAAAAAATATTTGAATCACTTAGAGGTAGTATGCAAAATAGATAGCCGATTCTCAGACCTACTGAATACGCATATAAAATTTGGTAAAAATCGGTCAAGCCGTTCCGGAGGAGTACGGTAACTAACATTATGACATGTAAATTTTATATATTAGATTATAATACGTAGAACTTTTAGTCATTTGTATATAGGTAGGTAGATATAGGTAAGTTAAACCATTCGTACTCTACGACCCGATTCCCAAGCCCAACATTTTCAGTAGCAATTCAATCGATAATATTATTCCTTATAGAAATCCTGGTTTATGACACATAGTTGTTATTTCGACTGCCATTATACGGGTATGTGCCAAATATGGATACTAGGGAAACTGCGTACGCATAAGCGGGTGCCCCAGTAACATATTCAAGATGATTTTAGGCAATTGTTTAAATTAAATATTTGTTTTTTAAGGCAAGGGCAAAATCATGAATTTTACAGTTTTTTCGTCATAAATCACAGACGGTAAAAAACTAAAAAAAGCTTAAAGACTGTCTTAATACAAACTGTTAGAATAATTATGTATACTTAATTGAAAAAAAAAATATATCTAATTCATAAGTCATATTAATAAAGCCTGGTTAGTATTAAAGGATTAAAAAATCTAAAATTAAGTTTTTTGAACCAGTTTTTTTCCATATTGATAAGTTTAATTGGTACTAAAATATGTATAAATATTCTTAGAGCTGTTTTTAGACGGCCGTTACGCTATTTTTTACCGTTTATGAATTAAACCGAACTGTAAATTCAAAAACGTTGAAAGCTTAAAAACAAACCAGTTTGTTATATTGCACCAGCCCTATAAGCCATGAGACAATAGGTACGGTTACTAGATCGGGGTTAGGGCGGGTCACGAACTGCAGTTTGGGGTCACGAGCCGGCTGGAAAGCTTGTGCGAAACCTGACGAGCGAGCGACGGCGCGAGGAATGCTGCGGTAGCCGAAAATAGAAAGGGCTCATATTTATATCAGAAAAAAGTACATACAAAAATATTAAATTGATTAAGGGTTTTATTTGAACTTTGAGTATTTTTTGAAACACTTACATTACATTGATGACCTCGTTGGCGTAAAGGTTACCATGCCGGACTGCTGATCAGAAGGTTCCGGGTTCGATTCCCGGCCCGGCCAACATCTTTGGGCTTAACTAATTTTGTTGGCTGTGGGACTGGGTGTTAAATATGAATCTATATAAAATATGTATGTATGTATATGTAGTATATTAGAATATCAGTTGTGTTAGCAACCATAATACGAGCTAGAAATAGTTCAGTATGAGGTTAACCAGCCGTGTGTGGAATGTGTCATAATATTTAAAAAAAAATGTATCAGTCTCAAATTATACCAAATAAGCAGATCGTCCCGGCTTTGCAGGGGCTATAAAATAATCTAAGTTACAAAGTTTTCCTCTTTATCTAACTCTAACTTATTGGAAACAATTAAGAAGACTATTTTATTTACACAGAGATTCTGTAAAATCCCACCACTAAATATTTTTGATACTAGCTTCAGTAAGAAGAATTACTTTTACAAAAAAAAATTCTTTATTTTCTGTTTGTACATACTTGTTAGTACATCATATTAAGTTATGCTTAGTTTTGAATAACCGACTGCCAGCCAGTTATTGGTACGTACTATCATGCTATGGTTTCCGCACGATATTTTCGCCGAAAGAACCCAGGACCTTCGATACGTGAGGAGGCCACACGTCCGACTGAACTGTCATCGTTCCAAATGTGTAGAGTCTACATAATAGTAGTTTAAAAAAAACTAAAAAACACGCTTATCTGGCCGTTTTAAGTGGGTCAAAATCGCGCCCAAAGAAGTCGGTTACAAACAAACATACAAACAAAAATACAAAAATATGTAATAATTTTGACAAATTTGTGTATTGTCATCGGTCCTCAATAAATCTACAAAGTTTCAACGAAATCTGTCCGTTTATAGTGGGTCAAAATCGCGCCCAAAGAAGTCAGTTACAAACAAACATACAAACATACAGGTTAAGCTAAAAGCTAATATAAAGCGTGTAATAATAAATACGTTCATAATATAGCGATAACGCTTACTACTCTAAAGTCTTGCTCAAGAATTGAGTACACTACACATATTTAATAGCACTCCAAAGCTCTGGTACTCGATTCACTCGGTACAGCAACACGGCACGTGTCATTTCATCAAATCGCCCTGGCCACTTTCATGTCGTGATACAAGGATATCGCTGCTATGTAACTTCTGTCCGGTCGAGCCCACTCCGACGCCATACCAGGGTGGAATTAAGGATAAGGGGACTATGCCCATTTTCTTTGTTTAGTTCGTTTGTAAACTCTGGTCTCGAAATTAGACAAGACATAATTTAGAGCCCTGCGAGACAGGTTTGACCTAGTGCAGGGCTTACAGTCACTTGTGAAAGCGGATACCTACCTAAGATCTTAATTATGTTTCAGCTTTTCTTTAACCATATTTTTATTAGATAATAAATAATTATGTATTTTGTATTTGTTGTTATTAGACAAGATAGTTATATTTCGTCAAATGTCATTATTTCTAGCGATCGTCTGTATAGCAACCACCCTCACGTTTTAAAATCTGTCCCTAAACACCTAACAGTGTGTTCCTGCAGACTCCTTCAAAACCAGTTATTCCAGAGCATGCTTGCTCCACCTTAGGCTGTAGTATCGTTAGCTCATGTGGTTACGCGTCTTGTTGGAAGCTAGAAAGAGAAAAAAAATCATGGCTGTGTAACAAGACTTTACGATATCGACACGACTACAACGAAGCACTCAAACTAGAAATACATTTCTAAATAGTATCCATTTTTATCTATAAAAAGAAACGCGAACATTTTGTTTTATTTATATCACAAAATAAATGAAAGGAAAAAACGGCAACATTTATGAATTTACATTCCAACAAAAAAACTTGGGAATGGCCCTTTAAAAAGCTTTAGTCCGTCCACATCTATTGTTGCCCGTGCAGACAGACAATCAATCACAATTACGGATGTAGTGCTTAATCATTATTTATTCGTTTAATTAATTCAATGCGACCATGGCACGCTGCTGTATTGTTTCATTAACTGTATTATCATTGCTGTAATTAAAGCTTACAACATTATACTTTAGATTAAGATTGAGGAATGTATGTTCCTTTTGTACTTAGGCAACAGTCTGGATTTTATTAATATATAAATTTATACGTAAATAAAGTTCCAGTTCCACCTATAGCTAAAACAGTCTATATGGCTTAAGTACTGTTTGTAATTTGGGTAATGAAGCATTATATTATTTACTAGCTAGCTGCGCTCCTCGGTGCAACCTCCGTTAATCCGGGACAAAAAGTAGCCTATGTGTTAATAAATACCGATACAATCAAACTAAAACTTAACATTAGCGCGATTAATTCTTATTAATCTGAGTGAGAAATACTCTTTTGTTAAGTACATAAGTTTGACGACCTCGTTGGCGTAAAGGTTACCATGCCGGAATCGCAATCAGAAGATTCCGGGTTCGATTCCCGGCCCGGCCAACATCTTTGTGCTTAACTAAATTTGTTGGCTGTGGGTCTGGGTGTTAAATATGTATATATATAAAATATGTATGTACTATATGTAGTGTATCAGTTGTGTTAGCTACCATAACACGAACTAGAAATGGTTCAGTATGGGGTTAACCAGCCGTGTGTGGAATGTAAAAAAAAAAGTTGGAATTTAGGACACAAATGGTTGGGCCAAATTTTATAAGCTTTGCGAAGGAAGGTAAGAATAAGTGTGATGGAGTGTGAGTGAAACGAAAATGAGAATAAAGCCCGTTGAATGGTCCCTTAAGAGACAGCCACGAAGACGTGCACCGATCTGATAAATCGATGAGACCATTACGCCAACGAGGTCGTCACAAGAATCGTCAATGCACCAGATTATGGCCGCTACATTTTAAACTCAAAATTAAAACCCCTTTTTACTCATTTGGTGAATTTATGTCGCAAACAATTACAGAATCTACATTCGCAAAGTATCATAATTTTTCTCACTCTCGACTTGTCGTTCGAAGAGTCAGCATCTCCTGATGATGCCTTGTGGTTAGGCGAAACACGTGTAGAGTTAAGAATTTCCGAATTGTGATAGGTAACGTTAATCTTAGTTAAGTAATCCTAGTTAATTAATCTTAGTTAATTTTTCCTTTACTTGTCTTAATTTGGATTTCGGATCACAGCGGAAGTACACTAAATATTTAATTTTGTCTTCTATTTACAATGGATTTCCGCAAAGTAACGCCTGAGTCAATAAGTTATCATAATTTTTAATGTTTCCAATGGATGATATAAATTGCTTTATTATTATTATCATATGTGTGTATCTTATATATATTGTGTCATATCATATGTTATTATATATGTATAATATATAGAGGAAGACCTAGAAGATCATATTTAGACCAAATTAAGGAGAAGGCGAAAGTCATGTCGTATAGGGAGGTCAAGGATTTGGCCGAAGACAGAACTACCTGGAAAAAACTCCACAGACAAGAGCCCAGCTCTTAAATATATTGAATGAATGAATAATATATCATGCATGTGTATACAAATTAAATTTTAGTAATTAATAATAATTGTAAACTGACTTGACTTTACTTTGTAAACTGTTATCGTAAGGCATATTATATATTTACACGAAACAAACGGTCACACTTACTTAAAAACGTTGGATATACGTCCAACGGGTTTCAACGCATTAAGAGCGTCATCATCGGGGACGAGCTGCTGACTTGACTTGTCCAGTACGGCGCGATGCCGTAAGGTGAATAAACGATTTGATTTTGATTTGATTTACATGTGACGTTCAACAAAAGCGTACAATGTAAACAGCTCGTGTGGCAGCTAACAAAACGTAACAGAATGTCACAATAAATCGAGTAGGAAAATTAAGCATTTCGCGGCGTTTTCTAGGCCGGCCGGCGTATGGAACGGCGCACTGAGAATGCAGATACTAAGCTTACGGAATCTTTTCAATTCAAATTCAAATCATTTATTTCAGACATAGTCCATATTACACGTAATCAAAATCATAAAAATAATAAATCAGGGTCAATAAAAAACAAAATTTTACTCATACGCTTAGGATTTCGACCTGAAACATCGCGAACAACCATTGCTTGGTGGTAAAAAGCATTTTTAGTGGTCGCTTGACCTTCCTCAAGTTAAATATAATTTGCATTTCTGTTTATATAGTTTTGTGTAAGGCCACTGAGATTACTCCCTGGATCCCAACCTAGGCGTGAGCCTGTGTCTTGGCGATCCATATTTCCTCAGGTACCTAATCTGAAGTTCTATTCTATATCTATACTCAGTGTGTTTCGGAAGCCTCCGTGTACTATTTTTTAACTCAGGCCCTCAAGTTAAATATAATTTGCATTTCTGTTTATATAGCTGATTAGTTTTGAGTAAGGCTGATGAGTTTACTCCATGGACCCCAACCTAGGCGTGAGCCTGTGTCTTCGCGATCCATATTTCCTCTAGTGCCTTATCTGAAGTTCTATTCTATATCTATACTCAGTGTGTTTCGGAAACCTCCTTGTACTATTTTTTAACTCAGGCCAGAGTGTCGTAGCTCGTGTGATTACGCGCCCTACTTGTCACATGCTTTTGTAGGAAAAAAAATTAGCGGCAATGAAAATAAATACAAGTTTTGTGAAAACATTACATCTAAAAATGATTATGAGTGACAAGAGCTGGGCTCTTGTCCGTAGAGGTTTTTCCAGGTAGTTCTATTTTCTGCCAAATCCTCCCTATACGACATGACTTTCGCCTTAATTTGCTCTAAAAATATTCCTCCTCCTCTCCTGGCTTCTTTCCTATTTTCTTTCCTATTATTGTTATACATGATATTTTTAATGAAATTGTCATGTCGTATAAGGTGGTCTACCATCTCTCTATTGTATTTAATATGGTTCTTGGTTCTAGTAAGTAACAGTAGAAGTAAAAAAAGCCTTTATTCATCTGCATTACATTGATAATAATTATTATGATCATTATTTTAAATTTATATTTATGTCAACTTATGAATAATTAAATAATATTATGTCAATTATAATGATGTCCAAAGTATAATTATTATGTGTCAATGTCAAGGTTTTGGTTCTAGTACCTACTATTAATTATTACTATTAAGTACCTAGTATTAATAAGATTTCCATTAATATTTTTAAATGAACAGTAACACTGTTTGAAACTCCACGCGAAGAGGACGGTGTTCAAGCCAGCGCACCATCTAGATACCGTTCGTGGGAACACTCCACTGCTTAGAACTAATTTATTGCTTCGAGTTGAACTACAAGGGAGTGACGACTCTATTCCGCGTCGCATCGTAAATCTGGACCAATGAGGGGAAATCGGGAGGTGACGAAGATTGCGTTATTCGGAATGGTTGGAACAGTAAGGCCGAGAATCGTATGTTGTATAAAAAAAATAAACTGTACCGCATTAGCGTGGGATAAAAACCTCGACGACGTCGTTGGCATAATGGTTACCATGCCGGACTGCCAACCAAAGGGGTATGATTCTCGTCACGGCCAATATCTTTGTGAAGGACTTAATTTGTTGTCTATCGGGCCTGGGTATTAAATGTGTAACGATATAAAATGTACTATGTATATGTAGTATATCAGTTGTGTTAGCAACCACAATACAAACTAGGAATGATTTAAGTCAAAATCATACTTTAGTTTAGTATAGATTATGGAGCGGTGTGTGTAATGTGTCCTAATATGTATTTATTTATTATTAAAATAAGCTGTTCATGTGTTAATCTAGGCTTGAAACTATCTCGATACCAAATTTCAAATGTGTAGAAGTAACAAACAAACACATTTACACACTATTAATAATATTAGTAGGAAATAGGATGACTGAAAATCTAGAATAGAAAACGGTCGTATTTTGCGCTAGGCATTTGTCACAATAGAGATTAATATAAACTAGAATAAGAGTTGGATATTTTTTTAAAGAAAACGTATGTACCTATTGATCAGTATTTTATTGTATGCTGCTTTGTGTATATTTTTTAATTTCACATAAGATTTATTCGTAAAAAGTGGCATTGCCACTATTGTCTACTAGTTAAGATCCACCAGTGTATATAATACGTGTTTAATACTCACGAGAATTCTGTGCCGAATGCTACAGAGGGACACGAAAGCTAATATCACGACGGTGTCTAGCATTGTCATTTTCCTTTCACTTTCAGCGCTTCACAAGTCGTCTAGTTAGGGATGTTTCCATGTCGAAAACCTTATGGTGCCTGCATTGTGTAAGCAATGGTTCTCAAAGCGTCGATCATGGGCTACCGATTTACTGAGTTTGACATTGACATGAACTTAAAAAAAAATCGTTTATTTTCAGTTGGTCAGATTTTCAAAACGTCAGACTTTCATTTGGTCAGATTTTCAAAATGTCAGTCTTTCAAATGACCAGAGTACAGTCGTTCACAAAAAAAAAATACATGCAACTGATTTCCATTTCGAATTCCGAATACAGTAATTTGATTGTAAAGGTTTATGACGTGACAACGTCTTAAATTAGGTTGCGGCTGGGAGTCACTTATGAAAAAGTGTAACGCCCGGTAACGTTACGATGAGTCACCGAACGAGAGAGAGGCCCGCCGAATGCCTTGCGTCTCTCTCCCACTCAACTATGATCAAAAAGGATGCTGCGTGCTGCGCGCGCGGCAGACGTTGTCACGTAAAATCTTCGTCCGTAAAACCGACTTTACAGGCAACCATTTTTTTTTTAAATAAAACGAAATTGTGATGAGTTAGAATAAGAATAAAGAATATTTATTTCAAAAAAGATAGTTATGCGTACAAATTAAAATAGAGGAAAATACATACTAAAACTATAGGTACTTACAATTTACATTTTAGTAGTACGCTTGTTTAGCCCTGAGCCCCCTGAGTAGGAAGGCTCGAAAGTTATTCCCTATGTTTTTTTATGTGTGGTAAAGTCTTAAACATGGCCTTGAGGGAAGAAAATTATGTTGTTTTAACAACCAAAAATCCTGTTATTTCAGTTTAATTTTTCATGTAGATTTTTTAGAATGTGCTTAGTGGTCTATATACAGAAGCATTACTTTCCCCTATATCAAATATTGTAAATAATCTATTAAATTTACTGTGAAAAGTAGTCACAAAATTTTCAGTAATCTCATTGTGATCTGAAAAAGCGAGTGTGGCTTGGTGGGGAATCGCCGGCTTTTCAATATGACGGCCCCTGGTTTGATTCCGGCCGTTCACCAATGACTTGTTTTTCATGTTATGTGCGGATTCGCACTCGCTTTACGGTGAAGGAACCTACATGTTTAAGGAACACTATGTCCAAAAATATGTGTCAACCACCGCACTTGGGAAAGTACAGTGGACAGCTTATGCCGGCTGTACACATGGGGCCAAGGTGTTGGGCCAATGTGTTGGGCAAAAATGATGGAAACCAAGATTCCTGTTCACACATTGGCTTACTGCTCATTCTGCATTGGCGGAGCGCGCCAAGATCCTTTGATGTGTGTACTAAAAACCGACACTATTCGGATGGCCTGCCAATGTTGGTGCCAACTAGACCAACTAAGCTAACATACCGCCAAGTAGCTCTTTACACGTTGGCCCAACACCTTGGCCTCATGTGTACAGCCGGCATTAAACATTGTGATCTAACTTTTGGGAGCCGCTAACTTAAATGATTAACGTCGCCGGAATTCGTGAGCCATTTGCCACGTTCGTTATTTATTTACGCCAGTAGTTGGTACGGTTAGACTCAATTTAACGGCTAATCTGATTTACTGCTGAGGATCATACACGGATGCAAGGCGTTGCGCAAATGTTGGGATGGGAGTATAATTAATTACATAGAAGATGAATTTATGTGTAAAGGAAAATGTACCTAGTATTTAAAGGGTAAAAAACTATATTCCAGTAAAGTTGTTCGTCTGAAAATTTTGCTAGCGTTTGTTGTATTTACGTAACGCTCTTAATGTGAGTGACAATGAAACATTGTTGTGGTAAGAAAATTGGATTATCAAGTCTACGCTTTTGCACAAAACTTTATGCATAACACATTTTACACGCACATTTTATACTTGCCCTAATGGCTGAGCTCAATCTATTCTTTATTCCTGGCTTAAATACCACACCTGTAAAATTTAAAGCTTCGGCTGGTTGTAAGAAGTAGCTACGAAGCCACTTTGGCATAGCGTAAGCAGCCCACTATAAGTTATCACTGCTGGGACTCGGAGCCTTCTGTCACGAGGAGAGGTAAAGGGTATAATCCACCACGATGGCCAAGTGCGGGTTGGCAGTTGACCAGATCAGATCGTACGTATCGATATAAAGTATTTATGTATGTATAAGTGGTATGACAGTTGTGTTAGCAACAATAAAACAAACTAGAAATGGTTTAGTATGGGGCTAACCAGACGTGAGTGAAATGTGTTCTAAAATCTCAGAATACAGAAAGTACCTGTATTCTGAGTCTAAAATTTAATTTAATTTATTTATTGACTGGAATTACGGGTATATAAGTAGTTTTGCGCATTCAAAATCCTTACACTTTGAAAACTTTATACTAATCTATTTTTGGACACAAGTTTTAAGATTATCGTGAGCAGCGCCGTTATATACACCTAGTATACTTATATATAGCAAATCTGCTTTGGCATGCGAATGTAACGCTCCAAGTTAGTGCAAAAACAAGACGCAAATAGCAATACAAATGGCACCGAGACAAAATACAGAATCGATTTGCGGACTCTAAATCGGATCATATAGCAATTCCACATATCTACACGGAAATAGTGTTTATTCTCGCGCGCGTTGTATAGGGAAGTCGTTTATGTAACCGTATGTTTATACGCTACGTTAAGCCGCTATGTGAGCAAAATAGCATATTTAGAAAAATCGAGCGTAAATTATACGGCACCTGTTTTTTTTTTCAGTTTTCTTAGCTTAAAATTCGTTTAATAGTTTAATTTGTTGAAAAATTATCGTTACAAAATTTTAAAATGATGTGCTTCTGAAAGCAATAAAGATATTAAAACAAAACTTTTTTTTTAGGTTATGATATTTCGAGAGATCAAGCCGCTGAAGAAAGGTCTTCAACAAAGCTAACCTAACAAAAAAATTGCTCTTACTAAATGAAGTAGGTATAAGTCGTACATAATCAGGCGAAATACAAGTAACAAATGAAAACACGCCTAATATTCCAAACACAATTATGCAAGCATTTCTCAATGACTCCATTTGTCTGCTCTACATACGATAGATCTAGAAAGAGCAGATAACAAGGGGTCCAATCAAAAGAACATAAAATCGTAGATTAGCAATGAGTATAGAACTGACAGTTACACATACGATCGCGTGTCATGGCCACACATAAATACTGTGTGTCGATAGTATTTTACGGATAATAGAGAACGCGAAATCTATATACTGAACTGAGAAGAGTTGTTGGAAATATTTGTAGCTAAAGTATTAATTCAATTCAAATACCATTTATTTTGAAACATTTATAAAATACAAGCACAATAATAATAATAAAGGAGTAAAAATACTAAACAGACGTCACACAAATTTAAATAAATAATTATAATTATAAAAAATTAACACATTTTTACAGTATAATTTGTTAGCCAGTAGATAGTAGCCGTAGTTTTTAATATTCTGTTATGGATGGCCCAGACTCTTCTGCACTAAGCATCTTCATATATAAATATCTATAGCTTATACAGTATCGAAGCATCTCCATTTAAATCAATTTCAATACATAAATATCATCATACTAAACAAACTAAACCAGTTACAAAATTGACTTCTAATCGTATCCGTTACAAAGTTGACGCAGGCTACATACAATACGAGATGAATAGCTATTTTCATATATTTAGGTGTTTTGGAAAGTGATACGACCCTACTTTAATACAAACATCTCAACTTATTGTTAGCAACCAAAGAATATATAAGTCACATAACAAAAATGCACAATAATAAAATACAGTCCAAGAGCTTTCGATTTTCAATAAATATATTTTTTTTCACTCATCTGTTATACTACTTAAACATATACATATATAAATACTTTATATTGATACAAATTTAATACCCAGACAAGCCACCAAATTTAGTTCAGCACAAAAATGTTGGCCGTGCCGGGAGTCAAACCCGAGACCCTCTGGGCAGCAATCCGGCATGGTAACTGTTACGCCAACGAGGCCATTATAACCAAAACATAAAAATGATGATATGACGAAAGTTTTTTTTTTATAACAGGCAAAACCAAATGTTAGACGAAGTATTGAAAATAATAGCTCCGATAATTTACTGTCTAAGAATAAATACGTCAGGCGTAAATGTCCAAGTTATGGGTCCGTAGCAAAGAAATACGACGCATTACATTCAATCATACAATATTATTATATATCATATATTTTTGTTAAAATTACAGGTACGCTGATATCTGTGACTTTGATTTACTTCTTTCCAGATAAAATGCGTAACAGTTTAATGTTTGAGTAAGGAATAATTTATAAATTATTGGTTTTGTGATTATCTGTGTCCTGGTTAGATATTTTGCAATATCTGTTATCTTAAACGGTATATTGAGTTTAGTTGTGGAATGTTATTAAAAACAAATACCGTGTTGCCCGGTAACTTCAAATAACTACTTTTTTTTTCTAAGTGAGCTAAGTGGCCAGGCTCCAGCGTCGAGAGTTTTCAAGCCGGCCAAGGTCCTCGACGTGGCTTACCGACCTTTAAATCTATATAAGTACATTAAGCATTGGCAAAATATATCCTTTAAGATTTTATAAAGGAGAGTAAAAACGTAATTCCTAAGAAGAAACATAAGTATGTATTTTTTTCAACGAAATAATGACTTTTTACTTGAAAAACACTAGCTTAGATACCAATAATAAAGTTTATGCTAAGGCAGTCATGAGATAAGGCAGTCAAGCTATCTGGAATCTGATTCAAATATGATCACATACATAAAAAAATAGGCTGCTATGTATATAGACTCCAGCAGAACTATACGAAATCAACTAAACTATTACAAGCCAATAAAATATACGATCCCTAGCGAAACCTAGCCAATATATTTTAACAGACATTAATAACCTAATTAAACAGGTTTAATTGAAATGTTCGTTTGTTTATTAAGCCCCTAAAGCTTAGGTTCATTTAGGCGTAGAGAGCGGAACCACAGTGGATTAATTAATTGCCTATATAAAAACGGGACTTTGAGAAAGGTACTTAACTAGGGATAGGAAAGAGATATTTATTGAAAATGCAGTTTTGATAATATTATCGCGAAAGGAAAATGGCCAGGTATTTTCCAAGGCAGATATTTGAAAAAATATTTGTCATAATGTTGATGCTAATCACCTATAATAATGCCTTACAAGCTTAAATAAATAATAATGAAGAGATAGATAGGTTAACACATTATTAAAACACGTACTAAAAACAATTACAGAAAACACTAAGGCATTTAAAAACTAGTGCCTTAACTGACGACCTTATCGCTAAAAGCGATCTCTTCCAGTCAACCAATTCCTAGAATGTACACATGGAAAGAAAGAGATGACAGTTCAGTTTTGCGTGCGACGGTCTCGCGTCATTCAGGTCTTGGGTTCGATCCCCGGTAATGAGCTCGAGCTTTCGTTATAGGAAACCATCGTGAGGAAACCATAGCATGGTGGTAGAGCATTTTTCAAGTGCTCGTCTGGCTTGTAACCACCCTAACGTTGTGCGCTGGTAGCCTCCTGGAGTGCAAGTATTTCAAAACTAGGCATGCCTCACCTTAGCCCAGAGTGTTGATGACACGTGTCTACACACCTTTAATCTCATACTTTTCTAAATATCATATATATTATAAAGGAAAGTTTCGCAAATCATATTTGATGGCGAATAAAAAGTGGTCCCTATAGTTTTCTAGGTTAGAATATAAAAGTGTTTAACGTGCAAGTTTCAGATCTTACAAACGTTTCCAAAATGCCTACTTAACCATACCAGGTCAGGTAAATACAGTAATACCCCGGACTTACGCGATAGGTGGGACCGAGCGCTATCCGCGTAAGTCGAATTCGCGTAAGTCGGGGTACAATTTTGCATATACATACCTATAAAGTCATACAAAGTATGTTTTATTGGGACCGGAGACTATAATTTAGGAAATATAAAACAATAATTTAGGAAATAAATTTTAATTTAATTCTAGATAATATGACAAACTATATTAATAAAATGTATAAATACAATCTGAAGTGCGCGGCTTTCAAACAAAAAACTCCGAATTCGCGTAAGTCGAGGTAGCGAAGTCGGGGTATTACTGTACACTCTCCCGGCCAGATAAACCACTTGTAAGCTTTGAATAAAAGATTTCGCCGCGCTTGATGTTTAGATGTCCCGATTTAGAAATCGGCCTCTCTATACTGCATAACAAAATCTGTGATTTTCTCACGAAGTTTAAGCCAAAACATAGTAAACAAAAACGCATGTATTGTAAAAAAGTTATCCCATTCTTAATACTTTTTTTAGTTAAGTTAATAGTAAAGGTGTTTTAACCCTCGATGCAAATCATATAAACGCTTGTATGGTAAAATAAGTTTTTCCATTCTTAATACTTTTTGAAAATGTAAGCTAACAGTTAAGGTGTTTTTAACACTACGCAAAATCGACGTGTCATAAGTTTGACGCGCGTGTGTGTGTGTGTGTGTGTGTGTGTGTGTATGTATGCTAACATATGTATGTATAAATCGTCAAAAGAAGCTCAAATGAGTAAAATAATATTCAGAGAGCACGATATGAACAATGAAATAGATATGGTGGCTAAATACGATAATTTCTTGAAATGGATCACTAGAGTGTTGAAGCCAATCACTCTGAACAAACACTAACAAATAATATCCTTGAGATTGATAAGATAAAAAAAAAACTTTCATATTGGAGTGTCCGATTTTGTTACCTATCCGTTCTAGTTTAAGTCCCAAGTGCGGAGTTTTTCAAAGAAATTGTATCGACAACTCAGCGGGACCGTAATGCGATAATTCTTGAAATGCTTGATGCGATTGGCAGCCCTAATCACGTGGGTGCTCGCGCAGCCAATCATCACGTTACGACGCCTTTGAGTTATCAATAAAATATGTTCGACAAGTTCCGCACTGATTCTGATTTACGTCTGTTTCTATAAGAACGACACGGTAGACATATATGTATATATATAATATTTATATATTTTAGCTCCCTGTTCCCTGAAAGCTACAATCTGGTGGTTTTCAAAGCGGTTTTTTCTGAGTAAGCGCGCTCCACCTTAGATCATTATGTCGCTTGCCATCAGCTGAATTGACCCACTTATCCGAAAGTTATCAGTTTCTAAATAATAGGGCAGTCGTCAGTAAGTGTCAACAGTTTGAGATGTCCCGATATAGAGTTACAGGACTCGAGGTTTTCCCACAACACTACCTGAAGTTACGCTTAAAGGGCAGGAAGTATGTGTATTAAGGTATCTGATTGCGAAGAGAAGATTCAATATATATCAAAGTGTTAAGGCGATAACGAACGAACCATTCTCTGTCTGTAAATAATAGCTACCTACATATCTGGACACATTTGTTTCACTTGTTTTTATTCTTACAAAAGCCTTTAAATGCCTTAACTTGCCGAATTTAAGACTCGCACAGTAACTGCTTTTTTTACGCACTCGTTTTAACTCTATAATTTACTACTACAAGTTTAAAATTATTGATTATAAATTATTATTAATTTTTAATAATTATTTATCATTATCTTTTTAATGATTATTACTATTTACTAAACTTACTTTTACTTAATATAATTTTTAGGGTTCAAAAGTTATTTATCAAATCTGTTCAGTTTTTATTATGAACTAGCTGCACCCCATACTGTACCCGTTATTCCAGGATTAAATATAGCCTATGTGTTAATCTAAGCTTTAAAATATCTTCGTATCAAATTTAATCGAAATCGGTTCAGCCGTTTGAGCTCAAAGAAGTAACTAACATAGACGCTTACAAGCTTCGACACAAACTTACGCATTTATACTCGTAGTATTAAAATAGGACGACCAAAATTCTTAGTACTTATAATACATACATGTACATGTAAATCAACTTTCCAACCGTGCCGTTAGAGCCTTAAGACACTATTGTACGAGGTCAGCCTGCTAAATAAATTTGAGCGAAGCGCCTCCGGAGGTAGAATTTTCACAAAATAAATTCTAATAAAATCAACAATGAGCAATATTTATATTATAAGCTCGAACGAGTCTATATAATGTCATTACTTATAAAAAATGTAAGATTTATTTTAATTTCTTAACGACATTCAAGAGTACAACATTTTAAAATTTTAAAACGACTATTTCAAAATTAAAACTATCGAGCTAATTTTACGCCATCGTGTTTCGGAAAGCTAACGATTCTCAACACTGAAATAGTGATAATAACACTAAAAAAACATAGCCCAATCATTTACGCAGGATAATGGTGGCGATTCAGTGGCACTCACGACTAAACTAAATTTAAAGAAGCCCCGTCTCTTTTCATCTTAGGTGGTCAGAAAGAGACGGCACGTTCTGAACCACAGGCAAAACAACTAAAATCACACACAAAAAAAAACAAATAAAATCACAGTCAATTATGTAAAATGTAGGTGGTTTTAGAGGTGCACTTACTTGTAACAAGTAAGTGCGGACTAAAGTCGCCTATATTTTCTACATTTGACGTGATTTTAGTTGGTTTGACTATGGTGCGGAACGTGTCGTCTCTTTCTGGCCACCTAAGATGAAAAGAGACGGGGCTTCTTTAAATTTAGTTTAGTCGTGTGTGCCGCTGAATCGCCACCAATATAGGTAATTTTTTTTAAATATGCTATTTTGCTCCCAAAGCGCCTTAAGGCGTTATATTAAGGTATCTGATTGAGAAGAGCAGAACCAATATATCTCGCTGGGCGTTAATAGCAGCAAAGCATCGAGTGGCCTATTATTTTGTCAATGGCGAATTTATAGATCGCTTTGTCTAACGGAGCGGGGCCTAGAGACATCGTAGTGATATATTTCTGGATTTATTGTGGGAAATCATTTAATTACTGTTGCTATGATTGCAGATCTGTGTAATAAAATTTCGCGAGGGTAATAAGTTTATTGCTATCGTTTCTATTTTTTTCTACACCATCACCACTTTATTAATACATATATTTAATAGTAACTAAGTCAAATTTAAGAGAAAAAAAATATGGATAAACTAAACTAAATAATATCAAAATGTAAACTGGTTAGAGACAAATCTAACCAGTTTTATGTTGTTTCTTTCTAAAACTTTTGGTTGCTTCTGTATAACACTAATTAAGTCCACATCATTGTACATATTGTCATAATTATACAGTTTGTTGACACTCGGACAAGACTATTATGTATCCTGCTTGCCACAATGCTTAGATGTAATGTTAAAAAACTGTAATTTTTGCGATCTTCCTCGCGGTAAGACATAATATATTCGCAGTCTCTATATAACGCGTCACGTGCACAGAACAAAAACAGTTGTTGCTAAACAGTACTACTAATATTCGCAGTCACTTTCGCCAGTAAAAAACCAATTATAACAATACAACTGACCAAATAAATCATATTAATCCCTTAATTACGATCTAAACGAGCGTCCATCCTAATTTAGATAGCCCATTATTTGAGGTAATGATTTATTAGAATATATGCAGCTGCAGGCTGAACAAAGCGCGCGTTCCGTTTCCCACATTACTTAGAGAAATGACTGATAGATGCATAAACGCTGTTATTATGTGCCTTCAATGTGTCGTCACTGAGAGATTGTTCGGCGAGGAATAAAGACGTTATGGACGGGAGACAGATCAAAATCGAAGCCGTCTTTTTCTCTCTAAAGTATTACCGAATTATCTGATGTATTATCGTGAGGAAACCATATCGCATTGTGATAGTGCTTACCTAGCGAGTATGTTTAATAATAGCTAGGTAAATTGATGGTGGTCCTCCAAAATGAAAAATCACCGAACGGTGAGTTCCGACAGTCTCTTTAAGAGTTAGTTATTCTAGACTTGATATGCTCCACCTTAGGCTTGAGTTTAACTAACTTGTGTGGTTACAAGCTCTGCTATTTAGAAGCCTAGCTGTACTGTGTAAAAAAACATATATGTAAGTCATTGAAACAATTGCAATTCGTGTCAAACAATTATGATTTTACTGGGTTTTTACAAGTTCCATATGTCAAGCAATACTAAAAAAACGAATAGGACTTGGAATCTGTATTAAATTACATAATATGTTTATTTATATTAGATAATTATTAACATCTTGTCTAAATAAAATTTTAGTAATACTGTATTCTCTTTTCACTTTTGTATTACGATCATGACGAGGTCTATCTAAAGATTTTTTGGTCTGCGAATCGAGATTACCTCGCAGATGAGCTTTTGAAAGACTGCGGTGGGTTAGGACGGTCTATCTTTAACTCGCACTCATGTTTGTTTTAAGCTGAATTCTTTCCCATACATTATCCGCTATCGATCAACCGTTTTGTATTTAAAATTCCTCACATATGACAAACGCAAATATATTGTTTGTCTCCTAACCTGTCATTGTGTCAAACAAGTGTTAAGAGGAAAGACAAATGGTCGTGATGATTTGCGCAGAGACCGACATACAGGAAAAAAGAAAGATTAATACAACATAACGATTTAATGTCAAGCTTAAATTTGCTGTGATGGCAGATTTATGGTGTTGTGAAGTCTTAATTAATTGAGACCAAAGTAACTGAATACAATATTTTCTAGGATTCTAAGCAAAATAGTATTTTTGTAAACTTTTATATAGGTTTTTCACAAGCAGGGTGCGTATCCAAACGAATTAGCAACATTCTGGCCTCAAATAGAATATGCCTAGTCAGGAATAAATGGCTCTAAAAAGGCTGCCGGAACAGATTTTTCAACTAGAGGATGGTTGCTAGCCAGGCAAGTACTAGAAAATGCTCTGCAGGGTTTCTTCACGATGATTTATTTAACCTAAGCTCTAGCTCATTGGCGGGGATCCTTGGGAGTCCTTTGGACGCATGCTCAACTGAGCTATCATCATTTAAAAATTACTCTAATTGTCTTGTTTTATAGTTCTACAAACATAGAAATAATCAGATTGTCCGACTATTACACTAGTCCATTGAAAAGTTACATTTGGGGTTGCGTTTTTTAGAGGACGCAATTTTATTTTTTTGATGTGTAGGGGGGGTCAGTGTAAAGCTAAAACCAAGTTTGTGGGGTCGCCACCCTTGTCCCACGGCCGCCATCTTGAAAATAGGGGTTGAAACGGTTTTTATCATATATCTCTTAAACTATTTATTTGATAAAAAAAAATTGTTCATCTTTACAGCTTGATCTACCTCTTTTAAATTCAGCCACCCAGTACGCAACCGTAGAATAGGGTACAGCATCACCCCCTAATGTCTGCTGAATGTCCAAAAAAATTTCCTTCGTTGACATTTTTTTCAAACTGAGATATTTTATCACCGCACGTAACTCACTTATATCCATAATTTTAACTTTTTAGCAACTCGTTGCACAAAAAAAATTATTACATGCGAACGAACTGACAAAAACAAGTGACAGTCTGCATAAATATAGTGTGATAGACACTCTTTAATTTTAATATCGAACTTGATCCAAAAAAGTTTCATATATATGCACTTTTAAGAACTTTTTGATTCACCCTCGTATAGGTATAGTTAAGAGTACTAAACAATAGTACTCACTTCGGAGCGCTGTAAAACCTTAGCTATTAACTTAATGAAAAAATGATGTAAATAAAAGTTGTTCCCCAAAAAACGATCTACAAAAAAGGTCTGATATTATTTTTTCGTAAAATGATTAAAAAAAAAGTTATATCGAAAAATATATTTTTTTTCCTCGAATTTCTGAAGATTTTCGCTTATAACTTTTTTATTCATAGTTTTACGATAAAAAGTTACGGGGCCAAAGTTGTAGAGAATTTAATTTGCAACAAAA
Organism: Mellilla xanthometata; assembly: GCA_035578125.1. NCBI lineage: Eukaryota > Metazoa > Arthropoda > Insecta > Lepidoptera > Geometridae > Mellilla > Mellilla xanthometata. Next base: position 7,615,127 of record JAPUBQ010000026.1, read on the forward strand.
AATGTTAACAATTTTTTTTTTACAAATAAATAGTTTAAGAGATATATCATAAAAACCGTTTCAACCCCTATTTTCAAGATGGCGGCCGTGGGACAAGGGTGGTGACCCCACAAACTTGGTTTTAGCTTTACACTGACCCCCCCTACACATAAAAAAAATAAAATTGCGTCCTCTAAAAAACGCAAGGTTAGGCCTAAAAAATGTAACATTTCAATGGACTACACATGAAACAACGCGAGGCTTTCGAAGTACACATTTCAAGCACCAAAAAATCTGAATCGGTCGGTGATATATCATCGATAAAACTGACTCTATCTAACGACTGTCAAATCGACAATGGTACCGAATATTGTAGTACAGATAATAATATTATTATCAAATGTGTTAAGGCGCGCGTTTAGTAGGGTTCCGCAGGTGAATGTGTAAAATAATCACACTAAGAAATGTTTTAAATTATTTGTCAATTTGGCAAGCGCCTTACACTACACGCCCAGTTTCAATTACTTAGTTCGTAAACTGATTTCAATCTTTGAATTTCAGAATCAAATCTAATTCGGAATGTATGAATCGCGCTACGTTATAATTTTTTACATAAATTTCAGTAACTAAATGACTAATGGAGCCGCACTTAAACATTGAAGGAAAATTAACGAATGTGACTACAGTCTTACTCTTATAATTATACATCTGTTTGAATGCATTGACACAATTTTAAAATTGAAACATTTTAAAATTGTGTTTATGCAATCATGAACAAAGATATCAACTGTATGTAACATTTTTATAGTTGGCAAAAATATTCATGAATCATCAAATACTGAGCTTAATCAAACTTGTTTCGTTAAAGATCTGTTAGATACTATAGCGATCGAACATCTAAGAAGAATATAACGGTATCAAAAAAATATAATTATTATAATTTTGAACGAACCCTAAAAGTATTATCAAAGCAGGGTGTCATTCTGCCACAACAGATCCTTATGTTGAACCGAAGACGTCTGTCTATAAGATGTCGGTATTTGAACGTCGGATACTGTTCGTCTAACGATATTGATCTAGCGGCGTTAATAAAGGGAAATTAAAATTAAATTATTTTATACTAGCAGCCCGCCCCGGCTTCGCACGGGCCTTTAGGCTGTGGATTTTTAAGATATAGATAAATTTATTTGCAAAAAATATGTGTACATCAGAGACTATATTGTATAACTATCAACATATTTTCACCGCTTGGGTTTCAAATTGGAGAATTATGCCATTGAAGTGCATTAAGTATATAATCAAAATAAAAACGTCAAAAATAATAAATGTCAAAGGAATCCAATCATTCAATATATAAAATTAATCAGATGTAAAATAACGATACGTATTATAAAAAATAATATTATCAAGTCTCATAAATGAATATCAAATCTAATATCATTTTACTTATAATAATTACATTTTTCTACTTCTCATTCAATTATCTTATAATAGCATTTTATGGTCAATAGTAAAGAAAAAAGTTTTAGTAAATATGTTTATTATTTTTAGAGGCAAAACATAGCCTATGTTACTCGGGGAAAATGTAGCTTCCCAACGGTGAAAAAATTTTTCAAATCGTTCCAGTACAGTTTCGGAACCTATTTGCGTCAAACAAGCAAATTTCTCCTCTTTATAGTATCAAGTATGATATACGAGTAATTGTAAAAAGTACTGTGGTATTTAGTATGCAGTTGAATTACATACTTATTTCTTTAAAACATAAAATATTGCGATGAAAAAGTATGCTAAACCCGTAGTTATACATACTTTTTTCCATGTTAAATTCCACCTCAGTAGAAATACTACAAAATTCATTTGAAGTTATGTAATGACATTGATACCATTTCCTAAATAGTTAATCGCCGCAAGCACTTCGGTAAATCTTTCAAACTTCATGAGAGATGAGCGACACTGTAAAAGCAGTATTAAATCTTCAAACGATGTTGGATTCGATTATAAATTGAAATACGTCATACTGAAAATAAATTCGGTTATATTATTAACGAAAACATTTACATATATGATCATATCTGAAGTGAGAATTGACTGAATGTTTTTTTTTTACTTTTACTAACTGCTTGCTCAAACTAGTGGTCAGTGTTTCAGACTGTAAAGCACGAGGTCCCGGGTTTGATTAATCCAATATGACTAGCTGCTCCCCGCGGTTTTACCCGCGTTGATCCGGGATAATAAGTAGCGTATTGCTAATTCATGTTTTAAACTTCCTGTAAAGCCCAAAATATTAGTTCAATCGGCCGTTAGAGCGTGAAGAAGTTAATTAGTGTAATGATTTGTTTTAAAATGTTTTCTAATTCGAAAGTCTGTTTCGTGTGTGCGTGTGAGTATATGTTTAGGTGGCATCCTCTGTACATCATCTTCTTCTTCTTCTTTTTCTTCCTTACCTTATCCCACTAGATGGGGTCGGCACAGCAAATTTTCCTCTTCCAATCTCCTCTATCAGCCGTCATATCTACACTCACTCCTTTCTCTCTCATGTCCTCATTCATACACTCCATCCATGTATCCATGGCATCCTCCGCACATGAAGAATGTAAATGTGTTAATTTCTTTGTATTGTTATATTTACAACAACAAGTGTTATATTTAAATAATTAATTTAAAATATATTTTTCTAGCAGGTATTATTAATTTAAATAGCAATGTCATGAGACTATAAAAAAGGCTATCCAAACATAGCACCCACACTATCGCCTTGAGCTTTCATACTGTCCATAATTACGAGGCGGCGCGTGCGCAGGCGATAGGATCTAATCGCACGATCGGGACGAAACTCATTGTCGCTGTCGCCGACCGCTTGTCCAAACACCGTGGTTGTTGTAGCCTGACCAGTGGACATAGAACCTTATGCTTGGACAGGCAGAAATAGTTTGTTGTATTCAGTAACTATTACTCTTCTTCACTAGTAGGTACTTATTCCAGAAAACATCTTAGTAAAAGGCGTAAATTTGTGTGTACGAGTATGTTTGTCAGCCTTTTTGAAATGGCTGTATCGATTTCGATGAAATTTTATCCCGAAATAATTGTGGTTCCCGTGGGATACGCAAATAACCTATGTTAATCCCTCACGCTCCAATATCGAGACCAATTTTGATGATATTTACTATGAAGATAGTTTAGACCTTGGCTTAACACATAGGCCTTTTATCGCGCATTTCTTTTTTTGTCCCTGACTAACGCGGATGAGACTGCGGGGCACATCTAGTAAACAATAAAAGATATCCAAATTAAACCAAACACGAGATGTCTATATTTCCATCAGAACAATAGCAAAAGTCGGAATTGCGGCTTAAGCTGAGAAGGCACACTATTCAGAAAGCCTATTATTTACCCCAGAGTACGGCCACACGAAAGTGCACTTCAAACGGATAGCAACCATAAACCACCTGCCACTATGTCTTAATTAATTTCTAACAAACAAGTAAGCGTTCACATATCGCACGTTCAAAATACTGGCAGTATTGTAAGAAGACGGGATGCAAATCGTACTGAGAGATTTAGGGCAGTGTAACATGATCCGAACAGTCTCGTATGTGATGCAACAAATCTGTCGTATGCGGGATTGGTAGAGGTGGGGTAAGTACTATCGATTATTTGAAGTATCGATGAAACACAGAAAAAATCTCTCGGCAATACCTTTTATTCAGATTGATTGTGAGGACGAAAACTATTCGGGGCGTTGACAAACCCTTTATCGACTAATCAATTTCCCCCCTCCTACTTTTGAAATAAGGGACAATACATAAAATAAAAATTAAAGTTTAGGCTGAGCAAGGGCAAGCATCATATTTTTAACAACAAATTCAAATTCAATAGTCTTTACCAGCAACACAAAAACAAAAGATTTTTGTTATATTACTCAACTGAATTGTTGAAATAAAGTGGTAAGCCAGTCTTAACAATTTTTGGATTTAAATTAACATTATGTTTCAGCAGCAAAGTCTTTTATGCAATCATATTTTAAGTCTAACGATTTTAATCCTTCATAAAATGTTATCATTCATATTTCTAATTATTTATCAACAATAAAAAAACACCATCGAAATCTTTCGATAGTTCCCATCCCTACTAGATTGATCGAGGGTCCCGACAGGCGTGGCGAAAGGATGCGCTTGCGCCGTGAAATCGCTCGTTACGTACTCTTGTGGGGAGTTATAGAGCGCTCTGCAGCTATTTCACTTTTGGCTGTCTAGGCAATAGAACAGCAATTATTTTAGAAACAAGTGGACAAACTTTACATTTAAGAAGACACCAAGAAATCACAATTGATTTTAGCGTTGTTCTAGTGGATTGTGGCCTAGCGAAATCCGAATTGTTGTGTCACAATATACTCGTACGTATCAAAAATAACCTACAAAGTTTTTTTTTTTACCTAAGTCAAATATTAAATTCTTAGCTAAGTCTTTAATAATAAAACGTGGCAGTTAACATTTGCATAACCTTTATATATTAAACGAACTAGTTCAAATTTTCAAAACAAGATGTCATATGGGAAGACATGCATACTGCCATTTGTTTTCTGGAGTGCTTAAAAACCGAAATTAACGTAAAACAGCGTTATGGTGTTGTATTTTCAACCAATCTTGGCATTTCTATAGATTATGTTTTTTCTGGTAAGTTCCGTATGAATAATTTTGGTATCGAGTTTCCCAACATATCTTCAAATCACTGAACAAGTAAGAAGGCTTACCGCTGCTAGCACCTTAGATAAGACTTGACCATAAGTGATAAGGCTATTAAGCTTACGTGATTTGCTGTTATGTGCAAGCAACACACATTTCAGCTTCGTTCACCGTTAAACGATCAAATATATCCTTATTTAGACAACTTAAACAAGTGTGTAAGTATAAAGGCACATTTTAAATACGAGGACATTGCCCAAAATATACCTTTACTTACTTAATTTATGTATGTAAAGATCACGTTGAATTATAACCAAGCTAGCGTTTTATTTCAAACCCAATAAGGTTCATTTCGTTATCGTCATTTTTGTAAACAATCATTTAGGTTTTTTGATGGTTTAATTTACTTTTAATAATTGAGACTTAGAATTTCAGGATATGATTATTTTTTGACACAGTAAATAAAAAACAATAAAATTATATGGATCCAAAAGCTTCCAAACTAATTGTATAAACTGTATATCGGAAGCCAATGGCTTCTCCCAAAAAAAAAATACTATCCACATACATACAGTTTTACCAACTAAAATATAATTACATAATTAATTTACTAGTAAGTTAGGAAAGTTAAACATAAAAAAATTTTTAAATGAAGAATAAAAAAATTGTTTATATTACTATTCATCAAAGCTTATAACTATAAAGTTTATAACATTTATAACTATGTTCTAAAAATAAAATACGTCAAAAATATTATAACCCAACATCAACTTACTTTTCCTACCAACTTCCACACTAGAAACTAAACCAGATTAGCTCCACCGATATATCCCTGTCCAACCACCAAGCACCATTCTAAGCCCTTGCGTTATCGCAGGCGATATTTTGTAAACGCGAGGCTTATCTATCCAGGAGTTGTCGATTATCGACAACTATCGATAGTTGGCTGGATTGATTTGCGCAATCCCTACGTGTGGGCGACTTTGATCGAGGAAAATGATGTTGTTTATTGACAGGTCTGATTTTGATTACATGTTTTGATGCTTTAGATTTCGAACGCATTAGATCAAAGTTCTATTTAAAGTCTGTATCATATTATGCAAGAAAAATAAATAATATATAATGAAGATTCAAAATAGCTCGATTTTAAAGTATTTTACTATGGTATCTCTTGATATCTTCGAAGAAGGAAAAATAAGGACTCGTAAGATTTTGCCGTTTTTATTTAATTGCAAAAAAGTGAATTTTACACCAAATCGCATGAATATTTATAACATTTCTGTTGTAGTTTCTACTTAGTTATTTAAAAATATGTTTATGAATATTAAAGTGATGTATAGAAGAACAAATCGCATGTATAATAAATCATTCGTTGAATAAAAACGTATGTAAATATACATATGTGGCTCGGCTAACTAAGGTGATCTGACGCAATCATCGAAGCAAAGCAACGATCGATGCAGACAGTGTTTGGATGGGTGACCATACACATGACTGTCGTTTTTAAACTATCATTTTCATCTGGGCGCTGCTGTGGGTCGGATGACAAGTTAATTTGTAGGTCCCGGCTGTTAGTCAGAGGCCTTCGGGCAGCTTGAAAACTATCGACACCAGAGCTTGGCTACTTAGCTAATACGATGAAGAAGTAGAAGAATATACATATATCAAACAAAGTAAGTTTACAGTGAGAGAATTCGTGTATAACAGTATCATACCAAAGATAACCTAAAAAGCACAATCATGATTGACCAAGAATACGCGTTACTTAGATTATAACACCAAACTAGTGTGAGAATTCATTACGACTCCAGTTTATTTTATAGTCCACCCAAATAAGGGGGTTTTACGCCATAAAAACAGCTTTTCCTTTAGTAATCTAGTAACATGGCCCTAATATATGGCCTCTACGAATAAGGGCTTTACCTCCCTTTTAAAAAGCTCTTAGAATTTTCCCACGGATAGTAAATAGCCTTTGTTACTAGACCCGCTCCCAATGCAAAATTATTTTATCGATAAATCCGAGGAATTTTAAAGGGATTAACCGTTAAAGAGAGGGCAGGGTGGCGTTTTGCATACAAGATTGTTGGCTCTAAAGTCATGCATCTCATAGGTATCTCAAATATTTAACATTTCAGCAACTTCATTTGGTATTCAAAGATAGACGAAACTGTTACATGTTTTGCGCATACTGTATATACTTGCAATGCCAAGAACGATTTACTAAATAAATGATGTGATAAATTGAATTTAAATCGTTTACGAGTTACAATCATTAGTAAACAATAAAAATGTATAACATATGACAAATTAGCTCGAATTTAAGACAGATATCGATAATTACTCCACTTCTTGTACGATCGACAATAAAAAGTGACATCGATATTGTCACATCACTAGGCTACCGTTCGCGAAACGTGACCGCTCGCGACAAACTGCGCGCGTGACGTTTCTGAACGCTAGTCGATATGTCGCCGATATCAAGCTACCCCATCACTAGAATCTAAGCTCTATGCTGTTCAAAATAGATGCTACTCGTACTTCTGTCTAACTATGTCTTCATATTTTTGAGGATAACAAGCTTTTCGACAAACATAAATGCTACGTCTTAACCAATAGATTAATAACAAAAAAATGCGCAATATTAGTTTTCTCTCCCCATTTCAGTCAATTTGAATATATACTTTATCCATTGAATTTGGAGTTTAGATCACTTCACTGCATTAAGTAAATACGACTACTTTTTTTACACTAATTAATTCTGTAATCATTACGATAGAATGAATAACAATATTAATAACTTCATTGGAATGAGAAAGGGATATGCCAGAAGAGTAGATATTTTTTTTTACAAAGTACACAAAAGCATTTAACCCACTAGCTCGGGTAACCACAAGAATTAGGCATGCCTAGTCTGGAATAACAGACCTTCAAGGAGGCTACCGGAACATATCGTTAGGTGCTTTTCCACCGATTTTTCAGCATAAGGGCGGTTGGTAGCCAGGCGAGCGCTAGAAAATGCTCTACCACCTCGCAAAGTTTAGTGAAAGAAGAATATTCTAAAATTTCAATGTACGAGTATATGTTTGAAACAAAGTATCAAGTATCAAATAGTAAAATCCTCACAAAGTAAATTAAAATGGCACAAAGGCGAATCAAGATAAGTAAGAGATTATATAGAATACGCGTACATCGTCTGCCCTGCGCTTGCGCATATAATTGGCCATCCTCACAACGCGCAAAACGTATTGATTGAATGAGGTCAAACGTCCGCTCTTTTCCCATTGATTCGCGTAGAGTAAATTCCATGTTCACTTTTTATGAGGTGACCAATATTTTATGAATTGGAATACTTATATTAGTTACTTAACTTTTATGAAACTTGCTATACTCGTATTATACGAGAATCAGAAAAGGTGCATACCACACACATATTACAGAATAACAGAACAAAAAGGATATGGTAAATCAGAAAAAAAAAACACTTATTAAAGAATAACAGAACAAAAAGGACATAATATGGTCTATGAAAAAAAGGTATAGGGCAGTGTTACAATTATTTATTCGTTTTAATAGTTACGTATGTAGGTACTAACCGCGTGCCGATTTGTTATAATACGGGATAAAAAGTAGCATATTAGTCAATACAGGATAAAAGCTTATTTATTATATTCTAGTCCAAATCAGTTTGACGATCCCAGAGCGCCAAGGAGTAAGGAACATACTGACGTACATTTTTTTTTTATATTATGGCACACTTCATACACAGCTGGTTTGCCCCATACTAAATCATTTCTATATTGTAATATTATTATGGTTGCTAACACGACTGATATACTACATAAACAATAATAAACAGTTTATATCGATACAAATTTAACACCCAGACCGACAACCAACACATTTAGTTCTTCACAAAGATGTCGGCCGTGCCAGGAATCCAACTCTGGAATTAAGCTGACGAGGTTGTCAAATGATAGGGTATCTTGTAAAATATTATTAAGTCGCATTCTATCAAAGCAAGCACGATGAGTACAGAATATTTCGCCAACTAAATAACAAAATATATAAATATACTAGTCTGAATTAAACAAATACAGTTGAGATTATCCACTATAATATACGACTCATGGACACCCTTTTCTCAAAAGAATACAGGATATTCTAAAGTTCTATCAACTGGTCTATGTGAGAACTCAACGTGTTTCGAATTAAGGAAGATAAACGATATATCGGTTACGTTACGAGTATATCGATTGATTGATGTAAATTGATCGAGTCGAAAGATGCACCTTCCGATATTAGATCGATAGAAACATTTAACTGCAATTCGGAGGAACGTACTGTACGATAGTCCACCGCGAGCTTTAAGACAAAACTTAGGGTGAGGCTATTAAGTAATTCATTTTATAATTTAGATGATTATTTGAAACTGACTGTTAATTGTTGAAATTAATTTATTTATAATAATTTGATTTAATTTTATTTATTCATAAAAATGTAATTAATTGACGTGTAACTTTTAGTGTTACCAATAAATAATTTGTATTTGTAGTTTAATTTCAGCAGAAATCAAAGATATGTCTAGTAATTCACTGTTAATTCTTCTTCTTCTTTGTGTGAGCTAAGTGGCCAAGCTCTGGTGTCGAGTTTTCAAGCCGGCCGAAGGCCTCTGACTTGGCTTAACGACTACTTGTACTAAGACTAACAGCCGGGACTTACAATTTAACGTGTCATCCGACCCCCGGTAGCGCCCAGATGGAAATGCCACTTGAAAAACGACTTCTTGAAAAAATTAAGTCTTGTGCATGGCCACCCATCCAAAAACCATCTACTCCGATCATTGCTTAGCTTCGATGATCGCGTTAGATCACTGTAGCTAATCGAGCTACAAGCGCTACTGCCTAAAGAATTACTTTGAATAATAGAAAATAATAACAAATAAATGTATAATGTAATAAATTAATTAAGCTGTGCCGACCCCACCTAGTAGGAAAAGGTAAAGACAAAAAAGAAGAAGTAAGTTTTATTTTATTCCTGTAGTTAATTGGCCCCTGTATAGGTAATACAGGCAAACAAGTAGAGTTCATTCCTGCACATGTAATACTACCGTATTTATCTTTTCCTGTGCGTGCACTGATATTTATACGGCAAAGAGCATATTGGTCATGTGTATTCAATCAAGTATTCGCTCGTTAGTCGGTGATATATCCCAGACGTAAGCATGCTCGTAAATTTACGTATTGGTGTACTGAGGGATATTTTAACTGGTTTCGATTTACAAATAATAAATAAAACATAGTAATTAGTCTAAAATACAAAGGCTGACTAAAATTATAGATCAAAAATGTAGTTTTTCTTTATCGATTTAAATATTATCTTTATTGAATCCAGTTATACATATACTTGTGTGTAAAATAAAACGAGTAAAATTATGTTATTCAGTAAATAAAGACATCACAGCTACACTTAATCAAACCCTGTAAACTTGCGAGGGAAAAAATTGTCGTTCTTTACATTTTTGTCTCGACTTAACAGGCTTTTTGCATGGAACAGCTCTGCTCAATTTGGTTCGCGATATTTTTACCCTTGACGGGTTTGCGTTTGACTACAGCTTACCTGATGTAAAATTACGCTACGATGTGGCTTGCTTATCTTGTAGATACCTATTTATTCTTCTTACGAAGAACCGGATAATATTATATGTATTCACTCGTATATGTGTTCAAGGTTTGTATTTGCTCCAATTAAAGTATTTTCTTCCTTTTCTATCTTTCTTTCTGATTCCAGGGATAAAAGTGATATACGTTAGATTTCGTAAAAGTTCGGGCATAAAAGCTGTTTTCCAAGATAAACTATGGTGGCGAACTTAAAAAGGTTTTGTTATAAGCAGTACGTCCGTATAAATGTTCCTATAGTAGAGAGAGAGAGTTCCAATGTAGAGAGGAAATGCATGTGACTAGGAGAAGTATGGATATGGTTGTACGAGGTAGCGGAAGTAGAGGTCGACCTAGGAAGACGTGGCTGAATTGTGTAAATGAGGATATGAGACAAAAGGGAGTGAATGTGGATATGACAGCTGACAGAATCGTGTGGAAAAGGAAAACTTGTTGGGCCGACCACACCTAGTGGGAAAAGGTTAAGGAAGAAGAAGAAGACCAAGTCCGTATAAATGTTCCTACTTTGAACCCACCTTATGTTTCAGGAAGGACAGGTCTCTTACAGGAATAGTTCTCCTGTTAACCTTGATTTCAGTCTGAAGAACCTCCATAGTAGACATGTCGGTGAAGCCGTGCTCTTGCAACGCCAAACATGTTCGCTGCACTTGCTCGATGCATGGAGAAAACGAGCAGAATCTACCACCTGGAAATTTAACATGAAATTATATTTTGATTTCTCTACTTGAAGTATTGAATATATGCTGTTGGGGCAAGGATGCTTTGCTCAAAGAAATTCGGCAAAGGCTTAACAAATTATCCGGTGGCTCCCGCTCCCGATCCTTCCTGGTGCAAAGGATAGCGATTGCCATTCAGCGCGGGAACGCTGCTAGTCTGATGGGTACTTTCTCACCGGGAACTAGTAGGGGCAGGTTATTTATTAAGAATCAAGTAATTTATAATAATTTTAATTTAATTTTGACATTTTAATTGTGTACCTATTGTGACATGTATTAATAAATATATAGGTATTAAATAGATTATTCTATTTTTAAAAGTTTCTTATTTTATTTATTCAAAATTATGTTTTACATGCAGAAATATTTCTTTGAATATTAAGTAGTTACTGTATATAACCGTCATTAGTATAACGTGATATACTAATGACGGTTATATCATCATAATCAACTAGATATAGTTCAGTAAAACCATATTTGTGATTTTTATTTATTTATATTTTTATGTAAATATCAGAAGGCACAAATATAATATCAGAAGGCACAAATATAATAATAATAAGAATTTGGCCGACGCTAGAAGAATCTAAAAAAATCTCCACGGACATAAGCCCAACTCCTAACCCAGCTAGTTAAGCTTGATAGAACCACGCAAGAGAGACAGCTTAATAAGGCGACGCCAGTTAAGTCGGGCGTGTTTCCGTCTTACATCCGTGGGCCGTGAGGTCCATCTCCGCCAAAGAGCTCGAGTTTTCAGTGAAGGAAAAAATAGCGAGGAAACCATAGCATGGTGGTAGAGCATTTGCTTCCTGGCTAGCAACCAACTTCAAGTTGAAAAATCTGTCACCTAGCACATAACAGTGTGCTCCTGTAGCCTCCTTGAGAGCTAGTTATTCCAAACTAGGCAAGCTCCATCTTAGGACAGAATGTCGCTGACTTGTGTGGCTACGCGCCCTGTTGATTGGCTGCTAGCTGGTTGGCCTGGAACATTAGAAGACCGTAAGGTCTTCCAATCTTTTTAATAGCGTTAAAATCATCAACATTTCTTATCAAACAACCCAGGAATGTACCTCCTGCGAATACAGTCTTCCTCCTAACCTCCCACTTATCTTTTGGCACATCGACTCGTCGTTGATTAATTAAATTTAATTAAACATAAACTCGCGAGATAACTCGGAGGCGCTGAGTCAATCTTTGATCGACATGGACCTTTCGTTCACTTGAAATTATTTATAGGTTTATCTTTGGCTGCGACATTTTGAAGTATTTCCAGGGTATTATAGACAGAACAGATAAACGTAAAGGTTATTCGATAATGATATTTAAGATTTGAATTTACCTTTTTGATTAATTTAACTATTGAAATAAATTAGGCAACAAAACCTTTTATTTGCGTTTTATCGCAAGTCAAATGCCTAGCTGTATTGAGAATCAATAAACCAAAACCACTTCCTAAAACTATCATGAACAATATTTTATTTTTCATATTTTTTAACAAAAGATGAAATCTTTATCATCCTGACCATACTGAAATTTAGAGAAATTATTTTATGAATCACTGACCTCTTAGTGAAACCATTCTAAAGTAAATCATCAGTAAATGTGGATTTGTATTTTCAACCATTCTGCTTATTCGAATGAGCTATGGTATCCAAGCTCTGTCCAGTTTCAAGCTACCTAGCATTTTCAAGTTAATTTATTTTAAACTTTTAATAAGGCTAAAGAATACAATCCCTTAAAATAAAACTACAGTTTAATAAGATCACTGTTACATTGAAATGGCTTCATTATACGAGTACCAGCGCCCCAGCCGTATCACATCTGTGCTCCGTTTATATCATACTGGCACGCGATACATTTCAAAAACGGAACGAGTCAAATTTCAAAAATTCGATCCCCGCTGCGATGCGCCCGCGTCGCTCAGATTGGCAGAGTGAGTGACGTCCGCTGTCCTTATTGGTCGATAAGATGACGGATAACAAATGCCGGCTCACATAAAAGAAGTCGCGTCTTTACCGTAACATTTCGACTTGTAAAAATTACGATATCAGTACGATATCGGTAACTATTACATGGGAAAGAAAACAGCTGTCAACGTACCGGATGGGCTGGGGCTTTATGAAGTGGTAGGATTTGTTTTGTTTGTTTTGGAGCACGTACTCAGTAAACGATGGGCCAATGAAGCCTTTATGAGATGACCCATTCTGTTGGGCTTGCATGTACGAGTATGTAGTAATTTGCAGGGCAGTTTAGGATTACAACGAATTATTATTTACGTTAGTCTTTTATTTTCAACCATAGTTCAAATCACGTATGGTTGTGAACAAATGACGGAGGTAAAATAAAATAACAATTAACAGTCTCAATTATATGTTGTAAACTGACTTTATATGGTGTAACACGCTTAAATAGTTTTTTTTAGTGTGACCGTATATCGTGCAAATAAACTTGCTCAATCATTATTAATCGTACTTAATCTTTAGTTTCTGCTTTTAATGACAAACAATGGTCACATTGGTCAATCAAGCCAAAAACCATTTTGTATACTATTAATATAATTAAATAAATGCGAAAGATTGTGTGTGTGTGTATATGTATGTTCCTTACTCTTTCACGCTTAAACGCCTAGAGAGATTTACATGAATTTTGATATGTAGACATGTAGGCATTTATTACCACAAATTAATATTTATTTCGAAAACCTTGGTTTTGGTTGATAGGATATGTTACACAACAGACATATGACTCCTGCCAAAGATTTGAGCTGAATTGAAATCCGTGACTGGATAACTTTATATAACTGTTATATTTGAGTTTATATTTTATTTAATATCTCATAATCCGCGGGTAGCACCGCGGGGCGCAACTAGTTATAGTTAAAAGTAAAAGTATCATGGGCCAAAATTGTGGCCCATCGTGTTGAGGGAGCATAACAGAACGATAGCCGTAGGCCTGTTTCAAACATCGTTAGCTGGTCGGACGGATCCTGACGTCTGGTGTCGGATCCTTTCCGACTCTATCGTCTACTATTGTGATACGAGACAATGCGATGCCCGATAGAGAAGCGGGTTTTTGAAGCCCGTATCTACGATCTGAGGTGCACAAATTGAAAGTTTACCGTTACTTGGTGGGAGTTAAAGGGAATTAAAAGTAGATGGATATATGGTATGATTGTAGAAAAAAATTGAAAATACAGCGTCAACTCCTTATACTCAATTGATTTCGACGCTTTAGAGAGTTTATCGTTTGTCGTTGTATTACTTCAAAACCGCCTTCCAATTCAAGCACAATTCTCGACATTCAAAATAACGCAGTGGACAACACAATACCCGTTCAGCCATTGAACTTTGTTGACAGTTTCTGCGACAAAATACATCACAGCTGCCTTGCCCGTATATGTACAGGGTTAAATAAACTCTCTGTTAAAGATGTGTACATTATCCGAAGTTTTTTACATTTGTAAACAAATTAGAAACATTTATCGTTGTAAGAATTCTCGTCCTAGTTTTTTTGTTCGTATATAAATAAGTAAGGCGTTTTTTTAACGTGTCATTGCGAATTTAAGCAATAAAACTCGAAAAATTTGACAGCTTGATTCGTCGGAGCTGGAGAATTGAAATATTTTGACTTGAATTTTCAAAAGAGAGCTCTGTACTTATTTTAATACAAAAAAGTGTAAAGGATGCACATACATAGGCACATACATTTGAAAAATACTTAAAGTTTTCAGGAATCAAACTTGACCAACAGATCACACAAGTTCTCTGGCCTAAGGTAGGCATCAGGCCAGCTGTAGTCAAACGCAAACCTATCAAGGAAAAAAAAAGGTGTAGCATGCATAGTCTGAGAATACTGGCTCTCAAGCTGCAGAAACTGCGTATATATAAGTAGCAGTAGCAGTATATAATTGCCTCCTAGGAGGGAGACTGCTAGGAGGCACCGATATACGGTGGAAATGCCGAAAATGCGTACAAAGCGATTCGCTTCCACGTTTATAGTACGGACGGGCAAACTGTGAAACTCCTTGCCAGAATCCCTGTTCCCACTGAACTACAACCTAGGTGCTTGGCGACATATTTTCAACTTCTAAAAAATGATCTACCACTATGTTTTGCACGATTTTTGACGTGACAACGTCTTAAATTAGGTTGCGGCTGGGAGTCACTTATGAAAAAGTGTAACGCCCAGTAACGTTACGATGAGTCACCGAACGAGAGAGAGGCCCGCCGAATGCCTTGCGTCTCACTCCCACTCAACTATGATCGGTCTGCCGCGCGCGCAGCACGCGGCAGACGTTGTCACGTAAAATCTTCGCCCGTAAAACCGACTTTACAGGCAACCATTTTTTTTCCTTCGCTGAAGACTCGAGTTTATTGACGGGGATTGAAGCCACGACCTACCGAACGTATAGCAGTCACACAACAGGCTAAGTTGTTGTCGCTTCCAGAAACTAAATATGGCAGTCGTTTTTAATTATAAGTGACGTGTATTTAATATAAATATAATCTTATATTGGACGTTCGTAACGGCAGTTAATATATAGTACTCCTATAAGGCAGTTCTTGTACATCCCTGTATACAAGAGCTGCCTTATCCATGTATAACAATAAGGTTAGGCAGTTAGTCATCATCCGTTGCGACATCGACTCTGGGTCAGAGGACAGGAATGCTAACTAATTGACAGATTGCTGAGGACATGTACCTCTGATGTGTCTTATCGAGTTAGGGCTTTTGGCGCTTACTTTGAGCTTGGTCTCAAATTTTAGTAAAGTGACGTGGACGGAATTTAGTGCTGTCATTTATGAGTAATTTAAAAACATTGAAGTGTAGTAGTAGTAGGTTGACTGGCAGAAATCGCCTTAGGCGATAAGGGCGCCTAATGTCAAAATATACATAGAAAAAATATATCAAAATCTCAATTGATATCATCATTTTAACACTATAAACTATAAAGGTTAAACAAGACAACCATCGCCAATCGACGACATTGTTTGAGCCGATCGTTATACGCAGATTTCAAAGACCTAATCCAATTCAGTGTTACATTTTGTAACGTTATAAGTGTTGGTTACGTAACACAGCTTTGTGCTGTAAATAGTTCCATTCAATCACTTGCTGGTACCTTCGGGTAGAGATGAGATTCTTTTTTAAATACGATTGTCGATAGAATACGTCGGCTTTTAAAGAAGTTTAGAAAATAATAGCTGCTTTAAATAGGTACTATTAGTTTTTTTTATCTAAGCGGAATTACCAGTGATTTACGATATTAATATTTTAAGATACGAGTATATTGTTTGAGCATCAATGGCTTCAGTAATTAAGTAAAAGTTTTCTTATTTAATTTTTCCAATTCCATAGCAGCCAAAAACCTAATTTCAGCTCGCTGTCGAGTAAAAATAGAGGGTGAACCATTTACAGAAATTATCACATTGAAAAAGACTTTTATACGATATGTGTTTAATTTATAATATCAGACATAGAACCGCCTCTTCATTTGAAGTCGATTAAAGAACTAAGTGACGTCTAAAACTAAAAAGTACCGATTTTTTAGCCAACTAATTACTGACTTATGTAATTTGATATACAATACAGATATACAGCTCGATGACGATTTTCGTTCTTAACGCGATTATTCTTGGTAATATTCTTAGTGTGGTGAAAAGCCGACACATATCACAGTTGTATCGATACACATGTCCGTGGCTTACAACCCTGCGTATGCAGCTGAGGGTATGACAATAGCGCCGAGTCGCGTCACTAACAATACTGGACAAGCCATTGATGTATTAGCGTAGATAACGCGGTGAAATCACACGTGTGCCCTATACAGTGAGATGGCAGTATGGGGACAATGGTGGCGATTCAGCGGCACACACGACTAAACTAAATTTAAAGAAGCCCCATCTCTTTTCATCTTAGGTGGCCAGAAAGAGACGGCACGTTCTGCACCATAGTCAAAACAACTACAATTACGTCACCATTGTACCAGTTGTTCAGCACCTGAGAAAAATTACTACCTAGTATTAGTACACTAGCTGCGCCCTGCGGTTTTAGCCGCGTTATTCCGACATAAAAAAGAAGTTAATCCGGGATAAAATGTAGCCTATGTGTTAATCCAAGGTCTAACCTATTTTCATAGTAAATATCCTCAAAGTCGGCCCAACTGTTAGAGCGTGAAGGAGTAACATAGATATTGAAATTATTTTCGTATCTTACGATAATCACAATTGTTTTTGTCATATAAAGTAGTCTGTCTTAATCCAAGGACTAAGCCATGTTCACACCAAATTTCATCAAACTCGGTTCAGCTGTTTGATCGTTAAGAAGTAACAAACATACACACTCTCACTCACACTGTCACACACATACAAACATTCGCATTTATTATATCAGTACGAGTAGGATATGGACTAGCTGACCCGGCCAAACGTTATTTTGCCTTATTAATAAAACTGCTAAGAAAAGTCATATAGTCTATCATTGTGATTAACTAAATTTGTTGCCTGTCGGTCTGGGTCTTAAATGTGTATCGATAAAAAGTATTATGTAGTATATAACTTGTGTGAGCAACCATAGTACAAACAAGAAATGATTTTGTATAGCCAGCCGTGTGTCAAATGTGTTCTAATATTTATTTATACATTTTATGAGGTGTAAGAAACTTCTTTTTTACACGCTTTTTATTAGCTTCACCTGTACGTTTGTTTGTAACCGACTTCTTTGGGCGCGATTTTGACCCACTTTAAACGGCCAGATTTCGTTCAAACTTTTTAGATTTATTGAGGACCGATGACAATAGACTAATTTGATAAAATTATTCCATTTTTTTGTATTTTTGTTTGTATGTTTGTTTGTAACCGACTTCTTTAAACTATTATCATTTCAATGTACTCTCAGGTAAAGAAGGATCCTTACTGGCACACGGCGTAGGGTCAAAATGCCCTCCACAGTGTAATGAGGTCGAACGTTGCGCTCAGACGGTATTGTTCTTTAGATTAACCGATTAATTATTTTCGGTGGGCAATATTAGTCTGTAATCTAATCTGGGCTATCTGGACTCATTCATTTTTGGATAGAAACCGGTCTACGTGAATGATTGTTATACACGTACGTAGGTACGCTATGATTTTAAAAGAGAAAGTCAGAGTAAGTATTGCTTCAATAATAGGCTTTTTTCTTCCAGTATGATTATTGCCATCATCATTATCATCATCATCATCATCATCAGCCACATCTACTACTGGACTAGGCATTTGGTAAGTTATGCTCACATCACGTTCCTTTTCTTAGGCATCTAGTATTCATTCAGTTAAATTCGTAGCCAACAGCGGAAGCATCAAAAAGTAACTGTTAATGATAAGGATAAATACTTTAAGCCTTTAAATTCACGTATTATAATTTTATTTTGTGATTGTACAATATCATAATCAGGCTCTTCTTCTTTATTGTTGCCTTTTCCAACTATGTGGGGTTGGCACCGTTTTTTGCTACTACACTATTCTATCAGCCGTCATATCTACATCCACTCCCTTACTTTTTCTGTCCTTTTTCCTTTCTTTTCTTTTGGCCTAGAATAAAATAATAGCACTAGCGCAGTCCTGCTGCATAGCTGTCGATACCTAAGTTAAGTCATTTAGCATATTCAGCTAGAAATTTATAAGGTTTGTTATTAATTGATACTCGCACGTACGAGTATGTACATACTCGTATTATAGACCGTTTTAAGACCATGATACCCTCCTTATTTTTTTGCCCTTAGCCACATTGCACACCTTCCACATCCTAGAAAAAAGATCATCTTATAGGTTTCACATAGCCAGCAAATGTCATCCAAACAATCCCCGCATACCATACAAACATTCCCCGTTTCATACAAGTCACAGCCGCGTGTGGCGAAGGGCGTCTGCGCCGGGGTGGCCGCGCATGCGTCGGCTCCGCCCTCGCTCGCGGCGAACTGGCAATGCTGTGGCGGGACTAGGGTCGCCAGGAGACCCGACTAATAGTTCATATGTAGTAGAAATAAAATCAATTTGGTACTAGGAACCAGGGGCTCAGCTAACTACGGCGATCTAATCTACAGCTCAAGGACATTAAGTAACAGTCGAAGGATAACCATGCAATATTACTAAATAGCATTATTTTTACGCTTTAAGCTGCTGCCACAATTTCGGATATTATGTCAAATCGTATGTCCTGGCTGTAAGTTTTAGTGCAATCGTTAAGAAATGAGGCTCTTCAGCGACAGAAAATAACTCTTCAGATGCTTTCTTGAATTTGAGGACTTGAGAATTTAAAAAATCAGAACTACAAAGAAGACGAAGTATTTTTTTCTTTATGTTTATAGATTTGAACTTGACCATAGATAGTATGTCTATTACTATTCATCTCTGCAGTTTTCTAACAAGAGCGATAGCATTAAAGAAACCACATCACAACCTTAATGAAAATGTAGGCTAGCGTCTGATCTCTCCACCCAAAACGATTAAAATTATACAAAGAACATCTATTTACCATGCTATTCTATTTATCTATTTAGTCCATGCTTCTCTCAACTCCTGGTAACCCTAACCGACTATTATAAACACCACCTTAAAGTCAAATGTTGTAATTTAATGTAAACAATCCTGGGAAATGGCTGAATTGTGCTGTCAGGTGTACAAACAAACGTATTTCGTTTGTTATTTATTCATTGCGGGTATTTCCTAATAGACAATTCAAAAGTTATATAAAATATAATGAATACTGCTTAAAAAAATATATATGTATACGACTAGAGACAAGTCAGTAAAGTTGTTACGGGTATGTTTTTTTTTGATCCCGAATCTATGATTTTGCATAGAAAGAAACTAATATCATCAAAGATGAAACCGGTAATGATTTTATCGGAACGACCTGAACAACGAAACTCAATTCTAGATAACAGTGTAACAGACAACGCAATAAAGCAGAGGACTCAAGCAGGTTGGTCAAGGGGAACCCTTACTAGCCCAAACCTACATCTGGATTGATTTAGTTTCACTCACCAAACATGATGTAGAAAGCATGTGTCATAAACGATACAAATGATATATGTCACAAGCAATACAAAGGTTTGAGACATTAAATACAATCTCCACAGGCGAAGAGAATCCGCAAAATGTTTTTATGTACTCGTACCTATGGTAGCATAACTCTGGCCTATTCTAATTGTTTGAGGTGGAAACAATTTTGTCATCCAAACATTAAAAATTTTGCAGAAACGAACCATGCCATTATTGGTATTTTTTTTTAAGTTCAAATACAATATTGACTGATGATACTTGCAATTAAAGCACGGAGAACCGATTATAACTATTTTTCCTTTGAACTGCTAAAAGGCTCAAATTGCTTGAGACGCCTACACAACTATAGTATAGAAGTATTTATTACAGCACCTCCCTCCGTTATCTATATCAGTCGGTGCGGTATGGAGCTATCTCGCGCACGCGGCTCCATCTGCGAATTAGGGTGCAGGTCTACTGGGCAGAGATAAGTCGAGAACAATATATCAAGCGGTACCACTAAGTTTCTGGAATTGAGGAAACCTCTTTTCGATCTCATATTTCTAGTTTACGCGTGGAAACCGGTCACACTTACATTATTATTTAAATTTGGAATGAGTCTAACAGTTTCGGTGCTCACTCATATTTCTAACTTATCTTGGCTGGTTTTTCCGAAGTATCGTTGCAATTTGTGATGTTGAATGACCTTTATAAATAATTGCAGTAATCTGTCCCAATGTTTTGGGTTTGTAGTTAGAATGAGACGAATAGTGTTGAAGTTGAATGACCTAATTGTAGTAATATGTTCGGATTTTTTGGGTTTGTAAATTTCAATGTTATACAGTTTCAATTTTATAGTGCAATCATCCTCATCATTAGCCTGTATCTTCCCACTGTTTGGGTATAGGCATCTTCCCTAACACTTCTTGGTCTTCAACCAGTTTCCACTAGCACTTCCCAGCTTGCCTAGCGATGTCATCTGACCATCAGGCTGGTGGTCTGCCTCTCTGTTATTGGCAATGCATGAAATTAAGTATGAAAATTACGACTAGTTCCTAAGCAAGAAGTAAAGGTTAGCAGATATTGTTTTCAGTATCTTAACTTCAGTATTAAAAGTATCGGAAGCAAAAGTTTACTAATTAAATATTAGTAAAATAGTCAAAGTATACCTAAATTATTGAGTTATTTAATTATGTACATTGATAAGCTTATAAAAACAATCTCTAGCCTGTTGACTAGAGATTGTTTTTATAAGGTACGTATTTGTTTTTATAAACAGCGTTGCAAAAATCTTAAGCTCGGGCAAACCTACCTGTAACTAAGGCTACATGTAATAAGGGCTCCATAAACATATCATCATCAGTCCGTCGGCGTCCACTGTTGGACATAGGCCTCTCCCAAAGCAAGCCATTCGACCCTATCCTGAGCTTAAAATCTCCATCCACGATAAACATTTACTTCAAACCTAACACGACCGTATACTACATAAGGTAAGATATACCAGTTACCAATATTAATAAGGCTTTACTGTGCACAAACCCCAGAGCTAATGATACGCTGATTAACAATATTCGGGGTAGATAGGCATGAGTTACATGCAGGGCGGAGCTAACCTGATGTTAGATTGTAGTAGTATTTATGGTCACCTCTACACATTAATGCTTATCGAGCACTAAATATGCCATTATTATATGCGAAACAAATAACGAGCATTCCGATATTTTACGAGATTTATTAGTGGGATTTGTGTTTTGGTTGAGAATTTTAGATGTTATTTACGCAAGTTAAAAGTCCATCTCTTTTTTTGACGTGACAACGTCTTAAATTAGGTTGCGGCTGGGAGTCACTTATGAAAAAGTGTAACGCCCGGTAACGTTACGATGAGTCACCGAACGAGAGAGAGGCCCGCCGAATGCCTTGCGTCTCTCTCCCACTCAACTATGATCGGTCTGCCGCGTGCTGCGCGACGTTGTCACGTAAAATCTTCGCCCGTAAAACCGACTTTACAGGCAACCATTTTTTTTGTAAATTAAAATAATTTAAGTTAATACCGCTCATATGATCATTTTGAAATTTTTTGTGGATTATGAGAATTGACTCAATCTTTATTTATCTTTACCATTTAGTTACCTTTATTACCCTTTATCTTTCTTTTTATGAATTTAGATAATTTACTAAAGTTAATACCGCTCATGTCTTCCTTTTTATAAATTAACTGACTAAACTCTAAGTGTTACAGAGTTTTCAAAGAACCCAAACGTATGTATGTATCTTAAATGTCTTCAATTTTGCTCAACTTACATCAAACGTAAGTTTATCGGTGATCGCGAATGTTTGAAAAATAGTGGAATATACAAGTATAAGAATTTATAGTAAGATGATTGGCGTATTTCGTTCGTAATAATGCATTTTCTAAGACCTTTAGAAATGATTTAAAACGATTCAGTTTTCAATAGATTCTAGTACCTACTGTCTGCCAATCAGACCGACATTGATTCATATCGTATTATTTCAATAAACGTAGAGGAAAACTGAGTAGACAATAGTATGCATCATCATCATCAGCATTTATCGGCTTCCTCTGCTGGGCATAGAACTCTCTTTCTGTCTCTTCTCTTTTCTCACTACGCACTTTAGTTTTGCGTCAAGAAAAACAATACAGTTGAGAATATAGTACATACATAAACTAATTATATTCTTCAACTTATTAATTTTATAAATGCGAAAATTTGTGTATAAGTAAGTAAATGTGTAATTATGTTTGTTACATCTTCACGCTCAAACGATTTTGATAAAATTTGGTGAGAAAAAAGGTTAGACATTGGATTAACAAAAATGCTTATTTTATCCCGACAACAATAGGCAGGACCGATTTCGATGAGATTCACTATTATTG
This sequence comes from Mellilla xanthometata, assembly GCA_035578125.1. Lineage (NCBI taxonomy): Eukaryota > Metazoa > Arthropoda > Insecta > Lepidoptera > Geometridae > Mellilla > Mellilla xanthometata. The sequence continues at coordinate 7,638,095 of JAPUBQ010000026.1, forward strand.
TAAATCCTTGAATGAACACGTAGGCTACCTTTTTATCCCGGATTAACGCGGGTAACACTGCGGGGCAAAGGTAGTATAAAAAATTATAAAATTGTTGATAAAAAACGCGTAAATAGGCCTCCCAAAACGCCACCCGTAATTAGGCATTTCGCGTTGCCACAGATATAATATCGGCCAGATCACGCGTGCCTCAAGTTTGTTAAAACGGAATAAAGGCCAATTTATAAATTCGTCTGCGACACGAGCGTCATTAATTATGTTGCTGACTGGGTGGCTGAGAAAAGCTTACTCCACTCATTTGATATCATCGTCATCGTGCGTCGTCCTTTTTACTCCTTCGACACAACCCTATAACTTTCATGCCAAATTTTATAAATCTGTCGCGAAATAATTACTTTGAAATTGAGTCTTATGCCTTTGAAGTCAAAGTTAGAATTGCAATGGTGAGGCAATGCAGTTGTTATGTATTGTGTTTGGTAATATAAGAGTGTCTCTTTCTATTGTTTTTGAACGCAGCCTTCCCCGGCGTTAATGTTGTTATCTGGAGCCTCGAACGTAGCCACCTCTTCGTATATTTCTTTATCTTGTCCTCTCAGGATTTTCCTTTTCTTTTTTATACATTTGCTAATTTCGAAAATGAGAAGGCTGAGTCGATGGCATCTCGCTGATCGTAGATTTAGACCCGGTCGCATTAATAAAATTAACGAATGCAGTTTAAATTAATTGAAGGGCATCGGTTCTTAGTAGGGGATGCTATCCTGAATCTTAAGCCTTCCCGGTATTAGGTCTACTGTGTTTTAGTGGAATATTTATAGACTTACGCGTATCTAGTTGAGGCTTACTTACTTTACAAAGTTGTACAGCACAAGGCAGAGCCTAAGCAATATAGTAAATATATAATTTAATTTTGAAATTAATAAATTAAAGCGCAGTTTTGCTTGATTTCTATTAGAGCGCAGAGATATTTGAGTTAAAACAACAGCCAAAATTGAAAATATTAATTATTTCATAGTTACAATATTTTATCCGGATAAAAACACTAAAAACAAAATTCAAATTACGTTCGAAGGGGAATCACAGGCTACTTTCTATAGTAGAAATAAAATTTACATTAAAACATGCAAAGTAAATTGAACATGTATAAAATAGAACTTCAGATAAATATGATTAAGTAATACAGAAATTGCGATAAGCGCAAACCCCTAAAACACAAACGGCCATACAAATAGAACTACTCGTAAAACCTTACAAACCAATAAAGTATTTTACAAGTGATACAAGAATGTAGCACAATCGCTGCGCGAGATCGGTTGGTGCTTTAACTTTATAAATACTTGGCTATTTATTTCTGGGAATCGCCCAGTTCGGATCAATGACGCAGTAGGCTTATCGGTGCAGTACGTGAGCTTAACCTTTATTGAAAAGCTCTTCTTCTCCTTTACCATTTCCCACTATGTGGGGTCGGCAAAGCCTTTATTGAAAAGCTAATATAAATAAATAAATAAAACTAAATTAAAATTGTTTATTCTTCAGAATAAATTCCATATACAATACATAGAGAATTCCATATAAAAGATATAAATAAATGAAGCATTTGTAGAAAACGCCTTTAGATTTGGCTGTTTAGGTTTGCCTTTAGGTTTGACTAGAGGAGATGGCGCTCACTAGACGAACAAGAGCTGAGTTCTTTTATTTAATCGTGTGATTTGTAACTGTATTGTTATCGATAAATTACTGACTTTAATCAAAATAAAACAGTACTCATATAAAATGTATTTGCAGTGGCCAACCGTGTAACCAAAGTAGCATAGAAGTAGCGAGATGTCTGACATTCTAAAGAATGCACATAACTTCTACTTAGACACATCTATCTTCTACTACCTATTACTTAAAACTTTCATATAAGTACAAAATACTCTGACAGGCGATGTATTTAGAATTTTCTAATGAGCATTAAAAGAGACATTTGTCCCGGCTTGTAAACTTGGAGTTCTGTTACTCAGCGTATACAAATAACTAAAAGAGTGTACCATAAAATTTTGCAAAATGTTGAAGTTCGTTCGCTGTTTCACAGTGAAGTGGGCTGGATCCCGGCCTTTCGAGATAGTCATCCTTAGAGCTTAAATACGAGAAAAAGTCCTAATCGCGGGTCATTGATCAGAGCAATTAAAATGAGTAAGCGGCCATGTGCAATATGAGCTCTCTGACCAATATCTGCCTCCAGTCTCATTCCGATATCGATTGTAGATTTTAGTAGGTAAAAAGCAGTCGTTTCTTTTTTCACATAATGTTTATGACAATGCTTTTGTTATTTTTAATATTAATCAGTTATTTAATCGATAATAATTTGGGACCCAATAAAAATATTTAAAACAGCTTTTGGTGCTCTCAGCAACTCAATCTTTAGTAAAATTTTAAGTTCTAATAACAAAGCACATATACATAATTGCAATTGTTTTGTAAAATAAAATACTTTAGATTAAATTATTGGATTCATTTATTATGGAAAGGACTAGCTACCAAGGTACGGGCCAACGACTATTTTGGAAGCCAGAGCCAAAATGAACTAAATGCTTGTTTTTTTTTTGTGCCACTAAAAATTATTGAGTTTTGGTATACAAAATTATAAATCGGACAAGAATAAATATATTACTCTAATACTGCTTTAACCTTTTATGCGTTAGTTGAAACTATAGCATACCAAAACTATAGTCCACTAAACACAATAAGTTTATTCATTTACTCGTACACTCCAGATTGCAGCTCTATTTCTCGCAATAAACATCCAATTCTAATTACGCTTCGAATTCCGTTTAAGCTCGAAAGCTTCCAGTTGGAGCTTTTTAAAGCTCGCATTCGAGAGCTTCGCACTTGTGCGTATATGGAGGTAATGTCGCACTGCAAGGAGCTTGTCGCGCGACACACCTGCCTTGTCGCTAGTCAACGGTCTGCTTTTGAGAGCAAATATACGATGCGTATGCGCAAGCTTGTTTAATTGGTTTAAAGGTAGACTCGAATTCAACTAAATAGTGGAATCGGGGGAAGTTTCAGTGATTTGTGTTTGTTTTAACGCCAGACACGAATAATTTTTAGCTATTGGTCTTTTAACCTAATAAAATAGATGTCATTTTAGAACTGCGATTGTACAGTTAACGATAACTTGATGACTATAGCTAGCTAAATTGAGTTCTTTATGAATCTAGATTGATAAACTAAAGAGTTATATTGATTTCAAACATAAAACTGATATTGATTTAGATAATTTATTACATGGTCTATACGTGACCTTAAATGATTTTTTCCATGTATTTATTTTTATATCAAATGCTTACAATATTTATTTACCTTTGTATTAAACAGGATTTGCCAATATATATTATTGTATTAAAAATTAGTCACACGTTTTTACATGTTTAATCACAGAATATTTTCTTAGCTTGGTTCAAATTATATATTATTTTATTGTATTTGTATCATTAAGATCGGAATTTCTCGAGTCCTGCCATTAAATCACAGTATCTTGTAATGATGCCTATATAATATTTATTATTTACTGTCTACCCATTTTAAGTTAAATCACAAACAATCATAATTAAGCCGAGAACACAGCCAATGTCTGATATCCGCCCACCCATGCCAAATACCTACTACAGTCCCTAACGAATGTTCTAAATTAAACTTCGAAATAACACCTACACACTTCATTCAACCTCGTTATGATTTAGAATTATCGTACTATTTAACTGTAAACATCTTTTGAATAAATTCTAATATTGTTTGGTTAAAATAGAATACGCTTATTCAAAAAATAGGCAAAGGCTCGGTAGAGTTTGTTGCTAGTACACTTTAACTGATTAAAATGTAGGCGGATAATTAAAAGTTACTCTGTATACCTAAATAGGCGTCTATAAGCAGCCGAATAGACTTCCGCGTAAATCATTAGGGACGTGCCAATGGCTAAGAACCGGAACGGATATGGTAGTAACACTCATTCACACGTTCGTCAACAGGTGCCTTATTAAAAAAGCATCGGATCCGATATTCGATTCGATTCGATTACCGATCCGGTGACCATTCGATTAAAGATTTGCCGCCAACGTCGGTGTCTAAAAACAGCATATCACTAGACTTGAGGTATCGAATTCATGATCGAGCAAAGCGTGGATGGAATCAAAGAGATATATATTTTAATATATAGATATTTTATACTACCCAGAGACACGTGTGGTGATATTCCCTTGAACGATAGTAGATCTTTATTACGACTAGCTTTGCATTAATCATCGGATACACATGCCCAATTATTAAATTACAACAGATATTTCAAAAAATAAAAATGGCTGTAATAAAAAAAGAATATTTGATTCTTTTTTTATTACAGCCATTTTTATTCCATTGGGTCGATCTTGTGCAGTCCTCTACCAGGCTAGACCTGCGTTTATGCTAGTATATTGTCAATACAATTGCGTTATTCCGGGATAAAAAGACGCATATGTGTTAATCCAGGATATAATCTTTACACCGAATTTCAACAAAATCCAGTCAACTGGATTCCGAAAGACAGTCCAGCCGTTTAAGCGTGGAGAAGTAACAAACTTACAGACAAACGTTCAAACTAACAAACATACTTTCGCTTTTATGATTAGTGTTTAGTGTTTTTAGTGTGGTACATTTAAGAACAACGGTTACTGTGTATCTAAATATAGTTCGATTGCATGCTATTTTCAGTTACCAGACAGAGCTTAGCTTTAGCTTTATTTCCTAAATTGGTAGCTGTAAGACATTGAATCGATTTTATGTTCCTAGATCGGTTACCAATTGAACACCTTGTAAGCAACGTTCATTGAATTGCAATTTGGATAATGATTGTTTAGGTATTGTTTTTCCACGAAGTTTAGACGCTAGCCCATGTCACCAATCAAGAACCATTGGGTTTCGAATCGAGAACCTGTAGTTCTCGATTGGCTTCGAATCGAGAATATTTAGTTCTTGGTTGGGTTTCGACGCGAGAACCTATAGTTCTCGACAGGGTTTCGAATTGAACAACTTTTTTTTATTCTCGTCTGTCTTTCAATGCCTACACCTATAACATAACTTCTTAGCTCAAATATAACTTATTTCAGTACTTATTTTTTAGTAAATGAGTAATCGATCCCAAACCATATGTGTATAATAAATTCATTGCACAGCCTACTCGTGGTTGGTAAATCAAATACCGTACATCGGATGACACGTTAAATTGTAGGTCTCGGCTGTTAGTCATAGAACAAACAGTCATTAATCCAAGTCGGCCTTTGCGCGGCTTGAAAACTCTTGACATCAGAGACTATACACTTAGCTAATACAAAGACGTCTCAAATAAACAAACCATCCTACGTGAATTATATATTTCAGCACCACCGTAACCGGGACGCGTGTCTAACGTCGCATAATAACACGTCCTCGCTCTCCGACGACCGTCGCGCAACTAATCAATTGGCTCGCTCGCGTGATGTCTTCATCAGCCGCCTGGGGCGGTTCCACCCTGCGCTTGCGCATACAAACAGGGCTATAAGGAAACAAGCCTAGCCAAAAATGTGATGTAGGTCTAAAAGTAAAGTAAAAAAGTTTATTTTATAACCCATTTATTCAATAACAATCATTTTAAGGTTCTGTTTCAAATTCACAATCACAATGTCACTATTTATCAAAATTTTAATTTATATAATTATCAAAAAAAAACTAGTTTTAGTTTTTAGATATGTAAATTTTTCTTGTAAATAATAATTAAGTAAAATAATAGTGAGTTTAAATTTCAGAATGTCAAAAATATAATGTATGTAGGTCAGCAGATACTAAAATTCTGTAGGATTTGACTACCCTCATTTCTTTTGATTGCTATCTAGTGCACGTGCTCGGTTTTTTATATATTAGGACACTTTTCATACACAGCTGGTTAACCCAGCTGATGATACGTTAAAGTGTAGGTTGTTAGTCTAAGTTGTTAAGCCACCATGTCACAGGTGTCTTGAAAAAGTTCTACACCTGAGCTTGGGCACATAGTTCATACCAAATTATTATTACTTTGATTGCTTTCACAAATTAAGCAGCTTTACTGCTTCATCATTTTATTCAATCATTTTAATTTTAATTTCAGAGTAGGGTACAAGATTAAGTTCGAAGAAGTTTGAAGCTTCTAATAAATAATCATCTGTCTTTTTTCTGTTGATTTGCAAACGTTGTTAATTGACGATTTATAAAGAAAGAAAATAGTTTTATTATGCACAAAAATAATTTACAACAATAGAGGAATAAAAAATATATAACAATTATACAGGTCCAGTGCTTGTTTGTGCATAAAAGGCGTAGGTTTAGCTTGATGCTGGGGTATCTCCTAGGTAGGTGTACTCCAGCGCTGGACAATATATGTATGAACACATTCGGCCTTTTCGGATAACCCTGTATTCCGAAAGTCTAACATCATATGCTTGTGTAGTAATATGTGAGGAAGTAGGAGAATAAAAATATGAGCTAGGTAGCTTAGGGCTCTCTTCACGTGTTGTGTGGCTGAATATGCATACTAAAACAAATTTAAAAAAGTAATTATTCCTTTGTCTAGAAAAAAATATAAGCATTTATGAAATGATCATCATATATTATAACAATATATTGACAAATTCGTTTTCGTAATAGTTACCATGCCGGTCCCGACCAGAGGGACCCGGGTTCGATTCCCGGAACGCCTAATATCTTTGTGATGAACTAAATTTGCTAGATGTTCCCGAAAACTAAAATCTAGCGGTTTTCAAGGCACGAGTGAACGAAGCGGTTTCTTCTGGGCAATTGCGCTCCGATTATGATCATAATATTGCTTACCATCAGGTGAGTTGTGATCAAGCGTCACGTCAAGCCAAAACGTCACGACGTAGAAGGCTACAGCAAAAAATAGAAATCTTTGACGAGAACTCCAACGACAAGAGCCTGTCATTTAAATAGGAAAAAACAGTTACATTTACTTATTTATTAGTATCGTATTTCTAGGTCAACCAATTTATAAGATAACAAAAAAAGCATTAAAACGAAGTAAACACATACACTTTAAGGAAGCATACACAAAGCAAAGAAGAAATAATTGAGCGGTGCCTTTATGCAATTGCACGTAACACCGACCGAACAAAAATCCCACCGCACACCTAAACCACGGCGCACACTACCACAGCGACTTAATAAATAGTAGACTGAAAGTGGCCACTTAAAGGAATCACAGTGCGGGCAGCAACAAATCCAGCAAATTGAACAGGATCGGCAATTACCCGAGACAATGCGTGCGTGAGAGAGGCGCCCGCGTCGGCACGCACTTGCGAATTGGACTCGTTACTGTCGGTAATTAGGGACGGTTCCCACGGTCAACAGGTGGAATTCGAGGTTTGAAAATATTTCTAATCACAAGTATATTAGATAACAAACTGCCTCAAAGTATGGTAGACATACCATTTCACACATTTAAAAGAAAATTGAAAACCTTATTTGTAGATAACCCTTTTTCAAATCAAATCAAAATTTTCTTTATTCGGACTACAAAAGGGGCCCATGGGTTAGTAATTACAACTTAAATGATAATGTTAGTATCAGATGAAAAAATAAAGAATACAATTTTCTTTTATGCCTTATATGAATATAGGTTGCCTCTTTCAGAATCTTTATTTAAGTATGACGGTCGGTAAAGTGACTTTGAGTTTGAGAATATTTCTAATCACAAGTCCCTGAACTAAACAATTTTTTTTCTAAGAAAAGCAAGAAATGCTATAGAAACTTTTCTTGTCTGAAATGGTTTCTGTTTACTACTTACAACTGTTGGTAAATTAGTAACGGTTTCCATTATCAACAGATGGATTTTGACTCTTTAAGTGTTTGAAAATATTTCTAATCACAAGTAAGATTACTAGTCCCTGAATTAACAACATTTTTTATCCGAGAAAAGCAAAAACTGGTGTGATAGAAACTTTTCCTGTCTGAGATGGGTTTTTTTTACTCCTTACAATTTAATTTACATCGTATGTGCTAAGTGACCAAGCTCTGGTGTCAAGAAATTTCAAGCTGTTCAAGGGCCTCTGCCTTAATAAATAAAAGGATGTTGTACGTAAAGTACGACGTTAACTTTTTCTTTCACTAATCCGATATCATCATATTCACTCTTTCTTAGTTTCGAAGCGGCTTTGTTTTTAACAAAAATTTTCGTAAAGTCCTTTTGTCATTTCCACCTGATATGATTGCCCGATAGGTAAGTTAATAGGAGTTTGTTAAAACCACAAAGTCTAAACGTTTAAAGCAACTTCAAACGAAATCCATCACAAGCGCGGTTCTCTAGCTCAAATTTCCTAAAACATGTTAACTTCAAACCGATCGATTAATTATCAATTAATAGCCCCAAGACAGAAAGTAAATCATACTACGTTGAAGCCTAACATAAGAAATAACTCACAAATGGGACAAGATTTAAATATCCGATCGGCCTAAATAAGCCACTTACCTGTGGGCAACTGGCGATATTAATTTATATTGAAAATATCGATATTATTTGGTTACAATTTAGAATTTATGGATACAGAGCGGACTGAAATAGCAACTTATTTAAGATTTAATTACAAGAATTACCGACTAATCTTAGAAAGTAACAATGAGCTTCGGCAGCCTTCTTGAGAGACAGTTATTCCAGTTTAGGCATGCTCGACCTTAGGCCAGAGTGTTGCTAACTCGTGTGCTTACACGCCCTGCTGGTCATGTCTAGCTGTAATGAATAAAAAACCTAACACACAATTTTACAAAATTCTTCTAAAATCGGCGTTATATCATCTATTTTGGTCCTACCTGGACGAGGACTGCACAACATCGACGCAGGTGGCACATGCAGAAAAAAATATAAATAAATAAACAGCCTATACGTTTCCACTGCTGAGACTTGGGGCCTTCTCTCACGAGGCGAGAGATATAGGCCATAATCCACCAAGCTGGCCAAGTGCGGGTTGGCGGATGACACACGTCTTCAGATATTGTGGCGGATAACATGCCGGTTTCCTCACGATGTTTTCCTTCACCGTAAAGCGAGTGCAAATCCACACATAACTTGAAAAACAAGTCATTGGGGTAGGGCCGGGATCGAACCAGGGGCCATCTGATTGAAAAGCAGACGTTATTACCACTGAGCCACACTCGCACATGCAGAGGGAGGCCTATATCCAGCATTGGGATAAAAAGGGCTGTGGATGATGATGAGAATGATCATCTATTTGATAAATAATATATAACTTATTTTTACTCTTGATAACTCATTTATATTCGCAATTGCTGTTCGTATTGATGTGGAGTCTAATCCTTATCGATTACCCTTGGTTAAGTTCGTAAACTCAATTGCTTATAAACTTTAATGAAACAAATACTATTTAACTCTAACCGCTTTTAAAACCTGAGCGAAGTTTCAATGGCACCGTTCTATGGCTATTTTAGCACGGAATAAAAAGTCTATTGATAGATCATAATAACGTATTTGAATACGAAGATCACATTTCGGAAGCAACACGGATAGCAACGATAGAAACCACCGAGCTAGTTGGTGAACTTAAAGATAGCAAGTAATATTAGTGTAAATGTGGTAAATATTGCACTTGTTTCAAAATTGGTCATATGATTAGGTGAAAAAGAAAAATCATGACATTGTATGGTATATGGCACAAGCAAACGACATTTTGGCACTTCTCATAGTGCTGCTGAATAGGCTAGCGTTTGACTACAGCTTACTTAATTAAAACCAACAGTACCACTATATATTATACATACACTTATTTTTTTTTACCAATATTATAAAGAGGAAAATTTTGATTTTTTGTTTTTTGTTTGACGCAAATAGGCTCCGAAACTACGGAACCGATTTCAAAAATTCTTTCATCGTTGGAAAGCTACATTTTCCTTGAGTAACATAGGCTATATTTTGTTTCTCTTTGCTAGTAAGAGAAAAGCTGAAAGACAACTATAACGGACAGAGAACGAAAATAACGCTATACTAATCAGTCAATAGCAAATATCATCTACGTCGACAGCCAACTAGCCAAGCCAATTGAAACATTAACTTATTGCTCGAATTAAGTGTTCTAATCGATAGAAACACGCATTACACTATAAGAGCAGAAATCATGTCAAGCTTGCGGGACTAAAATGGGATTATCAATCGTGCAATTAAACTCGGAGGATGCTATACTTCGTGATCAAGTGTAATTAATGAAAGTTATTTTGCCCCTACTAAAACGAGTTGATGCGGTTCTTTTTTCAGTTGTTGCAAGATGATAAAATGGTTGGAAGGTATTTTTGACGACAAACACTAATCTAATTCCATCAAATTCCAAGAAAAAGTTCGCCAAGCGCGATTTCGTGTCTTTGTAATTTTTTAAATAGCGGCGAAAGAAATACGTGAAATACACGGTTCATCAGAGCCTGGTGACAAATGGACGGACCAAAAAGTCTGAGTAATAGGATGCCATTGGTACTCTTTGGGCACGAAACCCTAAAAACACCTAATCGTCATACGCACTAAACTTTAAGATCGAGGAGGCCTGATTTCCAACCATAGACTAATAAATACTTACAATAGATGTTCAATCTCTTATTGAAAATCGTACTACGTGTATCATTCGATATACAAAGCGCTATTCATATTTTTTTAAACGACTTCACTCGGCTCAATAAACTACCGTCGGCATATCACTATGCGACTGCAGAGAATTGCAGAATTTGGTGGCAGCTAGGCTGCACGCTTGACTTCCAGCGCCATCAAGGTTTCATCGGTAATTATGGCAAACCTTCGCGCTCAGCTTTATTGTTTTTTTTTTTACTCAGAATAGGTCAGCGCTTGACCACACTTCACCTGATGTTAAGTGATATTGAGGTCTACGGTGGATCGCGCTTACCTAGAAGGAGCCGGTTCACTCTCGCCTTGAAAATCGCTAGATTGTAGTCATTGGGGAACAGGGAATTCGGCAATTGTATGGAAATCAGCAATTCTCTCTAATATTCTGATCCCTGTTTGCATCACATTAACTCAAAGGAAGGCTTATAATATATCGTTAGAGTAGAGTTACTCATTACAACAGAACTAAAGACGTTGCTAACAATATATTTATTACACTCTAGACTTGGGAAGACAAGCATTCTAAACATTTCACCTAGCGATTAGCAACCGCTCCTTGGTTGGGCAATATCGACAACCTTTGCCGAGAAGTTCTCACATAGACATCAATTCATAACGAATAACAACGGGTAACAGCTTGTAGGGAACCCCACTTAACTCGGTAACACGAGTTTACTTAAATTGTTAACATTGTAACTGAGTAAAAAAAGAAATTATAAATTAAATTTTAGTAATAAATAATTGAAAATTGACTCGCCCAGTACGGTGCGATGTCGTAAGGTTAATTAATAAACGATTTGCTTTAGATTTTTGATTTCTTGTTTTCTGGCAAATTTATTACATAAATTCAGTCACAGATTAGTAGCGCATGTATGGAGATCGGCTAGCTAAGGTGATTTGACGCGATCATCAAAGCTAAGCAACGGACGAAGTTTGGGTGGGTGACCATGCACAAGACTTTCGTTTTTAATGTGTAATTCAAACCTGGGCGCTACCATGGGTCGTATGACACGTTAAATTTTAGGTCCCGGCTGTTAGTCTTATTACAAGCAGTCGTTAAGTCAAGTCTTGAACCACATTGGCCACTTAGCTTATTCGAAGAAAATGTCACAGATTACATTAATAAAAGAAGTGTGTCATCCGCCAACCCGCACTTGGCCAGCGTGGTTAATTATGACCTATAAATATCTCTTATCGTGAGAGAAGGCCCCGAGCCCCAGCAGTGAGAACATAAAGTGGGTTGCTTATGATGCTTTTATTTATAGCAAAAAAAAATAAAATCAAGATTTTCCTGTTGTCTTCAGCTTAAGCTAATCTTGGTATACTATTAACTATGTTTATTTCTGACGCGCTGAATGCACTTTATTTATTCATACCTTTATTGCAGGCAAGTATGGCCCATAACATAGAATACATACCATTAAAATAATAATTATAAATAAACTAATACACATCAATACCTACAAACCTCTTTGTTCTGTTACGTGGAAAATCCTACACAATAAGAAGAGATGGTAACACTACAAGCAATATAGCGTGCCTAGATGCATTTCTGAACGTCTCAAAGCCTTAACGCTTGCGGCGAATTGTTTAAAAACATCGATCGCCGTCTATTAATTGCTAACATAAATGAATTTAATGCGATACATTAGCATAGAAGACACTTGAGTTTCTTTAAAGTTCACTTATCTGTACTCACTTACGATATTGATAAAGTCAATGTCGATGTTCTTTAATGAATCATGATCAATATTATGAAGAGGAAAAGTTTGTTTTTTTGTTTGTTTGTTTGACGCAAAGAGGCTCCGAAACAACTGGACCGAATCGAAAAATTCTTTAACCGTTGGGAAACTACATTATAACAAGTAACATTCGTTATATTTGATTTCTCTTTGCAACTAAGATTATTTTATAGCCCGTGCTTAGCCGGATCCTGTCTTAAATAAAAATAATATTTTATATTATTCAAAATTGTAATCAAAACGCATTGTAAGTACCTTTTAATAGTCCTATACGATTCCTACAGCCTCTATTTTAATCTGTCGCCAAGGGCCTAACAGCGTGTTCCGGCGGTCTCTTTGAGAGCCAGTTATTCTAGCCTAGGCTTGCTCCACCTTAGGTCAGAGTCGCTAAATCACGTGATTAAGCGCCCTGCTGGTCAAATTACTAAAAAAATGCCAACGTGATTTTTTACAAACAAAGGACTAAATTTGACGACCGTTGGCGTAATGGTTACCATGCCGGACTGCCAATCAGATGGTTCTGGGTTCGATTCCTGGCGCGGCCAGGATCTTTGTGCTTAACTAAATTTGTTGGTTGTCGGTCTGGGTGTTAAATATGTATCTATATAAATAAATAAATATGTATGTATATGTAGTATAACAGTTGTGAAAAGAAATAGTTCAGTTTGGGGTTAACCAGCCGTGTGTGAAATGTGTCCATAAAAATATATTAAATTACACAAAGAATGAATGAATGCTTTGGTGCTCATTAAATAACGCATGTAATTAAACATTATCATCACCATTATCCACAGTCGTCTCTCTCTCCCACTGCTGGGCATATGCCTCCTCACGTGTCATTCACCTCAGTCCTATGCTGATCGTATCCAGGTTGGACCTGCGATTGATGTTATATCGCCATTACATTTGTATATATGAATTTAACTATTGAAGTAAGTACGAGTAGATATATGTTCGTACATATATCTACGCTTAGAAAAATACCTAAATCATACCTTTCACATTAAAATAAATCTATTCGCAAGGGTCTGTGTTTATAAGCAATAATAAACTAGCAATAGGTATAAATAACTTCAGTGGACAGCTAGTAAGTATGGCACAGTTTACATTTATTTTGACAGTAGTTCAACTAGAACAAGGAGCTAAAATACTCGTGAAATATCGACATAGCTGAAAAATAGGTCTTATAATAATTGTTTCTTTTTAGCTAAGCGGAGAAAAAAAATTCTAAGGCTAAGTTTATTTTATAATTTTAAGTATGTTAAGCTATATTTTCTCGATATTTTTTATATTATTATTTACCGCTTATGATTTATAACGAAACATATGTAAAAATCAAGATTTTTCTTAACTTTACAAACATGCGGTGAGGTTTCACCGCGCATTTCACCGTTCACCGCAAATATAAGTAAAAATTTAGACAAAAAAAATATCATTGAGATATTTAACTGTAATCCATAAAACAATTCATTTTAGCTAGGCGTCCACGCATATTGAAATTAAATCACTTCGACGTGACGAGAGAATACAGAAAATACAAATAACGGACCTAATGAAGGCTGATTAAAAGCTGCTTTATCATTTTAAAACAGCGTATCCGGTTGTTTGTTAATTGTTGTTTGATTTAGCTATCACGCTTTCATGCTTTAATATAGATAGGATCTGAGATTGCTATCGGGTTAGGTATGCTGATATGATTAAAAGGCTAGGTAACTGTGTGTTTTTATATTTCTTCTTCTTCGTATGAGCTAAGTGGCCAAACTCTTTCAAGCCGCCCGAAGGCCTCTGACACTTCGCTTAACAACTGCTTGTACTAAGACACAGCCGGGGCCTACAATTTAACGTGCCATTCGACTCACGGTAGCGCCCAGATGAAAATACCACTTTTTAGACAGCTATAGTCATTTTAAGACAGTTTTGTCACCCATCCAAAAACAGTCCGCATCGACCGTTGCTTAGCCGCCGATCGCGTCTGATCGCCTTAGTTAGCCGAGCAACAGGCGCTACATGTTATGATTATTGACCGAGCGAGTGAAGTGAGCGAAGCCTCTGTAGTAACTGGCAAATTTTGATTTCGTCTGTCAGTATGCATGTACACCTATGTTGGTTCGTATTTTCGAACCGCATTTTTTATACTTAAGATACCTACTATCCATCCGTTTGTGCCATCTGATTTTAGAGTGTTTTAAACTCAACCGGATGACACTCACTACTCAGTAGAAACCGATATAGCCAATCTACGTTTTACACTTGAAAATGTGATTTAAAATAGCATTTGCATTTCATAAATTTATGAATCAAGCTAGTTCTATTGTTCAAAACTAGATGTCTTGTGAGCAGATATGCGCATTGAAAGATCTTTATTACAACTACTAAATATATTAGTCTTAAAACATATCTTGAACTGTGTAATATATATTTTTTTGACTTTTTATTCAATTTAATTTGTTCATAGAAACCTTATCTCATTGATTATAGAAATGTCCATATAAATACACTCATTAGTCAGAATTTGGTTAGGTAACTTTTATATTAATGCAAGTATGATCTGTCTGGCGTAAAAGAAGAGAGGCTTATAGTGAGACCTATAAGTGGGCGATTACAGGCTGACAATGATGGTGATATTATTGAAGCCTTGCGGCCTGATTATGTACTCTAAGTTCCAAGATCACACACGTAGATATATCACACATACTATGTACACATGTAGATATATCATGCTTGGTGTACTATGTTGGTCATAACGCAATATATTGACTGGGTACTTTGTTAACAATACCCCTAATCATAAGAGTATCATATGTTGTAACCATCTCGCTATTGTCGATCAAGTATCAAGAGTAAAGGCTTAGATGAAAATGCGAGTAAATGCTTTTAGAGCTTTCTAGTAAAAACAAACACAGTTTGAAAATATTATGGTGATGAAATGGGCAATATCTTTAATTTACTGATTATCGTTATATGATGAATAAACGGATAAAATTATTGAAAAATATCTTTTAGACCGTCTAAAAAACAACACTTAAACATATTGAATACCAATTTTTATACCAAACAGACTTATGAAATGAAAAAAAAAAACTTGTTTAAAAAAATAAACACATACATTATTTATTTATATTACTCAATATTTTTCTCAAGACGCTATGGGAGCAAAATAACATATTATGCCTAAACGAGGCTGTGTTTTTATCAGTTTGCTTATCTTTAATTCAGCGTTAAGAATAGTTAGAGTTCCAAAACGCGATTACGATAAATTCGCTCAATAGTTTTTTTTTTTAAAAGGAATTGTTTGAATTTTTATGAATTTATTTCGTGAATTTTCCACTGCCTTGCGGAAGGAGCTTTGCTCAAATTTGTATAGCGCAGTTGAAACCATAGCGACTTAGAACGATTTATTTAGTGAACTTTCTAAATAGATTATGGCACTATGTGTCTGAATTTTGTCCGTAAGGTACCTAGTAGACATACCAGTAGTATACTATAAGTGCCTAAGATCACTTTAGGTATAAGAACACCACTGCAAACTGGTCTGAATGTGGATCAATGCACAATGTCAGTTGTGTGACCAAACTTCGCCTCGAATTCCAAGGGCCTCTGTCATTCATAGCACCCTACCCAGATAATATACCAACTTGTGTGTATTATGTCAACTAAGCGCCCAGAAGCTTTAGTTTATTGGCTGATTTAATTATGAGTCACTTAAATTTATGTTTGCAAACCGATTTCCAAGCGAATGTGGCTCTGTGGGAAAAAGTCTGCTTTTCAATTAGATGGCCTTTGGTTTGATCCCAGCCCTACAGAAATGAGTTGGTTTTAAGTTATATGTGGATTTGCACTCACTTTCGGTGAAGAACAATATATAGTGGGCTGCTTATGCAACTGATTTCCAGGGAAATAATTGTTACTAAAGAATAGGTTTTATATATGGTCTTCTGCAATTCGCTCTAATGCTCAATCGATAAAGACCCACAGCGTGTTTAATCGGTTCCGTACCTAAGGTAAAAACGGGACCAAATTACTAAGACAAAAATTATGAATAAATTAAAATAATTATTACATTTTTTTTAATGGCCACACAATTCGAACACAGATACCTTTCAGCAAAGAAAACTATAAAATAAATAAATATTAGGACACTTTCACACACGGCTATATTTTCGAAGCCTACATAATGACTAGATCTAATAATATAAAATTTCCATGTCACAATGTTAGTTACCGTACTCCTCCGATATGGCTTGACCGATTTTTACCACATTTTATATGCGTATTCAGAATCGGCTACTATCTATATTTTAAGGCAAAAAAGCGTTTGCCGGGTCAGCTAGTAAAATATAATATTTGTTTTTTTTTTAAGCAGTAAATTACACAATGCAAAAGCTATGTACCATCGCGACGTCCGATAAATTGGTAACTCTTGGCCTTCGCTGGCGACCACATAAGAGGTCAATTAAAAAAGCTTTAGAAGTTTAGACATCCGGTCACCTTGACAGCCAGATTAGCTAATTGTTACAGTTCTAAGTGGCGTGCCTTTCTCTCTTTGACCCTTGGCCTTGACTTGGCGCGCCTACGGCATTGCCAGTTCACGTCACGGTACGTCATGCGGTCAGAGTCCTGGAGGAATGTGAAGTGTACAGCAAGGCATTTTTTTTTAACATACACTTAGGCATTTGAACCCTTAGGTCGCGTAACCACACGAGTAAGCGACAATCTGACTACTTTATTACATGTTTGACATCATCTGACGACTTCGTTGGCGTAAAGGTTACCATGCCGGTCTGCTAATCAGAAGGTTTCGGGTTCGATTGCCGGCCCGGTCAACATCTTTGTGCTTAACTAAATTTGTTGGCTGTGGGTTTGGGTGTTATATATGTATTTATACATAATATGTATGTATGTATGTATTTGTATCTAGTATATCAGTTGTGTTAGCAACCATAATACGAGCTAGAAATGGTTCAGTATGCGGCTAACTAGCCGTGTGTGAATGTGTCCTAATATTTATTATTATCTTATACATCATCATCACTGATTCAACTTATATTGTTAACCTAAGATGTTTCATCTAAGAGCATGCTTAATCTGGAAATAATTTGCTCTCAGGGACGCTGAGAGTCAATTATTCCAGACTAAACAAGCTCTATATAACTTGGGAAAATTCCAGCTTTCTAGCTATCACGATTTATGAGATACAGCCTGGTAACAGACAGACAGCGGAGGTTTAAAATGGTCCCGTTTTTTAGCTTTTAGGTACGGAATCCCAAAAAGTTGTGTATTAATGGCATAATTGTTAATAAAAGTAAGTTGAAAAGAACTTGCTTTAACACTAATGAATGCTGTTGAAATGTTCATAATTATAGTCTAGACTAGGAATTATTACATTTATAAACTCTCAAACACAACGTAGGAATTTGAGCTAATTAATTCAATCAGCATTAGCACAAAGGTTAACGCAAAGTGGTAAATTTATGTAGTTTACCGATAAATTGTTGCAGAGGTTAACACAAGTTAGAACTGTTCAAGGATTTGTAATAAACTAATGGTATTTTATAGATTTATCATATTTCAGTTCAATATGAGAAAATGTTTAGAATCTCAGATGTGGATGAATTGTGTGAAAGAGGATATGAAAGATAAAGGAGTGCATGTAGATATGACGGCTGATAGAAGAGTGTGGAAGTAAAAAACGGGCTGTGCAGACCCCACATAGTGGGAAAAGGTGAAGGCAAAGAAGAATTTCGAATATCAGTATAAATTTACAAAAAAAAAAACTTGACTTATGATTTATTAAAATTTTTAGCACACAAACCCAGCAAAATGCTTAAAACTCATAGTTAAATAGTTAATTATGGATTCTGGATTATTGAGCTTTTCTTACTAATGTGAGAAAAGCTCATTAATTTACGGAATAGAAATATTGTTTTTCTGTTGTAAATCTAGCATTTATATCACGCATCCGAGTAGGATCCTTAATAAATTCTTTAACTATAAGAGTTTTAAGCATTTTGCGGGGTGTGTCCTTATATCACTAAATGTTGATATTATACTAATATTGTTAAAGCGACATTTTTGTTGCGTGTATGTTTATTACTATTTCACGCTCAAATGGCTGAACAAATTTATATATGAATACCTTAGCTCTATACCCTCTATAAGACACAACCTGAACGCATAGGTTACTTTATATGCCGGATTAACGTGGTTAATACTTCGGAGCTTAAATAGTGACCTGTAAAGGGGTCACCAGCACAAGGATACACCGCAATGTAGTCGCAATAAGATAAAGTTATATATTTATTATTTGTTCACGTGCCTAATAGGCTGGGTTTAACTTCGTTAAGAGTTTTTATCAGCGAACTAGAATAAAGCTCGCTGGTTTTTATACTATTCACGTTCCTATGAGATTGTTAGTCAGTGGTTACACATCTACAACGAAACATTCCTTATTCTAATCTCTTATTTATCTCCCGTACGTTATGTAATACAATATAATATGTAGAGATTAATTTTACCTGTCAACAAAATCGTTTCCAAGTCAAAAGCACAAACCATTTCGGGAGATAGTATCTGCATCGGTCGATTGAATTCAGCGCGTATTGCATACATATTCAGGCTTACTTAAAATTGATTTATGCAACTAATAGACTGATATATTGATTGGAATTCAATTCACTCGGCCCGTGCCCGTTGTAATTCGGTTAGCCAAACAAAACGTTGTATTAGTCATACGCACTATTGTCCATGGCTGTCGTTCCAGGCGCTTTATCTTAATTGAGTGCAATTTGATTTAGTGGCGCAACCTCTTACAAACTTACTTTTACAGCTACACAAATACTAACTAAACCACATATCAACACTTACTACTTTAACAACTGCATTGTTAAGTTTGTTTTTCTATAGCACGTGCCGCAGTCATAAATCACTCTTAAAACTAACATTTTACTCAAATTGAACTTTAAAGGCTAGGCAATAAGCGTCATACGTGATTACAGTAGGTGTAAAAACGAATGTGGTTGTGAGGTATTGTGTGATCAACGCCTGAGGGGACAAGTTATGTCATACAAGTATTTCATGTACGCGTCTGGTAGAAAAGTAACAAGGATACAAGATCTCTATCAAGCCATATGGAATTTGATTGAAGTACAGAAGTTATTTGAATAGGCAAATTAATTTGTCTTTTGATACTTAACTAGATTTTGCAAGCGTTTAATTAAATGAGTATTCGATAAATTAAATTATTTAATTATGGCATTGTTTATGGAAATGGGAACATTTCCTGATCTAATGAGCCAAAGAGAGTTGATATTTGAGTGTATAAAAGACTTATTGATTAGCAATAAATATGGGCTGGTGTGCCGAGTACTAGTACCTACATAGCTCACTAATAAAAAACTAAGAAGAAAACTTTCTACGTCTAAGGAGAATAAGCTAAAAAGTCAACTGTCCCATACTCGTACGAAAGTTTGTCCCGACAAAATCTACGGAGAAACGATAAATTATGTTTGCGAAACCGCCCTGAATAATTTGCATTCCAAGAAAAATCTAAATGATTAATATCATATACTATTGTAATGATATTATAGCACTAGAATATAATTGAAAATTGACATGGATACATATCATATACTTTTGTAATGATATCATATTATTTGACTTGTAACTTTGGTGTTATCAATAAATGATTTGTATTTGTATTTGTATTTGAATGATATACTACCGAATAAAAGAGATCGGGATTCAACCCAAACAGCGAAAATCAATATGGCTATGGCCCACGTCAATAAAAAAAACATTTGAAAGTTCGTTCCTCTCCCTTACACTATTTTAGTTATGAAAGTGTGAGAACATAAACTTTCAAGTGTTTTCTTTATTGACTCCATGTATTTATCTCCTTCTTCGTATGAGTTAAGTGACCAAGCTCTGATGTCGAGTTTTCAAGCTGTCTTGCATGCAATAGCCTAGCCTAGCCTCCATGGCACGGGCGCGAATGCGTCCAGTTTGAGGGTTAGTGAATAAGTTTGTATTGTACTCGTACATATGAATTGAATAAAAACATTTTGAATTTTGAATGCAATACTTATCATAGTGATTGTTTGCACTAAGACTTACAGCCGGGATCTACTATTTAACGCGTCACGCAATCCACGGTTATGGCCAGTTGAAAATGCCACTTTTTATAGGACAGTCGTTGTGCATGCTTACCCATCCAAAGACTGTCCGCATCGACCGTTGCTTAACCTCGATGATCGCGTCAGATCATATCGTTAGCCGAGCTATAGGGGCTACTATATTTAATATATTTACAACAAACAATATAATAATAATAGACAAGTACTCCTTTCCCAGAATCCAGTTTCCCCCGATGTTTATCGTTACGGGCGGCAAATGAAACATGTCAGTCAGCTAATAAATTTATCACAGTTTGATAAGATTTGTTGACCCTTGTAACTGCTCCTAGCTGCATATTAACTAATGGTAATAAGGTACCCGCTGTTCGATTGATGAATCACTGGATATGTCGACATTACGTCTAGAGGTGCCCAGATGGTGGTAAAGTTGAAGGGGTCTGCTAAATTTGTCTGTAGGTTGTTTGGGTAAGTTAGATTTACTAGCTCGATTAAATATGCAAAACAAATTAAATATATGTATAAAGTTCCTTCGTTTATATTTGATTTTGTTTAACTTAGATACGACGCGATAAAACATGACGATCTTGTTGGCGTAATGGTTACCATGCTGCACTGCGAATCAGAAGGTTCCACGTTCGATTCCCGGCATGGCCAACATCTTTGTGCTGAACTAAATTTGTTGGCTGTCAGTCTGGGTGTTAAAAATTTATCTATATAAAGTATAAATGTATATAGTATATCGGTTGTGTTAGCAATCATAATACAAACTAGAAATGGTTTGGTATGGGGCTACCCAGCCGTGTGTGAAATGTGTCCTAGTATTTATTTATTTTATTTAATAACAAATAATAATAAATTTGAATAATGTACACAAGCAAGAATCAACACTATTTATACATTGGACCTAGTCCTTCCTAGACTAGGTATCAAGACACAGGCTCACGCTGAGCCTGGTTTTAATCAATAATAAATAATATGGTTAAACAAGAGTATCAATAAGAAAGATAGAAAGAGAAAAGAGAAATAGAACTTTTTGGGAAACCCTTAGTTTTCTAGGTGATCTAACTTGTATACATATAGGTATTAATAAAATACACTGACAAAGTTCAAGTAAATACTAAAGCAACAGTAAAATACACATAACACACAGTGCCCTGACGTTATTTACTGCTCAACCATATAAAGCCGATAAACTTATAAAGTACACTTCATAATATACATGCTCACTAGATAAACCTTATAAATAATCATGCGTTAACCTATCATGTTACGCAAATCTCTTTTTATACGCTTTATATTAGCTTCACCTGTATGTTTGTTTGTTAACGACTTCTTTGGGCGCGATTTTGAACCACTTAAAACGGCCAGATTTCGTTGAAACTTTTTAGATTTATTGAGGACCGATGACAATATTTTGATAAAATTATTAAATTTTTTTGTATTTCTGTTTGTGTGTTTGTTTGTAACCGACTTCTTTGGGCGCGATTTTGACCCACTTAAAACGGCCAGATAAGCGTGTTTTTTAAGTTTTTTAAACTACTATTATTATATTATAAATAAACTTTAACAAGGTACCGTAACAACTATGCCGAGTTAAAATAGATTTTAAAACGATGATTGTTCAGTCGCGCGGGCAGCCGCCCTACGTCCCATAGGTGGATTCGATCCCCGACAATGAGTTCAAGCTTTCGGTAAAGGCAACTCTCTCGTACTAACTCGTATTGTGAAAGCACTATAGATAGATACATAGATTAATTCTTTTTCTTCTATTCGTGAAGCTCTTTACAGAACGGTCGTGATCGTCATGAAGGGTCACTGGATTAATTAATACTTTATTGAGCAGATAATACAAAAAAAAACAATTCAATATTCTTAATATATATAAATCTCGTGTCACAATGTTTGTCCTCAATGGACTCCTAAACCACTTAACCGATTATAATAAAATTCGCACACCATGTGCAGTTCGATCCAACTTGAGAGATAGGATAGTTTAAATCTCAAATTTTAATCGCAATTTCAATTTATTGCTAATTATTGTCTGTTATTATTTGACAGTCACAATTATCTGTTAACTCCAAATGATTCTAACAGATGTCGATACCTTTCGACTGGATTGAGTAAGTAATCAATAGATGGCGCTGCTATGGTAAATCTACGAACGTGTCATATAAGCTACACTATCTAATTTTCATACCCCTAAGTGAGGCAAAACAACGTTTGCCGGGTCAGCTAGTAATATTATATACTCGTTTGTAGCTTGGTGGTAGGGAATATTCTAGTGCTCGCCTAGCTAGCAACGGCCTTAATTTGAAAATTCTGTCGCCAAGCACAAACAATGTGTTTCATCAAGCTTATTGAGCCAGTTATTACAAACTAGGCATACTCCATCTCAGGCTATCATTTCGCTAACTCGTGTGGTTACGCGCCTTACTGGTCTAATGTCTATTTTTAATAATAATAAACCTTATAAATAATCATGTGTAAACCGTACATACCTATGTATGATGTTACGCAAATCACTTTTAATATAAATACTCTTTAACAAGGCACATAACAACTATGCAAAGTATAGTAATCTTTATACACCTTTATCATAATATGAATTCAATTTAAATCTGTTTAAAGTTAATGAAGAGATTTGTATCTGATCTTTGGAAAGGAACTAAGTTAGAGGCTGTTATTATGTATCACAAAACGTATAATTCTACGGAAGGTCAGGGATTAACCTAAACCTTTAAGATTAGGGCCTGTACACATGACTGATTAAAAAGACAAGGAGTAAAAGAAATTTAAAAAATCTACAGCAATCATACAAGTAGATGATCATCAATCATCACGTTCGGTATTTGAATCGGTCAAAAATGTGCTTGAAAACATTATTTTTAAGTTGTATGAAAAGTTTAGATAGGTACTGTATGAGAAGATACAGTATCTAAACTTAGTATATTTATTTTTTATAATTTATAATAGAAAATATATTTTCTAATCTCAGTAGAAAGGTAGAAAAAATCTTTTTTGAACACAAAAACAGCAAACATATTTAAGTAAAAGAATAATGACAACCTCGTTGGCGTAATGGTTCCTATGACGTACTGCCCACTAGAGGATCCAGGGACCGATTCCCGACACGGCCAACATTTTTGTGATGAACTAAATTTGTTGGCTGTCGGTTTGGGAGTTAAATACGAGTATGTATCCATATAAAGTATTAATGTATTTGTATGTATCAAATATATTAGTTGTTTTAGCAACCATAACACAAACTAGAAATCGTTTAGTACAGGGCTAACCAGCCGTGTGTAAAATGTGTCCTAAATATTTATTTTATTTAATAAGGGCGGTCTTTTCGATTAAAATTATCTATACCAAGTTCGATCTATGCGATATCTTTCAGTAGTGGTTAATTGATTAAATTTTATTAATTATACGATACTGTCATACAAATACTAGCAAACCCGGCGAACTCCGTTTCGCCACAAAGTTAAAATTTTCCCTAAATTTTGTTTGCTACAAACCTCACGGAGCCCGAGACCTTTTCAACGAATGCAAAACCGTGGAAATCAGTTCGTGCGTTCTGGAGTTATAGTGCCAGGAAGGGAAACCCGACTTATTTGTATATTATAGATATAAGAATTTCGTACGAATAAATTAGATAAAAATTCATCTTCTAGCAAGAGTAATTCCGGTATGTCCAAGGCCTTACGTTTTCCCAAGATTCATTAATCAATCCATCGCAAGTATTAAATGCTAATCAAATTAAATGCTTCGTTAAGATCAGAGATAATATTTGATGTGTTTAGAGGTGGTTGCAGAGAGTATTCATCTTATTGATTGATCAGGAGTCACTCTATTTTCTATCACTAGTGCTTTCATTAAGTATTTTGTGTAAACTTGGAATCAATTGTGCCGAAAACAGTCAAGAGCTTTCAACTTAACTTTACGTTAATAAATAAATATGCTAAATATTAGGACACATTTCACACACGGCTGGTAAGCTCCATATAAAACCATTTCTAGTTTGTATTATGGTTGCTAACACAACTGAAATACTACATATACAAATACTTTACATCGATATAATTGAATACCCAAACCAACATCCGCACAATTTTGTTCGTCACAATGATGTTGGCCAAGCCGGGAATCGTACCCGGGAACCTCTGGTTGGCAGTGCCATATGGTAAACATTACGCCAACGAGGTTGTTAAGTGGATACCTGTATTGTTATTAGACGTAAGAACATTCTAGTATACTTTTGTCAAATTTCAATCACAATAAAAAAAAAATAATTTAACTCGTGCATTTTTTATTTAATTAGTCGCCATCCGCAAAAAAAAAACACGAAACAATATTTTAAATTGTCTAAGATTGTGAGAGATTGATTGTAAACCCGTTCATTTTCATACTACGATCCGTTACGTAAGTGCGTAGTGTTTCTATAAATCAATACAGCAAAGAGCAATCAACTGGTTGGTAAATCTGTGACTGAGGTGTTCGTAATTGGCGGATAGTATACGAACGTAACCAGGTGTGAGGTGTAATTGACTGTGAGATAAATAAGTAGGATGAGGGGATTTTGTTGAATAATTGGATGTTAATAGGACTGACCTTTGATTAAATACAAAGCGAGTGAAACTTGTGTTTGGAGACCAAAGATGCTTTTCAATTAACTTAGTGTAAAAGGTTTTATTTTATTTAAAAAAAGCGAGTGGGGAAAAACGTCTGTTTTTCAATCAGACGGCCCCTTGTTCGATCCCAACCCTACACCAATGACTTGTTTTTCAAAGTTGTGTGTTGAATTGTACTCGCTTTACAGTGAATAAAACATCCTGAGGAAACCGACATGTTTTGGGACCACAATATCCGAAGACGTGCATCATCCGCCAATCCGCACTTGGCCAGCGTGGTGGATTATGGCTAATCTCTCTCCTTGTGCGAGGAGGCCCCGAGTCCCAACAGTGGGAACGTAAGGTAAGCTGCTTATGGTTTTGGTATGAAATATAATAAACTAATTTAGACACTCTATTTCTAGTATTACAAATAAGAACCAGTACAGAAAAAACGAAAACGTAATTTTATGCACAATTCTGCCAAAAGATTTCAGATGAAAAATAGATTATCGAAGTTTTCTCACACTATCCAAAGTTTTATTGTATTCGCGTTCCTCTTTTACAAAATAGAAGGAAGAATACACAAAACACTCCCACAGTCCCCTAAGTACTTGCAATCTAAACAGTAACAAATGTGTCACGGTAAAACACGACATGTCTAAGGAAATGTGGGTTTCACAGGATGGGTTTAAATTGTATCTGCCGGATAAATAGAGAGTAAAAACTAACCGAGTTGTACTCACGTCGTACGTACTAGTTTTCTGTAAAAGTCGTACGCCAAAGTTGTAATCTATGTTATGCATTCGGAAAAAACACTTTTTTTAAACTGGTAAAAACATTAAAAACATATACTGCCAAAAAACATTCACAAACCTTTTATGATCAATTAAATTAACAAACATAGCTGTTGTATGTTGTGTGTTGTGTAGCATTCAGGTTAATATACATTATTGCATACTGCATATCCGGTAGATAGCCTACAAGGAGCTTTTCTCAATATTTACCATGTTTTTTTTTAATCCTGACACAATTTACACACGGCTGGTTAGCCCTATACTAAACCATTTCTAATTTATATTATGGTTGCTAGCACAACTGATACAACACACACAAACATAAATACTTTATATCGATACATATTGAACACCCAGATCGTTAGCCAACAAATTTAGTTCATCTCTAAGATGATGGCCGTGCCGGGCATCGAAACCGGGACCCTCTGGTTGGCAGTCCGGCATGATAACCATTACGCCAAAGAGGTCGTCGTTATTACATTTGGCTATGATAAATAAAATATTTCCTTTCACTATTAAACTTATTCACCAGTTAAACTCTATGAGAAGTTCACTAAACAGACCATAAGTAACCAGACCCTCTCCCATGGTGGTCCCATGGGTTAAGAGCGGAACACTAATAAGACAGCCCTTTTGCTTACCTGTCTAGGTCGCGACGTTATCTTTCCTTGAAAAATTGCAAC
The DNA here is from genome assembly GCA_035578125.1 of Mellilla xanthometata. Taxonomy (NCBI): domain Eukaryota; kingdom Metazoa; phylum Arthropoda; class Insecta; order Lepidoptera; family Geometridae; genus Mellilla; species Mellilla xanthometata. The sequence continues at coordinate 7,664,716 of JAPUBQ010000026.1, forward strand.
CTTTGTGACGCCCTGAATGCTATGACCACGACTTAATGGCTGAGTACGTGATTATTAAAAATATAGACTAGACGGAAAAATACAAGTCTCTAAAAATAATTGTAAAAATATTTCGAATAAAAAAAAATGTGTTTGTGATATAACGTCACGTAACAATAAGTATATCAATGGTGGCGATTCAGCGGCACACGCGACTTAACTAAATTTAAAGAAGCCCCGCCCCGTCTCTTTTCATCTTAGGTGGCCAGAAAGAGACGGCACGTTCTGAACCACAGACAAAACAACTAAAATCACGTCAAATATGGAATGTGCAGGCAGTTTTAGAGGTGATACAAGTGAGTGCCGTCTAAAGTCGCCTATATTTTCTACATTTGACGTGATTTTAGTTGTTTTGACTATGCTGCAGAGCGTGCTGTCTCTTTCTGTCCACCTAAGATGAAAAGAGACGGGGCTTCTTTAAATTTAGTTTAGTCGTGTGTGCCGCTGAATCGCCACCAGTGTCTCACTACTTTTAGATTCATGAATACATGGGTACACACAGTGAGAAACTATTGATAATACTATTGTATTATTATTTTTTGCATGGTGGTAGATAGCATTTTCATTTGCTCGCATGGTCAGCTACTTACCTTTAATAAATCTATCACAAATCACCTTACTGTGTATTCCGGCAGCCCTCTTGACAGCCAGTAATACAATACTAGACATGCTCCTCTTTCGGCTAGTGTCGCTCGTGTATTTATATTTAAAGAATATGTAGGTTAAGAACAAGTAAATAAATAAAACAAATATAAGAACTATTCAAAAAAAGGTTAAGAAATTCATCATCATCATCATCATCAGCCTGTCTGCGTCCACTGCTGGACATAGGCCTCTCCCAAGGCACGCCACGCGACCCTATCCTGGGCATCTCGTCTCCATCCACTACCTGCTTTTTTCCGTATATCGTCAAGTTAGAAATTCAATGGTTTGAAATCTTCGATCGATTTTAACATAAAAAATAATCATTGAGCCGCAAAGTAATAAACAGTAAGCTTTTGTTAACGGGTACAGATGAAAGGCAAAAATGATTAACGGCCGCTATCGGTCATCTCGGTCTTTCAATACACTAAACATAGAATCAGCTATACTCGCACAATGACTCGTATTTCATATACATACTCGTATATTAGTATATTTAAGCTATATTGTTCCTATTGTGATCCTGACTAGCTATTTTTAAGGATGGTCCGTATTTGGACATGAACATATAATATAAGAGATTAATAAGGTCTAAGTCTGTCGGTCCGAGAGGCACTATAGAGAAATAGGAGTTATTGTGGACTGGAAATTTGAAAGTTTATACTGCTGCAAGTATATCTCAAAGTAGGAATTATTTTTATAAGACTGAAGGTGTTTTCTTTTACATAAAATGTCCGTGTCACAGTGTTAGTTTACCAAATTTTATATGCGTATTCAGTAGGTCTGAACATCGGCTACTATTTTTTTTACCCCTAAGTGATAAGGGTTGTTCACACTTAAATTTTTTTTTTAATTATTCGTCGAAATGTTTTGATTTTATTATTTTTAAATGCAATTATCCAAAAATTATACTTTTTTATCACCAACCTCTTTTTTTCCCCGCTCGATAACTGATCGATTATAGTGTTTTTAAATATACTTAAGGCAAAACAACGTTTGCCGGGTCAGCTGGTAATTTTATATTTTTTATGATAAATACGCTTGCGCTTACCGTAACACAAGTTGCAGTGTAAGATTAGCGCGCATACCTTGAAGAAAAGGACGCCTTGAAGACAATAGAGTTCAGAGGGATTCCGGAATTGACTCTAGTTTACTTCAATAAGAGTAACTTGAAAATTTAGAAAACCCCGTACACAAATTTTGTGGTGTCCATCTTGGGTCTCTTTTATCGGATATAGCTAAGAAACTCTCGACGAATATACCTTTCAAAAAAAAAACCTGAAGATGATTTTATTTTTTACTCTAATAGTTCAGCGCTTGACCACAAATTCACCTGTCGGTAAGTGAAATTGAGGTCTACGGTGAAGCGCGCTTACCAAGAAGGAACCGGTTCACTCTTGCCTTGAAAATCGCTAGATTATGGTTTAGAAATATCGGTTCATCCGTCCGATGCCACACACACACGTCGATTTTGCGTAGAGGGCTAATTAAAAATGAAACGGTAATAAAGACATTTTCTTACATGTTGCCCACACATTTTACGGTCACAGATTTAGTAAAAGGCACAATTTAGTAAACATACGAGTATCTTGATTCACGTATGCGAATGCTATAATTTATTAGATACAAAATTACATTACCCGCAGATTACGATTATTTGTCCCACTATTTTAATGCGCAATAAATAATTGAGATTCTCTTAGATTATAGTGTCTTATAAAACATGTACGCATCAAGGGAATTACTCGGACGTGATCGAAAATTGACTAGCGATGTAGATTATCTAATCTAAACTTCATATCAAATGTCATAGCAAACACACAATTCACACGCACATACACAGACCCACACAAAATATTAGTAGGATTGTGATTATTTAGCCTAATGTGTACTAAGACCTAAAAATATATAACAATACTAGCTGACTCGGCAAACGTTGTTTTGCCTTAATAATTATTTCTAAATATACAGTATCCGATTCTCAGACCTACTGAATACGCATATAAAATTTGGAAAAAATCGGTCAAGCCGTTTCGGAGGAGTACGGTAACAAACACTGTGACACGGAAATTTTATATATAAGATTTCCAGTTTTATGACAAGCGGCAAAACGAGTCTCTATCGGCAGACTCGTTTATAAATAATAGTATTAACTACTACTACTCCTAACTAACTAATTGCATTTCCTCTTATATATACCTCTTTGTTTTCAAGATAAGTCGTAAACCTTATGGTAAGCATTAGGCTGACCTATTCCGATTGTAGTGACACCCAGACTTTTGGATTAAAAAACTCAGCGCGTTACCGACTTGCGCTATTCACCCTGAGATTCAAATTGCATTAACCTGTAATGTTATTTGAAACAATGCCCTTCAAACAGGAACATGGTAGCTCTTGAACACAACTGCTTCGAGAGAAAACAACTGACAGAAATATTGTACCTACTGCCCCGGATAGCCGTCATATAAAAGCCATCCACTTCACAGCGCTAAATCGTTTAATGCTAGCTTTATGACGTATAGACAAACACAAACAGAAGTATGGGATTTAAGAAAAATATATCAGTTACTGTAGTAGTAGGTAGGTAAGTGTAGGTACTTAGTAAATTTATAGTAATAATATTCGTAGAAATAAAATAAAATGGCCCACGGAGTTGATGAATTTCCACACTAACTGGAAGGAGCTGGCCAGGACTGAAAAGCGTGGGGATCGATCATTGGGGCAAACCTTCGCCCAGCAGTGGGACGATATACAAAAAAAAAACTTCGGGTAGCTTTCCGTCAAATTCTATCCGGAGTGGCCTTTTAAATTAGTTTTATTAGTGGTTTTGTTTTTAGTTTTTAATTGTATAATTGACTTTTATTGAATAAACTTTCTAGATATATGTACAAAACTTCTCAATTACAAAGTACGAACTTAAGTTAAGTGCACGTTGGTAAATACGCATGTACTCAATGGGTCAATTATGAATATTATCTGCTATTGGCCACATAATGACGCCGTTATGTCCTCAGTAAAGCAATGGATGCATCACCGCAGATGTAAAATCTTATGAAATAGGGAGAACGGAATTTATTTTGAATAATTCCACTTATATTATACTCGTAAATACGAAAGTTAATGCGAATGTCTGTTACTTTTTCATGCTCAAACGGCTGGGCGGATGGATTTGCCTGGATTAGCAAATAGGCTACTTTTTATTCCGGACTAGCTCAGGTAACCGCGGTGTGCAGCTAGTAAGTAAATAGCTATTTTGGTTAAGAGCCCTCCCTCTGCCTTAGACCATAATATCGCTTACCATTGTGTGAGTCGCGATCAAGTGCAAGCCCATTCAATATGAAAAAAGAAATCTGAGTTCAACATATCAATGACACTTCTTGCATTGAACACTACAAGGATTAAATTTTAATAAATTATTTTGAACTCTAAATTCGTTAGGTTTATTAGTGTAAAACACTGCAAGAGTTGTCGTGCCAAGTCAACTGACTTTTGCCAAGCAGTAAAATCTCGTTCATAAAGCTTTGCACATTCCAAGAGTACAGAATGTGAAGAATATGCTCATACATAGTTATAAAGTTATAATGGCCATCCTATTTGTTAATTAACAAGTGTATGAATTCGATCGTTCAAAATCTTACAACTAATATCATAAAAGCGTTGTATGTGTCTGTTTCTGTTTCAAGCTTTATTGGTTGGTACGATTTGGTTTAAATATGTTTTGAAGTCAACTTGAGTCCTGGAATAACACATAGGTTACTTTTTATCCCGGATCAGCGCGGGCAACACCGTGGGGCACAGGTAGTTATAAATATGATCGTCCAAGAGGTAGACGATGCTGTACAGTTTTGTAGAGAAAGGGGAATTAAGTTTAGGAAATAATTACGAAGCCGGCCGGTTAGTAAGGGAATATATTGTAGACATACAGTTTACGCAATATGTACGAAAGATCAGCTTACATCCGAGTAGCGATTGTTATCTTAATCTTGGCTTAACTTTATTAACAACCGTTTCGAGATAAAGTTGAGAAATAAAAGCTAAATAATTGTCCTTTGAAGTGCAATGCATACGCAGTAATATTTTTATGATATACGTTTGTATGAGTGCCTTTGTCATTGACAATGTTATGATATTAAAATCACTTGACTGCAACAATTTGCTGTCTGTAAATATTTTATCCGCATAATAAGTAACCAAGTTAATTTTAGACTTACTTTACAAAAAGGTTTCAAACAAAAATGTTGAAGCTACGATACTAGAGATAGACATATACACACTCGTCATGTTTTTGCTTCAGGGGTTTAAAAACGAATATAAATGCACTACGCATTATATTCTATGGTTCATTTTTTACAATGCGGAAGTCTTAAAACTCAAAAATGTTAAGAGTACATAACGCACATGAGATGAATGATGGCCACACTCGTACCTATTGTTAGGAAATAACGGTTTTTATATACATATGTAATAAATAGTAAACTCAAACATAAATTATATGAAGATAAATATGTTTAAAATAATGTTAGGAAAATACTTTTGAATATATATTAATTATTTGATTGTTTCCAAAAGACGACACTTGACTTCACAAGGACTATTATTTAGTTTTTATCGGTGAAATAGCTCTGTAGGTATATAAAATTATTTAGTTTTAATACTCAAACTCTATGTCGACTAAAAACCACCTTCACCTTCGGTTTAATTATTGATTAATTTGGATGGAAGACTGGAATATACGAGTATATAAGTTTGAGACACATTGTTCTTCTTCTTCTTCACCTTATCCCAATTCATGTGGGGTCGGTACAGTATGTACGCTTCTTCCATACATCTCTGTCATTCGTCATCTCTGTGTTCACACCCCTCCTGGTCATATCGTCATTCACACAATCCATCCATACTTTCTTAGGCCGCCCCCTTCCTATCTGTCCATCCACTTTCATACTCATTGTTGTCTTAGTGATATGGTCTTTTCCTAGTGATATATCTGTTGAGGTTGGTGGTGCGGTTGAGACACACTGTTGCCTTTATAAAATGTGTTTGAGTGTATTGACACCTTTAAGAAATATCTTTAACACTTCCAATAAACGTGCTGTCTCAAATATAAATATCAATACAAAGTATACGATACTTTGAACAATTCAACTGTTTCTTAGCTTTATTGGCTTGATTGCTCCAAATTATTTCGGGGACCTTTATTTATCAACGAATATCTATTCGAGAATAATTGGATATTGACAATAACGCTAAAATCGTTAAACTTTCAAGGATAAATGGCTGTTTCTGTTTGTTTGTCGCATTGTTGCATTGTCTGATGCGTATCTCAGTTATTAGTATTTAGTACCAATTAGCCAAACGTATTAGTGGGTAGGGGTGTCTTATAAAACTGCTTATAGGGCTTGCAGAAATGAAATTTGATTATTATTATTTTAAGCCGATTTAAATAAAGCAGAAATTTGATTAGTGGTATTTCAAAAACTATTAATACTCGTATAGTTTCGTCTTAAATATTTTTGGATATTTGCGGTTCAAAATTCAACGGGTGATAATTATTCTAGCAATATGGAAGGCTGATATCATGCTGCTATCTAGCATAGTTTTCTTTTCTCTGGTTTGTTTTGGGCAAGCGCGCTCCACCTTAGGTTGCAACGTCGCTTACCATCAGGCAAATTGGCGCGAAAGCGATATTATACTATACTATAATACATTCCAATTTTATAAATTCTATTCATCATCACAAGCCTTTGTGAATCTCTGATTCCATTAAAATAAGACTTTTAGAGTAAGTCAAATATTATTCAAAACTAACCCAGTCTACTTTTAATGCCCTATTTAAAAAAAAGATAATTTATTTTAAAAAGGCCATTCATATTTATTGAATGACCTATTTCATTTATTTGAATATCAGTCAAGAAAGCGATGAACGTCAGATCAAAACAAAAGATATAAGATAAGATTAAATTTCAAATTCGCTACAAGCAAACATAAATTACATGAGCGAAAGGAGTGCAATAATTCAGTGTCAAGCGAAACCTAATGTGCCTATGTGCTCCAAATAACAGGTGTCTACTGTCTGTATCTGACAGGTTAATAATAGCTTGGAATAGAAATAGTTTGGGTAGATAGAGAGATCAGAGAGCCTTAGATCGTACATGGGTTTATCTGTGACACGTCTAAATTCGGCAGCTATTTATTCCTGCAATGATAACCTTAAGACACCTTGGGAGCAAAATAGAATATATTATTTTCGTATAAAATCCTCCGTAAAAAATAGCTACGGTTTTTTCAGTTTTATCACCTTTCATTCAGTGTTAAGTATAGAAAGAGTTCCAAAACACGATTGCATAACTTTGACTCGATAGTTTTATTTTTTGGAAAATAGAAGTTTTAAATTTATAAAAGTTATGCTACTTCAAGTTGTAAAGAAATTAAAATAAATCTTACTTTTTTAGAAGATTAGAGCTTATAATTTCAGTGTTGTAAATGGTTGATTTCATATAAATTAATTTGTTGAAAGTTCTAGTGCCGCTCGGCATGCATAAAATTGATAAAGAGATTGTAGAGATATTTTAAATATTTTTTACAAGACTTTGACGCTACTGTAATAGAAGATTTGAGGGGAAAATCAGACATACTAATTTAACTATAATCGTAGGATCGTCTCAGCAGGAAGTTCTTGCGTTATACATTTACATCTTAAATCTAGATGAAGTACATATATTGCTTTGTCTACTGTCTATCTGATGGATATCGAGTTAAATCTTGACACAATCTTGTATCATTCATCACCGAGTCATAGCCATGCTGATTTTCCTGTGCAAATACTCCTCGTAGTATCAAGAAATCGACAATCAGTCAATCATTTTGCAGGTATTAAATTATGATGTCGATGGAATGACGGAAAATTATGATAGATTGAAAAGTGTGAACTAATGATTTGATATTTGCACATTAAAGGAATTGAAATACACCGATTTTAACACGGCACGGGTTTGGGTAATTCTATGTCAAGTCAAAAGACTCATACGGCGATGTCTAATTGTTTTGCGTGTGGGCAATTGTACCTACATTAAATTGATTATATTTCATAAAATCAGTGATGGTTCAATATACTTAAACGGTAAATTTCCACAATGAAACAATCGAGTGAATCGATGAGTTGTTACAAAATTTATCAAGCCAAGCTTTTATGTCAACCCTAACATTCGCGTACAAATACGCATAAATCGATTCACTACTCGCAATCGAGTCCCAATCCAGATCAATGAATGGAATCGAATAACTTACATTGAGATCGGAATAATCGACGCTGAGTAATCAGATTGCTATCGGCTGCTCGATTTATAAGGATCACCTGTGCTTACCGCTACATACGCGTTGCAATGTAATGCCAGTAACTCAAGTCACACTACAAAAAAATATTGGCCAAGTACTAGTACGGTAACTGACATTGTGGCATGATGAAATTTATTTCCATGCCACAATGACGTACTCCTCCGAAACGGCTTAACCGATTTTTACCATTTTTTTATGCGTATTCAGTAGGTTTGAGAATCGGATACTATCTATTATTCATACCCCTAAGTGATAAGGGTTGTTCAGCCTTAATTTTTTTTTTGCCGAAACTATTTATTTTTATTTTTTTATAATGTAGCATTAAAAATACATAGAATCCTAATTTTTTACTTTTTTATCACCAACTTCTATTTTTATAATGTTTCATCTCGCTCGATAACTGATAAATTATTACAGTGTTTTTAAATTGATTTTGACGACCTCGTTGGCGTAAAGGTTACCATGCCGGCCTGCTAATCAGTAGATTCCGGGTTCGATTCCCGGCCCGGTCAACATCTTTATGCTTAACTAAATTTGTTGGCTGTAAGTCTGGGTGTTAAATATGTATTTATATATTATATGTATGTATATGTAGTATATCAGTTGTGTTAGCAACCATAATACGAGCTAGAAATGGTTCAGTATGGGGCTAACCAGCCGTGTGTGAATGTGTCTAAAAAAATGACTTAAGGTAAAACAACATTTGCCGGGTCAGCTAGTAATGCATAAAATCAATGGCCAAAATATACAAAACTCAGTATGGGAGTAGCCCTTATTTTTATTATAGCAGAAATACATAATATGTGAATGTAATCACACTAATAAAGCGTTACTCGGTTACCGGTTACCATGCCGGACTACCAACCAGTGGGTCCCGGGATCGATTCCCGGCATGGCCAACATCTTTGTATATGATTATCTTATTATCTTTGTATATCATATGTATCGATATCAAGTTTTTATGTACGTATATCAGTTGTTTAGAAACTATAAATGGTTTAGTATTGGGCTAACCAGCCATGTGTGAAAAGTGTTCTAAAAAAAGTCACTCTCACAAACTTTTAGCTTTATTCAACGTGTTCAGCTTCACATATAGTGGACTAACCTTGCTCTTTCAAAGCAGCCGCAGCATGGGTAACTCCAATCCAAGGGCTAGGCAAGTCCAAGAATACAGCATCAGCTTTCCCTTTCAAGTCATCACCAAATCCATCGGCCAATACATCCCTGTGGTGTGCCTGAAATTAATGAAAATGAAATTAGAGATTTTTTTTAATAAGCAGGCATAGATAAAGCATAGCATAAGCAGCCCACTATACGTTCCCCCAGCTGGGACTCGGGGCCTTTTCTCACGAGGAGAGAGTATAGGCCATAATCCACCACGCTGGCCAAGTATGGGTTGGCGGTTGACACACGTCTTCAGATATTGTGGCCCTCAAACATGCCGGATTCCCCACGATGTTTTCCTTTACCATAAAGCGAGTGCAAATCCACACATTACTTGAAAAACAAGTCATTGGTGTAGGGCTGGGATCGACATGCCGTCTGGACAAGTGTGGCTCTGTGGTAATAATGTCTGCTTTTCAATAAGCAGGAGTGACATTATATTATACAATTAGGTCAATTTTGCTCATTGAAAGTTATCATAATGTCTCATTTCATCCTAACATAATATATGATGCCCATTTTTTCATCGTCAGATCAATGTTTTTAAAACCAGAAAAAGCTATTTTCTGGGTGTTATTGTAGGTTTGAATGACACTTCTCTGCATTGAAATTGTAGGTCCCAGCTGTTAATAAACTCCAGTAGCCTGCTTGAGAGCCAGTTATTCCAGATTGGACATGCTCCACAGTAGATCAGATGTTGCTTACTCATGTGGTTACTCGCCTTATATTTGTAGAGCTTAAAAAAGTGACTTTCAATAATTAGAGAAATTAGATAAGTATTAATAATTACATAGTAGGACTTGGGAAAATCAAAGTAATTGGAATGAGCAATTTGAACTTGACACTTAGTATTATACTATATTAGCTTCAATGATCGCGTCAGATCACCTTAGCTAGCCGAGCTACAGAGGCTACTTATATGCACAAGACTCTTTTTTATAAAGTGGCAATTTCATAAGGATACTACTGTGGGTTGATAAATTGTAGACCCTGGCTGTTAGGAGTCACTAAGCCAAGTCACAGGCCTTCAGGCGGCTTGAAAACTTACGACACCAGAGTTAAGCCACTTAGCTCATACGAAAATGAAAAGTATCCTTGATCTCACCGTAACAAAATCAGCCAGTCCATGGGAAGCAAATTCTTCTCTAGCGATGTTAGACCGGTGTTCATGGAAGTCAAATGTGTAGACATGTCCATGAGGACGAACTCGACGAATCAGCGCATGGGTGAGTGAACCACTCCCTGTGCCTATTAGAAATAAACAAAAAAAACATTTGCTATTTACATATATATCTTAGATGCTTTGTTAGACATGTTCTCATCCTTATTTATAAGTTCTTATTTTTTATCATAAGTAGTATTATCAAGATATATAGATATACCTACCACGATTTTGTCCATAGACATCTGCAATATTAAAACTTAAATATTATTCTAATTCCTCACCTGTCATGCCTAGCAATTCCCTCAAACCAGAATAAAGAAACAAAAACAACTAAAAAAAGGTGACATAATTCCACAAATAAGGTTTACCACCTCAATAGCGCCTATTTTTTATTGTAGTCCTAGGATTGTTTTTTAGACTTTAAAGTATACCAAAGGCAACTGAACAACTTAAGAACTTAATATATACTCTGTGGAGGCACCAAAAGCACATACTAAGCGGTTTCCTCCACATTCATTGTGCATACTGCAAAGGTATGGAATCCTTTCTTTAACACCTTGTTCCTCACAAACTATAATGTAGCAGTCAAAAAGAGTAAACCAGTTTTTTCTGAGCTAACACACTCCACCTTATATCATAATATTGCTTACCAACAACTTTTCGTGTGATCAAGCGCATATTATTTAATGTTAAAAAAGATTTTAAATAAGTTCAATTTGGGGGTCTTCAAATCTAGAGTAAATAGGTTCCTTCTAGGCAAGCATGTTACATCTTAGACCACAGTTAAGCTTAACATCAGGCAAGCTGCGGTCAAACGTAAGCCTATTCAACAATAAAAAAAAAAAAAAAGTTCTTGTCCTCATAATAAAAATTTTGGTACTTACCAGCTTCAACAACCACACATCCTGGAACCAAGTCAAGCTGCAGTATGATCATACTGATATCAGGAGTATAGATGATCTGCGTTCGATGAGGCAGGGTCAGCGACCAAAGTTCGGGAGTAGGCTGGATGACATGCCCCCAGCCTTTCGAAAGTTCTACCTACAAGATTCAATTTCAAGATGTCTTTCTGATTTGTAACACAAATATTACAGGACAAGATATGTGCTTAGATAATAGGACATGTCTAAGACTACTTAAAATGATTAACATATAAGTAATTTGACTAACCCGGCTCCCATATTCAGCGCCGATAAGGGTCTTAACCTTTAATGCGCCGTAAGGGGTTTGGAATACGTTTTCCACTTTTTCACCTTTCTTGTTCTTTATCTCAGTCTGTACATCGAGAGCATAATAATTATTACTCATATAGAGGATTACTGTATCTCCTTCGTCAATCTTTTCTTTGTAGTTTCTGAAACTCATTTTTACCAAGTTAGCCAAAGTTTGTAAACAAAAACACGAGGAAAGTGCGGGAGGAAGAAATTACATTGACAATGACAAATAAATAGCAACTCCAATCTTTTCGTATGGCGATTACGTTCCGTTTCTCGTTTTAGATCTTTTGTTAAAGATGGCAAAATGGAATTGTATTTTGTTAAGTACTATTCTATACGATAATTTTGATACAATTATTGATATTAATTGCCAAAAATTCTATCTTGACAACAAAATAATTTTATTAAACCTACTCAGATATTACGTGTCAATAAATAAAATTTAATATAGTGTGGTGAAGCGTACTGTGTAGTTAGTTATTCATCAATACAAAAAATATTTTTAGTCACAATTTATTAATGTGGTATTCAAATCAAAAAAGAAATAGGTAACCATAGTTTAAGGTTTTTTTTTTATAAAAAAATGTAGTAATGAATCGTAACATATTTATTCTCGTTGTCAATTTATATTATCCAATCATCGAGTAGAATTTTAGAATCTCTCCAATCAGACCCACGTCTCTTTTGTAAACAATGTCTGTGTCACTGAAAACATACTTGTGTACGTGATAGGCCGATCTAAAAGCGAAATCAGAAATCTGTGATAGATATATTTTAACGAAATTGCAAATTATTGACTCAAAAGTGCTAGTAAACTTTGTGAAATTCATTGAAAACTCTAAAATGATGTGGTGTTGGACAGATTAGTGTTAAAATACTGTTTTGTTTTAGTTAAAATGGTGACAATGGACGCTTCAAAAATCACCAGTAAAACAAGTGCTCTCAAAGCTCTGATCCTCAAAGCCTGGAGGGAGCGATGGACAGACATTCAATGGGGCATCAACATCAAGACTATCTTACCGAGAGGAGTCAGCGGGGACCTATATAACCTAGCTGATTGCATTTTACAACAAGCTATGGTGGGATGTGGCGCTAACCAACTAGTTATATCATATTTGAAGCACTCACTGGCCTCACATCTCGTATCGTATGCTGCTGTTCTTCAAAGAATATCTAAGTTTGACGCCTTCCACAAACCTCACTGTGTCACCAGTCTCCTAGAGTTCTTGGAAAGCTTCCTAGATAGCATTACATGCAGAGGAAAGTTGGAGGAAGAAGTATTGGCATACGCCGTTTCAGCTATTATACTGTGGCTTCTACAAGTGTATCATTACTCTCTCAGTAAGTACCCTTCAAATAATCCTATACAAAGCCAAGAGTTGTTAGAAAAATCATCCTCGCTACTTAACTCTATAGTCAGTACTGACTTCCTAGTTGCCATGTTTTATTTGGCTAAACAGAATGATCCTGAAGAGTATGCAGAGGTTACTAAGAAGTGTAAAGAGATTCAGGCCTTTATGATGATGAATACACAGTTCAAAGCTCCTATCACCATTCATGAGACTTTGCAAAAGATTTGCAGTATGGATATTGATAAGATAGCGCCGCTGAATACGAAACCTGATGCTGTAACTCATTGTCTTCAAGCATTGATTGCTATCAATATTCTAGCCAACCCTAGTGCTGATATGCAGCAGATTTCTGGCCAGTTCCTAATGGTAAAAAGGATAAAAGGGTTCTCATTATCTCGGCTTTATAGTGAAATAATTAGGGCATGTTTCATATCTCTAAATGATTCAAGCAAAGATGCCTCTAAGCAAGCATTGTGGGCTGCATTTACTTTTCTGAAGATTCCCCAAGTAATGCACTACATACACAACATGTGTGGTACTACTAACAAAGAAACCGAGTATTCAGTGGAATTGGTTGAGGCTTTTGAAAAACTGCTACAAGGTGCACCCTTACTTGATATTGTTGATACTAAAAATTCTTGTAACAGTGTTGTTGCAATGTTGGAGCCCTTAGTGAAGTTAAGTGTGGTTTCAGAAAGTCATTTAGCTTATTTTAGACAGAAGCGAGAAAACAAAGATGTAAAACTTCTAAAACTCGAGCCAACAGGCCTTCAAGGATCCGTTCCATTATTCATCACCCGAGCAGAACCTACTTTGGCTGGTATTTTAAAGACAATGGGCGGAGATTTCCATAAAACTCAAGACTCCCTGCATGCAATGCTCTGCCAAATAGTAGGCGGAACAACTTTGGACACTATTCTAGCAGTTGCAACTGTGGAAGGAAAGTTGAAGCTCTTTGTCTCAAGATTGATCAAGTTCAATGAATTTGCCCTCATAGCTGCAGCTGAAAAAGGAGCACCACCATCAAAAGTCTCTATTTTTGACATTTCATTCTTGATACTCTGCTCAATTGTACAAAATTATGGCCCTGAAGCAGTCCTCGAAGATAATGGAGACTCTTTCTTTGAGAAGTGGGTGCGAGAATGTATGGCACATAATGGACACTACAAATCTCCGGACCAAATCCTTCAAAAGTGTGACCCTCAGCTTGTGGACTTCTTCATTCACAACTTGTGTGCCCCAGATTTTGACTTCAGAAATACTAGCATGAAACCTCATGATCTCTGTATGAATGTTAGCGGAGCTATAAGAGAGGTCTTATTTGCATGGGAACAAGGTTCACTCTCTGCTGCAGATGTGAAAAGAATGCTAGATTCTTTGAGACAAAAAATGGCTTCACTAGCTGTTTGTGCATCAGTGTGGCTCTGCTCCTACATAAATGTTGTCCATCAAGATGCTGTTCTGAAACCCCTCAACATGGTTCAGCAATTTCTGACGCCGCTTACAGATATGGAAATGCAGATAGATTACTTTAAAGAGCGAGCTATACTGATGTGCCAAATAATTCGGAAAATGCAACATGAAATTCATCCTCCTCCAATCCCAAAGAATAAACCGGTATCTCTATCCCAAAACATAATATCGAAACAGCCAATTTTAGAGCAATTACAGTCTGTTTGGGAAGACATCAAAAATAGAGGATATTTACATATTGACTCAACTCATATCATAGAGAGCCTTTTCAACACCACTGGACCGGTCTGGTTTGTTTCCAATTTGATCAAAGAGACCCTCAAATTCCGATACCAAGATGATCTTGATAGGTCAGTTGATGTAGTACTGGCAATGTTCCACTTAGACATTCAGAAATGCACCGAGGCTTTGATACTTCATGTTCTTCCGCAATACCTCTATAATGCCAAATTATCCGAGGAGCTAGTGGAACCGCAATGTGCTGTGTTAGCTAAACTGTCAGTTTACTGTATTTACGCAGCACTTGAATACAGTAACTCTACTAAGGTCTACAGCTCAAGAAAACGTCGCCATGACGACACTGACGATTTAGATGCCCTGTGTTCCGGCAGCAAAGTAAGGCGACTAAATGACAACTCTTCAGATTCAAGCATGTACTATTCGCAAGGATCTAATGTATCAGGCGGAGCAGTATTGAGAGAGCCACTGAACTCAGCCTTAGAAACCCTGTTCAAGTCTTTCTCTCAACTGGCTGGAAAGAAT
Organism: Mellilla xanthometata; assembly: GCA_035578125.1. NCBI lineage: Eukaryota > Metazoa > Arthropoda > Insecta > Lepidoptera > Geometridae > Mellilla > Mellilla xanthometata. The sequence goes on from JAPUBQ010000026.1 coordinate 7,679,862, forward strand.
GGAAATGTTACACCTCAAACGCATTTCATACTCGAATTCCTGGTTTACGTTGTACAGTGTGGGCATGATAGAGCTCAATTAGTTCTCCAGAAAATGCCTAGTGAGCTAGTACCGACCTTGATCAAAGCCTTGCCTGACAGTTTCAATATTAGCCTCATCCTCAGATTGTACGATTTATCGACGCCTTATGGCAGAAAAGACACAGCTAGAGACTTATGCCTCTTGAGAAATATGAGACTGCGACCTGATTAATTTGTACAACAGTAAAATCGAATGTATGTATATTAAATTATACCTATGAAATTTGATTAGTTTTAAAGCAATTTGAATAAATAACAGTAAAATGGGCATAGCGAATTTTATTTATTCAAAAACCTTGCCTAACTCAAAACTAGGGAAATAAAACAATCGTCTTCGAGGTCATAATAATTATTTACTTCTCGAAATCAATCAATAATGATCATAAATTAATGCTATGATGACAAACACTGGTTTAGATCTTAGCGATTTTCATACATTTTCATTTCTAGCTCAAATACATTTTCTTTTCTATACACATATATTATTTTTTAATGGACGGAATACAATTACAAGAAAAATTCGTAAAATTGTCTTAGTTGCTACTTAGGAAAACATCCAGGCCTCTCGTTCTAAAAATAATTAATTTACAATTTAAAATGCGTTTAAAAAAGCCTAGCTTCAGATTATTTCGATTCGGCGTGGCATAAACGCTAGTAAAGGTATTTATTAAAGTAATCATTCAAGTTATTGCTTATGATTAATGAAATTCGTTTTGTATATGGAAGGCAGAAAGTGCCCACAGAATCCCTATTTTTAAATCTAATATTTACATATAACAATAGTCTCGTATACACAAAAAACTGAACACATTAAATGTGATCTATTTTATTATAATTTTGTACAAAACAATGGACACCTAAATATCTAGAGTATGTGATATAGTACAATTATTTACTAGGATTATTATACACAAGATCACAGGGGAGTTCCAGAGCTTAGTTATACAAATTAAAGAGATATTATGTACAAACAATATACGCCGTAATTACGTAGCAAAATAGATATGTCTTAAAATACTTTAAACTTGAACAATCTATGTTATATAGTAAGTAGCTACTTGTTATAAAGAAGGCTTTTTGGCGTCTGGTGATTCTGGATGTGGGCCATCTGAAACAAACAAATATTTTTCATATCAGTTGTCACAATAAAGTAGAAGGTTAATTACTATCAGATAATTAAAAGTGACTTTGGTAGAGATCGACCGTTCTCGTCTCTTCATCAAAATCCAAGATTTTCTTTTTTATGTGTGGAAGAAACATCTATTTTTTTTTCAAATCTACTAAATATGACTCGTGTGCTTGCAACAATTTCTTTTCTAAGTTAAATTTATTATGGTTCTCTTATTCAAACAAAAAAGGCGTTCAGTTCAAAATTGACGAAATCTACAAATGTGAGTAAAACTTACCTATCTGTCGTCTAAGCGTTTCACCTTCTCTAGCGTTGTACGCCGGCGGTGGATGGCTGACTCTCATAGGTAAACTTAATCTATTAGGATTGCAATTCTCATCAGAGTTTTCTGTGGTGCTTGCTAACGACGTCCTGGGACCTCTATTCCACGTTTGCTGGTAGGAACTTTCTGTGGTTACTGTGTTACATCTATTGTTAGTATGAGGAACATATTGTTCTGGTGACCAGTCAAAAACAAATGTATGACTATAGTTGTGCGTGTATGCAGTGGGCGTCCCTGAAGGCGTTGGTGGGGTCGTCGTGACATAAGGACTTAAATCTTGGTGGCAAACATCAGGAACTTTTTGTAAGGCCGATTCGGACCACGTTGGACTTGGGTTCCACTGGTCCATCTCTGTTTCTGCTATTATGAAGTTTTTAGATCCCGGTCGTCTACTCGCTATAGATCCCGCTGACACAGCAACTAGTGTGTCTCCCGAAGTAACAGTGGAAGGCGTACATCGCGGAGACAAACTGGCCGGAGTGCCAGGGTTCTCATCTGAGCCTTTCCCTTTCCGTTTCGCGTTTGGTTGAATTCTAGTATCCTCTATCCGTATATTCTGGTACCTGGAACAGAAATCTAAAGTTAAACATGCGGAATAACTAAGTCGCAATCTGCTCGAATGGTCACGGATAAAAACTGGACAATAGGCTCAAGTGTGTCCGCATTCCTACAATAAGATGATCGACACTACAAGGTTCTATGAGATGCCGGCATTTGATGCGCAGAACGGCAATTAAATTCCAATTATGTTAAACCCGGAATCCGATTGTCGGTTTGTTTTAAATGGTAGATACCTGTTATCCTGCAATGAGACTGAGTAATCCACAGGCCCGTTGTCTGGTCTTTCGTAAGCGTAGTGCATCGGAGCTAGGTGTGGTGGGACGTGTGGTATATGCGGCTGTAGTCCAGGGTTGGGCATCATGACAGGTTGACTGCCGTTGATGCAAACTGGAGGAGCTTGGGTGTATTGCATGGTCGGAGGGTAAACTTGAACGTCTGGTGGAGGTGGTCCGTACATTCTCGTAGCCGCTTCGTAGGCCAGGCCGTAGTGGAGCTTAGATTGCACCGCGTAGTAGTGGTACAGCCATGGGTTTGCTTTCATCACTGCAGCTTCTTGTTCACTGTTGACAAAAAATAAAAAATGTTAGCTCACAATTTACATATATCTGGTTCCTAGTTTGGTCTGTAAAATTAGTAGACTGCAGAACTTTGCGACAAAGCTATAGTATGTAGTCGAATTGGTAGTAATGATACCTATTAATGCCTTTTACGAGTATGCGGCGGCCAGCGTTACTATACTAGCAATTTAAATGGCTTTTAATTGCTTATAGCATAGAAGAATCTCCGTCAATGTTACAAGGTTTACCCATTACTAGAAACAGAGAATGGAGAGCAATAAAGTTTTATGTTTATATTTAGGTGGGTGCTTACAAAGACTTACAGTATGGAAGTATCCACCAGACATTGGCACAGAACTAGCATACACGGAAATTGTATGTTAAAGCCAGGTTTGTAAACTATCGGGTTTGTCCGAAGGATTGTACCCATTACAGGCAGTACAAGAGTTGTCTCGGTTATTTACAATCCACGTTAGCTCGGTGTTTCTACATATCTTCAGATTATTCCTAACAGTGCAAGTACAAAAGGGACATTAACACACAGAGATAAGTGCAAGGTGCCTGAGCGTATTGAATTTGTACCTGAGGTAACCTTTAGCGGGCAGAGTCGGTTCAACCTTTAGATAGTGGATGCGGGAAAATGTCACATAGTTGGACTCAGCCCTGGACTTAAACAAGTACTAGTGAGAGAAAAACTTTGGAATGTATTGCTCTATATTTTATTTATTTACAGTTTAATTTGTTAATAACAAAAAATCTAAATTGTAGCTAATTTATTTTGCATTAAGGCCATTGCCTTATAAGGGCTACCAAAATAAGTATAAATATTCTTAAATTGCTTTTTTTAGACTGTCTTTAAGCTGTTTTTTCGGCATTTTTCACCATACCTATACGATTTATAGCGAAAAAACTACAAATTGAAGATTTTACCCTAATCTTCGCCAAGAAATATCAAACGCTCATTTTAGATACCTACTTACTAAATATGCACGAGTATAATTGCTGCGGCGGTAAAAATTGGCTAAAAGACCAGCAGTTACCTGCTTAAGTAAATGTCGGTCTAAAGGACATTTATAAATCTCCGTTATAGGGTTGCGAAAGAATTTAGTAGCTGCCAGTACATTAAGGTGAAGATAATGTAAGTAGTGGAAGTGGACAAATATCAGCAATTCCCGCATTTAGAGGCCGTGATAACTGTTCTGGGATTCAAAGGGTAAAAAGTCAGGCGTTGTAAGTACTCGTAGGTAAGGTTAAGCGGTTACAGAGGAGACCGGTCAACTCCATTTGTACCCTTTTCATTATCGTTCTAAATTTTTTTTTCTCTCATTGCACTTTTAGTCAATAAATACTATAATAATATAAAACCTTGACATATTATTATTATCATCATTTTTTGATATTGTATACTTATAATCTTTTGACATTTCTTTTAAATATTATTATTGCCTGTAAGCTGTAAATCATAGTGGGAAATTAATTTATAAATTTACTAATTAATTGACATTTTGCACACTGCATATGCGGTAGCCTACAAAGGACATTTTTATATTATTTTCATTGTTTTTATATTACCTGTGGCTACGCAAATAAATTATTTCATTTCATATCATTAAAAAAAAATTCATTACTCACTTTGAGTTAAAATATACTCTTATTTAATTTCAGAGTTTTGGTACTTAGGTGACTTTTGATAATTTAGAGCAACTAGAGTAGATTTTCATGTAGTTACATAAGTATTTGAGTATCATTGTTGCATGTCACGATAAAATATGTGAACTGCTTTAAAAAAATTAGAATTGTAGGTTTTGCATTGCTAAGCCTTAATTAACACATCGTCACACCTTATATTTTTTTACTAGCTGTGCCCCGCGGTGTCACCCGCATTTATCCAGGTCAAAAGAAGTTAGTCCGGGATAAAAAGTAGCCTTTGTGTTAATCCAAGGTCTTACCTATCTTCACACCAAATTTCATCAAAATTGGTTCCGCCGTTTGAGCGTGAAGAAGTAACAAACATACACACAAACTTTCGCGTTTATTATATTAGTAGGATCATCTTCAAGATTTCCATCAACATACGAGTACCTAGGTTTAATGCTTAATACTAACTAAACACACGTTTCTGAATGTTAACGTGACCTAAGGTCGTTTTGAATGCCTGTATCCTGTTCACTAGGTATTTGTTAACTAAACGGAATAAGATAAACTTGTCTAATTAACTTGAAATTGCCGGTCTATAGCCGTTGTTAAAAGGAAACGTAAGCACAGCAAAAATATAAGCACTTAATGAAGTGGCTACACTTCAGTAAATGCTTATATCTTTTCAACGAGTAAATATTTGACGTTAGTAATATATACCTACATAATTAAAACTACTACTACATACTAGAGTATGTATTCATACTATATTACAACACTTAAAATATCCAATTAAAGTACTAAAAATTACCATTTCCATTCGTGTTTTTTTTTGTTTTCTTTTTTACAACTTTATTTAACGAACTTCTACTGTTAGACAGTTTAAACTCCATGTAACGTCACTCGATTTAACGACAAACTCTTTAAAGCGTCGAAATCAATTGGCTTTAGTTTGTTTAGCTTGTATTCCACACATTCTGATGATAGGTACATTTTCTCTATTTAACGACCACTCTCTATAACGCCATAAAATGCACAGTCCCTTCAGTGTCGTTTAAAAGAGTTTACACTGTATTTGAAAATATGTTGAGTAAATGTCTCTAGGCAGTTCCAAGATAAATTTCCCATGCAGTTTTGCTACGTTGATCTTCGCTTTTCATTTGTTTATGACTATTGATTAGTAAGATTTACCTACTATATATCTATAAGTACTTATAGGGATAGATTTCTTACAAGCACATAACAGCTAGGCATTCGATCAGTAGGACGCGTAACTTCATTTTTGTAAGCGACACTTTGGCCTAACCAGCATAGTCTGGAAATAACTACTAGCCCTTAAAGAGGCCGCTGGAACGCTGTAAACTGTACCTAAATTATGACTTCAGTTATTAATTTTGATATTATCATTAACCTAGGGGAGCGGTGTCTCTTCGTATCGTAAGCCAAGATCCAGTTCGGGTCATCGCACCGACATAGTAAGTTAGAAAAAATACTTGTACTTAGAACGACCCCGTTGGCGTAATGGTTACCATGACGGACTGCCAATTAGAGGGTCCCGGGTTCGATTCCCGGCACGGCCAACACTGAGCTAATTTGTTAGCTGTCGGTCTAGGTGCTCAATATGTATCGATATTAAGTATTTATGCATGTAGTATCAGATGTGTTAGCAAACATAATAGAAACTATAAAAAGATAGTTATTAAGATTGACATAGTAATTTATAATTTGACTTGCTCTATTGACATTGTAATTTATAATTTGACATTGCAATTCTATGCATGTGTTTATAAATAAAATTTTAATATAATTAATAATTGTAAACTGACTTGCCCAGCACGGCGCAATGCCGTACGGTTAATAAATGATTTGTTTTTTTTTTGATAAACGGTTTAGTATGAAGCTAACCAGCCGTTTGTGAAATATGTATAAGAAATGAAAAAAAAGAGAACGTTTATCCATTTTTGTAGCTACTACCGCTAATATGTAAGAATCCAAGCGAATACCTATCAATAAATATTTTAGTTTTTTTTATTATTATTATAGGTCGCCAGAAGAAAGATACATGACTTGTGACTATCACGGTTTCTGAGATACAGCCTGGAGACAGAGAGACAGCGGAGGCTTAGTAATAGGGTCCCGTTTTCAGTAAGAAAACTTGAAAATTATAGAATGTTCGAACCGGTTACCGGAACCAAGCTGGTAATATTTTTTTTTATAAATATTAGGACACATTTTACACACGGCTGGTTAGTCCCATACTGAACCATTTCTAGTCCGTATTATGGTGGCTAACACAATTGATATACTACTTATACATACATACATACATATGTTATATAGATACATATTTAACACCCAGACCCACAGCCAAAAAATTTGGTTAAGCACAAAGATGTTGACCGGGCCGGGAATCGAACCCGGAACCTTCTGATTAGCAGTGCGGCATGGTAACCCTTACGCCAACGAGGTCGTCAGAATACCTATCAATAAAGCACCAAGCACGTGTACTGTTTACCTTGCACGCTAACATATTACTAGAACACCACATGATGCAGTGAACGACAACAAATTGTCAACATGTCTCCCGCCCACGTCATGTCCGAGAGATTTATGCGCTCATTCCAGGGCTGGCTGGAGGTGCGATATTTTGCAGGTTTTTTTACTCATTACAACTAGGCAGGTGACGTAACCACACGAGTTAGTGTGGTGGGTGGGGTATGTCGGGCTCGATGCCAAAAGGACATCACTACCGACTAAAACCTCACGATGACCTCCTCACCGGAAAGGGCAGGATGAGGTTCCGCTCCTCGCCCACCACCACCCCGCCCACCTCGGCTAGCCTGCGAGGCTCTTTCTCAGGGGATGAGTCCCCTTGCAGTGCATCCAATAAATAACCTGCACCGCAACCACCTCGGGGACCGTGAGTGCAATGGACGCCGGACAACCCCGGTCCAACGTCCCAGGTCCCCCACTCTGGAGCATGCCTAGACTGGAATAACTGCTTCTCCAGGAGGCTGCCAGAATACAGCGTTAGGTGCTTGGCGACAGATTAGATTTTTGATGTGAGAGGTTTGATCCTGGATTAACACTTAAGGCACTATTGCCAAGTTCAGCCGTGTCATACAAATTTGTGCGAAGCGCCTGCCGAGCGGCAGTGAAATAACTTCATATAAAATGAACAATTTAGAATAGGTACAAATGGACTACTTCCCTATCCTTTTTTCATTTTAGGCACTCTTCCCACTGGCACTGGTTTTTTAAATGATATACTTTTAATTTAATTAATTTTAGATTTATTTACTTTATATTATTGAATTTGTAGTAATTTATAATTTTTGTTGTAATAGTTAGTTGATAAAATTGTTAATAAAGTTCATCTGACCAATTCAATAATTGTATTTACAATATTAAAATTGTAAGTTTTAACGATTCTAGATAATATCATTAGCTATTAAAAAGTTAGTTTGTTTTATTTTCTTTTTTTACTTTAAACCGATAACAATAATTAAATAATTATTTGGACGATATGGGCAAAATCTTGAATTTACAGGTTTTTCGCTAGAAATCGTAAACAGTTTTTTTAAACTAGCTTCAAGACCTTCAAATACAACTCTAAGAATAATTGATACATATTTTGGTGATTTTGCCCTTGTCGCCTTAAGTATTTTTTTCATGTAAAGCCCTTATACAGTTACGGGCTTTGACTGGCGGAAACGTGGCTTTAGCAGCCCTACAGCAAACTTGCGCGGACGCACAAATTGGCGTCTTGGTGGGAAACCGAGAACTTAAGGATACGATATTTCCATTAACTCGGTTATGCATAACAAGCGGTGGATTGTGGAGCAAAAAATCTAGCTAGAACGCTGAGGAACCTTGAAAATTATCTACATCTAGGATACGTTGTAGCGTCTCGCTTGCAAAACTCCAGACGGTCTAATAAGGCCAGTATTACGTGGCCATTTGTTGCCTACAATATGGAATTAATAATGCGAATAGAGGTTTGTCAGTTTCTATCTTACATTTTATTACAACTACTTACTTATTAACATTGCAGTGAACGTTAAACATTATTTGTAAAAAATGAGCTAGTTACGAGTAGTTTTCGCTCCACTTTAATAGTATTTATAAGTAGTAGTATTTATAAGTTGGGTGTAGTAACAATCTACACCCAAAAGAGAACCTAGCTTTCTCAATGTCAGGGAATTTTATTGAGAAAGCTAAAGCCACCAAAATGCAAAATTTAATTAAAACTAGCACTACACTAAGATTTTTTATTTTTTTTTTCGATTACCATTAGGTATATTTTGATTAAAAATATTTATAATAAATAAAATAATTATTATTATTAATACTCAGATTCTTCTTCCTGTTTAATTAAATACAAAGCTGGAGAGAAAACTTTCATCCATGAACCGCGTTACTGAATATGGCTTGCACTAGGTAAGTATCCCAGATCCTTTTTTTCTTTGCTTTGCATCGGACCAATGATGAAATTTGCCAAAGCACTCGAGTTTAAAAGTAGAGCAAACTACGAGTAGTAAAAATAAAACTATGCTTGTTATCGTCTTATAAGAAATTAATGTTTTATGTTTTTTTACACATTACAGATATTTGACCAGCAGGGCGCGTAATTTAATTATAATCTAGCGATTTTTAAGGCGAGAGTGAACCGATTCCTTCTAAGTAAGCGCGCTTCACCGTAAACCTCAATGTCACTTACCATCAGGTGAATTGTGGTCAAGCGCTGACCTATTTAGAGTAAAAAATAATATTATACGAGTTAGCGACGTTGGGACAGTAAAGTGCTTGGGGACAATTTTTCTACATAAGGGTGGTTGCGAGACTGCACTTAGTAACAATGCCCGATATACGAGTATTGTTACTAAGTTCAGGTATGGTAGAAGATCAAACAAACAGCGATATTTTGTATGTTACAGTTAATCATATCGTAATGACTTCCTACTTATTATTAGATTGTAATATTCTTGTTTGAATAAAGGCATTTTTTTTTATCCTCCTACCTCCGATTTACATGTCGGAGACCTATTTTACACTATTCCTTTCATACCAGTTCTCGCTTGCATGCCTCTCGTACTTGCATCCTCCATACTTTTTCTTTCTCTCATTCATCAGACATTTTGTTTAGTTTATACCTAGACGGACCCACAACCTACGAAACACGTCTTGCATTCATTCGAAAACTTTGTTTGTTTCAAGCGTCCACTCACTGTAGGTGCCCTTTGTCCTCCGGCATGTCAGGTCAACAGGACTGTCACCCACACGACCTAGATCCTACCTACATCATGCGGCTGAATGGGCGGGAATTCATTTAGATCCGCTATCTAGATTATAACAGTTTGTAGTTACCTACTGCCTGCCTACTAAAACCACAGGTATACTTCTTTTAATACTCGTACTTTATCATATTTCAGCTTAGTAGCCAAGCTCCGATGTCGAGAGTTTTCAAAACGCCCGTAAGCCTGTGACTTGGCTTGACCTACAATCTAACGTGTCCAATGAAGATGACACTTAAATCTATAGTCTTCATCCAAAGATTGTAATCATCGGCCTCTGCTTAAGCTCGATGATCGCGTCAAATCACCCTTTTTGTAAACTTTTTGAAGCTTTGTTGATTTTGGTAATCTTACTCGTATTTGAGTGCAGTGAGAAAGAACAGTTATAAAATTATGCCAAAAGATTTTTCTTACAGTTTGCAGTTTGCAAGAAACAAAATGCAACCAAACTTTCGCAAAGGAAACCAGAAATAGCTCACAACTAAACACGGTTGAACCGGCCTATCTGACCAAACAAATTTCGCCTTCGTACCAACAAATGGTCCTTTCATACTGGACAGCCAAGCATAATGATTTTGTTAACACCGATTAGTATCTGCTGCCCCTAATCTGGTTACCGAATGCTCTATTCAATACAAAGTTTCAGACAATAGAAAGCAAGGGAACGGTATAAACTAGGTGTGCAATAGGCACTAGAATACCTCCCATTTGTTAGCCAACTGGCTATGTAAATGTAAAATGCAAAAGATAGGGTCAAATGGCGAAATCAGGTGGAATAAGTTGAGAGTTTATGGTATCGGGTTTGCGGAAAGAAACCGCAGAACACGGTGAAACAAGCGACTTTAAGACGATGTTGTACAGAGTATAGCTACACTATGTATAATATTATGTACATTTATGAGCGAAGCGATTGCGGTATTAGGAATTTCTCGAAATTATTTCGTATAAAATCATCGATGAACAATATTGAAATAATAAGACCTAACGATTCTAGATAACATCGTTACCTACAAAAAAGTAAGACGACATTAAATCTATGTTTTAGGGGATATACACTATGCATCCACAATAACGACCTCGTTGGCGTAATGATTACCATGTCGGACTGCCAATCAGAAGGTTCCGGGTTCGATTCCCGGCACGGCCAACATCGGTTGGCTGTGGGTCTGGGAGTTAAATATGTATCTATATAAAATATGTATGTATCTATATGTAGTATATCAGTTGTGTTAGCAATCATAATATGAACTAGAAATGGTTCAGTATGGGATTAACCAGCCGTGTGTGAAATGTTTATTATTATTTATTTATAACATTTATTCATAACTAATATTTATTATTTATTTATAACGGAATAGAGAACAGAACCTAGAGTTTTGGCCAACGGGCATCGAGAAATAGAGAATAAAAAAATATTATAGGGGCAAACGCAAAATCTTAAATATAATTAACCACACTCTAAGTGTATAGCTATGTGAAATAACCAAACCAGCAGATTTATCGCCACTTTCGAAAATTTACCATTTTTCGCGCGTTTCCCTCAAACTTCCTCATAAAACACGGCAAGGTGTTTGCCCCATCGATCAAGCCTGGGCTTGTTAGACACCGTTTCTCACATAACAACAATAGCTCTGCAGGCATATTTCAAGGCGTCTCGATAGCTACACCGACTCGAAGATCGTTTCCTAGCACCGCAGACTCTAATAAATCTCCCTTTACAATATTTATTCTCCCAGGGTATAACTGTGGGATGTCTAGAGTAAACGCAATCGAGTTAGGTTACTCGCTCGTGATTGGGTTTTATGTGATTGTGATTCAGTGTTTGGGATCAAAGGAGCAAGGGAAGAGAACGATGGTTGTGATAAGCAATGGCTAATGTTGCTTAGATTTGTCTATAAGTTTACAGTTGGCAAGAAAGCTTTTTTTGCGAGCATCGACTAGAAAAATAAGCCTTATTTAGCGGTGCATTTGTCTTGGAAGTTTGCCCCTTTCCCTTTACGCAATTTCTTCCGAGAAAGGATTTAACATACTAACATACATCTGCACTTGATACAACAAGAGCTGCCACTTGTAAATTGTAAATTTATCAATAAAGAACTTTGACTTTGACTTTGCCATAGTCACTCTTTAGTTACCGATTAATAAGAGCCAGTACTAACAGAAAATGAAGGGAATTATGTCAACTTTTTCATCACTTTTTCTTTTTTAGGTATGCTCTTGACCACAACTCACCAAATGTTAAGTGCTTGCGGTCTAGGATGGAGCGCGCTTGCATGGAAGTTACCGGTAGATTAGGTAATAGCTATTCCAGCACCTTTCGTACCTCCCCGAGTACCCTGTTCCTTAGTAGGGGCCATGTTTACGCGAGGCTGCGTCGCCCCGTCATCCGCTATTGATATCTCAATGGGGAAGTCTGTAAGTGACCGCGTTAAGTTATAGCCGGTAATTTTTCAAAGTCCGCCGCGCCAGGGGTCGGCTGTGCTATCGGCCGGTTTAATAGTGCAGGTTTAGAACCAATTAGTCGGCATTTGGTTTGGGTTTAGCGAGCTTTACGGCTTTTGAGGATCGCTGTGGTAATTTCGTTAAGCTCTAATATTTTACTTTTTCTCTGGCTTTTTTGCTTACATTATATTATTTTATTTTCACTGTGGTAGCGCCTGCTGTTCGGCTAGCTAATGTGATCTGACGCGATTACGGTTAAGTAACGTTTTATTATGATGCACAAGACTGTCGTTTAAAAAGTGGCATTTTTATCTGGGCGCTTTCGTGGGTGAGATGACACGATCAATTGTAGGCAAATGGTACAAGCAGTGGTTAAGCCAAGTCATAGGCCTTTCGGCGGCTTGAAACCTCTCGACACCAGAACTTGGCCACTAAGCTCGTACGATAAAGAAAAAGATTTTCACTCTCTTGCGATTTATTCAAGCTCACAAGTTCTAACTTAGAATTTGATAGTAAATTTCACTCAATGGCTTCTGATTACTCAGTTGATGGTAAATCATCTAAATATTTTTATTTATTGACAAAGTATGAATGCAGGAACGTAAATCTTAAATTCAATCTATAAATGTTTACAAAGATTAAATAAGACATATTTATTGGCTAAAAGTAGTTTCATGCTTGTCAGAGATTAGCATAAATATTGCCATATTGAAGTCATTAATCAAAGTTTGATTTGGTTGGGTAATACGACAAAATTAAGTTGGTAGGTGATTATTGCTTGTTTTATTTAAATTGTTTTTCTCTGTTTACATGACTTGATTAATCGATATTTCTTCAATATTGTTCGTTTTAGTACAATCAGTCGTTAAGCTACCTTCGAGCGGATTGAAATCTTTCGACACCAGAGCTTGGCCACTTAGCTCATACGAAGAAGTAGAAGTGTTCTATCTTCATTTAAACAATGTCATATACAGGATTTCTGTTATTTAATGAAAAAAAACTTTTTAAGGACGGGTTTTGTTCATCCAGACACAGAATTTGTGTAAATTTTTCGCAATTTTCTAAAAAAAAAAGCTGTTACGTGCAAAAAAAGACGACGAACCACGGCAATATTTATGCAAGAACCTATTTTTTTCTCGTGATCTCACAAAAGCTGTAGATCAAAAGTTATTGGCCTGGACGAACTAAAGTTTAAAAGCCTTAAAAGCTTAAAAGATTTTGCGTTCCTTACCCGTAACTCTTTACATGTGCAATTAATTATGCTAATATGTATAAGCATAATAAAACCTATTCTTATATTTGTATATAATGCCGAATGAAGTTGCTAGCCATTAATTATAACAATTACGTAGGTACATTTATTAAAATTGAGCAGTTATTTACCGCAGCGACATTAACAATGATTTAATAATGGCTATTTATAAAGACTGCGCAATAATAATCGCACTGATAATGTTAATGCTAATACAATTCAACATTCACCGTTTGCTTTTGTTGACAAAACCATTTGCAATTTCAGTTATGAGATTGTTTTGTTCATGTTTGGTTGTCGGAATCATTTTGAGTCTACCTTACTGGTAGTTAACTATGCATAAGCATAAAGCTGCTGCCACTACTGCTGGGACTCCGGGCCTTCTTTCATTAGGACAGAGATATAGGCCGTCATCCACCACGCATCTAGTGCGGGTTGACGAATGACATACGTCTTCGAATATTGCAGTCCTCAAACGTGCCGATTTCCTCACGGTGTTTTGGGTCAGCGCTTGACCATAATCCACCTGATGGTAAGTGATATTGCGGTCTACGGTGGATCGCGCTTACCTAGAAGAAACCAATTCACTCTCGCTTTGAAAATCTCTAGATTATAGTCATTAGGGAACAGGGAATTCGGCAAGGTATTCCAAAGTTTGGAGGATTTAATCACATTTGTAGGATTTTAAAGTATAAGTAGAATTAGTGTGAAAAATTTTAAGCTGTGCCTACCTTAACACCTGATTGGTACACACGATGACTGGCCTCTGTGAGTTCTCCAGGTTATCTTTGAGTTGCATCACAGCGTGGACCCAGAGGAACTGTCCGGAGCGACGCTGCAACCGCAATAAGGCTATACAAGACCTTTCTTGTTCCGACTGGGTTACTGTTGACAAAATAAACATTAATTATTAGTTTTAGCTATACATATGGCTTAACTATAAAGGCGGAATGCCAAGCCAACGAATCCGATTTAGCGTGGTTTACATCAGTTTAGATACACATGAAAAAAATGGTTCTTGTCCAGCATCGTGACTAAATTGCTAGTGTTTTCATGGGTTCAAACATTGTGTATGAGAAAAATATGTCTAAAGTGTGAGTAGGGCTCGCTCCTTTATTTAAAAAAAATGGCAAATAATAACGCCAGTTGTATGGGAACTTCCCTTAATATTGACATTAATTTTATTTAATTATTTATTTTAAAAAGTAATCAGAATAACAATCATTAATAATTAGGAGCAAAAAATACAAAATAAAAATGTATATTTTATGGGGACGGCCCTTAATATTTTTTGTTTATAGAATTTGTTGTTATAGCGGCATTGCTAATACACGATTTGTAAAAAATTCGGCTTTCTCGGTTTTCGGTCGCCGTTTATAAGGTTTAGTTTGGTGATTGTAACGTGGTACGTTACTTACCAACTGCATCCCTTATTATTTCGCTGGAAATAGTAAATACATTGTAATTTGTGTCCGGCATTTCCGACTGGAGTTTTGACCACAGTCGCGGACACTGCATGTTATTGATGCGTAGGAGTTTCGCCTCTATAAACTGAATCATTCCACAATCATATTCTGAGTAGAACACTATCTCCACTATCGTATTTTGCTTAGAATATTGTTAGAATAAACAAATTTAACATTGTAATGTTTTCACTGTTTTGATTTTTTCTGAGATTTGACAGTGGCAATTAAATTTTGACACTGACAGATAAAATGAGAGTTGGTTCTTGTTGCCTTGTAAAAAGACCGGTTCTCGGCGGAGAAACCGTTAAAATTATATTTAAGGGTCGTACAATGAGAACGGACTACCTACAAAATATTATTTATAACGTTACATGATAGACAGACAAATAACGGAAGCTTAGTAATAGGGTCTCGTATTTACCTTTTAAGTATGGGACCCTAAAAAGTATTCTAAAAGCTTTTAAGTAGTTAGTAGCTTAACCTTGATGCCAGTACATATGTAGGCTGCTCTAAAAACATATATGACCTTCATTATGTTCCTCATCATCATTTTCAGTTATTAATTTACTACTGAGCATATTTCCTAGATACTTATTGTCACTTATGTAAGTAACTGTCTGTCTATTACCAATTGTAATTGAATACAAACTGATGAATAAAAAGAACCAACAAACAATAAACCTACTCAATAAATCAACGTAATCCCTTAGACCCTCATAAACACTTTAATAAAAGCTCGATTATCATCATAATTACCTCAAACTTCCACCAAAAAAACTTAACAAACAAAACCTGACAACTGAAATCTCTACTCTATTCTTAAGACCATAAGATAGAAAATTGCAACGCTTCTTATTCAATTTAACAATAGTGTGATAATAGTAATTCACAGTTCCGAGTATGGTTAAGTCTATCATAGTACCACCCTTTTAAGGTGGTCGAATGAATGTCCATCAAATTGTCATAAATGGTTAGATAAACTGGTTGTGCGGTGACGAGTCTGGGATTGAAGGTAAACATGCTATAAAAGTCGTTGAGGAGGAGCTTTGGGATTGACCATATCAGGCTAAGTAGGTACTTTACTTTGATAGGTCGTTTAGAGAACCAATAGATGTGGCTTCTGTACTTCGATCAAAGTATATTTTTGATCGAAACTTCTGTAGCTTACTATCTGTTGGTTTTTAGGTACAGGAAAGCTGGTTTTAGCTAATTTTCGCAGGCTCTAAAATAAGTTACATATTTGTCTATAAGATATAGATTTTGGGTGTATTTAAATAACTTAACAGAGTGTTAGACTAATGGTTAGTATATTAAAAAAAAATAAGACTAATATCAAAAAAATATAATTAATATTTGAATGAAATCCAATTACTGAATTAATTAAAAGACACAAAAATATATATTATTTTGCAGTTTTGAGAAAAAGTTAGTATTGTGTTAGGTATTAATCCTTCCTATAAATAAACTAATATGATAAATTTGTGTTTAATAAATGGATAAATGTTAATTATTCTTTTACGCTCTAAAAGCTAAACTAATTGGGATAAAATTTGGTGTAAAAAACGGCAAAAAAAATAGTATATGGATTAGCATGAGTCATTTTTTATCCCTAAATAGCGCAGATAAATTCAAAGGGCGCAGCTAAAAGAACATTCTTAAATACCAACAGAGTGTCATTTACATATATTTAAATGCAATTTACATGTCCACTTGTCTATAACTAGACAAGCGATTGATTTATTTACAACCAATACAATGGTTGGTAATTAATATATTCCCATGTATAAATTACGCTACTAAGTTATTTAACCTTTGACAATGTTAAACTTGCGTTCTTAAGTTATGTTTCGATGCGGATCTGATTTAAGACGCACGTCGATAGGTAGAATATAGTGCACTTTTTCTTGACCTAGTGCAATATCTAGACCGAATACCTGTCTGTACCTATACTCTTAATATATTCGCAATAAATCGATTCGCATTGGAATTTGAAGAAGTCAGGTAGAAGGCAATGTAGCCAACCCTACGACAATGCTACAATGTATGTTTTGCGCTCAGAAAAGTATATTATTACGAAACGTCAAAGTTAAATTTGCATAGCATTCATTTATTAAACGAGCTGGTTCTAATGTTCAAAACTTAATGTGTGATTAAACATATAAATAGTGGGTAACCCTAACAAAGTGAAGCTGACTTAAAAAAACGATTACTGCAAAGATTTTCATACATTTCGAAGCTCTAAACAAAAATTAATAAAAACCAGTCCAGAACGCTTTTGGAATATATATAAATATCTTTTTTAAAAACAATCGAATATGTATAAAAATAATACACACGTAGACAGAAAGATTGTGTGTAAGTATGTATGTTTGTAACTTCTTCACTTCAAACAGTTAAACTGAAACAATTCTAATGAAATTTGGTCTGAAGTGAAGATAAGTTAGACCTTGGATTAAAACATAGGGTACTTTTTATCCCGAAAACAATTGTGGTTCCTGTGGGATACGCAAATAACTTCAAAATCTATGTTACTCCTTCACGCTCCAACGGTTGGACCGATTTTGATAAGATTTATTATGAAGACAGATCAGACCTTGAATTAACCCATAGGCTACCTTTTATCCAGGATTATCATTTTTTGTCCCGGATTAACACGGGTAGCACCGCGGGGCGAAGCTAGTATGAAATAAATTATCCTCGTTCAAATTCAATAAGTTTAATTCAGTACAGTCAGTGATGCCTGTCGCATTATTTCAATTAAAGCTAGCTTGTCTAGATTATCTTAGTAGATAGATATTTAAATTCATTTTAATTTTGTATCGTATTGGTTATGAATTTATGGCCGATCAGTATCGGTATAAGGATATCTATGGTTTTATTAGATGGGAGTTAAGCTAGGAATTTGCTTATTATTAAATTACTTAATGTTCTTAGTTCTTACTTACTACTTGGCTTCTATTTGAAATATTTGCATTGTATTATATAGCTCTAAATTTATATACAGTGTAAACTCCATGTAACGTCACTCGATTTAACAACAAACTCTTTAAAGCGTTGAAATTAATTGGCTAAAGTTGGTTTAGCTTGTATTCCATACAATTATACATTCTCTCCATTTAACGACCACTCTCTGTAACACCAAAAAATTGCACAGTTCCTTCAGTGTCGTTATATAGAGTTAACACTGTAGGTATTTCTAACATAAGTAATTTTGTAGTTTAGTAGTTATGATTATTTAAAGCCGCGTTCTGAGTATGAAGTAAAAAATAATTTCGAATACGTTTTGGTTATCAAAACTGCTTACATCATTGGCTTTTATTTATTAACAAAAAATCAACAACAATGTTGCTACCAATTAATACGCAGGAATATTACAAATTAACTATTTATTCAACTCTATTATTCGCTCCTCAATTCTGTAATCAAATAAATCTAATAGATTTCCAACAAGATCGCAAAAAATACGGACACATTACTCTCAGATAGGCGAAAAATAGAAGTAAAAACATTAATTATTTTTAGAGCATCTATGCTTGGGAAAATTAGGCTTTATTCCAAGGTAATAAGAGTCAATATATTCATCATAACCTACTATGGGTTTATAAGTAAGACCAATAAAGGTCACCGCACACGACCGTATAGTACAGTCCTTGTCATTACCGATTATCGAATCATTCGAATGACGACTCGATTGCAAAGCTCAGTTCGATTTGAATCCCACAAATTATTTTTTGCCGAACTGTATTCAATTTTCAACTCTACAAAGTCTGCTTTATGGTGTATTTTAGTTTGTATTAATGATCGCAGAGTAATGAGGGTTAATGCCAGACGGTTATTTCTGCAATCTATACTGTTGGTTTTATACTTGAGAAGAGATTGACTAGGTCTGATTGTGGGTAAGTAGGGGCTTATCTAGGCGCTTTGCAAATGAATTAAAACCTTGTTAAATTTCTCTTTTTGTATTTTTGTGACGAGAAAAAAATACATGCGTACTTGTCTGTGAGTATAGATAGATATTTAGGAAAACATTAAGTAAGACGGTTTTCTTTCTTTCCTTGGATTTTTTATGATTTACAAATCAGCTTAAAATATACAAATTGAACAATTTTTTTCTCAGACCTTTTTATGTGTATGGGCTAAGTGGCCAAGCTTTGGTTTCGAAAGTTTTAAAGCTGCCCGAAGGCCTCTGTGCCTTAACAACTTCTTGTACTAAGACTAACAGCGGGACCTTCAAATAAACGCGTCACCTGACCCACGGTAGCGCTCAGATGAAAACGCCACTTTTTAAATGACAGTCTTGTGTATGTGTATGGTCACCCATCCAAAGAGTGTCCGCATTGACCGTTGCTTAACATCGTAGATCGCGTCAGATCTCCCTAGTTAATCAAGTTACAGGTGCTACAGATTACCTACTTACGAGTAGACCAATGACTTTACTTTCGTTATAAAAAGAAGTATGAGATCATTACTTTTAGTTTCAGTTTAATTGTATAATGAAAGTGGTTTACGAAACAATATTGTTGAAAGGACCCTGAAGAAAACAGCACTTACGGCACGAGACTTAATTTGTTCTCAGTGTAAGTGCTGGTCATCATGATAATAAGTAAAAATAATTAATGTTCATGTTTATACTATTTTGTTTAAATTTGTAAATTGTAAAAACTCCACGGTCCAACTTCCGACTTAACAATATCAAATTGTTGTAATTAATTAATTTGTTGCTCGGAATATTGTATGGAGTGAGTGGGTGGATGCTGAAATATGACGTTTGTTAAGAAACGCCGCGTACAATTTAGTTTTGCAAGTGCAACAAGTACTGTGCAGAATGATTACTGAGGTACATAATTTAATTCTACTAATTATTATAAATGCGAAAGTTTGTGTGTAAGTGTGTATGTTTGTTACTTCTTCACGGTTAAACGGCTAAATTAGTTTTGATAAAATTTGGCATGAAGATAAGTTAGACCTTGGATTAACACATGGGCTACTTTTTACCCCCAAAACTTTTTTTTATATTAGGACACATTTCACACACGGCTGGCTAACCCCATACTGATCCATTTCTAGTTCATGTTATGGTAGCTAACACAACTGATATACTACATATACATACACACATATTTTCTATAGATACATATTTAACACCCAGATCTACAGCCAAGAAATTTAGTTAAACACAAAGATGTTGACCGTGCCGGAAATCGAACCCGGAACCTTCTGATTGGCAGCTGGGCATGGTAACCATTACGCCAACGAGGTCTTCAGTAAGTAAGTATACTGATCGGACATGTCTCTATGTATGTACATCAGTAATTGTGTTAGCAACCATAATACGAACTAGAAATGGTTCAGTATGGGGTTAACCAGTCGTGTGAGAAATGTGTCCTATTATTTATTATTGTTTATTTTGGTGTCGTAAAATTTACGGAAACCATAGCTGTTTCCGGAGGAAGATCCTTAGATGCTTCGAGAAAAAGTGTAAAAATATTTATTTTAATGATAAATAGGCTTACGTTTGACCGCAGCTTGCCTGATGTTAAGCTTGACTGTGGTCTAAGATGTATCACGCTTGCCTAGAAGGAACCTATTTACTCTGGATTTGAAGACCCCCAAATTGTACTTCTCGGGAAAAAGAGACTTAGGAAGAGAGTTCCATAGGATGTAGTTCCGTTTTCCGTTTCCTTAGCTTCGCAGTAAAAATAAGTTTTCTTAAAATTTTTATGTTTCTCGTTCCGTCACAAACGCATGTATTTGAACTCTCTGAGAACTTTTTGCAAAATCTCGTAATTGATTACAATCGGTCACGTAGGATATCTCGTTCACACACGGCTGTCACGTCGCGACTTTCCCTAACGTGTGAGATTGATACAACTACAGAATAATCGCTTTAGTTGAACTATGCTAGGAGTATTTTAGTATCTCCTTTAGTATTTATATCTATGACACTTCAAACTAATGTTAACAAAGGAGAAAGTTTGTGTAAAGTCTGTGTAAACCACCTCCACGGGTGTGATAGGTTATTCCAATAATCCCCATTGAAAATCCCCAGTAATGGAGTTTTATGGACATTTTAACGTTTTCTCCAGAAATCCCCATTGGTGTCTTGAAATGCTCGTGATGGGGATTTCTGGACAAAAAAGTTCAATATCCAGGAATCCCCATTGGGTTTAAATTAAAGATGTGGGCATACGTAATACACATAATTAGGAGCAAGTTTCTAAAAGAGTAATGTATTTTTTGTAAACTGCATATGACTCTACTTACTTAACTAAAGGAATGTTTATTTCATTTATTTATATAATTTATAAAGATTTCATTTGTAATTTTTTTTTTCATAAGTCAAATATCGCAAACAAATATTTTTCACATCCACTTAATAAAAAATAACTGTATTTAGAGATAAAGATATTGTTTGTTGCAAAAAACTATTTTTAATCCGTAATGTAATCAATATAATTATAGTAACGCATTGATGTAAAAGAACTTATACGAGTAGATATGTATCTTTGTAACGTTTTTCATACCTTGTTCTTTTGTCAAAACATGAGACGTATATTGTACTATACTTCGAAGGTTATGCCGACTTCGTGTACCTATTCAAGAAGCAACGCATATTGTAGGCATTTTTTTCTGATTGCCAATGTCAATTCAAGGTCTTGATTTGATGATTGGAACAAATCTTTTAATGGTTTCAATAGTTTGATAAAAATTATCCATGATCTGACATGGGATATTGATATGGATATTGTATTTTGGAAAAGACGCGTAGACGTTGTTTGTATGAAAGTACGATACATTACACGTTGCTTACCATCAGGCAAGCTGCAGTCAATCGTAAGACTATTCATCATTTAAAAAAAAACACTACGTACAAATTTAGAAACTTTATCTTTTATTTTAAGTATTATTCTAGATGTTAATCCTAGATACAAAAGTAATGCTAATGACTAAGTTCTTACAACATAAAAACGTATTAAAAACATTTTCACTAATATCTAAATCAAAATGTAAACCACCAAGCCCACGTATAAGATATTATGCCGCATTATCTCAGATTTAATGCCTAAATTATATCGGTTCCCACGATTTTCTAGGGCACTCGCGAAGTCTAGTCTAGACCTAGAATACTAAGCTATTAATCAATAACAATGCCTTGCATGTATTGATAGAATTGCAAAGCTATGGATTGATGAGTTTGCGTGGTTGTCGATATTAAGTTTGAGTATTATACTCGTAATTTTAATGTTTCGATTTAGGATTTAGAATTGGATATGCAGACACAAGTTAAAATAAGACCAAATTTTACATACAAATGTCCAAATGTCATTGAGATAACAATCCGACTATTTTATTTGACTTTTTCGATGGGTCACAATTATATACTTAAAGTTCTCGCTCTTTAGTCGTATCCTTCATTACTGAGTGTCATGACACGCACAGAATGTATTTATTTGGGGAGTTCTCTTGGTCAAGTACATGCATGGGAGTGGACGCTCAGGGCATGTTCCACGTAAGTCATGACGGTTTCCTCGCGATATTTTCTTTTACCGTAAAGCGAGTGCAATTCATTACTGATGTAGGGCCGGCATTGAACCAGTTGCCGTCAGAATGGAAAGTAGACGTTTTCTCAAAAACCATACTAGCTTTTACATAGCTGTAGCTAATAATGCTATATCTATGTGTTACTCGACGCTATAGCTTCATGTCGATTTTTAATCAAATCGGTTTGACCTTCAGAACGTGAAATAGTTCTCTCTCTCTCTCTCTTATTTTATCTTCTTCGTGTCAAGAGTTTCTAAGCCGCCCATGAGCCAATGAGTTACTACTCTTATGTTAATACGCAAAAGTTGGAATAGCAACAAACTTTCGCATTAGCAGTTGTGCTTTTATGTGATCGTCGATCAACCCAAACACAGCTTTTGTTGGAATAAAACTTACTTAATCTATGCTTGTTCTGCGCTTCCTTGCAGCAGTCAGGATGCAGGAGGTGGTACCAGCTCACTCCGTGCAGAGAACTTCTCTCCCAGCCCAGGTGCCACTCGCTACTGGACAAACAAACAAATTGAAAATATTACTTTCTAGTTACTTACATACTTGGCTAAGTAATATAAATAAAAAACTAAACGTTTTGTTCCAGTCATCTTGAATTTTAAATTTAACAATAGGTTTATTTTCAAAAAGTCAAATCCTTTTTTGATACCCATAGTGAGAGTATGGGTATCAAAAAAGGGTGGCGACGACAC
The DNA here is from genome assembly GCA_035578125.1 of Mellilla xanthometata. Classification (NCBI taxonomy): domain Eukaryota; kingdom Metazoa; phylum Arthropoda; class Insecta; order Lepidoptera; family Geometridae; genus Mellilla; species Mellilla xanthometata. The sequence goes on from JAPUBQ010000026.1 coordinate 7,702,843, forward strand.
TTCTTCAAACATAGGTATGAAAACTTTCGACAAATACGCCAGTCAAACATAAAAAAATAAAAACTAAAACACAATTGGTTCATTCGTTCAACTGAACTGATTCCGATATAGTTAGACAACTACTGTTAGAGGCTGCTTGGAACAGCTACCATGCCATGGATTCCTCACGGTATTTTCCTTCCCTGAAAGCTTAAGCACGCCCAACTTAGCTATCAGTCATTGCATCAAATTTGATTTTACTTTACTATTGTAATTTCATATATTATATTGATATACAATCAATCAAATTAATCAATGATTACATACACAAACTTTAAAAGCAATAAATACATTGCGAAAAGCATCAGTTGCCAAAGATCCGAAAACATCAATAGAATTAGATCAACGTACGTAACAAGTCACTCTTGTTTTATGAGTACACTATCTTTTGACAACAATGACAGTCTACTAGACATCAAGTACGCACGACTTATAAATTCAGGAAGAATCGAGCCGAAATCAAAAGTGGCTCGCTTTCAAAGCTGTTCTTTCGTCAAGGCCGCTCTTTTGATTAATGGTTGATATGACCCCATATGTTTGTTCATGTCAAGTTTACATTAATTATGTTTATTGTGATTTGTAACGAACTGGATTACGTTTGTATAGGACTCTTTACGAGTGGAGATTAAATGAAGTGATTATAAAAAGTGGCAATCAACATGTTATAATTGTGATTGAGTAACATTTTGTTTGAGCAAAACTGTTTAACATTTACAAGGTGCATCCGGAATTGGAATAGAACAAATAGACGTTTTCTAATTAAATTTTGTTACAGAATAAATTAAATTTGTTACTCCAAGATAAGAGAAAGCTTAATGAAGAATGATTTAAACTTTAGTAACGGTTTTTAATTCATATGAATATGCTTTCAGCGATATACCTAAGTTCGGTAATTGTGCCACACTTTTTTATTCTAAGTATTTATTTTAACATTAATTGTTTCTTGTGTTTTGTCCACAATAAATTAATCTATCTATTCATGTAATACTTTTCGTATTGATTTTAAATTATCTGTTGTCATGCTCAGAATAAAAATAAACATTTGACAATTTCATTCTTTTTTGAAGTGACTATCAAACAAAAGCTTTGCAAAAGATCTTAGGTTTACCTAACGATTAGCCCATGACCTACATTTTAATAAAACCTTACGAGGCTTTAATATGCACACAAGTAATACCTAGGTATCAAAGTACTTCACTATTTTTATCTAGACAAGTGCTAATAAAACAAAACTACAAAATACAAAACAATTATCAACCTTATCTCAATATATTATAAGGTTCGAAATCGGTTGTCACACCAATTACTAAAGGGTAATAATAAAGTTATAACCACACTTCAAAAGAAGATGTTTCGTACAAAGACATAGTTAAAATAATGTCATTAGGAGTCATTAATTCAATGTCAAGATGAACATTGTTGATGTGTGTATATTTAGTGTACTTAGACGTTGCTTAATGACTAATGTGTAAATGTGTTTTGGTAATACGTTAATTCAGAGAGACGAATAATTTTTAAAACCTATATGAACTTAAAGTATCATTTTAACTAAGATAAAATTGACGTTGGATAAATATTTTTAAATGACTAATAGAGGTTATATAATATCAAAGTAGCAAACAAATTAGGCTTCATAAAATTTATAAAAGTAAGAACACAGTATATAGAACAAAAATATAAAGTTTTCAATATAACAACTAAAAAACCTTTGTTTTAAAAATCTATCGAAAAATTTATAGGTTCAAAAAAAAAACTTATCGACCTTCCAAAACATCAAGAGTACTTTTTACGTTATACTAATTACCAAATTATCATATATTTATATTAATTATATGTATGTTTTTTTCAGCACTGATCCGATTGAAAATACTTTACGGCTGAAATACAGTCACAAAGAGTAGTATCAACTACCACTTCATTTCTATAAGCATCATATCTACCCATAAGGCATAGTACACACTCTCAGCGCCACATAAACTAATAGAGACAGGACAATAATGTTTACGGCCACTTGTAATATAATATTATAGACAATGTGACATACGATCGCGCGTGATCCGACTCATATGCAAATCCTTACTTTTAAAGGGATAGTATACACGGCTTATGATATAAACTGAAGCGGCTATTAGTTAATACGACTATCTTTTATCAGGGTAAAAAAATGTATTAACTAATTAAATAAATACTGTCGATGGCAAGCTGTGCTGACTTTTCTTGTTTGTGAAATTTTAATTAGATTATTATTTTTATTTAAGGAAATGATTTTATAGTGACACAATAATGTAAAACTAATCAAATAAAAAATATAAAAAAATACCCACCTCTTTCAAGAACATAATTAATTAAATCAGAACCCCGACCGCGAAATTTCTGTATTAACATCAATCAATAGCTTTTCGATCTAAATATATAAGTTTCCTAATTCTCTTTCTCTCGTAAGGAAATCATAGCACGGTAGTTGAGCATTTTCTGGTGCTCGCTTGGTTTAATTACCACCCTCAAGTAAATAGCTGCAGCTAAACGCCTAAGTTTCGGCTCCTTCCTTGAGTGACAGAAATGCCAGACAAAGCATGCTCCACCTACGGCCAAAGTGGTAATGTTAATAGTCAAACGCCTAGCTTTATACTGTAAAAGTACCTTCATTTTGGTACCCGAATAGGTTTGCGTGGGATTTAAACTAACCTTAAAATCACAGCCACGGCAGAAGCTTATAACTTCATTGTACGCTAAACTTCTCAAGATTCTCATTACTACCATAACTCATTCCAGTTCAATACCGGAAAATATCATAAACGCCCATATAATATCGATAATGAACAATAGAAACTGTGATTAGAAAATAAATAAGATATTGATAGATTTTATTGACGAAGTTTCCTGAACATGATATAGACGATTGACACGTGATTGCGTGTTTTTATGGCATTATACGTATAATAAAGTACGGTCTGTGTCTACTATTTTATTTAACGGTGTGAACTATGCCTATTATAAAATAAATCGTAAACCTTCAAGGTTTTAGTAAATATTTTTTTGACGACCTTGTTGGTGTAAAGGTTACCATGCCGGACTGCCCACCAGAGGGTCCCGGGTTCAATTACCGGCACAGCCAACATCTTGCCACTCAATTAAATTATACAACAACACTAAGGTTATTTACAAAATTGCCTATTAAAAAAATAATACAAGAATATAAAAATAAATTTCATGAACGTGTGATATCTGTACTTTAATATCGAGACAAGAAAGCTTCTGGTTTATGTTAAATATTTATTTTATACCGACCTTTGTCTCCATTTTTCGATCAGCTTTAACATGCGGCCTTTGATTCAGTACCTACCATTTTCATATAATGTCGCCTCCTGCCTCAAGACGTACGATCTGCGTCCATGTCATAAATAAAACATTTTCGTTTCAGACATTCAGCTTTTTCCATAAATCCAACATTAAAACTTGGCAGCTGCATAAAATTCCTGATTGTAACTTTATCCGCGAGACTGCAAGTGACAAACTCATCTGACTGCTGTTTAACATTTCATGTTCACTCTGTCTCGTACATGAAGCTGCGTGGACTGGTTATGAACTGCCATTCCTGCTTTAAATTCGATTGTCTTCGATGCAGCGCCCTCGATTTTCAAGTGGGTTCTTGTCTGCGGTAACCCTAGCCTTATTTCATGTAGCTTATTATGTGTTGTCATTGAGAGGCTGAGAGGCTCGGTGACGAGTACATGAATATGAATCAGCTTCAATAGAGATGTTGTCATACGCTGTACAGTAGCTGAGACTGTAACGCGTCAATAAATACTGTTTATTGTCAACGAGCCTTGAACCAGCTCAGTGTGGGCTATTTGCATAGGGAAGCGAGAGTTTGTTTACTGCTTTCTTTGTTTCAAAGTTGTGGAGAATGTCTTTGTGTGAAAAACCTATGTTGTATTTCTATGTGACAACCTTTGCAAATGTTGCAGTTGCATAGATGTGTAGATATGACACGTGTTTTTACACGTTATTTTCTTGCACTTGATCACAACCTGAGGGTAAGCCATATTTTGATTCAAGGTAGAGAACGTCTGCCCGGAAGAAACCGTTTCGCTCGTGGTATGAAACTAGCTTGAATGAAGTGCTTGGAGAACAAAGCGTTTAGTAAAGAAATCAACACTTTGGCGGTTCGCACAATGAGCGAGGAGGCAAAATGCGTTGTGTGAGCCTTTGGTATCTCAATAGTAAAACCTTGGTCATTTAGTGTTCGTAGAACAGCACACTTACTTGGCATCAATGTGCAGGATCTTCATGTCGCAGGCATGCACGGTGGTGAAGACGTTGGTGGCGCCGAGCACGACGCACTCGCGCGTCTCGGGCATGGCGAGCGGCGTGCACACCGCCAGGAACACGGGCTCGTTGCGGCTGCACAGCGGCAGGTACGACACGTAGTGCCCGCGGACCAGCACCACCTATCAAACACAAATAACTTGAAATGTGTTCTAATTTTGAATCGTGTTAGGTTATTAAGTAATTAAATCCAAATCATACTAAAGAGTGGGAGGTAAGCGTGGTATGGGCATGTGATGCGTAGAGAAGAGATGCATGTTATTTATTGAAAATTTAAGTTTTTTTTAAAGATTTTCTGATTCGGTTTACTACGAAATAATTAAACTAATTTGAGTGACGGCATTGTACACACGTTTGCCTTTTAAACTTTCGTCTTTCGTAGTTAAGAACTACAACTCCTATTTACTAATGCTCCAATTCCAATCCCAAGTGCTAATATGACACCATCTAAAATCAAGGTTAGATATAATCTAAACAACTCAACGACATTTGACGCCTTTGCTAAACTCTGACCCACTAAGATATAAGACTTCTATAAGAAGGCGTGGCGCCATGACATTCTTTGAAGTTCCGCAATAGAGCTTACCTACAGAGCGAGAACTATGATATTGACTGAATTGTGGATTGAATATCTGATAAAGTCTAGGCATTTCGAAGACCTTTTGAAGGCGGAGGTTTTAATATTTTATTATGCTATGACTATATTGTTTGTTTAACCTTACAAAAAAAAAAACTGAATTGGCTGGTTAATAATCACAATTCAATAGAAGTTTATATAAAAATAATTGTCGTGCAAAAATTTCCACCATTTCCACCAGAACAGTGCCACTATTTGCCTTCAAGGCAAGGTATGGGAGCAAAATAGCTTAATTCTCATAATTCTTTGAAATCCTATATAAATTGTAGAATTACGGTTTTTTTTTAGTTTTAATAGCTTTAGTTCAGTGTAATTCCAAAACATGATTACGTATTAATTCTCTCGATAGTTTTATATTGTAAAGTTTTCAAATACAGACTTTTTTGTAGACATAATAATTAGGTTTTTTTTAAATAGTTATAACTCACAGAGTTAATATTGTTTCCTGTTGATTATACATGAATTTAATTCTGGAAAATCAAATTCCGCGGTGCAAGCGCTTCAAATATTTGGCTGACCTCGGTACAATGGTGTCTTAATGACAAATTTGGTACGTGCTCAGAAAGCCCATTATATTTAATTCATTCATTCATTACTGATGAAGTAATGAATGCGTTATTGTTTACTGTAGGACCGTCGATATTCAATTCCATAGTTTATTATAATATCTCTCGATCGGTTCACGGGTCACCCGTTCACTTTGCATCTTCGAATCCGGATCCATACGACCTTGGACGATATATTTTATAGTGTAACATTGTCCTATTGTAATTTATAAGTGCGCTCGATGCTTTGTTGTCGAGAGCTTGAGCAAGATCTTTTTGATGACTTCTTTGAAGTTGGATGAATGATATTGTACTTGTGTAGGTACGTATTTTTTCGGCATTCATTCTGATTTATTGAGTTAGATTGTTACATGCATTATTTGTATTTGAATTATTATGTCATAGAACTATGAACTGAGGCACAAAAAACATTGATCGAAAAATATAATTATTTATTTAGAATATAATAAAGTCAAACTGTATTTAGGCCAGTCTGACAGTCAGTCTGGTTCATAAATCTGTTATAGCTTAAAATCTAGAAATAAAAGTACTACTGTTTTACTTGTTTTTGTCAGCTGTTATAGCATAACGGTGTTTCTTGATTAATTAATTTCTTATATGTAAAACGGCTGACCTCTGGTGTCCTGAATTTTCAAGTAACTCAAGTATTTCATATGCTTAAATATTATTTATTTGGGACGGGGTTCTGATTTAGTATATAAAAAATCACTATATAAAGCATAATTTTAAAACATTCAATCTTAAAATCAATTTCCTCGAGAGCCAGTTATTCCAGACTAGGTATGCTCCACCTAAGGTCAATCGAGTGTCGCTAACGTATGTGGGATTACGCGCCCTATTGCTCAAATGCCTAACTATAAAGAGTAAAAAAATCTTTATATTCTTATATACATAGTCTCATATTAAAGCAGCCTATTAGTAATTAAATTAGTCAAAACAGCTCGTGCTCAGCTATAATAACGATCAATAATGACATCTAAGAACTCTATCGAGTCAACTGACCAGTACAACACGAGCCCTGTCAAAGCTCAAACCTGATTACGTTATCAACAGACCCGGTCCGTGTCAGGGGCCAAGAACACTGGTCAGAGAGGACGGGTCACGACAGTTCCCGTGTTGACTGTTAGGTTATCTCTGGTAAATGTTCTGTTGTAGTAGGCTCGTGTTTGTGGGCTTTTTATTCAGACGGACATGGTTTTATGGACAGTAATATTTGGCCAGAGGGAATATCGTTTCGCCGTTTTATTGAATTCGACAGATTTACTACAAAATTAGTTTAAAAGTTATATTTTTTTGTATTTATATTAATTTGAATGTGGATGATATTTATTTTAAGCTTTAACATTTTCATAAGTAATGTAAATTTTTGTTTTGTTTTGTAAATACTACGGACGGAAATTTTTGTTTTGTTTTGTAAATACTACGGATATTATATGGACATAGGAAAGTCTGAAATAAATTATTTGATTTGATTTGATTTATTATGTCAGTTTATAGTATCATTTTTAGGATTCTGAACCGAAAAGGTGACAACCTTAGTACTAAGACTAAGACTTCGCTATCCGTCCGTCATTCTGTCTCACTGTCTCACTGTCACCAGACTGTATCTTATGATCCGTGATAGCAAGAGAGTTGAAATTTCACAGTTGGTGTATTTCTGTTGCCACTATAAAAACGAATGCTAAAATAAACTGATATGGGAATACTTTTAGTCACTAAAAATATATATTAAAAATTATACACGTCAATAACATTTAATGTTAGGAAAGCCCACCCATGTCCGTACCACTAGTCTTCGCCCAAGTTCTCCTACTAGCCTCCTCGCATCTGCACCCCAACTGCCCATAGTCACTTAAATCAAAGGTACTAAATTCCACAGTTTCTAGGCAATAGAATGTTTGGGCGCGGAACCTCACGAGTTCTATCCTGGAAAGGAGCATGCCTAGTCTGGTTCTCAACGAGGCTGCCGGAGTGCATCGATAGGTGTTTGGCCACAGATTTTTTACTAGAGGGTGTTAGCTAGGAGAGCACTAGCTAACTAACTCTACCATCATCCATCCTATGGTATCCTCACGATGTTTTCCTTCACCGAAAGCTCATTGTCTGGGATCAAACCAACCACCTGCAGTACTTAAGGAAGCAGCACGTCCAACTGAGCTGTCAACACTTCAAATAAATATTTTTTTTCAATATGCTTCGCAGTACTGTACAAAGTATGGAACTCCTTGCCGGAATCCCTGTTCCCACTGAACTACAACCTTACTGTCTTCAAGGCGAGAGTGAACCGGTTTGTTCTAGGCAAGCGCGCTTCATCTTAGACTGCAATATCACTTAACATCAGGTGAGTTGTGGTCAAGCGCAAGTCTATTAAGCGTAAAAAAAGTTAGTTACTGGCAACTAACGTAACGCCGGCTTTAGTACGAGTACATCAAGACAAACAACTTTTGTTTTACGGGATTTGGATTTAAGTAGAAAAAAAAACGTCTCTCCATACATTTTGCCGTGCGTCAGAGATCTTTTTGTATGAAACAGCTTGTTTTTTTTTCGCGTCTACTTTGTCACCACTTTAGCAGTTGGGCTTCTATCAGATGTACGGATGTCCTTATCTTCAGTGGCTAGAAAGTGGCGCATTGTTCACCTCATGACTTGATCCGATGTGTACTGGTTCTTAAGATAATAAGTCACGATTGATTACTACGCCTTGCTTGCTACACTTTCGGTTGAAAGCTGCCAAGTTGTTGCTGGGCGGATTTGGAGATTGTAAATTTCATGTGTACTCGTATTTTGCATAGTTCAATAGTCTAGTTATACAAAAAGGCAACTGGGCTGGCATTTTGGGAACTCTTCCCACTGCCACTGGTTTTTTAGATTATAAATAGTTCAAGAATAAGGTTTTTTGGAAGCATTAGGTATAATAAAGCATAAGCAGCCCACTATACGTTCCCACTGATGGGACTCGGGGCCTTCTCTAACGAGGAGAGAAATATAGGCCATAATCCACCACGCTGGCCAAGTGCGGGTTGGCGTATAAGCATTAGGTAATTCGTGTTATTTTTAACCGACTTCAAAAAGGAGGAGGTTATATATTCGACGTGTATGTATTTTTTTTTTTTTTTATGTATGTTCACCGATTTCTCAGCCATTTGTGGATCGATTCTCAAAATTCTTTTTTTAATTGAAAGAGTATGGTTCTGAATTGGTCCCATTGTCACCAAAACTGGTTCTGATGATGGACTCCTAGGGAAATCGAAGAAAAACCTAAAAAGTTAGGTTATTTTTACGCATGAAGAGAGATTCTAGCTCGTTTGGCTGTACTGATATTCATGAAATTTGAGAAGAAAATAGGTAAGACTATATGTTAACACATACGCTACTTTTTATTCCGAAAATAAATACTATTCCCGTGGGATGCACCAAATAACATATAAATCTTTTTAACTTCTTCACGCTCGAACGGTTGTACTGACATTGATGAAATTTGGAATGAAGATAGGTTAGACTATATGTTTACACATAGGCTACTTTTTATCCCGAAAATAATTATTGTTCCCGTGGGATGCACCAAATAACACATGACACACTGATTTCGCTAAAATTTGATATAGGGGGTAGACTAGACCTTTTATAACACGAAGGTTACTTTTTATCTTAAAAGTCATTGCTATTCCCGTGGGAAGCCCAAATAACTGGATAACCTATTTTACTTCTTCGGCAATACAGATTTCGCTCATAAAATTAGCAGCCTGGCTAACAAAAGTAATCTGACGCGATCATCGAGGCTAAGCAACGGCCCATGCGGCCAGTCTTTGGATGGGTAACCATGCACAAGACTTCCATAAAAAAATATGATATTTTCACCTGGGCGTTACTGTGCTTCGGATAACACGTTAATTTGTTGGGCCTGGACCACTACTCTTAGTACAAGCAGGGGTCAAACTAAATCAGGGGCTTGAAAAACTCTCGACGCCAGAGCTTGGCCACTTGGGTCATACTTAGTGGAAGAAGGAACTGTAAAATTTGATATATTAATAGACAAGACCCTCGAACGGATAAGGAAAATATTTACGCGCTCGCTTCGCTAGGAGTTATCCCGCTTCGTTCGAATTTCCCCCAGGATGTTCTGGGCTTATGACACTCCAAATATTATATAATTTGTGCTGCTTTGGACTTTTTTATGCTCAAACGGTTCGAACAAATACGGTGAAAATTTTCGCGCTCGCTTCGCTCGCGCATAGCTCGCTTCGCTCGCAATTGGTTCTTGTACGTTTTGACACAACAAACATTATGAAATTTGTGCTGCTTTGGACTTCTTTATGCTCAAACGGTTCGAACAAATACGGTGAAAATTTTCGCGCTCGCTTCGCTCGAGCATAGCTCGCTTCGCTCGCAATTGGTTCTTGTACGTTTTGACACAACAAACATTATGTAATTTGTGCTGCTTTGGACTTCTTTATGCTCAAACGGTTCGAATAAATACGGTGAAAATTTTCGCGCTCGCTTCGCTCGCGCATAGCTCGCTTCGCTCGCATCCAGCTCGCTTCGCTCGCAATTGGTTCTTGTACGTTTTGACACAACAAACATTATGTAATTTGTGCTGCTTTGGACTTTTTTATGCTCAAACGGTTCGAATAAATACGGTGAAAATTTTCGCACTCGCTTCGCTCGCGCATAGCTCGCTTCGCTCGCATCCAGCTCGCTTCGCTCGCAATTGGTTCTTGTACGTTTTGACACAACAAACATTATGTAATTTGTGCTGCTTTGGACTTCTTTATGCTCAAACGGTTCGAACAAATACGGTGAAAATTTTCGCGCTCGCTTCGCTCGCGCATAGCTCGCTTCGCTCGCATCCAGCTCGCTTCGCTCGCAATTGGTTCTTGTACGTTTTGACACAACTAACATTATGTAATTTGTGCTGCTTGGACTTCTTTATGCTCAAACGGTTCGAACAAATACGGTGAAAATTTTCGCGCTCGCTTAGCTCGCGCGTAGCTCGCTTCGCTCGCATCCGCCTCTTTTCGCTCGCACTTGGTTCTAGTAAGTTTTAACACAACAAACATTATGTAATTTGTGCTGCTTTGGACTTCTTTATGTTCAAACGGTTCGAACAAATACGGTGAAAATTTTCGCGCTCGCTTCGCTCGCATCCAGCTCGATTTGCTCCCAATTGGTTGCCTGCCTGGCACACGCCAAATTTTTTCATCGTGAAGTTTATTTGGCTCTCCATAGCTAAAACTTAAACAAAATATCATTACCAACCACTAAAAATGTAAAAATAAAATTGTTTTAAAAAACAAACAACCGACTTCAAAAACACAACTAAAAAGGGAAAAATAATTTTAAGCCTAAATCAAATCAAGAATATATAAATAGAATAGGAGAGTTTATTTCATGTACTTATAAAAAACTATTTGCAATTTTTAGTAATCCTGTATTCTTGAAGTCGGTGCCATCTAATAAGAACAAATTAAAACTATTTTCAATTGTCTTTCTTTGCTGGCACCGACTCCAAGAATACAGAATTAGTAAAAATTGCAAATAGTTTTTTATAAGTACATGAAATAAACTCTCCTATTCTATTTATATATTCTTGATTTGATTTAGGCTTAAAATTATTTTTCCCTTTTTAGTTGTGTTTTTGAAGTCGGTTGTTTGTTTTTTAAAACAATTTTATTTGTATAATTATTCATTTTTATCCAAGTAGTTCTCCAAATATATATTTTCTTAGAATATTGTTTGTGGCAAAACTTTAACATAAAAAGTATGAGAGAAGATTAAAAATTTGCTATGTATATAAAGAGGTACCATTGTTATAGATTACGTTTTGTTTGGGCGTAAGTCGCTCCAGTTTTAATCTGCGTCACATCCGGTTAATCTATCGCCATAACATTACATTGTGGGCGGAAAGTGTCACATCCAGCCTTTAATCTTTGTGGGAAATAATAAGATCTCTTTCCTCAGAATATTTCTAAAGAGGTTTTAATGCTAAATGTCATCTTTAAACAGAAAAAAGAAATAGGCCTGTCTTACAAGTTTATTCGAATACAAGGCTGAATTTTGAATACACAAATTAAGAAATATTATAAATCACGTGAATAAAAAAAAAACATTTGAAAGCGCATATCCTCGCGTATGGGAGTCAACACGCGCGCTTATCGTCACCGCCCTGTAGTTCAGAGTTACTCGCTAATATATTCAAAATAGTGTCGCGCGTCGCTTCACAATTTGTATTTTTACTGTGCCGTGTACAGTCAATACTGCTCTGCATTTAAACAAGGAGCTTAGGCTTGACGATCGTTACCCACCGAGCTGCCGCCAGACGCGAGGAGTTGTCCCAGGGAGTGGCGTCGTGGATGAAAGGTACCTACGTGGTCCTATCTAAGTTTCGCATTTTTCTTGTGAGAGTCAGAACTTTCATACAGCCGAACAGATTATATATTATTTCTAAAACAGATTTATAACCTCTTGACATGTTAGAAATAGAAAAAAATCTCCATACCTAATTCAAACCCTGTCCAATTCCCAACAAAATATTAGATTTTACTAATAATCTTACTAACGTTTAAGTTCAATCACCATAAATAAATAACGTATTTTACATTCCGAGTCTAGCTTTATAAAATAAAAGATTTGCATGTTTTAGACACGTCTATTTTATTTACATTTTGATCAATATGAATTTGAAATGGTTCTAGAAGTAAATCTTTTGGTTATTTTATTTTGCAATGAACATTTTAACAAGTTACAAGTATTTTAAAATAAATTCAGTACTTTTAGCAATCACACATCTTATCACATGAATGCAGAAGCAAACATTTTCTTGATAGATACGTTGAGGCAGAAATATATAGGAGGTTTAGTTTTCTCTGTGTTATATATTTATATATATATATATATATTTTCAATAAATAGGCTTGCGCTATTATGATTAAAGGTCAGATTAGCCAGAGAACACCGGTTCTCTCTTACTTTGAAAACTGCCAGATTATATTTTTTATAGTTGTATAGACATAGGAGGCTAACATATGATGCAAAAAAAACATGGTGTATTATTTTTTTCATACCAGCCCTATGAAAATGAAATGGCTTGATTTGTAGAATACATAATTACTTGTATATTATTTGAAATCTAAGACGGCAACCACCAAAAATGTTCTGTCGGAGTTTTCTTATTTTTTAATAAAAAATGTTATTCCGATTAAAAACGGGTGATTGCGGCCCAACAAGATAAAATTATTTGATAAATGAACCAAGTTAAACACGTAGCTTTATTCTAGCTCTATTATCCTCAACGCATAACTTCTCTCTCCAGTCAAGCCAATTTCAATTTTATCAAACCCGAGTCAAAAACCGATTGGTTCGTCATCTATTTTACATTTCACTATTATTTCTGCCGCAGACTAAACTATTATGTTGTTTAAAATACTGTTCAGATTAGCGAATTGTTTCTGTTACGATTTTATTACGGAGAGGCCATTCAATTTGACGTGGTTATCGGTGCTTTTAGTCTTTGATATTTTTATGGGCCCGAATGTTGTTTGAGCGTTTTTGCTAGTGGAACTTCGGATATTTTTGGTTATTTTATTATTTAATTGATGTGTTTAACAGTCAGTGTCTATTGTCTGCTTCCTTGCCTAAAATTGCCTGGATAATACTGTTATAGTATTTTTCCATAGATTTTTGGTAAGTATAACTATTTATTTGGCATACATTATATATCATTTTCACTTTTATCAGCACTAATATTCAATAAAATATTTGTTAATTTAACACCAAAAAAGGTAAATTATATTGCTTACTGAATCTACAACAAAATATACAATAATGGTACATACAGTAACTCCTAATTGTATTTTTAAACCCAAACCAAAGAACTCTTTCAATTTTTATATCACCAATTAAAAGTAACCTACGTATATCCGTTAGCACATGCAAATTAGCCTTAAAACGATACACAGACTTGCCACGCGCCGGGTCCTTACATTACAACCTAATACCGACAGATGTACAATTGCAATCAAAAGTTAGTTCACATTATTCGATATTCGATAAGTCAGCTATAAAATAAATAAAACATAAAGGGAAAATGAGAAACAGCTAAATATTATGGTTTTCTGTGTGTTAATTAAATGACGATGAAAGTTTTTCCAAACAATCTTTGTCACGGTTGCAGTTTGTTGTTGGTAGTAATGACAGCTAAGTCAGGCGTGTGGCCGCCTTACGGAAGATAAACTTCATGAGGGAATCATAGCATGGTGGTATTAAAGCATTTTCTAGTGCTCGCCTGGCTAACAACCAGTCTCAAGTTGAACATTCTGTCGCTTAGCACCTAACAGTGTGTTCCGCCAGCCTCCTTAAGAGTCAGTTATTCTGCCACTAGTCTTATCCACCAGAGAGGGTCGTTTACTCGCATTGTTACGCGCCCTGTTGGCCAAATGCCTAGATGAATTGTGTATAAAATTGCTGCTAAGCCACAGTCAAAAAAAATTGTAAAATCTTGTCAGCCGTTGTAACTAAGAAAATCTAACAAGAATAATTACATTAGCCAAAATGTTACTTTTTGGCTAATGTGAAATTGAAAAATTTTAGGTTAGTTTGGCTAATTGCTAACCTAACATTTTCAGACTATAATTTTAGGTTTTCCATAACTATAAAAACAGGATTCAAAGACACCAACCACTTCTATCACCGACTGTACAAATACGTCTGTCGTGATTGACCGCTCGTGCCGACCGTTATAAAGGATCACACGAAAAAGAAAAAAAGCAGTAGAGGTGTGTTTGTGACGTCACATTTCGTGACTGCGTGACTCTCCTGACCAGGCTGGCTTAGGTTCACGTGTCAATAAACTGGGCGTTAGGAATTTTATATTTGGGTTCGATAGTTTTTTTTGGTGGCTACGCGTATTTTGGCCCTGCAGTAGTTGTGGAAGTAACTGTACCTGGCATGACTTTTGTCACAGAATAATAACTTGTACTTCGTACTTTTGTCCGGATTTTTAGATCACTCCAAGTGACTTTGACTTTTGCTTCTTTGGATTAGCTTGATGTATTATTGCACAATGGTAGGCACTTTTTCTTTGACCGAATACTTGTCTATATACTTTTACTATATTCGCAATTAATTGGTTTGAATTCGAATTAGTATTGTAAAGTAGGATGATTGTAGATCAAGTCTAACTTTAGATACTCATATTTTAAGAGTATCGAAAAAAAAAAAACAGATACCAAACTCTTTGCTAATGACAATGAAAATAATACTTATAAGTTTACCAATATCGAGTATTGATCTAAAAATAAGGAAATATAAACAAACTCGTTGGTATATCCAACGTTTTTCCTCCATAATCCAAGTAAGTGTAAGCGGTATGTTCAAACAAAAAATATACAATAAAATATATTTACTATAATTCCTATGTATTTAAAAGCAATAATATTCAAGAGTCAACGAGCTCATTAAAATTGCTTTTCATTCTGAAAACGTCAGCTGACTACTCACCGCGTTACAATATAACAGCAAACATCATTTACATGACAAGTGTCATACCTATATTATGCACTACTGTGCGTTTGCGCATCAGGTAAAGCATAATAATATGTAGGTATAGTACTTAAGAAAACCATTTTTGAAGTAGCTTACAGTTTTGCATTTTTATGAACTCATATATAATGCAAAAGTCTCACAACCTGAGTTTAAGTTTTCGAGCTCAAAGATCTTGTCATGAGCTTTTTTTTAATCAAATGATACGACGACATTATTTTTTTTTAACTAGACACATTTCACACACGGCTGGTTAGCCTCATACTAAACCAATTCTAGTTTGTATTATGGTTGTTAACACAACTGATATACTACATATACATACATAAATACTTTATATCGAGACATATTTAACACCCAGATCGACAGCTAACAAATTTAGTTCATCGCAAACATGTTGGCTGTGCCGGGAATAGAACCTTTGGGACCCTCTGTGGGACTTGTTTAGTTATTCTTTGTAAGATCAGTTATAAAAAATGTTTATCGCCGGTTACCTAGAATTAAGTCTGTGATAACTGTTTGTGTTGGTTAAGCAATACATAAAGTTGTCGAACAGTTGTACTAACGTACTAATTAACGCGCGTACTTAAAAAACGTATTAATTCATACATAGTATTGAAACTGCCTGGAATCAATATTACCGCTGGGGAAATAAATAAATCCCACAATTGAACAAGTTAAAAGGAAAGCTTTTCAGCATTCGAGTATATTAATAATGCATTGTCAGGTTGTTTTTTTCTATCGATTGTGATTTTTGTGTGAGACTGTATGTGTTTAATACATATAAAATCAAACCAATCAACAAATACAAAAAATTACTTCCAATTGAAACGATACTGTATTTATTTATTTATTTTATTTATTTACATTACTTTACGGCCGAGACCAATTACAAAGCAAGTTACATTTAAATGATATTATTACAATATTACAGTCAAAAATACATTACATTAAATAATAAATAGTCCAATTACTTATAATAAGTATACATAAATGAATTACAAAACAATTGAATTACTAATTAGATTAACAAAGTCAAGTGATTAAAACATACAATATACAAATAACAAATTAGATTTCTCCTAAATCAAACAATAAGTCCACTATTCCATCATCTATTTCATTATTATCGTTACATAATTTCTTGTACTGTATTTAATCCACATTTCACTTACGCCACAATAACGCCATATGCAAATACCTACATCTTAATACAGTATGCGAGTGCAGTTTTGTTATTACAATCCGACGTATTTACATTTCATAAATAAATGTATCTGGCGGGTTAACGATGGAGCGTAGCTTTTTGTTGTAAACTGTATGAGCCTTGATTTAAATAAGAAGTTGTTTGGTGTGAATGCGGCTACTGCTTAAGTATTTATTTATAGCTGCTTCGGGGTTTGAGTATACTCTTTATATTTATCTACATTGGTAAAATCAGAAGAATAGAAAAATGTAGATAAATGACTTTGTGAAATTGGTCTATATTTTATTAGAACTTTTATTTGCTGGCGATAACAACTTGTATCCCTCAGTGCATGGTCT
Source organism: Mellilla xanthometata (assembly GCA_035578125.1). NCBI lineage: Eukaryota > Metazoa > Arthropoda > Insecta > Lepidoptera > Geometridae > Mellilla > Mellilla xanthometata. The sequence continues at coordinate 7,719,496 of JAPUBQ010000026.1, forward strand.
CGATCACCGCCAATAAGCTTGAGATTTTGAAGAAGAAAACATCATGAGGAAACTATACCATCGTGTTAGGGTATTTTGTAGTAGGTACTTGCACACTCGAGGCCTACGCTAATGAGGCGACACCAGCATTCCAACATTTGACATAATTTAATAATCGCATTGACATTGACACAATTCCAATATCACGATATAATTGCTGCTCTGCAACTAATTTAGACCACATATTTTTTTCGTACCCGCTTCTAAATCTAGCAGACACAACTTTCTATCATGATTTGATTGAGTATACGTGTCTACTACTACATATTCTTGGATTTAAGTACGCTACCCTGCAATTTGGTTTATTAATTTACGTTATAACCGCTATCAATTGGTAAGAAACAGTTCATAGTTCATGGTTTTATGCAATGTTTTGAGCAATTCTTTTTAATTGGGCTCTGGTAATCAGTAAATTGATGGGTACGTTATTTAATTTTACTGGAGAGGTGAGACTGCGGGTCTGAATACAGAGCTTTAAGAGAAAAATTAGACAAAATACAACAAATATAATTTGAAACAAATGCAATTTGAAACAAATGCAAAGTGTTTTGAGTAGCTCTCGATCTCAAACAGATCTTAAAAACTAAGAGCAATTAAAATTTAGGCTAAAGAATTTAAGTTATCTATCCAAGGTCTATAAAGATCACAATATCGCTTACCATCAGGTGAATTGTGATTAACAGCAAGACAAGTCTTAAATAATCTAAACTTCTAACCTATTGTAGTAGTTACTATTAAAAAAAGTTTTATATAAAATGAAACCTCGACCACCCTGGCGTCATGGTTACCATGCCAACCAAAAGGTCCTGGGTTCAATTCCCGGCACGGCCAACGTCTTTGTGATTAACTAAATTTATTGGCTGTCGGTCTGGGTGATAAATACTTATCGAATTGTGTAGATTTATAGAATTTTGATGTAGTATATCAGTTATGTTAACAACAAAAATAGAAATGGTTTAGTATTGGGCTAACAAGCCGTGTGTGAAATGTATCCTAGTACAAAAATAAATATGGTGACCAGACCAAACGGGGGCTTTTAATTGGAAGAATACTCACTTTTTCACATTTTTACCAGTAACACTGTATAGTGATGGATGGAGTATCTTACTGGCATTATAAAATATTAAGCCCATCTGTCTTCGAGGTGTTGTAAATGCTACTATTAGAAATTAATTCTGATTTAAACAAGGTGTAGGTGTGATTTTATCTGCGCTTAACTGCCACTTAAAAAGGGTCGGACGCGTCATGGTTACAATTATTTCGTTTGTAAATCAAAGCCGGATGTTGAACAAGGATGTTGACAAGTATTTGCTTAGGGTGCGTACAGGAGCAAAACATAGAAACACATAGGTTATAGTTTTGAGGTCAAACGTAAATGGTTTGAACGATAGAGAAAACTTTGTCTCGAACGTCGAAAAAACAACACTGATAATATAATTTTATACTCATTTTGCGTCTAAAAGACGTATGAATTTAAAATAAACGCCAATGTAAAACATTTTTTTCGCCTATTTTTTCTTGCCTTACTTTATGCGTAAAAACAAAAAATAAATTAGAATTTTGACCTTAAAAATTTAGGCGAAACCGAAAAATCATAATGTTGATAATTATAGGACACAGAATTGAGTTCCGTGTTCATAATAATTTCAAAGTCGCGTCTTATATAAATGAAAAAAATACGCCTTTCAAATTCACATCAACACACATTAGCAATCACATCAATTACCGAAACACTATCACAAAAATACTAAAGCAAAAACTTACAAAGACATATCATTTGATTTCTCACGAGCATCATAAAAGTGTAGTACCGATCTATCGGTCATTACCTATACGAAACCTTACGAACCACCACGTAGGTATATTAATTCCAGTAATGACCATCGAATTGATGCTTCTTTCGTCACAGAGTATAGAAAACATCAAATACATATAATTAGGTGTATCTTTAAACTACGGTAATTGTGATTCGTATTCTTTAATTACGATGCCGGTTATAGAAGGTTACGGTAAAGATGCTAGATATACCTGAGCATTAAAAGTGTCTGCTTTTGGAATATGTGTACATACTTACTTAAACTTGTTGCAAAAAATATTATCTTTCAACTAATTGCAATGCATGATTAATTTATCAGGTAAGTATAGATGTTAAAACATGTTTTAGGAAGGCTAATTGTCACAGTATGAAATCATGCCTATATAAACTCAAACTAGTGAAAAATAAATTTAGCATTTAGACCAGAAAATAAAACTGTAAAACTTTAATTATTATCCATTCATAAAGATATGATAAAAGATATGTATATTTGTGCCAATATAGCTTTCGACGAAAGTATTTAACTTAAAACTAACTGAAGTATTAGTAACATTGACGTTAATAACAGATTTCACAGTTTATCGTATTGCTTAGGTATGACTTGACTACTGATCCCTTGAGAAATACCGTATGTATGAAGGTGATTAGATGATCGATCTAAGTAACTGATAGTTTTTGATAGCAAATATTTTTTGGAGAAGTATTCTGATCCCGGTTTGTACATAAGTTAAAGAGTCATAGTTTACAAAAACTAAGTGTTTAAAAATATGAACGGTAAATAGTAATTTTCAAGCACTACTGTGTTCTGATGAATGGTATGGTATATAGGTTATGTTACCAGTATTTTATGTGTGAAGCATAAGTTTGAAGGGCAATGAATCGTCCATTAATAAGTACACCCGTATCGTATTCATACTCGTACTTTATTTTTTACAATGCCAAGCAATAAGAAAAAAAAAACAAACAACATATTTTATATTTTTTTACACGATATGTTTAGACACTTGATCAGCAAGGAGCATAACAAAATACTGTTTGACAGTGACAGTGTTTTCAACTTGAGAAAACACTGTTACTGTCAAGCCAAATCAAACGAGGACTAGAAAATGCTCTAACACTGTGCTACGGTTACCTCATGATATTTTCCTTCACCGAAAACTCGTGATTGAACTTTCTTTCTTTCTTTAACTATTAGGAAAACCTGCATTGAAGGAACGCGTAATAAAGTTTTTGGTAAAGATTAGATACATACGCTTAGTGGAAAACGTTAAGCGGGGTCATAAGGACAAAATCTTAAAATTATGTTTTTCATCATACATCGTTTACATCGGTAAAAAACAGATAAAAATAAACATACATTTTAGGACCACTTTTTCTTTTAATTTACAAGTCTGCTTGGTACCAAAATAAGAATACAGTGTATACTCCATGTGACGTCACTCGATTTAACGACAAACTCTCTAAAGCGTCGAAATCAATTGGCTTTAGTTGTATTCCATACAATGATACATTCTCTCCATTTAACGACCACTCTATATAACGCCATAAAATGCACAGTCTCTTCAGTGTCGTTATATAGAGTTTACACTGTAGATATATATTCTGAAAGTTTTTCTTTAGATGGTCTTTAAATTTAATATTACCTTTATAATTTATAACGAAGTTCTTTAAATTCAAAATTACCGTTTATAATTTATAATTTATACATAAAGAAATATTTTTTAATATTATATCAGCCATCACTATCGAACAATTTCGCTCATCACGATTTTGACTTAAGACATCTGTTGTAAAGTGTTTTGAGTAGGTTTGACTGTTTGATCGGTTGTGCAATATCGATTAGTGTTTTTATTCGATTAGCTAAAACATCGGTTAGATCATTGTAAAAAGTAATTATTGCAGTAGTGCTTTGCTTTTTTTTACTTTGAGTAAGTACGATCTAAAATAGCTTCCGTTATGTTTTTATGCTTAATTTTAAAGTTGGTGTTTTTTACAATTATTATTTCTCTAAATTGACACACAACTCTACTGAACAGTTTGAATGTTTTGTTGGTCTATAATTTATTTTGAAATAAATCAACTACGCTTAGAGTAATTATTTATTTTAACAGTTTTGGTATTGAAAACAACTAGATACTATTGCAGACCCTGTTGTAAGATTTATGATTGCAAATAAATTTTAATATTGTAGACAGTTTTAACAACTGTACTTATTTCGTTTAAAAATACGATTATAAGAACTATAAACGAGTTTTACAAAATTCAGATTAAAAATGTTTAACATCTTTTTTCTGCTTGATACCATAATATTAATCATACCTATTATATTTCTATCAATGCGTAAGGTTACTTTTTATCTTTATTATAAAGTTATTTATATTCCCTTGAACTAAACTCGAAGGCTCTCGATCAAAGTTCTATTTCAAAACTGGCACTTTCAACAATATTGTCAATTTAACAAACTATTGACGTCTATTATAGTTACCAAAAGGCTGAAGATGAATCGAAGAATGATATTCATCTTTCATATCTTATTTACTTTATCTTCAAGTTCGTGTTTAAATATCTTTACAGACTTAGTAAAAGTTTTTTAATTTATATTATTTTATTTATTTTATTTTTACTGGTTTGAGTAAAATTATAAACAATATTTTTAAATAACATTTCCATGTCACAATGTTAGTTACCGTACTCCAAAACGGCTTGACCGATTTTAACCAAATTTAATATTCGTATTCAGTAACTCTGAGAATCGGCTACTATCTATTTTTTATACCCCTTACCCGTTCACCCTTATTTTTTTGTCATTACGCTCGATAACTGATCATTTATAGTGTTTTTAACTGTACTTAAGGCAAAACCACGTTTGCCAGGTCAACTAGTATTCATATAACGATAGTAGATTGCGTGACCCGAGTGAAGTTGTTTCAACAAAATACGATGGCGCTACGTGTATCAAATGATACCTACATTGATGGATCAGGCAAATCCCACTTCTGGCAAGACAAGGTCTTGGATACCGTCCGAGATAAGGAATAATTATAAAAAAAAGATACCTACACGTAGTACGATTTTCAACAAGAAGTTGAGCATCTACTATATTTATAAGTCTATGGTACATACACATGTATATACACGTCACTGCTTGTCAGTTTTGTGACCTTGAATTTGACAGGATCTTGAGTTAAAGTGAAAATTCGATAAAAGATGGTGATGATGATAATCATTGACAAAAGTCATCCGCTAGACATTAGTTGTGCTGGTATAAGCGACGGAATGTTTTACTGGACTATTCAAGCTATTATTGTAATGTGAATACCTTACATACTGGAGCTGATCGGTACAGATAGCAAGTAAAAGTAGATCAGAGTTTGTAGATGGTATTTTTTTAAACTATGTTATAGATATATTGCACCGCGGAAAACCGATTAAGAGTCAATCGTTTTTTGGTAGATGAAGTGATCATTTTACAAGTAACAGGGTGTAATAAACTGAAAATCTTAAGTTTTGATGACATATTAAAAGAAAACTCAAAACTTTATTGCTAAAAGATTTGTGAGCTTATAATCTTAGTAAGAAAACTCAAACTTTATTGCTAAAAGATTTGTGAGCTTGCATTTTATCATCTTATCTTATCTTAATCTTAATATATATAAATCTCGTGTCACAATGTTTATCCTCAATGGACTCCTAAACTCTTCTTAACTCCAAATGATTCTAACAGATGACCTTTCGACTGGGTAAGTAATCAATAGATGGCGCTGCTATGGTAAATCTACGAACGTGTCATATAAGCTACACTATCTATTTTTCATACCCCTAAGTGAGGCAAAACAACGTTTGCCGGGTCTTTCTTCTTCCAGTCTCCTCTATCAGCCGTCGTCTCTACACTCACTCCTTTCTCTTTCATGTCTTCATTCACTTCGTTTTTGAATTTAAAAATACTTTAAAAAAAATTAAGTAGTTTATATAAAAAAAGCGTAAACGCCTGATTTTCTATCCGTACACAGCAGAGCATACATTTCAAGTAGTTGCACAAGCTGCTTTTGTCATTGTATAATGATGCTCAACGTTTCTGATGTTTTGTGTATCGGAATGTACTGCGATTACAGACCATGTGCCACACAGAAATAGATTATCCATACATTATAAAGTGTACGTGCAATTTTGTATCGTAGCGCTTAGAGAATAAAGACTAGTTTTGATTTAGTTAAGTTGGGGTTTTTTTACTTCTAATTTTGTGATCGATGAATTTGGTGACGTTACTTGGATTAGTTGTTAATTTTTCGGATCGTAATTGATGGAGAGAAAGCGTAAGATTTGATTAATTGCATAGAAGTTGAAATTTTATGGTTTGATATTTGAAGGTTACATAGGTGGTGCTGGTGGTTCTTATGAATATGTGTAATTTTAAAAAGATAATAGGTATTAATAATTGACGTAAACATTAATACAATTTACTTTTGGCGTTATTAAACATTTGTGTATGCTTAAACGAAAGTTCTTTCCCTTTGTTGGCTGTCGTTCTGGGTGTTAAATATGTATCTATATCAAATAAATATGAACCTATGTATATGTAGTATATCAGTTGTGTTAGCAACCATAATACGAACTAGAAATGATTCAGTATGGAGTTAACCAGCCGTGTGTGAAATGTGCCCTTGTATTTATTTATTTTATTTACAGATGCTACTTTAATTACCTAGTTAAGATGGACGAATAATTAAGATAAGAGAGATTATTTTTTAAAATTCAATAACGCACTGTATTTTAGGGTTCCGTACCGACGGGACCTTATTACTAAGTCTTCGCTCTCCGTCCGTCCGTTTGACACTAGACCTTGCATCTTATGAATCGTGATAGCTAGAAAGTTTTAACGTAGGTTGTGTTTGTCTTGCTGCTATAGCAATAAATACTAAAAACAGGACAAATTTGAGTAAAACATATCTATTTGATTACCTATAACAAATTACATTTTTCCATGTTATAGATAAAGTATCTACTAGCCCGATTTGCACTAAGTCCATTTTTTATATGAACTTGACTTGAGACGTGTCTGTGAAGTTCAAATTCTATTCAATTTTGTTCTAAAGAATTTATTCTACGGCGGAGCTCAAAAATGCAACTGCTAGATAAAATGGCCCATAATTCTCATCTTCTTCTTCTTTCTTGCCTTATCCTACTAGGTGGGGTCGGCACAGCAAATTTTTCCCTTCCATACTCCTCTATCAGCCGTAGTCTCTTTACTCACTCCTTTCTCTCTCATGTCCTCATTCACAAACTCCATCCATGTCTTCTTTGGTCGGCCTCTCGTCCTTCCTCCTTGCACTTTAATTTCCATACATCTCCTACTAACATGCATCTCCTCTCTACGCATCACTTGCCCTTACCACGCTTCCCATCTCCGGCCATAATTCTCATCTCAGCACTAAATAAAGCTCTATTATAAAATTGTAGGTATTTATGAAATAATGCGTCCATTAGAACGATATCAAGTTAGCTGTATGGCGGTATCGTGACTCCCATGCCCATTAGGATTGAGTTTGCAAAACGTTTAAGGTTAGACTGTAGTACGCTCTAATTTAGCAAATTCCATACAATCAATACGTTTTAGATTTTACCAATTTTTTTTCGGATTTTCTTTTTATTTATTTAATTTAATATACATAAATAATTAATAATAATTAAATAAATGATTTATTGCCATAAACATTTGTTTGCATGATTTAGCAATGGGCCCCAAACTCGTATAACATAATTATAGGTTAGGTTGCTGTTCTAAGGGCACAAAAGACGTATTTAAAGTCACTGTACTATAGTTGGTTCGGATGTAATTTAAAATTTGGTAACGCTTACACGTTATGCTATTAACTTGAACCGAAAATAAGTTTGAGAGGAAAAATTTGCTGTGATAACTATTTGTGTGATTACTTAGTAAACATTAATTAAATTACCTAATATGTAGCATATTTAACCAAACCATTTTTAGAACAAATTGGAAATAATTAGCATGGGCTAAGATAACATACGTATGGAATCTTAGAGAACAAGTAAAAGTTAAAGCAAAAAGATTTCTAGCAAAAGAAGAATCACTACTACTTTTGTCAAAAACATATTTTTCTTTCAATTTCAGCAGTGTGTCAAATTCTCCTAAGATTCTCTTAGTCTATGAATCAATGACAAATTATTATATCGAAAACAGACCGAGTTATAATTTTAAATATTTACCAAAGTAGGTACTGTTGAACTACTGTAAAATACGTAAAATATTTTGTATGGTACCTATTGAAGTTTTTAAGATATAAGTTTGGAGCTATGAAACTAACATTGTTTCTAACATTAACATGCATTGGAAACCTTCTCTGTACCATCAACATGGGTCCTCAAGAGTGGCAATACATCGCTCTGCAAATGGACATAGAAGATTGCCGAACTCTTTACGCCTCTTTGCATTTCCCCGAATACCAATTGCCACCCGACAAAGCACTAGCCCGTATGGTTGATAACGCACCAAGGTTAGCCTGTTTACCCCTTCTTATGGCTTGGAACAATGGCAAACATAAAGGACAAGGATACGGGCAGACTCATGAAATTGTAGAACGACGTTTGCGTCAATTGCAAAGGTACGATCTTTCCGAATGGCTTGACGAACAAATATTCTACAAACTAGCCAAAAACGTTAACAAATCTTTGCACACAAACTTTGAGTTAAAGAACAAAGAGAAATCAAACAGTGGAGACCCGAAAATTACGAAAAAGAGAGCAGTTGAACAAGAGGCGGTCATATACCGCTATATTTACCTTATTCTTGCAGCAGTTTTATCGAGCTTTGTATTTATTTTCGTCGTTCATAGATTATACACATTCGTTGTCATAAAATTCATGAAGCGAAGACAGAGAAACGAAGATGTTATGAGTTTATTCAACTATGTAATGACAGATAGTGATCAAGAAACTATATATGAGTGTGTGTTGAAGAAGTAAAGTATGTATAACAGAAAGTAAAAAATATATGATAATTTCAGCTCGGAATACTATGTAGTTTATGATCTAAGTAGCCCGTCAGAATTTCCTGGCTTCTAATGTAGCTAAGCGACTACTTGTACTAAGACTAACCGCCAAGCCTACAATAACATGTCATCCAACGCAAGGTAGTACCCGTTATCTATCATATATATTAATATCGCTTAGTCTGTTTTCTGTTACATACACAATATACTAAAATAAGTATAAGTAGGGCTAATCACTGATCACTGATCTCTGGAGAGTATCACTGCTAAAATAAACAAATAAAAAATCTTATAACTTAAAATTATGTACCTACACATGATTGTTGTAACGCTTACTCGTAATAATAATAAAGATTTGATTTGAATCAAAATTACTATCATTTTTTAGTTAATTTTTTTAAATATTTTCGTAACTGACAAAAATATTTTGTATTTCACTTCAACAACCGTTGAGCAATGCCACAGGCTTCTATGGCAGATTGAAAACTCTCGTCACTAGAGCTTAGCTACTTTATACGAAACAAGAGCTACTAGAGGTAACATGCGGTTTGATACAATTCTCATCCTTTTCTGACAGTCGGTTAAAGATAGATAAAGAGATGCGAGATATCGACAATGGATAATGATAATGACTATAATGGTTATTTGCAATACATACATACTTGGGATTGTTAGAACTAAACGTTCGCTTTCACATTCCTCGGTTAAACTGTGCTCTCAGTTGCATTGTTTCTGCAATGTTTTGAGTGAGGTAAAGATTTTTACTAAAATACTTTCCACTCATAGCTCCTAATATACAATATTTAAATGTTTAATAAAATACGTTTTTTTTAAACTTTAAAGGTCAACATTTTTAATACGAAGATTGCTTGACCCACCTTTTCACATTAATTTTAATCATTCAATATACATCATTGTACATTACATATATACTCGTAGTAACCGTACAAATACCTTATCTTCTTTCATTTTAAGATAAAAAAATACCTATTACCAAATTATCTTTACATAAGGTCATTGATAAAATGGTGCATTTTAAGTTCGAATACGTCAAAAAGAAAATGTATTTTAAAATCTCTAATATTTTATTCATGAAAATGTGTGTGTGAAAATGTTATCCTTATGATAATAAGTAAACATTTTTAAAGGCATATGTACAAAATAGTAATGGTAGTAAATTACTATTTTGTAGTACCGTCAGCATAATACAAATATGATGTTGAGTATGCATTCAAGTATAGCGCTGTAGGCCATACGCCGTGGACATGAATATTATAATGGAATTACTATTATAGTAACGCCCATAGATGAGGCTGGAAATTTGCATCGGATGTTAGCATCTATACAAACATTTGGTATTTTATAGCTTAATTTTCAATACACAACTAATCTTGCTTTTGGGAATTGGCAATAAATAAAATAACCAGACAAAACAAATGAAAATCGCAAATACAAATAAGCTATTTGTATTTGTAATTTTCAAAAGTTGTCGAATGAATATTTGTTTAAAAAGAGGTAAAAAACACATAAAGCACTTTGCTCCAACCTACATTGTGAGGGCTGCCTGACTTTGAAACTTTTTCTTTTCCTGAAAAGTACCATACGGATATCTTTAAATGTCGAGTAAATAGATATCTTCTAGACTAGCGTCCTAAATTATAGACCACAGTAAACGCGAGCATTCAGCGTTGAAAATCGAACCAAAACTTTTTTAAACTATTATGTTAGATTATTTGTTTGTTTACAGTTATCAATTACCTTACCTACTTGTAAGTTAAAGACCCTATTACACTAGTTAGGTTGTTGTTAATTACCTTCTTGTGCAAATCAAGCTTGTACACTAACAAGGTACGAAGTCTACGCACAAACATCGGTCGAGTCATCGGGCCAGTTGATAAGCCTCATTAGTGGCTAGCTCCATCATTGATTGTTGCTGGTTTTAAAAGTACGTAGTATGATGGTAAAGCAATAGGCGCGTCCACACAGAGCGAGCAGCTACCCACGAACGAGCGCGGCAGCCTCGGAATCATCGCGAGGCTGCCGCGCGCGGCAAGCCCGAGCCATTTCGTTCGTTCAGTTGGCAAATAAGACATCATGGAGGAACCGGTACATGCATCTCGCGGCTAATATTTAACCAACGTCTTCCCTAAATCCTGTATTAGTATAATTAGGATCACTTGCATTCCATAGCCAGGTGTTTACACCATAGAGAGATGTTAATTTCAAACACTGATCTTTATTCATAATTTATGCTCGAGCGAGGCACGAAATAAAATACGCGAGCGTCCAGAGTGCGCGAGGCAAACGACAGAGGCGCCTTTGAGCAAAATCAAAAATCGACCCTCGATGGCTCGCCCGCGGCAGAGCGCGCGCTTGCCTCGGCGCGCGGCCGAGGCACGTCCACACAGAGCGAGCAGCCTCGCGAGGCATTTGCCGCGCGAGGCTGCTCGCTCTGTGTGCCTATTTACGAATGCTCGCCTGGCTAGCAACTATCTTCGAGTTGACCAATCTGTCGTCTAGCTCGGTGTGTTTAGGCAGCCGCCTTGAAAGCTAGTTATTCTCGACTAGATATGATTCATCTTAGGGTAGAATGTCGCTTGTGTGATTAGGCGCTCTGCTAATCAAATGTCTATATGTAACGCGTGAAAATGGTACTTATAACATAAATATTTAAGATTTTATATCGCTTGCGATCTTTGTATACTCGATTTTACTGAAGACGTAGCAACACACACACTTAGAAACTCAAGCGCAAGATTGATTTTTATTACAAGTATGTATTCATAAAAAATTAAGAAAACCCCAAAACTTGAATTTGAATTGTATCTGTCATATGTATTTTACTAAGTAAATTCTTTCATAGCCATATTATGTTATGAAAAAAAAAACATTTGCCATTTTGTGATAGCCACCATCTTGAACCTACACACGGAAACGCTAATCTTATGAATCCATGCCGTTTTGCGCCGGGGTCTAAAATCCTAAAAAAATATTCTAGGTATAAATACAAAACGTATAGCTTAACACCAGGCAAGCTGCGATCATCATTATTAAATAATTGGCCAAATGCGAGTTGGATTTGTGCATGAAGAGTTCCGTACCATTGTTGTATGGGAGCCCCAATAAAATATTATTATTATTATTTTTTAATTTAATACATAATTCAAATATCGTTATCAAATTATCGAATAAAAAACTACTTAAAAATCACGTTTGTTATATAGGATGTAAAGAAAGTCGTCGGTGATCATCATCAATGCTGACTCGCGCCTTTCTGCTTGCGCCGGACTAGCAGTAAGCAATCCCATATTATCAAGCAACAGCTAAGAGCAAATACCAGCAAATCACCCCTCATTAGTCAGCATAGCCCGGCGCACGTGCGCATGCGTTATTAATCGACTACAGTGACCATTCTAATTGCAGGCATTACTTACATTTGCAAGTGTTTTAACGCCATTCGCTTGTATCTACACCGCCACTTAGAAAGGTGGGTGTTGTGTATAATCTGACTAATATTGACGGCTACAGAGTATGCGATCCTTTTCTTAGCTTTGAACTTAAATTTATGTTGTTACGGACTTTTGAAGTACACAATATCTGTACCAATATTATAAAAAGGAAAAGTTAGATTTTTTATTTGTTTGGCGCAAATAGGCTCTGAAACTACTGGAGTGATATGAAAATTTTGTTCATCGTTGAGAAGTTAACATTATCCCCGAGTAACATAGGCCATATTTTGTTTCTCTTTGCAACTTAGAATATTTTACAGCCCGTGCGAAGCCGGGACAATCTGCTAGTGTTTTATAAAACGCTAGCGGTCTTCAAAGCGAGAGTGAATCGGTTCCTTCTAGGTAAGCGCGCTCCACCGTAGACCTTAATATCACTTACTATCAAGTGAATTGTGGTCAAGCGCTGACCCATTCAGAGTATATAAAAAAGAAAAATAACACTGCGCTTTTTTATTGTTGACATTATCATCGTTTTCTGTATGATTTTTCACTCGTATGTAAAATAGTCGCTTGAAAACTTGACACCAGAACCTAGACACTTAGCTCATGTGGAGAGTCAAAGTCAAGCTTTGTATTTGCATTATTATGTCACTATTTTACACCATACCTAATTACCCTGAAAGCAATGCAAATATCTATTGCACTTAAATCTAGCCTGGTCTTGGATCCAATGAATAAACAGAACAAGAAGAACAACCAAAATGTAAGCAGTAGGGCTAGTATACTTTGTTTCGAATGAGCAAAACTACATAATTCCGTTTTGGTAAAGTTCTATCCATGACTTGACTTGACTTAAGGTCCTATGTTCCTAGATGGGGCAGAGGGCGTCCACAGTGCGTCGCCATAAGTTCTACCCATAGATAAACGGTATATTAAAGCCAAATATTTTATACAATGAGATCATTTGTTTACATGTTTTAATGGAAACAATACCGCAACAAATGCTAGATTACAGTACCCGGCGATAAATATTACACCTCAACCTTTAGAAAGAGAAAATTAGCTAAATTCGGCGTCGTGTGTAGGGCGTTATCTCTGTCGTTCACTACGTATGTGACGTTTTGTCAGTCGTTGTTCATAGATACCGGACTGTTCGTATTTCGTGAGACAGAGACAACGCTCTACAAAGCCGAAATTAGCCGAGTGTCTCTTTTCAATGGTCGATGTGCAATATTTATCGCGGAATTCCAAATAACTGGAACTAGTTCTACAAATCTTCTCTGTTTCACACAGTACTCGTTGCATGTTATTAAGTGGCTTGTACAAGCGTTGCCGGCCCCGGTAATTATTTACAGACGAAGCAATAAAACAATCTGATCATCGCTAATCAGAGTTATCGACCCGCCATCGGGGCCGATTTATTAGAGCCTAGGTACGCCGCGCGGTTTCTCTCGTGAGATAAAGTAGGCATGATAATAGTAATAATGGCTTATTATAATTAAAAAGTAATTGCATTTTAAAAGAAAATTAAAAAAAAAATACAATTAATAGTCTAAAGTTAAATTTAATTCTGTTTTCTATTCTCGCTTTACCAATGGGTAGGTCCCAATAATTTGCGTTTTGTACCTATCTAATGACTGCATTTTTGCTGGGACAAAAATTGTTAAACATGAAACCATTGGGAACTCAAGAGAAGCCTTATTTTTAGGGAAAGTATTTATTACTACTTTTATCTTGCATGTTTATTGATTACAAAATCGACCCATCAACTGTAGATAAAATTATATTTCAAAATTGTATTGCAAAAGCTTTGGAAATTCTGACATACAAACTAACATTCAAACTTCACCTCATTGCAATATGAGTTAAGATATAAGTATGCTCTCTTTAACGGCGAATGGCGTGGGAATCCGGATCTGTTTCGGAAACATCTTATTAGTTGCATTCGGCACGGCTTATTGATTTTGTGATAGGGTATTTAGACGTCTGCAATGAGAGGTCAATGGTACATTTATTTGTTCATTTATTACTTGTTCAGACGATGGCCAGCCTCGTCTATGACTCAGACTTTTGCGACTTTGCAAGAACTTTGTGTTCTCGGTCCTGGATTCAATTTCTGTGGTGAGACAGCTTTTTTTTAAATGTTGAATTAAAATGCCTGTCTCGAAATTGGATGTCTGAGCATGTGTTATGTCTATGGCATCTCATACGGGATGCAAGATGCTCAGTGAGGAGATATTCGTTTTGAAAACCTTTTTTTTGTCTACTTGAGATGCTAAAAGCAAAGCAAAGCTCACTTCACGATATGGCCAAGTGCGGGTGGCGTGGATGACACATGCCTTCGAATTTTGTGATCCACAGACATGTCAGTTTCAAAGTGCATATATTTTGACAAACATATCCATGGTGTAGGGCCGTATTGAAGCCGGGCTGACTGAATTGACAGACCTATACTCTTCAGACGTAGCCACGCTTGTTTGATTATGTAGTGTTCAAGCCAAAGATAAGGTCATAATTATAAGGGTAAAGTGTAAGAAAATGAATCGTAAGCAGAAGGTCTATTTAATGTGTATTGTAAATGAATGAAATTGGTAAATTTAGTACCTACTAGATTTGAAACCCGCGATATCATGTATCATTTAAATCACACAAAAGACTGTATCATAATCATAAAAGAGAATATAATAAATAATATACTCGTAGGTACCTCATTCACATTATTATACCTAAGACAAATCATACTTGATTACGTTGTATTTTCTTGAAGAATGGTTATTTTCCAATGAAACTGAGATGCCGTCGCGCCATCTTGCAATTAAGTCATCTTTATCTAAGAATCTTGACATTATCCGTACATTTTCATTGTACATCTTACAATTCTATATAATACGAGTATAAATGGGAAAGTTTGTGAGAATGAACGGATGTATGCATGGATGTTTCACGCTCTAGCGATTGAAGTGATGGAAATTGGTATAAGACTGGTTAGATTCTGGATTTAAAAATAGGTGACATTTTGGCGCAAAAACCAACTATATTTACCTACAGAATAATATATTTAAACCATATTTAATTAAAGCCAATTGAGAAACGGTTGGCATTATTTTATGTAATTAACAATTTATTTAAATCCAGTCCTGCAATTGCGAAAAATGTTTGCTATTCCATATATTTTTCTATGTCAAATTTGTTCATGAATTAATTGACGATTTTTCTAAGGACTATCAGTGCGGTGTCCTGGTATACCACAAATGTGATACACGAACACCTGAAAGTAGCGACAGTCAGCCAAGAGATCAGGACACATACGGACATATACAAGTCTCGCCTGGCTATACATCCTAATCCACTTGCTCTAAAACTGCAAACGCCAACATATCAAACAAGACTTGAGACAATTGGTAGCCACTGAGTAATCATCTCACTGAGCACCTTTGACATGAATAAGGAGATGTACCCAATGGGGTGCACACTTTACAACGACACTCACTCAGACCAAATCTGCTTATAGTAATTATTACAAAACTGGTTGCAGATAGAAATACCAGAAAAAAATTGACGAATTGACCTTCTATTAAATTGGCACAGAGTTTTTTATGACCTTGTATACGTCAGCAAATATATTTTTTTCTCCGCTTGTCAGTCAAAAAAATTACTCTTTTACATGTATTTAAAACTGTAGATAGCTTGTTCAAACACCTGCACGTGTTAACTTTCAATTACTTGGTAAATGACGGTGGAGACCTCGGGCTGCGTCGAAGACCATCAATTTGTCAGTCTGTCGGCTCTACACCAAGTACTGTTTTAGGCTTGTGAGACAGTGCCAACACGACGTAAGCTTATAATATGGTACGTCCGAAAGAATAATTAGTTTAAGTAATTAACTATCAACTTAATTTGTATAGAATAATAGTTTTGTAAGTATATGGGTCTTGGTATCCAAAATAATGTTTATTTTTTAATTTATTTATATATCAATTCATCATCATCATCCACAGCCTGTTCTATCCCACTGCTGGGTATAGGCCTCTCTCTTGTCATGCCATCTGTCTCGGTCCTGTGCCACTCTAGTCGGGTTGAACCTGGACTAGATTGACTAGATATATCTATTAACATAAATATATAGTATTTTGTAAGAGTTTTTGCAAATAAAGAGTATAATTTTATAATCTGCACAATTAAGATTTAATGTGTCCTCACATAGCTAATGTAAGGACACTCACACACACATGCTATAATACCTATTTTGGCAGTAAATGCTCGAAAAGGTTACAAAGTGTTACGTTTTTTATATTTAAAAGTGGTATTTAGCTGTTATCTTTGTGCGTCTAGGGCTCGTCTGCTGTTAGTTCCCAAAAGAATTATCCGCTAGTTCCAATTTGGTGTTAATTGAAAATTTCCTTGACCGTTGCATTTTTAATTTTGCTTTGTAGATCACCCAATTTCATTATTAACGTCATTCTATATCGCATTGAAAATTCGTCCTTTTGTTTTTTCTCAAACACATATCTCACAACGCTTGGGTTTTTACGGTTAAGAGCAATTCAAATTCAAATATCATGTCATCACCGCTGCTTCAAAATATATCTTCTCTTTGTAAGTAGGCGACGCACTTTATCATCTTTTAATATTTCACTTAATCATCATGCAAGCACACTGTTAATTATGCTTGAATCGATTACGTCGCACGTAGAGACGTTTCGTCATTAACTGACAACACTTTTTAATTCAGACGCTAGTTTTTCTAATATTTTAAATTTGCTCTATGATTGGAAACTCATTCAACTCAGTAGGTGGTAAATTATAATTAATATTTATATTGAGTCGTCATTTTAACTGCTAAGTTATAAAGCAAAGTCTAGACGTTTGCATATTTAAAAATTTAAATCCTAATTAATGATACAAATAATAATATTATTCTTCGGTTATGTCTAATATTGCAGTCACGATTTATATCTAAAGTTATAAATCCTTTGCAACGCAGAATTGGAGCTCTATAGAGGACCTGGCTGCGGAAACCTGAGTTACTTGATCTAAACCCCCTTGGTTACTTACTTGCTCGATCACCAAGAAGTTAACCTATGACTAAGTTAATTTTTGAATTATATGAAATTAATCATAATCATGAACAGGAGCATTCCAAGCTATGGCAGACCAACAAATACATTTGATCTGGGGATACAATCCATAAAATTGAAAAAAAAAAATTGAATTGCGAAAAAAATAATTAATCTACGTAGCTAAGGCGATCAGCCTCCGTTTAGCAAAAGGCAAAAACGTATCCGGACACAAAAGCTAACGGTCATACATTGTACAAGTATTTTGTATCCTGAGACGGCTATCCAACGGTCATGCATTGTTGCTAGGACCAGTCGTAAGAGCGTTGCAAACACCATATCCACGATACGAGTGCTCTGATCGGTACCGGGTGACATTTCTAGGGTTGTAAATCAATAACGCTACCTCCCTAAAATGGTACAGGTGAATAACAAATACTGGTGTATTGTGGTGAATGAGATAAATACCTTTTGATCTCCAAACCGCATCTGCCTCCGAGCGTTCCTGGCTACATTCATGCGGCACAGAAAGACCCGGTCTTCTCCATCCGTAGGCGCTCTGGACAGCTCTGTACGGACTGCCTGCTGGTCTTGTTTGTCTATCACGTCGTACACGCTGTCTCCGTGGATTAGCAGATCTTCCTGTAAACAGATAATACTTTTAGATTTTGTGTTATTTATGTTTATATTCTTTGTATCTTTTCCTATTTCAAACTTCGTAGTCTATGTCCCATTAATTAAATTATAAATGTGAAAGTTTGTGTCCGTATGAGTATGTTTGTTACCCTTCGCGTTCTAACGGCAGAACCGATTTTGATAAAATGTTGTATACAGGTTTGGTTAACACATACTTATTATTACGGAATAGTTTTATTCAAGTTTAAACGGCTGAACTGATTTGTATAAAATTCGCTGTGCTACCGTAGCTTGGATTAACAC
This sequence comes from Mellilla xanthometata, assembly GCA_035578125.1. Classification (NCBI taxonomy): domain Eukaryota; kingdom Metazoa; phylum Arthropoda; class Insecta; order Lepidoptera; family Geometridae; genus Mellilla; species Mellilla xanthometata. Next base: position 7,737,806 of record JAPUBQ010000026.1, read on the forward strand.
AGAGGCTACTATTTATCTCGTACGCAAAACTTAATAAATATTTTTATGTTTATTTCAAATTAGTAAATAATACAATAAAAATAACGAGAGTAAGGAAAATTGGAATATAATTAGGTGTAATTTTACTAATTAGCATTTCAGTAGACTGAGCGTAGCGCGGCGTAAAACGTCTCTGTCCCCTTGAGTGTTTTTAATTGAACTAGTGTTTTCTTTCTCGTCCCCTTTTCACTTAGTGGGTGAATCAAAATATCAATACTTATTTGGTACTAAAATCCACATATTTCCCTTCTAAAAGGTTTCTAAAACTTGTTACTATTATCTAACACTCTTCCCTGTTATTACAGTAGTTCCCGTTCTCTCAACGCAACAGGCTACTATTCTATTCTAGCGCATTAAAGGTGCCGCGAATTAAAATAATACGCGTTGCGGTCTGTGGCTTGATGAAAATGTCTGCGCAATCTTTCTAAGTATACGTCAGTTTAAAAACAAAAGCGTTGGGTTAACTCTGCGGTGAATGGTGACAGAGTCGACGTAATTAACATTGTGAGGCCCTTTCTTTTGTTACCTGGTGGGCTACTGAAGATTAGTGTGAATGGAAAATTTACTCTTGTAAACAATACCGAATTTTACACAATGAGTAATTGGTTTTCGCGCGGATCTCGTCGTTGACAGTCCGTGTAAATTTAATCTCTTCCCCAATGATGAAGCTATAGATTCGTCGAAATCCATTAGACTTTTATCCAACATTTTTAATTTAGTGTGTCTGAACGTAGGTAAATATGGAAAAAAATTACTCATTTCTGCTAGGCGTTTGACCAGCCGGGCACATAACCACGTAAGTAAGCGACACTCGGCGGCCTAAGTGGCCCAAGATGGAGCATGTCTCGTCTGGAAATAACTGGCTCTCAAGGAGAATGGACCACACTGCTATAATAAATATGCTTGGCGACTGATTGTTCAACTTGAGTGTGGTTGCTAGACAGGCGAGTATTAGACAATGCTCTATCAGTCTTATGAAGAAATTGAATCGATACTCTTTATCTTCTTGTCTGTTTTGCACCACCGCCTCTCACTCTTGCTATGGTCCGTTTCATTCACGGTTGCCTGGCAGAGATCGCCATAGGCGATATAGTTTTTAAGTTTTATACCTTGTATTTTTTTCTCTATTTTTAAGTGTGCAATAAAGTTATATTATCATTATTATTATTCTTTAATATCTCTTTAATAAGGGGCTGAGCGTAAAACATTACAACTCAATAAAACCTTGAAATAGTAAAAACATTTAACAGCATTATCAATATTAAAATATCCTGTAAAATTATCTTTAAGTTCGCTATTTTATTATACTTACAAAATTATCTTATTTCTCGTTCGAGCAACATGAAGTAAGTCCATAATTATGATTTTACTACGTCCTAACCCTTATTTCCTAAGGTCTGACAGGGTCAATACTGTTGTTTAATTTTCTTTTGTGTATAAAACAAATTTCAATTAACCCCGGTCTGGTTTAATAACTTCAATTAAATCATATTTCTGTGGAGAGCAAAGAAAATCATGTTGAAGATTATCTAGCTTCACAGCTTAGTACTAGTGTAGGGTTGGCACAAGTTTTGAGCTTTGACAAGTAAATTTATCGACCAACGAAAATTAAGTGTTTTAGTACCAAATCAAAGAAAAAGGTTATCGAAAAAAATTGCAGGTAAGAGATTAAAAGTTATTTGAAAAAATAATATTATGAAATAATGAAATCGGCCTGTAAGTTAACATTAACATGTCTAGTTAGCCCCATATTAAACCATTTCTGGTTTGTATTATGTTACTTCATATAGGTACATATATGAATACTTTATATCGATACATATTTATTTAACACCCAGACTGACAGCAAAAAAATTAAGTTCATCACCAAAAAATAAAACAAATAACTCGCCCGTGCTCGCCTCTGGTGCAAAGGTGCCCATCACGCTCGCAGCATTACCGCGCTGAATATCTATGGCCAACCTCTGCACCAAGAACGACTCGAAGCGGTAGTCAACGGTGATTTTATTCAGACTAAGACCTAACTCGTGGACAAAGCCCTTCGCCTCACTGCTCCAATTACCCAGAGTCTCCACAGCAAAGGTAAGGTACAAAATCGTAAAGCAGGTTTAAATAAAGGCAAAAATAACAATAATTTTACACAGTAATTACGGTGTTTTTTTTTATTGTTACTTCATAACAAAGCTGCGAGCTGTATGACAACCCTAAGCGATGACGTCAGCCATCGCCCCGCCCCGCCCACCTGTCGCGCGCCCTCCGTTAGGACATAATTGCGCACGCGCCGCTGCCGCCCACGCGCGCATACCCTGGGGGGGCTTGAGGAAATGTGGGAAATTCACTATGCATTTTTTTAAGTTCATTATTTTTGACGCGTTATAACGTACACACATTGCTATTTTTTTTTTAATCTTGACTTTATTTGCTACATCTTAAACTGCCCTTCTAATTTCTTTAATTGATTTAAATGTTTTTCAAGTAAGTATGGCAATTTAAACGACATCTGCACAACTAGAAGATTGACATCAATAAAATTGTTTTAAAAAACAAACAACCGACTTCAAAAACACAACTAAAAAGGGAAAAATAATTTTAAGCCTAAATCAAATCAAGAATATATAAATAGAATAGGAGAGTTTATTTCATGTACTTATAAAAAACTATTTGCAATTTTTACTAATCCTGTATTCTTGGAGTCGGTGCCAGAAAGACAATTGAAAATAGTTTTAATTTGTTCTTATTAGATGGCACCGACTTCAAGAATACAGGATTACTAAAAATTGCAAATAGTTTTTTATAAGTACATGAAATAAACTCTCCTATTCTATTTATATATTCTTGATTTGATTTAGGCAAAAAATTATTTTTCCCTTTTTAGTTGTGTTTTTGAAGTCGGTTGTTTGTTTTTTAAAACAATTTTATTTTTACATTTTTAGTGGTTGGTAATGATATTTTGTTTAAGTTTTAGCTATGGAGAGCCAAATAAACTTCACGATGAAAAAATTTGGCGTGTGCCAGGCAGGCAATCAATTGGGAGCAAATTGAGCTGGATGCGAGCGAAGCGAGCGCGAAAATTTTCACCGTATTTGTTCCAACCGTTTGAGCATAAAGAAGTCCAAAGCAGCACCAATTACATAATGTTTGTTGTGTCAAAGCTTACTAGAACCAAGTGCGAGCGAAAAGAGGTGGATGCGAGCGAAGCGAGCTGTGCGCGAGCGAAGCGAGCGCGAAAATTTTCACCGTATTTGTTCGAACCGTTTGAACATAAAGAAGTCCAAAGCAGCACAAATTACATAATGTTTGTTGTGTCAAAGCTTACTAGAACCAAGTGCGAGCGAAAAGAGGTGGATGCGAGCAAAGCGAGCTGTGCGCGAGCGAAGCGAGCGCGAAAATTTTCACCGTATTTGTTCGAACCGTTTGAACATAAAGAAGTCCAAAGCAGCACAAATTACATAATGTTTGTTGTGTCAAAACGTACAAAAACCAATTGCGAGCGAAGCGAGCTGGATGCGAGCGAAGCGAGCTATGCGCGAGCGAAGCGAGCGCGAAAATTTTCACCGTATTTGTTCGAACCGTTTGAGCATAAAGAAGTCCAAAGCAGCACAAATTATATAATATTTGGAGTGTCATAAGGCCAGAACATCCTGGGGGAAATTCGAACGAAGCGGGATAACTCCTAGCGAAGCGAGCGCGTAAATATTTTCCTTATCCGTTCGAGGGTCTTGTCTAATAATATATCAAATTTTACAGTTCTTTCTTCCACTAAGTATGACCCAAGTGGCCAAGCTCTGGCGTCGAGAGTTTTTCAAGCCCCTGATTTAGTTTGACCCCTGCTTGTACTAAGAGTAGTGGTCCAGGCCCAACAAATTAACGTGTTATCCGAAGCACAGTAACGCCCAGATGAAAATATCATATTTTTTTATGGAAGTCTTGTGCATGGTTACCCATCCAAAGACTGGCCGCATGGGCCGTTGCTTAGCCTCGATGTTCGCGTCAGATTACTTTTGTTAGCCAGGCTGCTAATTTTATGAGCGAAATCTGTATTGCCGTATGAGCGCGAAGAAGTAAAATAGATTATCCAGTTATTTGGGCTTCCCACGGGAATAGCAATGACTTGTAAGATAAAAAGTAACCTTCGTGTTATACAAGGTCTAGTCTACCCCCTATATCAAATTTTAGCGAAATCAGTGTGTCATGTGTTATTTGGTGCATCCCACGGGAACAATAATTATTTTCGGGATAAAAAGTAGCCTATGTGTAAACACATAGTCTAACCTATCTTCATTCCAAATTTCATCTATGTCAGTACAACCGTTCGAGCGTGAAGAAGTTAAAAAGATTTATATGTTATTTGGTGCATCCCACGGGAATAGTATTTATTTTCGGGATAAAAAGTAGCGTATGTGTTAACACATAGTCTTACCTATTTTCTTCTCAAATTTCATGAATATCAGTACAGCCAAACGAGCTAGAATCTCACTTCATGCGTAAAAATAACCTAACTTTTTAGGTTTTTCTTCGATTTCCCTAGGAGTCCATCATCAGAACCAGTTTTGGTGATAATGGGACCAATTCAGAACCATACTCTTTCAATTAAAAAAAGAATTTTGAGAATCGATCCACAAATGGCTGAGAAATCGGTGAACATACATAAAAAAAAAAAAAAAACATACACGTCGAATATATAACCTCCTCCTTTTTGAAGTCGGTTAAAAATAAGCCTGACATGCAATCGCGTACTAATTATTCTGCATAGACAAAAGAAAAAAAAGACGGAGGTACTGTGTGACCGCACATGAGATAGCGATATTTTCGGACAATGTTGCCACTTTAGTAGAATTTCATTGAAGATAGGGAAATTAGGGTTAGGGTATACACATAATAAAGAAAAAGACTTCAGATTATATTTCTACGTTTTATTAATTTTTAAACAAAATCAGTTTATTGTACACATTCCTTACTCTTTATTTCCACGCTTCACAAAAACGTCACCCATAAAATGGTTGGAACAAATCCTGGAATTTTGCGTTGATTTCCAATCATAAAATATTATCTACCATATGCTTCTATCCAAATCTCTACAAGTTCAGCATTCGATGGAAATCTGTAAAAAAAATATTAAGAAATATAAAATACTAGAGGTTGCCCGCGGCCCGCGTGAAGGTCGCTTTTCGGGTAACCTGTGGAAAAACTCTATGGTATCCTATTCCCGTGCCAATTTTATGTACACTTTCCTCATTCGATTCCTGAGATCTAGTTAACCTCTGTTTTTAGCTACTTTGGTGATGATGCGAGCGATTTCTCCAAGCCATTATTTAAATATGTAACTAGAATACGTGAACCATACCACTAAGTGAACCATTTACTTAAATTCTAATTCAGAAGTATTTAATTTCAAAAACACAAAACTTTCCCTTTGAACTTTAAACCCCATTAGCATACCTAAATGCACTCCTGGCAAATATTTTTACGAATTTATTTTAACCATCAAAGAAACTACAAACATAACAACTTACAAGACTAACTAACTTAACTTGATAAATAAAGAATTTTCCATACAAACTTTCACCCCCCATTACAAACCCTTAGTTCACCCCTGGCAAAAAAACTTGATACCATTATTTTTAATTTTACATAAACAATAAATATTCCAAATAAATAAAAATAAAATCACAACCCTAAGACCAGCCGATTGGGCTCTGCGTTGTCTATAGATGAATGAATGAATGAATAAGTCAGGACAAAGAGTCTTATAGTACAGATAATTATATAATATGGTAACTTCATGTCAAATAACTGGGCTTAACTTCACTGGGCGAGCGCGGTCCACCTTAGATCACAATATCGCTTACCACGAGGAATATTGAGACTAAGCGCTAACCCATTTAGTGTAAAAAAAAGCCCGACTAGCGAGCGAATATTTCGATGGAAGTAGATTAAATTAGTAAAAAGGACTGTTTAAGCAATTCTCAAGTACAGTGCAAACGGTTTTTGTAAAACTAGGGTTAAAATTGAAAGTCAGATTATGACAACCCTTATTCAATTTCTTGTAGGTTATGTTTTTATTTTGCATTTGCATGTTTTACCACTTTGAAGCAGAACTTTACATCCAAATCAATAGTACTTGAATTAATCCTATTTAATTAATATTTGGATTGATTTTAGAAGATATATTGTATATAAAAAAGGCCAGTACCAACCTGTGAAATGTAACATCACATAAACCAGGTTCTGTTATAATCATAATAACTCAAAATACAACACTGCACCATTCTGTCGATGTCCAAAACTATTCACCGCGCGAGAATAACACTTACACTTGAATTTAAACGATATTTTTTCGAAAAATCACAAAATTCTCAGAATCGCAGTAATGTTTGACACCGAAACTGTCAAATATGCTGGTGTCAAACAGTTACAGCGACAGAGAGAAAAACAGTATAAGCCTTTCTCTTTCACGCATGTTATTTTTACATATGGCTGTTTCGCTGTTGAGTAAAAGAGATGGAAATGTGACTCCGTCTATTGCCTTCTCTGTCTACGTTATTCTGCCATTAATAATGACGTTTGACAAGCGATACTAATTAGCGACAATTTCAATTATTTTTTTACATTTCGATTTTGACTTTATTGACAAGTAATATGTTGACATTAGAATTAGATATATTTTGTACAAAAAAAAAATAAATTGTGTTAAATAATAAATTATCCAATATTATAATAATGAGATAACATATGTACTATGTTATACGTGCAGTAAAATAAAGGCATTTTTATTTTATTTCTATGGCAATTAAAAAACCCTCAGTAAAGACCACAGACCGCTACACACGCTCCAAAAAATCAAGCTAAAAAAGACAATATTACCTAATATTGTTAAATTTTTTAAAATGATCTGGGGAAGTACTTCAAGAATAGATTCTACCAAAATAAAATTTTGCAAGCAAATTGGAAAACAATAAATGATCGCCAAAAATTGATAATTCCAAGCAAGTTTGAAAAAAAAAATACATACCGAAACTTATACCTATTATGTGTTTTTTATAGATAGACCACCCAACTCCTAGCTCTATAGCGTCGTAGAGTGAAATAGCAGAAAGTAAAAGACGCGTGCGGTATAATTGCTGAAGGCAAGTCCGCCTCTCAACCAATGCAGATCGCGGTAATTTATGCTAATATTATTATGTCTACGTAATTATGGGGATAGAAATGTGGGTTTTACATTTCATGTTATATTTATACTAGTTCTTGCTTCGCCATATGAAGTTGTCCTGTTTTTTAACATCGAAGTAAAAGTGACGTGATGTTTGTTATAAGAATGTCGTATCTCTGTGTACCGGTCTGTGTTTGTGTGTGTGTGTGTGTGTGTGTGTGTGTGTGTGTGTGTGTGTGTGTGTGTGTGTGTGTGTATGTGGCATCGTACCTCCGGAAGGGATTTTTGGAAAGGTATGTTTGTTTGGAGTTTTTGCTCTGTTTGATGAAAATCGTTCTAAGGTGAACCGTCGCTAGCATAATTGTGGGTTATATATTTTATATTTATATTTGAGTTTATACATTTTGACGCAGCTCCAGCAATGTGGGAACTAAAATTTTAAGGCTTGCTTGATTTTATAGCATTTTCAATATGCTTCTGCTCTCTCATAGCGACGTATGTGTGTTTCTATTATAATACTTGTATTATGCAAATTTCCAAAATTATAAAAATGTTTCTAGTTAAATTATTATGTAACCTACTACCTTAGAGTACCTAGTCTCTATACCTCGGTACCTAATTGATTTCCGCACGCTTAACAATTAATCTTTTGCGACAATAATTAATTTTAAACGACTTTAAACTTAAATCCGCCGTTGCAAGTAAAGGGTTGGATCATAAATCAATTCTTGCGCGATGTGACGTAACTCTCAACTTAAAGATATATTACGTACATTTTATACAAGGTTATTGGAAAACTGTACGGAATTAACGACCTCGTTGGCCTAATGGTTACAATGCTGGACTGCCAATCAGAAGATTCCGGGTTCGATCCCAGGCACGGCTAAAATATTTGTGCTGAAGTGAATTTGTTGGCTGTCGGTCTGGGTGTTTCGTATGTATCCATTTAAAATATGTATGTATGTATATGTTGTATATCAGCTGTGTTAGCAATTATAATATAAACTAGAAATGGTTCAGTATGGGGTTAAACAAACGTGTGTAAAATTTAATACTATTTTCTTTGAAGAATTTAACAATACTTCTTCAAGCTTTTTTTAATGAAATGCTATAACTAAGAGAAACCAACTTTAGAGTATCTAAAAATATAAACATAGGTACAAATTTAGGAAAGACCCGACATAATAGTTTGTCTCGAACCGATTTTCATCAAACAGAGCTAAGAACAACAACTATAAATAAAAAGGAAATCACAATCACAATTGTTTTTTTTTTATAGTTGTTTTTGTGTCTGAGGTTTACAATAGAAATGATACATTTTTATGTCATGTATATTGCGCAGTATCGTTTGATAAGATAGATAAACTGGAATAAATATTATAAAACATATTTTACAGAAAAAAATGTAACACTTTACAAAAGTTTCATTCTTGATTTAAAAATAATATTTGCTCAATAAATTTAAATTAGTTCCAATAACCCTGCACGTTTTGTTAAGCATTAAAATGAAATCGTGGTGGCAATATTTTAGCACATAGTTTTACGTCAAATACCCAATAGTTGTAAATTTATTGTCCACAGCGGCGATTGTGGGGTAACGAGCCAACTCTAATTTTATGGGGAAATAAAAACTATTTATTTATATACTTAGGGTGAAAATATTTCTAAATTACTACACACACTTAATTGAATATTTATAATATAGGCAGCCCACTATACGATCCCACTGCTGGGACATTCTCTCACGAGGAGAGTGACTGACTGTGCGCTGACCATGTGCGGGTTGGCGGGTGACACACGTCTTTGGATATTGTGGTCCTCAAACATGTCGGTTTTCTTCACTGTAAAAAAGCAATGCAAATCCAAACATAACTTAAAAACAAGTCATTGGTGTAGGGCCGGGACCGAACCAGGGGCCGTCTGATTGAAAAGCACGTAACGTATTTCCCACAGAACCACATTCGCTTTACTTAAAACATTAATTAAAAATTTATGAACCCTTCTGAATTTCGTGGCAACGGCTACTAGGATTTGTATTTGTTGTTGATATTGTAAAATAATAACTTATCTGCCATTTTGTGTCAGCGGCCATCTTGGGCTGATTTTCATCAAACAATCAATCACTCTTTGAAACAAACAAAAAACAGTTAATCTAAATCGGTTAATTGGTTACCATACCAATGGTATAGTAGTACCCTAGATAAAGAAAAAATACGATTATTTTTTCGAAGGGATCTACGATATCACATACAGACATACACTCACACGTCAAATTTATGACACCGCGTCACAAAATTCCTATTACAAAATTCCTATTTATAATACTATTCGCGTCGTTATTGCACCAGGGGTTAAAAATTCGTTACTCATAGATTACCAAATATTACTAATATATTTTATTGTGGGTTGTGAGACAGAGTACCGTCTTTGTGGTGGCCCATACAATTTATCTGAATCTTTTAAATTACAAGTTTCTCAATAGTTTGGTTATTTTCGATTGATTTCTATAGCATTGCTGTTCACCGTTAGAGATACAGATTGGTAGATAGTGAAATGATTACTCCAGTTATGCTCGATTGTTGTTTCTCGAATTGATTTTTGTAAAGTTTTTGGTTTGTTTTCCTGTTCATTTTAATTAACCTTATATTACTGTGTGAACATTAAACTATATTTTTGAGAAAGAGGAGGTTAGTTAGGCTGAATGTTTTTATTTTAGTGGTACTAAATAGCCTTTTCTGGGCTTTTCATCTAAGGTGGAACGTGCTGGACAAAAAGTAATTAGTTTACTCTTGTCTTGAAAACCGCTTGATTAAACCAAGAAACAATATTCTACATTATGGTGGTTTGCATTGTGTAGGGAATAACATAGATAGCCACTAGCTTTAAAGGTTTTAGTCAGAAAAATACAAAATGTAAATCAGAATGCATTAATTACTTATAGGGATGGTGAAACGCATAAAATACTTTCTACAATAAAAATACATTTCTGGACTTTTGCATTCGAAGCGTGATATTTTATGTTGGGTGGTACATTTCCTAACTAATGTTAACTGAATGTCTGACAAACAAACAAACAGGCCTCCGGATATGTAGATTAATGATTCACAAACCGATACACTGCTTTATAATTGTGATACAAATGATGCGGTGTCTGATTTGATTGATCGATCTCCGGTGTTAATACCAATGTAGGAACATTGATACTGAACACCTTCTACTTGAATGTATATGTTTAGAATGTATAGGATAGATCTGTAATTAATTTTAAAAATGATGATTATCATCAACAGTATTATAGAAGAAACAAAAATAATTGACGAATCTGGCTAGTGAACAAAGAGTTTCGTATCTTTGAAAAAATAATGGCAATAAAAACACGTTTGTTGTATTTCGACCCCGAAACCACAAAATACTGTGTAAAAAGATCTAGATTTTTAATTTAATAAAAAATAAATAAAGCATTTGTCAACTACCAGTTTAATATAAAAACAAATACATATACACTGATGACGCTCTCCTGTGTCCCCAGCTTTGATCCGGGATAAAAACGTAGCCTCCGGGTTAATCCAGGGCCTACGGGACTAAATCAAATTGTATCCATATCAGTTTTGATGTTTGAGCATGAAACAGTAATAAACATAAGTACGAATACACTCACATAATATTTTCTCTTTATTTGTTTTTTAATACCAATTATAGTCTAGTCAACGCCTTTTTCGTCAACTTTTTTCAGCAGTCTCCGAAAATTATGTTTGAGGTGTCTGTCATTCGATTCGGAATGGCATCTAGATAGTTTTCTAAAAACAATGAAGTTCCGCAAATAACATGTTAATCAAGAAACTGTGAAAAATAACGTGTCTCATATTTTTCCTTTAAATAGTGAGCGTTAATTTGCAAATGCGTTAAATATCACATCAATAAATTCCACGGCGGGTTCCTACATTTCAATCCTAGCTATTACCATATCAACCTTTAATCGAATGGAACAATCGATAGTACAATAACCGTCAATAACGACACATCATTGCCTGCCTGCGTACATCGGTTTCACCACTCGCAAAGGGCAGACGTACTCGTACAGTTGTACGTATATACAATCCGTTTCAAATACTATGCGACTTGGGCCGTTGCGTCTCTAATGACATTTGGTACTTTACAAGTTATTTTATGTATTTTTTTAAGTAAACTGAAAATAGGACAGTGCTTGACCACAATTCACTTGATGGTAAGTGATATTGAGGTCTATGGTAGAGCGCGCTTACCTCGAAGGAACCAGTTCGCTCTCGCCTTGACGACCGCTAGATTATAGTCATTGGGAAACAGGGAATTCGGCAAGGAATTCCAAAACGCTTAATGCCTCAAGTGTAAACCGCCTTGGCGTTTACACTTAATTATTCATTATGTTATTGTTTTCATTATTACAATTTAATAGATACATGTTTTTTCAGCGTATATTTTTGATAACTGACCCACTGGTTACAAGTTACGACACGGCCCTAACTTTAAAGCTTTGTAAGTGTCTACGTAAATGGATGTAAAGAACTTAGGTGTACACTTCGCTCTATATTATTGGACACATTTGCTGTTAACTAATTTTTATCACCAACTAGCTGTTACCTGCCGCATCACCTGCGATAAGTACATACAAACTGTTTTACCCCCTTTCAATCCGTTCTTAGTACGCGTCTATATACTAAAACAAATACACCCTCCAAATTTCACACTCCTAGGACCAGCCGTTTGCTGCGTTGCTTATAGATGAATGAATGAATGACTCAGGACAAAGAGTCTTATAGTATAGATAACTAATTGTAAAAAAAAACAAATCATTTGCGCAGAGCCTTATTTGTACCGGCGTGTCACAAAACCTTTGTAGCAAGTCAAATTTACTCCAAATTTTTTTTTTATATTGGAATAGTATATAGAGACCATCTTTAAATTGCCACAGGCATAGGCGCAGTATGAGTCGTACCTTAAAAGGCTAGCCAATATATCCTGACCCCCTACCTCTTAACTTATAAGGCACAATACATCGATAGTCATACGTTTGAGGGCTCTAATAAAGCGGTTGGTGTTTCAGAGCTTTAATAAATCGGCACAGTGGTTAGTGAGCGAAGCGACGAAAAGCCATTGTCTATAGAACGGATTATCATTACATTGTTCGGTTTGCATATTGAATTGTGCGTTCTCTATTGTCTAGAACAGTGGCTATCAAAGTTTTTGTACATGTTTTTTTACTCTTTACAGTTAATTAGTCATTGGACCAACAGAGCGAGTAACTTATACGAGTTAGCGACGCTCTTGCTTATGGTGCCATACGTAGCAAGCCTAGACTGGAATACCTGGCTCTCAAGTTGTCAGAACACATTGTCGGACGCTTGGTGAGTTTTTTTTTAACACGAGTAAAATAAAATCAGGGCTTAACTAATTTTTAAGATAAATAGACAAATGATGGATAGTGGTTAGCGTGATGGTAAGTATTACGCTGGATCATTCCCAAACCAACGTATTGGATAACAAATTGTGTTGCTAAACTAAATTAATCAGCTTGAGTATAATAAGGTCTTATTTATGTTATATCACATTGCTCATATAATTTCCATGAAATTGTATATTCTCGTATTGTAAGAGTTGTATTTTTAACGAAACAGAAATAGATTTATTTCAGAACCAAATATTGACATAAGACATATGATTATTTGCGTTATCTTAATAAATGTGCTTGGTTCTTAACATAAATCTAACTACTTATACATACATTACTTATATATACCCAGTTGAGGAGAACAAAAACATACAACTAAAGTTAAAGTTACCTTAGCGATAAAGCTTTGGTTATGACTCATCAGTGGGTCCAGGTACCCACTTTGACATTCTCTGATCCCCCTTGATATGCAGCAACGTGTGTGGTTTTAGCGTTTGGGGGTGGAAAATGATGTTATTGTCTGTCTGTGGCTGGTTGTTGAACGTTATTATTACTGTGCGTAAATGATATCTTCTTGTATAGGTTCATCATTCAGAGGGTCGGTCAAAACTTGCACTAACGGCGCCTGAGGCTATTTAGTGGGTCAGAGATTTGTTAAATGCGTTCGGTGAAAGACAGGTCTCAAATCATCATCATTATCATCACTTTCATTACTCACATTAATCTTTTCGTTTTCATCAGTACAGAGAAATTTCCTTATCCATTCTTTTGAACCAGCGCCAGCGGATGTTTATTCAATTACATAAAACATGGGTAACAAAATAGCTGCGTTTTACCTGAAATAAAACGCATATTAAAATACTTACCTAACTGGAAGCTTTATTTATTGAGAGAGCATTTCCGTTTCCGTCAAGAACTTGCCAGTTTCAGTACTCTTTAGTGTCGTTTCCGGTGGGTTGTATGGTAAGTGGCGCCACCTGGCGGCTGCGCTGAGCTTCATGTTATATAAGAACATGCAGCGCCATTTAGGCTCATTGGTTCAATAATAGTTTTCACCAGGCAGGAATAAAAGTGAAAGCTTCCAGTTAGGTAAGTATTTTAATATGCGTTTTATTTCAGGTAAAACGCAGCTATTAAATCACTTGACCGTAACTGGAAGCTTTATTTATTGAGATCTGTTTGTTATCGCCTGGTGACGCCACTTAGTTTATGTAAACACTTAAACGAATAACGCCAATGTGACAAAAATACAATTTTTATAATCTTGATATAATTAATGTACATATAACCATATTTAATGTACATGTACTGCTAGATATCATATATGCAAAGTGCATATTGATTTTAATAACTTGTAAAATAATTAACCGCAAAATCATAAATTTAAATTCCTATTAAATCTTTATAGTTTAGGTAATTTAAGTATGTAGAGTAAACAAACTTGATAGGTTTTGGACATCTAACTTTAATGAACAATTTGCATGATTTTGAAGTAGAGCACCTTTCATTAAAAAGGAGATGGTTCTTTCTACCCAAAATATTGGATTGAGGTTAAGTATAGCCTCATTTGTTTTTATTTTCCACCCTGACTGAGTATAGTTACTGTTGTCAGTTTTAGAACCAATTCAGGCCAGAATATGATATAATTTTCAGAATCACAATTAATATAATGATCGGGATCTGTTCTAAGTAGAGTCAGATCATGTACTCGTCTGCCTGAGCATAGTAAAAGTAATGCGGCGGTGTGTCGAGAAGTCTGATAAATATTGTTTAAATCTGTGGCGTTACAACGCCACATTAAGTCATGCGCCATCTAGGAGCGTGTGGATGAAACTATGTTAATCGCCAACGAGACGCCGCGCGCTCCCACACACTACACTCTCGCTCCGACCGCGCTAGATATAATTTAGACCAATTCCATATAGCCCGCAAAGACACGTGGCACTAGGCGACTTAGCACGCGTCGCACACCTTGTAACTTCATTATTATTATTTTATTTATTTTATTATCTTCTTTATTGTACACTACGTCCTTGTTTCAGTTGTTTATAAACTCCTCTCCATCCAAAGGTTGCCTGGAAGAGATCGCTTTAAGCGATAAGGCCGCCATTTGTGGCACACTTATTTGTAAGCTCTTTCGTTTTCTTTTTTGTATGTAATAATTAATGTGTCCAATAAAGAATTTTCTATCTATCTATCTATCTAACTTCAATCAGTGATCCCCTTACATTATGTACCTACTTATCGAACTGTAACAATACAGTGTTCTACAAGATTCGTGTTCGTTTCACTTAACCTACCTAACCAGGCAGCAACCTACGAGGTTCGAGCTCCAGCACGCTTAGCCGAACAAATAGGGAAGACAGACAACCGGAGACGTCATCGACATCTACATCTACATGCTACCTGCAGCAACGACCGCTGGTGTTGGGCCACCCGGCTCTGAATTCATCTTCCCAAAAATCTATATTGTATAGAGTCATGTATGTAATTAGCTTATGAGTGTCCCAAACTGGTGCTTTTGGAACTTTTGGGGTTTTGAAAGTGATAGATTTTTAAAATATGTTTTACGAAAACATGAGAACTTAAGTTACCAGATTTTTCAGGATTACAAAGAGTAGCGACCACCGAATTGTGTAAAAGTATGGTATTGTATGACATTTTATTCTTTAGATATAATTCAGATAGGAATTGTGTACCAGTAGGATTATTATGGTTAATATTTTGATCATTCGACTAGGAAATCCAGCGTTTCCATGCTGATTCGTAAGTTTTTAATGTGGATGGCCGCCACGAGTTTTTAAGCAATGATCACTGTTCAGAACTCCACGATTCTATCGCCTCAGATAACCCCCGCATTTGGAAACACCCATGCTAGCGGATAATGCCATGCGATGTTGCAGGCATATATTGCCTGTCGATCTTTTAGATCGCGAGACACAATTGCTGTCTTTGAGGCGAAAAGGTCTATCATTGGAGTCCCTAGTTTCGTGAACACTATTTCTACGCAGGCCGGCGTTAAATGCCATTCCGGAGGTTGTCGGAGGCGAGACAGATGATCGGCCTGATTGTTGTACCTGCCAGGCTATGTGGTGAATACTGAAATGTATGTGATTTTCGTCTAATATTGTTAAAATTTGACGAGTTATATTTATTAAGGGTATGAATTTTGTACCTCCTTCCTTCCGTAATTGAGCTACGGTAGTCTTGCTGTCGCTCTGTATCAGAGGAGAGCTCCCCGCTAATGATTGGGCGTGGTACTGAACAGCGTGCAGTACAGCCAACAACTCTTTTTGGTAGCAGTGTAGGTATTTCTCCGCGTGTGTCCAGCTGCCCCACAGAGCTTGCGCACCTCGAGCTTGACTTGTTTTTAGGATTATTGTATCTACTTTTTCTTGTGGCAAGATATTTTACATTGTGCCATGGCCTCCATAGTATCCCTAAGAAAATGATTTCTCTTTGAGGGACGAGAATGGACTTTTCGAAATTGATTTGCCTCCCTAACGTTTGCAGCATTTTTGTCATGATTTTGACATGATTGCGTAAGATTTGTGGATCTTGATTTACAATTAAGAAATTAGTTCATTCCATTTCTTTTATTATGGTAAAATATTTCGAGTAAGTTATGAAAGAAGATGGTAACATACAACCATAAATTATCGTCATTACATCGTTATCATCAATATTAAACATTACTTCATGGCATCTTTAAAGGCAGTGGCCGCAGCCGCGAGGGCCCTTGGATCTAAAATTGGTGATGGTGCTCGGAAAGCACCGATACTGTTGGACACATTCCAACTTTTAATAATAAGTATGTGTGACCGTTTTCTACGCGAAAATATTAAGATGCCTTATGTGAACAGTTTACAATGTTAAATTAAGAAATCGACCAAATAAACTATCTTATTCTATGATGGGGGCGATCAGACCTGCACTGATAACCTGCAAGAGGCGTATTGTGCATTTCCCCCTACCAGCCTCTACCCAAGCCATCCAAGCTCCTTAAAATAGCGGAGCACGGTCTTGGGTCGCTGGCATACCTGTTCCACTGTCATTGCGTCAGATGTTGTGGTATTTCTATTAAAACAGGAGGCGTTCGAGTATAGCGTCGAGTTTTGTTGAGATTCCCTTGCTAGTCCGGTTTATTTTCAAATTTTATCCGGTCCGGTTTATATCCATATTTTATTCCAAATAAACTAGTTTCAATAAACCTTCCTTTTCTATCGTAGTTGGTGAGCAATCCAGTTTGTTAGTACTGAGAAAGTTTTGGGAGCTGTGCTCAGACCAATGGGTAGACATGTCATTTCTAGCAACTATGTCATGTACACAAGCCGTAGGAAGCGTCGGTGTGACTGTGCTATTTTCAGATGGAAGTAAGCCTGTGAAAGATCTATTTTGCACATCCAGTCTCGAGGCCGAAGAAAGTTTGGTACCTTGTACATGTTTACTTAAGTGAAATAGCTTGGAAACCATATACTCGTTTAGCGCTCTTAAGTTGAAAATTGGGCGCGCAGATCAGTCTGGTTCGGGGACCAAGAACAGGGGAGACACAAAGATCGCTTATAATTTTACTGGCTGTAGAACACCCTCGACTCTCATTTCTGATAAGGTCAACCGCGGCTATGTCGACTACGGAGCTAAGTCGTCTAATCCAATTATTGTACTAATCGCGTAAGAAGAAGAAGCATTTGTAAGAAAAACAAAAAATTAGACGCATAAGCCCCGAATTTTCTGTTTATCCTAAATTCAGTGCAGAATTTGGTTTGAAAGTATGATTAGCTAGTATTAATAGTACTTTTACAAATGATTATTTGTTAAAATCAAATAAATATGCTATTCAAAGTATTGTGACGCATTAGCCCCGGTTGACCTTATTATTTTTGACATCCTTACTGATGTTGGGGTTTTGAATGGGCATGTGGCGACATTCACGTAAGCCAGAGGTGGTTTTTTGATAAATGGAATTCGATATCCTTGAATTAATTTTAATATTATTTACGGCGCACCCATTTTCTTCCATTTGTGATAATAGAGCGCAAGCTGACCCGCCTGGAAGTGCGAGTAGTCTCGAGTTATATCTTTTATTTTCTCTAGAGGGCCGTGAAGCACTTGCGTGACCTCGTCCTCGGTAATTTGGTCGTTCGGGCCGCGAGCCCCTGTTATGAGACGCTCCTCTCCTGTTCCATGAAAGGAATGGTTGGAAGTTTGTATAGGAGGGTAGTCGTCGAAATAGTCACCCCGCGAGGGTGGATTGTCACAGCATGTATGCCGGGAAGGTGCTATAAACCTTCGTTATGACTGCGCTGAGTTCCACGCGATGGAACTTGTTTGCGAGCGCCTTGCCCCCGCGAGGGGCGGCGGCTGTACTGAGTCGGCCTTTGTGAAGG
The DNA here is from genome assembly GCA_035578125.1 of Mellilla xanthometata. NCBI lineage: Eukaryota > Metazoa > Arthropoda > Insecta > Lepidoptera > Geometridae > Mellilla > Mellilla xanthometata. Next base: position 7,755,807 of record JAPUBQ010000026.1, read on the forward strand.
CATAATTATTTGGTTTACTTGGCCAAAAAGCTTTCCGGATCCCACCGGCTTTGTCCAGCAATGATGTAATTTTTCAGTATCAATATGTTGGCCACTGTAGGCGGAATTTAATTTTTTGAAGCCTTGAAATACAAATCATTTATTGATAACACCAAAGTTAGAGTTATAGCCTCCCTGCGCATCTCAATAGTTCGGCGGGGAATCGAACCCCGGTCTCCCGCGTGACAGGCGGGGATACTTACCATTATGCTACCGAAGAATAACAAATCTGATGAGATTTTGCATAAATTGCCTTTCATGAATAGCAGTTCGACCTGATCTTGTAAATTTTCAGATATGATTTGCGCGTTTTGAGCCCACGAAAAGAGATTAGTAACTGCTTCTGCAGTACCTTTATTTGCTTTAAAATACAAAAAGTTATAGCAGCATATGATATATCAGCATGAGCGAGATGAAGTAAGTTATCATACTTTTTTACCTCTTCGTTTGTTTTCAGGTCTATGAAACCTGGGGTATGATTATATGCCTTTTGTGTATCGAAATATCTAATCTCCGACCATGCAGCATTACCAAAGCACTGAATATCTGTTAATTTTTGTAAAAAACTGTCAGGTGTTAAGTAAACACCTGCCCTGTGAAATTAAAATTAATTTTGTATCTATATCAAACGTAAAATTTTTAATATTAATTTGAACGTCTCGTTTCAGAAGCATTGATCGAGATGCTATCGTCCTCACACGTATGTTTGCGGAGCTCACCTATTTTCTCTTCCTACCCACGTTACATTATCTTTTATTTCTACAAATAAAATTGTGTTATATTGTTCTTACGACACTATTTTTACACTGAAAAACAAAAACCACTGGCAAATAAAAGTAATATAATTTGTAAGTAATTCCGAACGGTACAAAACCGTTTAAAAAATTTGAATCACTTACCCACAATCGATTGCACATATTCACTTAGGATAAATAATTTTAAGCAAAAGCGAGAGCTGCTGCTCTTTAAATTTTAACAATAAATGATTTTTAAAACTTATTTTATAGAAATAATTATGCACAGAGTGAGACCTGCTGTGCACGTTCTCACTTGACGGGAACTAAAACGCCAATGAGCCTAAATGGCGCTGCATGTTCTTATATAACATGAAGCTCAGCGCAGCCGCCAGGTGGCGCCACTTACCATACAACCCACCGGAAACGACACTAAAGAGTACTGAAACTGGCAAGTTCTTGACGGAAACGGAAATGCTCTCTCAATAAATAAAGCTTCCAGTTACGGTCAAGTGATTTAATACGTTGTATGTGTTAATTTGAACGCAATTTATTTTCATCTGAAATTACCCGGTAAAAAATCACTTAAGTAAAAAAACATTTCATAAAGACAAACTGTATAGGTACTCGTATTGCTCTAGAATTTAATATGACAGTGAATGAAAGTAAGAAAAAAACTGACAGATAGATAGGTACATATATCGTAGAAAGGACAAATAAGTGAAAATAAATAAAAAGTCTATTATTAAAGCAAAAAATAAAAAAGTATCTCCAAACGATACTCAAAAATTATGTTATCCAAGTGTGAAGATACCAATTATCTTGTTTATAAACATTTCTAAATAAATTTTAAACGAAAGTACTGTTACGGACACTCCCACAGAGCAATTTGATCTTATAAACGGGGTATTAAACCTTCGGCATTGTTTTTAACTGGATATTTGGATTAAGTACTTACTACCTCTATTCTTATCATTAATCTTAATTGCGGAATACAATAAAATATTAGCCTCAATATTGTCATTGGAGAATAAACTCTAAATACACGCAGTTTAAGGTCTAGTTTTGTGATTTTGTATGATAATAATAGTAGAGATCATTATATCTGGTCTATAAGAACGGGATCGTGGGAATTCTGGCGATCGATGAGTTATGGAACAAGTATTGATGTATCGGAGCTAAGATAGGTAACTATAAGTACCTACATACTTAAGCGTTGAGTTATTTTTGAGCCGGATGTAAATATTCTAAGTAAAATGAAGAAAAAATACTCACAAATCGGTCATTTAAAAAAGGTACTGTGTTTTTTTTAAGATTTGACAGAAATACTTTTTCCTATCACTCATATGCATATCACTCTATTTGAGATGCTTTTTTATTAATTTGAATATTTGTTAAAAACATAAGAATAAATGAAACATGACTTACTAAAATAGACCTAAACCTAAAGAAGACCAGACCAGACAAGACTACCATCTTTATTAATTTTAAATAAAGATAAAGCTTTTGAAAACATAAACGAACTTTTTCTGTCACTTTTGCTCTGGTTTACTTTTAACTGTAACTAAATTTGTCCATAAAAGTTACAGTCTTTCATTTTATCAAAACAAAGGCCTTTTAATCTCCATACAAGTCAAACTAAACGCGCATTCTGTTTAGGTATCACAATTCGGACCTTATTTTGTAAGAAACCTTCTTGAGGCGTGGCTGTAAACCGTTCATATCTAGATTGCTGTCGCTACAATCAAAACAGAATCATCGGAGCGTTCGACATTACTTAACGAATATACCAACAGATAAGATAGACTGGTTGTGTTTTATATGAGTCACTCTTGCTAAGAAGATCTTGTGTGAAAGTATTGTTTAGATAAGTAAGAGTTGTAAGGGTATGAACGGCGATTTTTATTAGAACGAAGTTCCTTATCTCGCGTTGTGAAAGGGGGCTAGACGGAAAAAAATTCTTACGAAAAGTTGTCACGACACTTTTTGCTACAGTAACCTATTGTAAGCTGTGCGGCGTGCGCAGGTTTCTGTCTCTCTCTCACTCTCTTATAGAGAGCAAGCCAGATATTTTCATTTCTATTTCGCATAGAACAGTGTGGTATCACGACAATTATTTTTGTTGAATGTATACAGGTTTTTTTGCTACAGTAAGCTATTGTAAGCTGTGCGGCGTGCGCAGGTTTCTGTCTCTCTCTCACTCTCTTATAGAGAGCAAGCCAGATATTTTCATTTCTATTTCGGATAGAACAGTGTGGTGTCGCGACAATTATTTTCGTTGAATGTACCTATACAGGGTTTTTTTGTAAATAATAATGAATCCTGACAGTGAAGGAAGTTCGTTCCATCCAGGTGTCCCTTGACGTCTCTCAAGTTTTTTTTCATTTACATTGGTTTGCGCTTGATCTAAAGTTAAGCGAAGTTCTGTATCGAGCGCGTAACGTCTTGAAACAGTTCAGTCTCTCTTTGAGGAGGGTGAAACTATAATACAATTGTAAATTTGACGTTTATCACACTTTCGCGGACATTTAAATTATATTATATATTTAGCATTAAAACATATCACATATCCACTGTAAATGACGTACCAAAAATAATGAATGTTATTATGGTTAATAAAACTTCTGAATCTGAATCTGTAACTGGGATTCCGAAATAACTTAAAGTTTGATTCTTTATGGTTTTATTCTCCGACCAAAAATGCACTAGATATAAGGTGATGTCTCTAAAAACGGCAAGAAAAATACGACCACAAGTAAGAGTGTGGTCTTATTTGAGTTTAAGGAATTTAAGCGTTATTGGTATAGTAATACAATTTTATTCGATCAGAGAACGTTTGAATTTGTAGAAATGCTAATTAAATGTGTGTTGTTACACTTTACCTACTTGTACTTATATATACACTTACTCCTTGTTAAAATTATGTTGATTGCTGAAATAAAAAACTGTTGTTGTTGTGTGTTGTTGTTGTTGTGTGTTGTTGTTGTTGTTTCTTATTGTTGTTATTAAACAATTGAATCAATTTTAAAGTCAATTTTGAAATTGTAATCATGATGAAAAACTATCAAGTGAGCGTTGCAATGTAACTAATCAAGTAATGGTAACCGTAACACATTAAACAAATTTACCTTTTTCTTTTTCTCTGACCTTTTTACTTTTTTTTTTTCCAAAGTAAGAATAATGAGAAGATACAGAATTGGTAGTTGTGATTGCCCCTATTAATCATAATTTGAAGATATTGACCGGTATCATTACGCGGCGATGCAGCGAGCTGTGTTGTTCACACGAGACCGCCAAAACTGCTCTACAGGGTGGTGGAAAATATCTAGATTTTCTTTTTTAGGGTCCCCTACCTAAAAGGTAAAAACGGGACCCTATTACTAAGCCCCCGCCTGCTTGTCTGTCTGAATAGAAAACATGTGATGCATAGGTTTTTTCTCGTGTTTTAACGGTAACAGATAGACTCTTAATTTTTTTACCAAATATTTAATTGTATATTACCTTCCAAATTAAATTATAAAATAAAATATATACTTAAGAGAGGCTCCCACACAACAAACGTAATTTTAATCAATTTTTTACTCGACCTTTATAACTACAACAATTATTAGAGCCTTAACACATTCACAAAATATTTAATTATGTATTCACTATGATAACAAATTATAAAATTTAAATAATATTGATGTTTAAGAAGGGCTTCTTTTCAAAAAGTGTGTTTTTTTGCAATTTTTAAAGATAATGGAACGGAACCCTTCTTGCGTGAGCCTGAATCGTATTGGCCAATTTTTTTTGTTTGTCTACATGTATGTGTCTTGAATGATTTTGTACAAGTCACGATGATTTTTTTAAGGCCAATTCTTTGTAACTTTGGTTTGACTTGTAACTATGGTGTTATCAATAAATGATTTGTATTTGTATATTGCCCACCCTGTAGCCGGCTAGTGCGGGCGGCGCGGGCGCAGCTAACAATAAAAGTGTGTGATTAATTTATCCGCGGCGAGCTCTAACGAGGGCCTCTTTGGGGTCAGACGCGGTACCATTTGTATCGGAACGGTTCCGGACCACCAGGGGGTGCGGAGAACTACTAAAGTGTTTACGGACAATAGTAATTGAATGTTCAACATGATGTTATTAGTAGGTATGTTTTAAAAGATTATATGCCCATACATTAGACTTATTGATTTGAAAGAAAAGGGAGTGAAGTGAGTGCCACCATTGGTGGCGATTCAGCGGCACACACCACTAAACTTAATTTAAAGAAGCCCCGTCTCTTTTTATCTTAGGTGGCCAGAAAGAGACGGCACCTTCTGAACCATAGTCAAAACAACTAAAATCACGTCAAATGTAGAAAATATAGGCGACTTTAGAACGTACTCACTTGTGTCACCTCTAAAACTGCCTGCACATTCCATATGTGACGTGATTTTAGTTGTTTTGTATGTGGCTTAGAACATGCCATATCTTTCTGGCCACCTAAGATGAAAAGAGACGGGGCTTCTTTAAATTTAGTTTAGTCGTGTGTGCCGCAGAATGCCCACCAATGTGGAGATGACGGCTGATAGAGAGACGAAGCAAAAAACAGGCTGTGCCAGCCCCGCCTAGTAGGAAAAGGTAATGATAAAAGAAGAAGAGATTCGACTTATAAATTCAACTTTAAATAGAAAAAAATGCAGACGGTGTCTATTCACATAATAGTATATTTTTAGGATGGGGTTTTGCTGCAAAGCGGAAATTTATAAGCATTAATGTGTCTCGGTTTGAAGGGCTTTGTTACCGGTGAAATTAATCTATTGATTAAAGTCTTTTTGTTGTCTGTAGCGTTTGAGTTTCAGTGTTTATGAGTTTCAGTGTATCTTCTTCTAATATATAAAATTTCCATGTCACAATGTTAGTTACTGAACTCCTCCGAAACGACTTGACCGATTTTTACCAAATTTTATTTGCGTATTTAGTAGGTCTTTTCCATACCTCTAATTGATTAAAATATTTTTTTTATTAATAGATATAATTTATAAGGAAAAATAACGTATGCCGAGTCAGCTAGTTTTTGATAAAATTAAAAGTTAATCTAAAACATTATAAAAACAAAGCCAAAACTTTAGAAACAAAGACAAACATAACACAAACTAAAAAAAAAAGATAAAATAATGAAACTTACCATGGAGTGTCCTAGATATTCCGCAGCGTTATCCGATATGTACAATAGTTTACCATTCTGCGTCATCATCATCAGGAACCCGTTTAATGCCTGAGAATAAAATACAACAAAATATTAAAATAACTGCAATCTCAAAAGAAAATCTCAAAGATTTTTACCCCTAAAGAGACAAATATAGTCGTTTAAATATAACTAAATTTTCTTATATATAAAATTTTCATGTCACATTGTTAGTTACCGTATTCCTCAGAAACGGCTTGACCGATTTTTACCAAATTTTATATGTGTATTCAGTAGGTCTGAAAATCGGCTACTATGTATTTTTAATAACCCCAATTGAGGCAAAACAACATTTGCCGGGTCAGCCGTAGTATGTATATGCATAGCACAATTTCAGAAACATTTTAATACAATAATATGGGCAAAATCTTAAATTAACAGTTTTTTCGTTGTAAACAGTAATAAACTGTAAAAATATTGAAAAATCTTAAAAATCGGCTAAAGAACAACTCTAAGAATATTTATACTTATTTTGGTATAAATTAGGAAAGAACTTATTAAAATCTATTTTTTTAACCAGTTTTTCTTCATACTGGTAAACCTGATTGGTACCAAAATAAGTATACATATAATAGAATTGTTGTTTAGACGGTTTTAAAGCTATTTTTACAATACTTTTATCGTTATAGATTTATAAACAAAAAACCGTAAATTTAAGATCTAGATAAACCCCATATCATCGTCTTAAATAATAAAAATATTTTATTTTTACTTGAGCGTTTGACTACTTACTAAAAGTTGGTAACTGCATAAAGAGCGCTTAATTTTCAGCGACTTTTTACTCCAATAAATGGTAAATAATTAAGTTCAACGATTTAGAGTTGCGGTTAAGATTTACTTCCTAAAGCAAACCACCTTAACGCAAGGCGCTAGAAATCGCACAATAGAGCATTTCTCTACTTGCTCTCCTTTCCTACACCTAAATTATGAACCTTATAAATTAGACGCAACAATCGCATACAAAACGCAGCACAATCGCATACGAATCGCACGCTGTTTTACATTCGTCGCATTTATGAAACCGGATTGCGATTTTCTTGAGACAGAGAACAACTAACATAATCGAATAACTATTATAAATTTAAGACTCAATAATTTTCCTTAATGCGATTTCGAATAATATATTCGTATTAAATGAAAATAATTGAAAATTTATTTTTTAAAAATATTAAGGATAAAAGTTGATAAAAAGATGGATAAGTAATATTTTTTATTAATTTTGAGTAACCAAATACTTTTACTTGTATGTATCGGCACTTGAGCTCTTCTTGTTATATTAAGTACATACAATATAACTTGTATCTATAAAATTAAACATAGGTATTTATAACGTGACTATAAGATAAAACATATATGGCCTAGACAAGATGCTATCGCTTCAATTTGATAACATCAAATGACGTGAAATGTACAACAGTGACGTAAGCCATCAAAAAGTTCAGTTGATAGTCTAAGTCCCTTCTATTCGTCACTTTCATACCATTATTTGATTATACCAAATTGAAACAACACCCGAAAAGATGGCAACTCGTCTAGGCCCTAAAACCGAGACTTAATCGCGCGCAGTTAGGGCAAAGATTAGCTTAGCGAAGAAAGTGAGGCCAGAAAATCTGAAAAGGCTAGTAGAGCGGTATAAGAGGATAAGCTTCGCCGTATTGTGTTCCTCTTGGTTTGATTACGAGTCAAATGTAAGTAAAAAGGTTTTGCTTACATTCGACTCTCTACTCCGCCGCGCATGCTTTTTTTTCAAGGCCTCATTTTCTGCAATTAGTTCATCCTTGCCCGCTCCGCTAGCAGTCAAGCTTCGACTTAATAATAATGGATTCAACTGTACCGCTTTCAGTGTCCAAGGCAAGGAAAATTAGTACACCGTTGTATTGTTGTGTTGTATGGAATGCGTGATAACTGCGACGCTGTGCATTTTGCATTAAGCATATCTTAACTAACTGTAGGTGGTAGATAAATAAGATAGTTTTGTTTGCTGAACATTATATAATCAGAAGTAATCAGGTACCTACAGTACGGCTTAGTTTGAACATTAACTTAATATTGCTGTTTTTTAGTGGACTGGTGCGTTAAAAAATATTAAGTCAATAATAACTGACTTGGTACAAGTTTTTAATTTAAATAAAAACAACATTTATTTTACTTTAGTTGTTTGTTAGATACTTAGTATACATATTATTATTATTTTATTACGATTTTAATTTAAAGCAGATTCAAAATTAAAACAGCTTTCCTATCACTTCTTCTAGGTAAGCTCGATCCACCGTAGACCTCAATATCACTTACCATCAGGTGAATTGTGATCAAGCGCTGACCTATTTAGAGTAAAAAAAAAAAACTAAACTGTCCTTTACATTTTCTCATAAAGTGTAGGGAAAATATCTCTAATCACTATTCTATTCTCTAGTAATTTCTAATCTACGTTTGCTTTATTTAAACTATGTTATTTATTTTCTGGCGTAGACTTTAGCTTACAACATGCGTTTATCTTTACACGCAAAGAGATTATAAATAATAATCATAATAAGAACTAAGTAAATTGCCTGGCTCGTCCACCCTATGATTAAAAGCCCTAGATTGAAGTTAATGAGTGGTTAGGACTAACCACTCCCATACCAACTTAAACCACTATTTAAACTACAGCTATCCTTTTCTGTAACACGTAAAAATTGCAAGTGTAAATGAGATAGAGGAATAAACAAAGTTACTTAAAAAGAAGAAGGTTAGCGTGGGAATTGCTTGAAACAATGGAAGTGGCTGTTTTTAATTGACGGTGTGGTAATGAAACAAATTAGTTTTAAGTCCTCTCTGAAGAACAAAGCGTAAAAAAAATACAGATTAATACCGCTACAAACACAAGTTTTAAAATCGAGAGCGGAAAAAAATCTGATCGTCTAAAAACTGAATTCTTTACGAATGTAATACCTGTTTTTTTTCTAACCTAACCTAACAATTTTAAACATATAAAAATATAAAATACAAACCTTAGAGAATCCGAAATTTGGTGTGTTGGACTGTTGTTGATTTATGTCAAAGCGTTTGAAAACTGAAACAAATTAAAATACGTATGAGACAAACAGGTAAAGATGGCAACTATACAGAGTGATAACGCAAAACCGCTTAGAGAGGTTTCGGTAAATATGGACAATATAGTTTTTGTTTTTCTTCATCATCATCATTATGGCCATCATTTTGAGCCCAAAGCTGAGCATAAGCCTCCTTTTGTCTACGGCAGGTATCTTGGTCTTGGTTTCTATCATCCAAAACTTACCCACGATGTTCCCAATGTCATCGACCTAAAGTGCTAGTGGCCGATTGTCACGTCTCTTGTAATCTTAATTATAAATTGTGAAAATATAAAAATATACATCTGCTCGCTCCATACTTATTATTAGTACTCTAGTAGAATTTTGTCTGCAATAATTATAATCGTTGGAATTTCACTGCTACGCATTAAAATACCAACGCTGTATCCTTGTGCTTGCAAGTCTTGCAACATATACGTTACGACTGCGTAAGAGAAAGCAATACATTATTTTAGTTTTTTTAATAATCAAATAATACAGAACATTATTTTACAGAACACATAAGTTTGCGGGGCCAAAATTAAGCCCAAACTTGCCGCATTATTGAATTGATAGATGATGTGTTTTTTTTTATCTTCGTTCATCAATTCTTTTATTAATTTATATACATAAAAGGTTTTCCATTTCTTGTGATTGCATTATCACAAGTAATAAACTACATGCAATTTAATAACTGTCGTTGATTGGCCTTATTAGTAAGATTTATTTCTACCGACAGGTCTATTACAATTACTACGATTTATTGCACACATGTACGCGACAATGCTAATTACTACCCCCAAGGTACTAAACGACAATATCACTTTTCACAACCCAATTTAAAACGCCATAAATCAACGACAATCGATCAAGAAAATCGATTAGCTTATCGAACGTTAAATTGTTGTGACACATCACTACCGCCCACCAAACTCGGCATTATAAACTCGATGTCATTGCGCACTTACGGGACAAACATAATTCGTAATTAATCGATTCGATCTATCGATACTTTCTCGATGATAAACAGTAACCAAAGCGGGCAGTCGATAGTATCGATAAGATATGGAATAATTCTCGTTTCTAATGGACCCGCCGGGGTGTAGAAGGATTTACACTTTCTAAAGTCGAAATGGGTTGGGGGATGGGTTTGAATACTGATAAGTCACGCGGTTTCATTTATAGAGGGTTCATATTATTATTGCGCACTACTGCAATATATATTGTATACACAATACAGGAGACAATAGGTTCCCATAGCACATTTTCTAAAAAACTACTTTTCCTATTATACTGTATTTTGTAACCTTTGTCATTCATTCAATATTTAAGAGCTAGGCTCTTGTCCGTGGAGTTAGTTCCAGGATTTCTATCTTCGGCCAACTCCTTGACTTCACATGACTTTCACCTTCTCCTTAATTTGATCTAAAAATGATCGTCTAGGTCTTCCTCTTCCACTCCTGACTTTTATCTATCCTTCTTTGATATTTTTAATGAAATTGTCATGTCATATCAGGTGGCCTACCATCTTTCCTCTTCTGTTGTCTATTGTATTTATTATTGCTTAACATATATCAAATAAACGTATTTTCGACTTCGATTTTCTAGTGCACTTCTGGCTATAGCAACCACGCGCAAGTTGAAAATCTCAAGCACCTAACAGTGTGTTCCGGCAGCCTCGATAGCCAGTTATTCCATACTAGGCATGCTCCACCTAAGGCCAGAGTGTCGCTAACTCCTGTTGTTGTGCATCCTGCTCATCAAAAGCCTAAAAATACAGTATAAAAAACAAATTTGCGTAAGTTGTAGCCATTTTTAAAACATTTTAAAACGAAATCAATAATTTTAAGCAAGCAAAATCTATGCAAATAATGGTTACCGAAATACTTCCTACTAGAAACAAGATCAGAGCCCTGTCCATAATCGAAACATTCTCGGCATATCTGTAAGGGTTATGAGGTTAACTAGCTACGCCCTGGGCTTTACTTGCGTATAACAAGTCTTAAGAACTTGACTTGTAACTTTGGTGTTATCAATAAATGATTTGTATTTGAACATTTCACTCAACGATAGTAATTTTCACAAAAAATCATGAAGAATGTAATCGGTATTTTTATTTTTTTATTATTAGGTTATTTGGACTATTTTGCGAACAATTACGATAACATGTATGGTACGTTTAAGGCTATGGGCAAAATCTCGAATTTACAGTTTGTACTCGTAGTTATAAATCATGAACGGTAATAAATATTTAAAAAATTGTTTGATGGCCATCTAAAGAACAATACTGAAAATAATTATACATACTTATTTTCGTATCACTCAAACTTATGAATGAGAAAAAAAAAACTGGTTCATAAAATCTAAATTATTTTTTTCGATCGAGTTTTTGTTCCATATTGCATCGCCTTAATGTTTTTGAGATAATATTCACTCGTTTGAATTTCGAACAGAGCAAATTTAAAATATTTGTACGTTTGTTTGAGGGTGACCTTTTGACCTTTAGTATTTGCGTGTTTGCGTATTCGTCAATATAACAGCCAAATACAGCAAAAGCTGAATAGATAATACGAATATCGAAATCTAGAAATGCGCTCAAATCACAAATCAAAATTTTGCGTTGGCAGCCATCTTGTATTTTGAAAATTATTATAGTGTATGTCTTTTAGTCAAGCACTTTTATGTCAAGCCAAAGACAGAAACACACACACATACACGTCAACTTATAACATGCCGTCGTTTTAATGGTGTTCGTCAGGGAAAAATTGGGCACCTCCATCTTGGTTTCTTTGAAGTAGTTCCACTGACACATAGAGGCTTTTTAAAAGCAATTATAGACGAAAACAAGCCTTATTCAGCCTTACTGAACGATTTCCTACTATCACAACACAGTCTTGCTGTCAAGCTTGACCGAGCATACCCTCAAAAGGCGGTGCACGATTTAGCGACTCACCCTGTTTCTGTAAGACTTAGGATTGTTCCAGACTCTTTAGGGTCTATTTTCTTTAGTAATTGCCTATTTGATTTGCATAAGTAAGGTGTCTTCACGGGACCCGTGGAAGGAAAAGAATAGGATTTAACTCGTTGAAAGGTTCGATGCTGTAGTACTTACTAAGAAAGAACACGATCGAAGTTAGCGTAAGAAAGCATTTGAGAGTTTTTTTTTTGTATATTAGAATAGCTGACGCGACAGACGTTGTCCTGTCTTAACGGTGATAATTTAAAATTGTATAAAAAGTGTGTTTAATATTCTAATTGCTATTGATGGACGATAATATCTTGGGTTAAAAAAAAGTTACAAACAACTTTTTCTGTTATAAGAACCTTCTCCTGACAATAACAAACATATTTTTATATATATAAAATATAACATGGTTATGTTAGGGCAACAGTGTCAATTGGAAACTAAAATCAAATTAGATTTATACTAGCTGACCCGGCAAACGTTGTTTTGCCTTATTAATTATTTTTATTCTAGTTACTGGACAAATTCTAGTATAATTAAAATGTTACTTACTTATTATAAGTGTGTATGGTATATGCGTGAAATGAGTATGGAGTGCTATGAACAAACTTTAAGGAAATATAAAAATAACAAACGCCAAAAAATATTATGTTCAAGTTTTTATAGTTTATTACCTAAAATTACATATCACGTATTAATTACGACAGGAACAATAACAAACAACATCAATCTTTTAATGCTATGGCCTGAACCTTATCCATAGCACCAATTACCACTTTCAAATGAGCATTATATTCAATATTGAGCTCATACTGGAATGCTAGACGCAATAAAATTATTTTAAAAACAAATAACCGACTCCAAAACCATATCAATTTAATAGTGTTTATTTTATCAAAGATTAATTTGTTCTTCTTAGATGACACCGACGCCAAGGATACAGGATAAATAAAAATTTAAAATAGCATTTTTATAAGTAATCAAATAAAGTCTTCGATTGTACTTATGTGTAGGCATAAAATTATTTTCACTTTTTAGATACAGTTAGTATTTATAAATGTAGGTATGATTTTGAAGTCTGTTATTTGTATAATACAATTTCATAGTAAAATTTTTAAGGTTAGTAATGATATTTTTCCATAGTATTAGGTATTCACATTTTTTTTCGATTCCGTTCGAGCCGTTACAAAACAAATTACATAATATTTTTAGTGTCATAAGCTATGGCCCAAAACGTCCTAGGACCAATAGCGAGCAAAGCGAGCTGGATGCGAGCGCAGCGAGCTATGCGCGAGCGAAGCGAGTGCGAAAATTTTTAGCATAGTTTTTCGAGCCGTTTGAGCATAAAGAGTCCAAAGCAGAACAAATTACATAATATTTGTAGTGTCGTAAGCTATGACCCAAAACGTCCTAGGACCACTGGCGAGCGAGGCGAGCTGGATGCGAGCGCAGCGATCTATTTTAAGCACATTTGTTCGAGCCGTTTGAGCACAAAGAGTCCAAAGCAGAACAAATTACATAATATTTGTAGTGATGTAAGCTATGACCCAAAACGTCCTAGGACCAATCGCGAGCGAAGCGAGCTGGACGCGAGCGCAGCGAGCTATGCGCGAGCGAAGCGAGCGCGAAAATTTTTATCATAGTTTTTCGAGCCGTTTGAGCATAAAGACTCCAAAGCAGAACAAATTACATAATATTTGTAGTGTCGTAAGCTATGTCCCAAAACGTCCTAGGACCAATCGCGAGCGAAGCGAGTCAGATGCGAGCGAAGCGAGCGCGAAAATTTTTACGAAAATTGTGAACAAATTATATAATATTTGTAGTGTCATCAACATATTTGTTGAAAATTTTTTGCTCATACGTTCGGGGTCTAGTTTATTAGTACATCAAATTATATAGCTTCTTCTACGTAAGAACTAAGTGATCAAGTTATGGTGTCGAGAGTTTTTCAAGCCCCTGCCTTAGTTTAACGACTGTTTGTACTAAGAGGACCTACAATTTAACGTATAATCCGATCCACAGTAACGCACAGATAAAAATACATTTTTTTACAACAGTCATGTGCAGGAGAGGTTACGCAATAAAGCGACTTACACCCGGGTGGAGCCGCAAACAACAGCTAGTAGTTAATAAGAGAGTTACATTGAGATATTAAAATGATAATTGTAAACAATACTTCTACATACGATACATAAACAATAACGAAGGTCGAAATTTGTGTAAACAATGAGAGAAGTCTTTGAAGAAGAATTTTGTGAGTGAAACAGGAGACCGACTTCAGTCTATGGCATAGTGTGGCATTTTACTCACCAGTAAAGTAAAGCCGCGGCAAATTTTAAGTATTTAAGATTGGTAATACTAAGCATATGTATATCAGGTTAAATTTAGTTAGTTATTTTCTTCAAAAAAAAAATAGATTTTACTCGAAGTACAGTTAAAGACACTATATTTGATCAGTTATCAAGCGAGATGAAAAATGCATAAAATACTCAAATGGCCAAAAAAATAGGGGTTGATGATAAAAAAGTAAAAAATTAGGGTTGTATGTATTTTTTAATGCCACTTTATACAAAAATAAAATAAAATAATTCGTCGAAAAATAAAAAATACTATTTAAGGGTGATCAACCCTTAACACTTAGGGGTATAAAAAATAGATAGTAGCCGATTCTCATACCTACTGAATACGCATATGAAATTTGGTAAAGATCAGTCAATCCGTTTCGGAGGAGTACGGTAACCAACACTGTGACACGGAAATTTACTAAACTGGCCATAAAAAAATAGGGAATGATGTTAAAAAATTAAAAATTTAGGGTTGTGTGTATTTTTTAATGCCACTTCATATAAAATTCAAATAAAAAAAAATCGTCGAAAAAATAAAAAAATATATTTAAGGGTGAACAACCCTTATCACTTAGGGGTATAAAAAATAAATAGTAGCCTATTCTCATACCTACTGAATACGCATATGAAATTTGGTAAAGATCAGTCAATCCGTTTCGGAGGAGTACGGTAACAAACACTGTGACACGGAAATTTACTAAAATGGCCATAAAAAAATTGGGGTTGATGTAAAAAAATTAAAAATTTAGGGTTGTATGTATTTTTTAATGCTACTTCATATAAAATTCAAATAAAAAAAAATCGTCGAAAAAATAAAAAAATATATTTAAGGGTGAACAACCCTTATCACTTAGGGGTAAAAACGTTCCACGTTGGCCGATTCTCATACCTACTGAATACGCATATGAAATTTGGTAAAGATCAGTCAAGCCGTTTCGGAGGAGTTCGGTAACAAACACTGTGACACGGAAATTTTATATATAAGATTAATTGTAAATATGCCACCTCCAAACGCTCCCCGTTTAGAGATAATTTTGTCAATGAGTAGGCGTTACGGATCGCTTATTTTTGACTAAGTATACTTTTATTTTAGGTAAAATCGGGTGAATTTTAGTCTTTCTCACTGTATTTATTGGAAGTTTTCAGTCAAGTCTACGTGCTTAATTGTCTCTGCCAATGTTTTCCTTGTAGACATTAACTTTAATGTTTGTAAATAGTTTGTCAGGAACCCAGGTTGTAAACAAATAATTGCAACATTAGACTGCGGTGCTTACGTGAGTTAAGTTGAACTTAGCGTCCAAGAACGTTGTACTTAA
Source organism: Mellilla xanthometata (assembly GCA_035578125.1). Classification (NCBI taxonomy): domain Eukaryota; kingdom Metazoa; phylum Arthropoda; class Insecta; order Lepidoptera; family Geometridae; genus Mellilla; species Mellilla xanthometata. The sequence continues at coordinate 7,771,498 of JAPUBQ010000026.1, forward strand.
TTTTCAAAATGTGGTGAAAGTTAATTCAATAAGTGGCATTAGTTTTGAACCTGAAACAATATTTGTTATAGATTTCATAGTACAAAAGATTTTACATCTGTCAAAATACAAAAATATTATATCTTATAATGAATATTCAGTTTTTCACGAAATAAATTCATATAGAATAAACAATTGACAGTATTGAAATATTAAGGTCTAACAATTTTTAGATAATTACACTAGCCACTAAATAGGAAAGTTTTTTTTTATTTTATTTTCAGAATCACAGCATTTATACAATTTTAAACCTCTTTTCTAAATATATATCTTTAGAGCGAAATATGAAAAATTACGTAATATTTTTTTTTGGAAATCGATAAGGCATTTTTAACACTGAATTCAAAATAATGAATCTTAAAAAATCGTAGCTCCATCATTTACGTAGGATTTTGAAGGATTTTTTCTATTTTGCATACCGCCCTCAACCTTGTGAGTCACTATTGTTTACACAACTTAGAATATCATTAAGACATAACCAAAACTATCCGTAATGTATACAAATATTCGTATATCAATGTGCATCAAAGTTCAAACCACAAATTAGCACTGTCCAAACAAATGTACAAAGCTTTAGAATCCTTTAGTGCGCCGGCGCACGCTATTAATCCTAACTAGCTATTGCCTCGGGCTAGTTAGCTATTATATTGAAATTAGTGATCATCGAGAAAGATTTTAAAGGTGTTATTAGTTTAAGATGACGAAGTGTGCTTAGTGATTTAATTATTGAGTGCTAAGTGAGTGTTTAAAAGAAGTCGGTATATATATATGTAAGCTTTGCACACCGGTTAAGAGGGATGAACGATTAATTATCTATTTTACTAATGTTAATTAGTATTTTGAAATTAGTAGTCGATGGTGATGAAGAGTTTTTTTTTGCAATATAATAGAGTGCTTCATCAGGGTGATTATAACGAGTGTACGTAAGAAGTTATTGTGTAAAACAATTTTTAAGCTATTTGTAGAAAGTTTTGCGCAAATTGTACTGAAATTCTTGAATCGATTTTATAAACTATTGTGTTCGTGCGGTTTTATTCACAATAGTTAATCATTACTTCAATCATTCCTTAACACGGATGAAAAAGTGATATTCTCTCCCAGAAAAGTCAAAATACATTTATTTCTTCATTTTTGTTATATATTTAATTTTTTGGTTTTACATATTAAAAAAATTGGCCCAATGTGCGATATATCACATAATAGACTTTCATCTGGTATCGGAACAAATGATGAGTGAGTTATTTACGTTTTTTTTTTCTCGTCAGTTTTATGCAGTTATGTAACATCGAATGTTTTGATTTATTTTCAAACGTACATCTTTATCTACTATTTCTATATTAGGCTTAAGGATTAGATATGAGGTTTAACTGTTTTTGCTTAAGGTTTTAACTGTTAAGGCTTAAGGTTTTCCATCACCACTAGTGCAATACAAACCCACAACAAGTAAAACTAAAATAGAATCGCGTCCAATCCTTCAATCCGTCGACAAAGCATTATTAAAAAGAGCTGGAATGGTCGAGTTGCTTGGTGGCCAGATGGACCGATACATATATTAGGTCCTAACGAACATCTCAATTTACTTGCCCACCTGCCTGTACTGACTGGTACTGCGCTAAGGAATGTGCTGTTAATATGGTACTAGGGATCGAAGGATGGACATTGTATTGTTTTGGTTTAGTTAATCTATAATGAAAATATGATCTAATAAAATTTTCTAATTTTTTTTGTAGGAAAAATAAAAATTATACATATTGCCTCTAAAACTGTTAGAAAATATGATCTAATAACAATTGCATATATTTTGTGTAGCAAAAATAAAAATAATACGTTTTGCTTCTAAAACTGCTAATTATTTGTCTTAATTTTGCTAGGTATAGTTTTTAAGCTATTTTTTACTCAACTTATTTTTATTAAATACACTAATATACTAAATATACATATAATTAAATATCCACAGAATATTTTATTATATGTTTTGTTTTTGTTGATTGTTTACGCTTACTTAGTTTAGTTCAACTTATGTATAGGATAGTTTCATATAAATTGATGTTGTAGGTTACGCGAATTGATAAATTGATAATATGTAATGAGATGTATAAAGAGATTAAAATTATTTAAATAATTGTTGGTTTAACGTACATTCGAATTTATTCAAACTATTGTGTATAAAAAAAAAACTTTTATCGAAATGACGTACCTGTTTAAAAAAAATCTATTGGTGCTGATAAATCACGCTGCAACTAGAAACCATTTCATAAAAGAAGAACAAAAAAAAAAGGCAGAAGCAATAGCGTTAATAACGATGTAAGCCAACGTTTGGTTAGCAGACGCGTGTGCATTTCAAACGATTAAGAAGTCACTTATTAATTTGACAGATAAAATTGATACGCCGCAGGATTGTTCTATTCATCGCATGCTATAATGGATTTGATATCAAAAATATTTACTAAAGTACCCAATCAGATTCTAGGTAGTTTTTTGGTTTGTACAAACCTCACAGTTGAACTTACTCAGGTCAATAACTAAAACTCGCTTGTTATTCAACTCTAAATTGCCAAAAATAAAACATGATACACAATTATGTATGTACAAGTATAATCTCCCACTGAACACTTACTAAGTTGTAAAGAAAAACAAAATAAAGCCTATGTTACTCGATAAAAATATAGCTCTCCAACGGTGAAAAAAAAATCTGTGCCAAAGGTCAAACATACGTCACGGACATACGTACGTGTAAGTAATGTCAAAGACATACGTTTAAGTAAGTTATGTCAAAGACATAGATATAAGTAAGTTATGTCAAATACGTACATGTATGTAAGTAGTTGATAAACCGATAAGTATCTAGTATCAGTAAGTAAAACCAAACGAAATTCGGTTTAAAGTAAAGACTACATACTTCTCTAATTATAAAGTGCGTATAAAAATGTAATAATACGAGTATGACCTCTCAAAACTCCATTAGGCAATATGTAAGGTCATGTACACATCTGCGACCGTTGCCGATTACAGATTCACACGGGCCATCCAAATTAACTTGTCACGGATTTAATAGTGTGAACAGGCGTTAAAATATTGCATGTGTTTAAATATTTAGTATGTAAATAGGTAGTGTGTACCCGCCCTTGTGTGGGTTTTAATGATTCTGATTGATTAAGCGTAAAATTACATTACACTTTAAATGGTTGAGTTTTTCGGTTATAATTTATGATATGTTAAGTAAAAGGTCTAGCTATGAAAAATTGTATATCCGTTTTTAAAATAACTCCATCGTTTTTTAGGGTTCCGTACCTAAAAGGCAAAAAATGGGACACTATTAGCAAGCCTGTAGCTATTACTCCGCTATCTGTCTGTCACCAGGTTGTATTTTGAAACCGAGATAGTGAGAAAGCTATAATTTTCACAAGATGTATATTTCCTTTGCCGCTAATAATAAATATTTTCGTATTTTTTTGCTATATATCAAGAATGGTATGTATTAGATCGATGCTTAACATTTTCACAGTATATATGGAGGTGTCGATGTACTAACCGAATTAAATTATTAAATAAAATGAAATAAATATTTGGGGATCCCATAAAAGAAACGTGTTTTTTGGCATTTATTTAAAATACTGTACGAAATCTTTCATATGCGACCCCTTCTTGCATTGCCCAATCACCTTATTTCTACACTGTGTAGTTACAAATATTTTTATTGAATTAAAAATTTAATAACTATCTTTATTCTTGCCAAAAAATAGTTATCAACTGTGAAAGTACAATACTTAATTGTAGAATATAATATCTTTATTTTATAACCACAAATCAAAATTAAATATTTAAAATTAAAAACTACTTAACTTGTATAGAACAATTACAACAAAATTTTCTATTATTTATTTCGGACATTGTAGACGCTAAGTAGCAAATTTGTACACTAATCTCAGAGGGCAGCTCGGGACAAATGGTTGTCAAATTCTCAAAATCTAATTTTCGATTATTTTACGCAATATCGAACAACACTATTAAATCGAGTCGAATGGTTAAGAATCGATTGCCTTTATACTAGTAGGTAAATGCGGGTCATTCGATTTATAAATCAAGTCGGAAATCGATTTCAACAAGTGGCTATTAATTAACTTGTAGTTTGATCGGGAATTAGATAGAGTTACCGTTGGGCGGTACTCTGATATATGGGGACGGAGGGTTAAGGGAAGTACTCAATAGCTGTATTTTAGGTTTAGAATTAATAAATAGAAAAATTACATGCAAAAAAATATTTTTTCGTGTAATTTTTTTTCCACAATTTATTTTATTTTAAATTGAGGCAAGCGGTTTGCTTGTCCAAGTTATCGCTGCGTGGCAGAGTGGAGCAGATGCTGGCAGCATTCAGTCAGTCTTTGTAAAAATAGATACCAGCTCCTGAGTCTCCAGAAGCGAAGACCAACCGTTTTCCAATGGCTTGACAAAAATGTTTAGTGTCGAACGACCACGAATCTAAAGTCTCCAATGATAGCGCAACAAACTTTTAGTTTGCGCTAGTGCGTGAATACTTTAACGATATTTATTTAATCCTTATTTTTTGACATGCCTGTTTTACGTTATTAATTTTATTAAATAAAAAATAACCGTTATATCATAATAAAATAAATAACTATGTTTCTTACAAATTGAAAGAGACAGAAATTATTATTTAATACTTTTGGAATTTCCCGCCTATGGAAGATGGGCGTAAATAATCAGTGTAACCTAACCTTTACGATTCTCACACATGAATATAGGTATATTATCAAGTACGATACTACGCATAAAACAAGAGGTGTGAAACGGAGAAACTGTGCCGCTATCATTTTATACTTTTAATTATAGTGCTCGAGCAGAATCGAAGATATTCGGAAAATGGAAGCAAAGTAACAATTATAACGTTACAAAATAAAGCAGCTGTTGTAACTCTATTAGTGGAAAGTTTTATTCGATTAAACTGTCTCTGCTCTACGCGTTTTTATAATCAAGTATGATGTATACGTACTAAAAATATGATTGTAAGAAGTATGGATATGATTGTAAGAAGTTGCATAAGTAGATAGAGGTCGACCAAAGAAGACGTGGATGAATTGTGTGAAGGAGGATATGAATGAGAAGGGAGTGAATGTGGAGATGACGGCTGATAGAGTGGCGTGGAAGTGAAAAACAGACTGTGCCGACCCCACCTATGTCCTGAGGTTATAAATTATATTTCCTTCGATTTTAAAATTGATTTAGACACAATGATTGAACTACATTCATAATCAGCCTAACACTATTACAATATTACTAGCTGACCCGGTAAACGTTGTTTTGCCTTAAAAATAGATAGTAGCCGATTCTCAGACCTACTGAATACGCATATTAAATTTGGTAAAAATCCGTCAAGGCGTTTTGGAGGAGTACGGTAACATTTTGACATGGATTTTTTATATATTAGACGATATTTAAGAACATTAAAACCAACATAAACGAATGAAAAGTGCGAGTCAAACTCGCGTATAAAGGGTTTCGTACCATTCTCTTAAAAAAATGGCGTAAAAACACGTTAATGTATGAACCCTCTTAATATTTTCATTTATTGTTTTAGTATTTGTTGTTATTGCGGCAACGGAATCACGTAAAGTCATTAAAGGTGAAAACGTCAGCTATCTAGCTATCTCGGTTTATGAGACACTGCCTGGTGACAAATAAACCGAGTAAAAAAAATCTATGAATAAAAAAAAAATACCTATGAGTAAAAAAAAAAAGACAGACAGACAGCGGAGGCTTAGTAATAGAGTGCCATTTTTACCTTTTAGGTACAGAACCCTACAAACCATTTAAAAAGTTGTATCAAATCATAGTCATTCATGTTTTCTATAAATCATTCTTTCCACACGTAGATTGCCTGTCGAGCGAGACGAATAAAAATTGCAAAACACGTGTCTTATGAATGAAACTATTTCTATTTATATTAATCTGTCAATTGTGTAGATTTCTTAAGATAGAGCCATCATAGTCAGTTTGATTGCGTATAGTTTTTGATAGATTTCATGTCAAGTTCAGGTCATTTTATGACCTTCTATAGTGTTTAAACACCAGTCAGTCAATCACTAACAAGGATTAAGAAGATTTAAATGTAAAAAATAATCTTATATAAATATTATTATATTGACAACATCGAAGACAAATTCAATAAATATTGAAAATAATAATAATAAATATTAGGACTCATTTCACACACGGCTGGTTAACCCCATACTGAACCATATCTAGTTCGTATTATGGTTGCTAACACAACTGATATACTACATATACATACATATATATTTTATATAGATACATATTTAACACCCAGATCCACAGCCGAGAAATTTAGTTCAGCACAAAGACGTTGGCCGTGCCAGGAATCGAACCCGGAACCTTCTGATTGGCAGTCCGGCATGGTAACCATTACGCCAACGAGGTCGTCAAAATATGAACCTAGTAGTATTTTTCAACAAATAAAATAATGCACATATTTTGTTCCTGCATTTATTTTTAATCTCAACTCTGTTAACTCTGATACTATGATTTGTTTTGTTTTTTATTATTTTCATTGCATATTTTCCTTGTAAAAAAATTCGAAGCAGAAAAATCAACGTCTTATTTTAAATCTGGGTCTTTAAGAAACCGAATTAACGCACTCAATATTAATAACTAGCAGCTAGTTCCGGCTTCGTACGGGCTATAAAATAATCCAAGTTGCAAAGAGAAACAAAATATTGCATATGTTACTCAAGGACAATGTAGCTTCCCAACGCTGAAATAATTTTTCAAACTGGTCCAGTAGTTTCGGAGTCTATTCGCGTCAAACAAACAATCAACGCTTCTCTCTTTATAATATTTATCTTATCATTTCGTATTCAAAACATATTATTATCTGTATTCATTTACAACTGATACAAATTTGTAACGTTCCACTATTATTTGCTCTATGTATTATCTTAAAAAAATCTCTGTATATTTTAATGAAGTGTTTAAAATTATACAAATGTACAACTTAGAACTAAATGATTAAAATAAATTTAAACATAACTTAAGAATACTAAAGTGAAAATTATTTTACTAAAAATAATTATTTACAAAAAATCCAGGCCGAACGCTATAGCCACTAAGCTATGTCTATGTATAATAAACATTATGATACGACTATCATACCGCATCCTATTGTAAAACATCGATGAAATCATCATCACTACCGGTTAGATTGACCTTTTGTCTCGAATCAACTAAACTTTTTTTATTAAAACAATTGAAAGTGAGACCTGGTACTTTAATTTTAAGGTCACGGTGCACCTTGCTTGATGAATGACCTTTTTGCTTTTATCTTAAGCAAAGATCTGTCTGACTAGACATAAAAAGTTTGAGGTTGGTTTTTGACCAGCAAAGAGTATTGTAATACGAATATAAACTATTTTAAATCTGATTTCTACTATCCAAATTGCTGCCTTAAAATTTATAACATTGTACCATTTTCTAAACGATGATTGAAAAAAAAACGTATATATCAAAATATATTCCGGAAGAGATCACTTTTGGCGATAAGGTCGCTAGTTAAGGCACTAGTTTACAAGCACCTTTGTGTTTTTCTGTAATTTATTTATAGTAAGTGTTTTAATAAAGTCATTATCTATTCTTTTCCTTTCTTTTTATCTTTAAGTTGTATCTATCTATATTTTTTATTCCTTACAGCCCTTTTTGAGTCGGTGACATTCTAATCTTGCTCTAAAAATGCTCTACCACCATATTATGGTTTTTTCACTTTGCTTTCTTTCACCAAAAGCTCCAGCTTATTAGCGGGGATCGAACTTACGACTTTTGAGACGTAAGGCAGTCGCACGCCTGACAAAGCTGTCATCGCTATAAAACCTTATAGCTTCAATATTTATTTATTGTACCTGATTAAGTTCTCATTACAAAAAACCTTTTAATTCAATGCTTAAGAAATAAATGGATTACTTTTTGTTGAATCCAATATAATTTGTTCCAGCATGTTCAATAACATTTTTTTTATTCAATTACACATTTATCAGTAGTTCTATAAATCAATGTGTTAGACAGGTCTTCCTGCTGGTAGAAACTAGTCATTGATAATGATTAATTAATGGAAACTTAAGTACATATTTTTTTCTCTCAGTATTGTAAGGTACTATTTTTTAGGACATATTTCACACACGGTTGGTTAGCCCCAAGCTAAACCATTTCTAGTTCGTATTAAAGTTGCTAACACAACTGATATATATACTTAACTGGTACAAATACTTACATAAATACTTTATATTGAAACATATTTAACATCCAGACCGACAGTTAACAAATTGAGTTAATCACAAAAATGTTGGCTATGCCGGGAATCGAACCTGGGACCCTCTGGTTCGAAGTCCGGCTATCAAGGTCGTCAAATACAGTATATATAAAAACCCAATGGGGTTGACAGAAGACCTTGAAATTATGCCTTTTAAATTTAAAATAAGAATAATCAGTAAAACTATTAAGTGCTTCAAACTTACATTATTATCTATGTTATAACCAGTAGAGATGCAGTTAATTTTGTAGTAATGCTCCTGGTGGTCAAATATATTGCTGAAAGGACTAAAAAATTTAAGATGCCAATAAAATAATAACAACATAAACAAAACTATTCATAATCCCGCCACAAAAGAATAACAATACAAAGTACCGCACACAATTAACGTCAAACGTCTTTCCTCGATTCGAATCGGTCTTTTATCGATTCGTAAACGCATGTCGTAATCGATTGTAATAATCGATTGAGAATCATAATTTTCGACCTTACCCAAGGCGCTAATTGTTTAGAATAGCTTACTGACTATTAATTTAATTATCAATGTTGTAAAATTGTTATGTGGTTGTAAAAATAGGACTACTGGACCTTAGGAGGTCATTGTTGGAGTAAAGAATTGGTTTTGATAGCAGGAAGGTTGTTTAGAGTTATTGTTATGGGTATTCCGATGTTGAATTGAAATAAGGAACAATTTATAGCTGAATTTACGACTTTGGTTTTTTGTTAAAGATCTGTTTTATCGAGTTGTAGAGGTTAACAAGGCATGTCGGAAACTATTTTGCATTTAAAATAACTGAATATTGTAAAAATTGTTTTTTTTTAACACAGTACAGCCAGGCATTTGACCAGCTAGACGCGAAATCATACAAGTCACCTACATCTTGGCCTGAGGTGGAGCATGCCTGGTATATAATTACTGGCTCTTAAGGAAGCTGCGGAAGCACATCACTATATAGCGGAGCTAGCTTCAGGGTCGTTAATGGGCGAATACTAAAAATTCTCTACCTCCATGCAAATGACGTGTATTTTTTTAACTTTATGACAGGACTATAACCTTCTCTCGACTCGGGGGTTACTTAGTGGAAAGTCGATGTAAATGTAAGAAGTTTTCTTTCTTATGGCATGCTATTAAACACTTTTAAAACCTAAGCTAACTTAAATTTATCTTTGATAATAATTTACTTACAGTAACTTAGATGATCCTAATACCCACTCTATAAAACAATTTACAAACAATACGAGTATAAAAGACAAAAATAAAAGTATATATTTGAGCTAACATTGAATCACTGTAAAGAGCAAAAAATAATTTAGTACAATAAATGTAACTTAATTAATAAAACATGTAATGTTAAAATATATTTATAAATGCTGTCAAGAAAACTCAATATATCACTTACAGCTGGTCAATCTTATTAAAATTCAAGTGTCATAAAGTTTAATAGCAAACAGTTAAGAAAACACACTCAAGCATTAAAGTTATCACTTAATTAACACTTTTATACGACTTTAATGATTTGGTTATTGTGATTTTAACTTAGATAAATTGGTTGTTGATATAAATACTATAAAACTTTAGAGATACATTTTTTAGAGATTTAATTTGATAGTAAATGTATTTAAATTATAAATACTTAAGCATGACTATTATATCTGTAATAGATATTTTGATTCAAAAGTAGTTTTTTGGCAAAATTTATCAAACATGAATAGCTTATAACTTAATAATAAATATAGACGTTTTCACTTGGGTTCAACCAATGTATTTTAATTAGATAGATGTAATAATGTTTGACATGATTTAATTATGTATATGTATAGTTTAGAGACGCATTCATATATAACAATTTCATATATAACAATTTTGAAGTAAGTAGGTATTTTAGGAGAAAGCCTATATATTTATAGCTACTAGCTGTTCTTTTTTAATTTGTACTAATAAATAATTTTGATTGCATTTAGTTTGATAAGCTTCATTCAACGGGTGTAATTTAAAGTAGTTAACTGAATTCAAAAGACTAATACACAAAATCTCGTAAAGAAAAGTCAAGGTTCATAATGTAAATGATCGCATGAATAAAGATTCCGGATTAAACTCATTAGATCTAGGATTAAAATCTATTAGTTAGCCGTCTATCAGCACCTGTCGTCAAGCGCTGTAACAAGTCACTAAGTAATTTTCTGCCTCATTTAAAATTTAAATTAATGTTAATGTGACATAGGAACTTGGCGCTAATTGGATTAACATAGATATACGCATATATTGGTAAGGTAGGTCAGTTACCAACAAAAAAAGAAGGGAATCGTTTACAGGCGATGATAGCTCAATTTAGATGTAGCGCCCGTAGCTCGGCTAATTAAGTTGACCTGACGCGATCATCGAGGTTAAGCAACGGTCTTTGGAAGGGAGAGTGCACAAGATTGTCTTTAAAAAAAAATGCCCTTTTCATATGGATGCTACCGTGGAATGGATTACTCGGTGGGACGGTTAAAATGTAAGTCCCGGCTGTTAGTCTTAGTACAAGTAGTCGTTCCTTCGTTCGGCTTAAAATCTCTCAGCAATAGAGCTCAGCCACTTAGCTCATACGAAGAAAATGAAGCTAAAGTGATCAGCATTTGACTTTTCAAATCAAATGTCAAATCAATAAATATTCGTCACATGAAAATCCTATCACATCACATAAATAAAATATGTTTAATGTAATTATGTTGTGAGAGTGTATGTATTATAATATATGTATGTAGCTGTATTAATGACTGTATATGTATAATTGTTACTACTTCATACACAACGCATGTACCGACATTATTAGCTATGTTATATTATGAATGTGGAAATTAAGTATTTGTTAACTCTACATGCTCAAAATGCTAAAATTTAGATAACATTTCGTATAGGATTTTACCTTAGACCCTGGACTTCTTCTTCTTCTTCTTCTTCATATAAGCTTAGTGGTCAAGCTCTAGAGTCGAGAGTTTTCTTACTGCTTGAAGGACTTGATTTTGAAAGCCTCTAACACATAGGCTACTACTATCATAGAGAACCATTGACAGGCATATCTAGCTACTTTAGATAATAACTCTTTATTGGGCAGGTGATACGTACAAATCAATGTAAAAGTAATATAACACTTAATAGGTTTCATAGTGCCTCAAATCGCCAAAAGGGATCTCTTTGAAGCAACTTTTGGATGGAAAGGAGTTAGAGGGACGATAAAAAAAGAAGATGCGCAATAAAGAAAATTAATATTTATGATGAATACAGGACTTCAAATAAACTTAAGTACTTCACTAAGCTTATGAGTTTTACCTACGTAACTTACTAAACAACTAGATATGTCTAGGTATTAGTTAGAAGCTGTAAGCTCCATCATAGAATATAGCAGTAGTTGTATAATAAGGCAGTATCGGGTATCATGTACGTTGTTGTGGGTCAAGGTCCTATGCAAGCTCAACTGGTAAACTTAGGTGAGTAAACCACTCATAGATGAAAGAGCAGTAAACATATCTTAGGATGTTTCCGTAGAAATATTAATTTGAATTGCATTTTAGTCTTTCTACGGTCTCTCCCATTTTTTGAAAAAAAAAATAACTGTTAAACGATAAAACTGTAAATGTAAGTTTTTGCCTATAGTCTTAATTATAGCTAACTAGCAAATTTGACAAACTCCGTTTCGCTACAAAGTTGAGATTTTCCCAGATTTTTAGCAACAAACCTCACGGATCCCGAGACCTTCCCAACGAATGCAAAACCGTGGAAATCAGTTCATGCGTTACGGAGTTATAGCGTCAGGAACGAAAACCCGACTTATTTTTATATATTAGATAAACTAAAGCACCAAAATAAATATTATTAATTAAATAAATGAATATTGGCATGGTAAACATTACGCCAACGAGGTCGTCGGTATATGTATGAATCGTAAAGCTCTTCAGTACCTACTCTACAAGCATTATCACCGTAGCGTACGCACAGAAAGATTTATAGTCAGGCGCGCTCACTATTATTACAACGTAATGTTTTACAATTGAATATTATTTTAATAAACACAGTTATTGTACCTTTATGTCTATATCTTATTTGCCCTTGGATTGATTCTTTGAATCGCAAAAACGCACGGGGTTTTATGGTATTGCTCAATTACGTATTGGTTTTTGGTTTATGGTCTGATGAAGGATTTATCACAGTATACTTACTTACTCAGTACACTTTGTTATTTTTTGTAAGCTAATTGGCTAGGTTCTGTTTTCGAGAGTTTATAAGTCGCCACAAAAACCAACACTTAAGCAAGTGGCCGCGATATACAACATTAACAACGATTTTATTAACTGTTATTTATTTTACACTGCTACAATCCATTTAAAATGTTTATGTTTGAATTTATCCAAAAATACATGTTTTCTGGAAATGTTTTTTTTTAGTTATTAGCACTTTGTTTTGGTTTTTAATTAAAATAAAATATTTATTTACCACCGAAAAACTTACATTAATGTCACAACATGTTTGGTAGGTCATATGTCTATATTCTGGGATGTTCCACTGAGATGATATGTCTTGTATCTCGCGCTTTCTTATTAGTGCTTTAACATGAAATCACACATAATTACATGTTAATTATTTTCTATATTTCTGTTTTAGTCAGACAATTTTTAGTGTGGTGAATAGCGAATAAACTTTAGAAATACAGATTAGAAATCAATCAAAGTAATATTTCTATGTTAATACTTAAAAAGATATTTTGTTACATGTTTTTTATGAATGTGTGAGTTTATAACTTAATAGTTTTATGATTAACTAAAGCAGTTGAATATGATTGTACAAGGTGGTGGAAGTAGAGGTCGACCTAAGAAGACGTGGATGAATTGTGTGCAAGAGGATATGAAAGAGAATGAAGTGAATGTAGAAGAAGTGGATGATAGAATGGAGTCGATGTAAAAAACGGACTGTACCGACCTTTCATAGTGGAAAAAGAACAAGACAAAGAAGGAGATTTTAATGACTAATCAAATTTGATATTGTTTCAATAATAGCGATCTGATTAATATAAAGGAAATTAATAAAAGTAAGTATACAATATAATTACGAAATACTACTTAAAATTCAAAGATATACGAAATTTATATAAGTTTTGCATAGACTATAAGAATTAGAATTCCATATATTTTTCCTCATATAATTAAGTCGAACACACCTTTCTACAAAGTCTTTAACTCAACAGTATAGTTAGTTCTTGTACAAATAAACAAGTACCTAGTTAACTAGGATTTAGCTCTATCGTTCTCAGAATTAGAACCGCATTTGACCTCTTACGGTTACGGAAAGCACAACTATACTACCGTAATTAGAAATAATTACTTGACCGTTTCTTGTAGTTTCCCACTTTGAATTTTGCACTTGTTACTTGTTGTTGGTAGCAAGTTGTGTTCTGCATGCCCCTGCATATGCTATGCTGTTAGTAGATATGTTTGCTACCTTATTCTGGCATTCACGAGGCTATACATTGCTATTCAGTGTTTTTTTACTATTAACCAGCATGGCGCGTAATCACACGAGTTAATCAATTTATGTGTAAAGTAACTTATATTTGTATTTTATTTTTTAATTTAAGGAGCATCCTAAAATCAATATTTTGATCCACAAAACACTCACGTATTTTACGAAGCTTTAAATTCACAAGTTCTGCTCGCAATTGGCCGTTTATTTATTTTTTAGTTGTTAACATATTGATTCAGGCATTACTTTGCGGAATTCAAAGCGAGAGTGAACCGGTTCCTTTTAGGTAAGCGCTATCTACCGTAGAATTCAATATCACTTACAATCAGGTGAATTGTGGCCAAGGGCTGACCTATTCAGAGTAAAAAAAAAACATAAGTTATAGTTTGTTGTGGTAATACTACCAACATGCTATTTCTTGATTCTGTTATTTCTACTGTAATATGTGACTTACCATCTGCTGAATTGTGGCCAGGCACAATCCTATCTAAAGTACAAAATTAAATAAAAATGTTTAACTCCACACCATCACTCAATATAAATCTCCATCCTGCCTTCAATCCCGCCATAAAGCAACGCGTAATTCCATCCAATACATTTCACTCACATCGTAATGGCGTATCCTACACAGATTTATAGTGCAGAATTAATCTATCTAGTTGTAAACGATCACTTAGCGGCCTATCTCAGAGTTCGTAGACGCACTGATTCAATATTTCATTTGCAGTGAGTTATAGGATTTGATTATGGTAGGACGAATATTCTCTCACACGTGGTATGTGCTAAGTATGTATAAATGACTCTTGAAAAAGGGGGAAAAAGTTCTATAGGTAATATAAAACTTCTGAACACATTGAAGCTCTAGTTTTAGGAAGAATTAGAATATATATATTAGAAAAATAATTGACCAAGCGTAAACCGGGCACGCGCATGAAGGGTTCTGTAGCATTATCTTAAAACTATCTATTTTTTAAGGCAAAACAGTGTTTGCCGGGTCAGCTAGTAATAAAATAAAAAAGAAAAAAATATTGAAAGGGGTCTCCCGTACATCAAACGTGTTTATTGCATTAGTTTGATGTACGGGAGACCTCTTTCAATATTTATTTAATTTTTTTTTATTACCAGCTGACTCGGCATACACTGTTTTGCCTTAAAAAATAAATAGTAGCCGATTGATTCTCAGACCTATACTGAATAGGCAAATAAAATTTGGTAAAAATCGGTCAAGTCGTTTCGGAGGAGTACGGTAACTAACATCGTGACATGGAAATCTATACTATAAGACTCTTTGTCCTGACCTATTCATTCATTCATTCATTCATTCATCTATAGACAACGCAGAGCCCAAACGGCTGATCCTAGGGTTGTGAAATTTGGAGGGTGTATTTGTTTTGGTATGTAGACGCGTACTAAGAACGGATTTTTGGAAATTCCACCCCTAAGGGGGTGAAAAGGGGTAAAACAGTTTGTATGAAACTTCTTTGTTTTTGAACTTATAGCAATGAAATTTGGAATATGTATAGTTTATATAAAATTAAAAATTAAGGTATCAAGTTTTTTTTACCAGGGGTGAACTAAGGGTTTGTTATGGGGGGTGAAAGTTTGTATGGAAAAATCTTTATTTATCAAGTTAAAGTCTTGAAAGTTGTTATGGTAGTAGTTTATTGAATGGTTAAATTAAAATTTTAAAAACTTTTTCCAGGGGTACATTAAGGGGGATGCCATTGGGGTTGAAAGTTAAAAATAAAAGTTTTGTGTTTTTGAACTTAAATGTGTAAAATTTGGAGTGTGTATATATTTTAGTACTTAGACGTGTACTAAGAATAGATTTTTGGAAATTCTACCCTTAAGGGGGTGAAAGGGGGTAAAACAGTTTGTATGAAACTTCTTTGTTCTTGAATTTCCAGCAATAACATTTGGAATATGTATAGTTTATGTAAAATTAAAAATAATGGTATCAAGTATTTTTACCAGGGGTGAACTAAGGGTTTGTAATGGGGGGTGAAAGTTTGTATGGAAAATTCTTTATTTATCACATCAAAGTCTTGAAAGTTGTCATGGTAATATATTATTAAATGGTTAAATTAAAATTATATTTTTTTTTGCCAGAGGTGTATTAAGGGAGATGCCATTGGGGTTGAAAGTTAAAAATGAAAGTTTTGTGTTTTTGAACTTAGAGGTGTAAAATTTGGAGTGTGTATATATTTTAGTACTTAAACGTGTACTCAGAACGGATTTTTGGAAATTCCACCCCTGAGGGGGTGAAAGGGGGTAAAACAGTTTGTATGAAACTTCTCTGTTTTTGAACTTCTAGCAATGGAATTTGGAATATGTATAGTTTATGTAAAATCAAGTTTTTTTGCCAGGGGTTAAATAAGGGTTTATAGGGGGGAGGGGGGTGAAAGTTTGTTTGGATTTTTTTTATCAATTTAACAGTCTTGAACGTTGTTTTGGTTGTAGTTTATATGGTGGTTAAAATAAATTTGTAATGATATTTGCTAGGAGTGAATTAAGGTATGCCATTGGGGTTTAAAGTTCAAAGGGAAAGTTTTGTGTGTTTGAAATTAAATACTTATGAATTGGAATTTAAGTATGTGGTTTACTTAGTGGTATGATTCACGTATTTTTATTATTTATATTAAAATAATGGCTTGGAGATAACGATCTAATCTGTAGCATCACCACCAAAATAGCTAAAACAGAGGTTAACTAGATCTCAGGAATCGAATGCGGAAAGACAGATGCGGCTTATTTTGATATCGTAGCAATGTAGTGTTTATATAAAATTGGCACGGGAATAGGATACAATAGATTTTTTCCACAGGTTACGCTAAAAGCGACCTACACGCGGGCGGAGCCGCGGGCAACCTCTAGTTATATATATAAGATTTATTTTGAAAGGTTATATACCTCTATATATTATGTGAAAGTTTTAAGCGTTTACCTGTTACTGTTTCTGATATATAGCATAAAATACGAAAGTACACGTTTTTGTATGGGGTAAATATAAAAATAGTTTTTTTGGCGTTGGGTTTTATAGGGGTTTTAAAATATGATATGTTGCTTCCATAGCGCCTGAAATAATATACCTTGACAAACTAATACCTTTTTTTTTTTTTTACTCTTGATAGGTTAGCGTTTGACTACAGCTAGCCTGATGTTAAGCTGCAAGCCTCCAGTATATACATAGGTGTAACTGATCGCATCAAAGTATCATTAAACCCGTGGAGGGGCGCGAGCACTTAGCGCGTTATTATCGACGCATTGTTTACTCGCTCGCAATTGCCGCGTAATCGGACATAATTACACCGCTGTAAGACTAGCTATTTTTAGGGTCTTGAACAAAAAACATACTTAAAGCGCTACGGGAGCAAAATAGCATATTTAGAAAATTTATGTAAAATCATACGTAAATAATAGTTAGCAGTTACATACATCTACACAGTAGATGAAATACGGCTTATTTCGTTACATTAGCTTTGAGTCAGTGTTAAAAATAGGTAGAGCTCAAAAAACGATTACGTAAATAAAGTTCGGTACATAGTTTATTTTAAATAATGTTGTACTTCTGAAAGTAATAAAGATATAACAACAAATCTTATTTAACCTAAAGCTGATAGAGCTTCAATACTGATAACTGTTGATTTTTTATGAATTTGTTTTGTGATAAATCACTGCTGCGCCAGGCGCTTTGCTCAGATATGTATGGCGCGGCAGATCTCGGTGCAATAGCGCCCACAAAACATAGCAAATTTAGTTGTAAGACTTTAGGTTTTTCGCGATCAAAAGACGCTTTTCCATACATTTTGCCGCGCGTCCGTAAACTTTTTGTATGGTAAGCTGTTTTTTTCACAAATTATATATTTTATACAGTTTTCTGTTTTAAAAAACTAATATAAAGCATAATTGTGTGGTATGTTTGATGTCCTTCATACAACTACATCCAATTTGAATGGAAGTTAAAATAGACTATTCAACCCGATTCAACGTTTGTTTGTTTTTAATTAGTTCAGTACCCTTCTTCTTCTATCCCTTTAATTTTTTTAACTTCTTCTATCCCTTTAATTTTTTTTTGATATAATAAATTGGCAATTTCTTTTATCTCAAGTTTGTAATTTATTAATTACGAATTAACCAGGCTCAGTCCTTAATGGAATGAAGTAAAATATCATTACTTTTCCTTGAAAGGATTATTAATGTTATTTTTCCTCCACTGACTGATACTAGAAACATACTCGTATTATAGCCATAAATATAGAGATATTTCCATTGTCAATAATTGCAGACACAAAAACTTCTTAATCCGTTAAAAGAGAAAGCCTCATTTACACCATAACGTATTACTCTACAAGGCCATCAAAAATACTCTTGCTCTCCAATCCTACTAATATTATAAAGGCGAAAGTTTGTATGTATGGATGTATGGATGTATGGATGTGTGGATGTATGGATGTATGTTTGTTACTCTTTCACGTAAAAACTACTGAATGGATTTGAATGAAACTCTACCACAATATAGCTTATACATCAGAATAACACATAGGCTATAGCTTATACATCAAAATAACACATAGGCTACAATTTTTGAGGTTTTTAATGTGAGGTCGTTAAAAAAAAAAACCTTTTTTTGCGCTTACATTGCAAACGCTGACTGAATCCTACAAGATAGATCAAAACAATTTACTACAGTATTGTACAACTTAAAAAGGTCTACAAAAAAGTCCGTGATGGTATATGTTTATCTCTTAGGAATAACCCACAATAACCATTTTTTATCCTTTACTTTGTACGAGAAATAATGGCTTATTTACGAAGCGATTTTAAGCAATACACTATTAATCCTTATCAAAATAAATTATTTCATCAATAAGAACAGTTTGTGTTGATAATATTTGGTCTTTGAATGATTAAAATTGGACGTTTGGTTTTGAAGTTATGGTGAAATTAAAATATTACGATTTCTGCTGCACGGCCCGTTGCGAAGAGGGCGTGTGCGGGGGAGGGGTGTTTAGATCTATGAGTAAGGTACCCGCGCGGCTCAGTCGCGAGGTTGGCTCCCATCGCAGCGGTCGTGCGCAAAGTCTAATAATTTTCGGGTTTTTTTTTTTATTTTGTTCTTTTAACTACACATACGCAAAAGTTCTTCTCAGAGCTAAACTGTTGTCTAATATATAATAAATACTATCTGACCCGGCAAACTAGGTTTTGCCTCACTTAAGGGTATGAAAAATAGATAGTGTAGCTTATATGACACGTTCGTAGATTTACCATAGCAGTGCCATCTATTGATTACTTACTCAACCCAGTCGAAAGGTATCGACATCAGTTAGAATCATTTGGAGTTAACAGATAATTGTGACTGTCAAATAATAACAGACAATAATTAGCAGTAAATTAAAATTGCGACTATAATTTGAGATTTATACTATCCTATCTCTCAAGTTGGATCGAACTGCACATGGTGTGCGAATTTTATTATAATCGGTTAAGTGGTTTAGGAGTCCATTGAGGACAAACATTGTGACACGAGATTTATATAAATTAAGATAAGATTATTAATATTATATGTATGTTTTTTATTATTTTTTATTGTACACTACGTCCTTCTTTAGTCGTTTATAAATTCCTTTCCATCCAAAGGTTGCCTGGATGAGATCGCTTTAAGCGATAAGGCCGCCAATTGTGGTACACTAATTTTAAGTTAATTGTCTTGTACTGTGCCTTTTTTATTTATGTGGCCAATAAAGAATTATAAAATTTCCATGACTTAATGTTAGTTACCGTACTCCTCCGAAACGGCTTGACCGATTTTTACCAAATTTCATATGCGTATTCAGTAGGTCTGAGAATCTTCTACTATATATTTTTAAGGCAAAACAACGTTTGCCGGGTCAGCTAGTACTCAGATAAACCAGATAAACACAGCGCATCTTTGAACCCTTGCAATTTGCTAACCAAATGAGTACCCATAGTCCACAACAAAACGTTTTACAACCCCTCATTAATGCCAGGAGCAGAACAAAACAGTTTGTACGGCAATCTGCCATTTACTGCATAATTACGTAAGATTCCCATGAAGGAATGCAAAAATTGTTGAGAAAATTCTTCAAAGTATGCGTGTTCGATAATTTTAAATGTAATTTCAGCGCTTAAAATGCCGCAAATGAATGGCCAAATACGCATGCTCTGATATGCTACGACGTGTGAATACCAGCGCAGTATGCACAAAGGTTTTGTAATTAGGGCTGTTTCAATAAACGGCTAAGAGTAGAGAAGTAGTCTGACTTACGTACGACGGGTTCTGTACTAGAAATAAATTGCAAAAGATCACATTTGTGAGTATGGTTAAGGGAGCCCCTTCTAATAATTATTTTATTATAATTGACTGTCTGTAGTCGTTATTATAAAGCAAAAGCCAGCGTGGCTCGGTGGTATAAACGTCTGCTTTTCAGACGAACGGCCCCTGGTTCGATCCCGGGCTTACACCAATGACTTGTTTCTCAAGTTATGTGTGGATTTGCACTAGCTTTACGGTGAAGGAAAACATCGTGAGGAAACCGGCATGTTTGAGGACCACAATATCCGAAGACGTGTATCATCCGCCAACCTGCACTTGGCCAGCGTGTTGGATTATGGCCTATATCTATCTCCTCGTTATTATGGGCAAAAAAGCTAGCTAAGGACAAAAATGACGTACTGCATGGTTGTACGCCAACGAGATCGTCAATAGATTCTGTGTTTGAGTTAATACAAATACAAATCATTTATTGATAACACCAAAGTTACAAGTCAAATGTATAACACATGAGATAGCATATTTATAGATAACTGATTAATAAAATTGTGGTTCAAATAGCAAAGGGAATTTCAAAAATGCTAATTCAGGATCGATTTCGAATAGCTACCAGCACTGGAATTTCAAAACGATCATAACAGCGAAATCATATGCAAACTGCATTTCCCACGATACCGGACAATCAGACGATTATCGAGTCCAACCCTATTCTTTACCTATTATACTATTCGTTTTAATCCGATTATTCGTTGATTCGATTATTAATAACTTTATTCGATTATTATTTTAGCAAAATTGCAACATGTGATATTATATTTAGTCGGATATGTATTCAAGGGACGTTGTTTTTCAAGTGTTTATACACTGCTCGAAGTTGACCATTTATTTCTTCTTATTTTCTGTCAAGTAAAAAGTTCTTAAGCGCTGGCAATACTTCAAAACTTAAAGAAACTTTTAAAGATAAGGAAAGTGTTTTTTTTTTTTTATACAGAACAGCCATTTTACCAGCAGGGCAACTACACGAGTCAGCGACATTGTGGTCTAAGGTGAAGTATGCCTAGTCTGTGATAACTGGCCCTGAAGGCTGCTTTGCCCTAATGTTTTTCAACTAGACTGTGGGCTGATAGCCAGGCGAGCATTATAAAATGCTGAGCAAAAGAATTATTGTCTAGTCCTTCATTTTATGTATCTCTTAGGTGACGACTATTCTAAATCTAATCTTCTATCTTCTTCTAATATATAAAATTGACATGTCCGTTTTTTACCAAACTTTATATGCGTATTAAGTAGGTATGAGAATCGGCTACTATCTAGTTTCTACACCCATAAGCGATAAGGGTTGTTCACCTTTAATTTTTTTTAAAAAAATTTGACGGAATTCTTTGTTTTAATTTTTTTATAATGTGGCATTTATAAGAACAACAATCCCAATTTTCTATGGCTATTTCAGTAATTTTATCCTTTTTTTCATTAATAGTGTTTCTAACTGTACTTAAGGCAAAACAACGTTTGCCGGGTCAGCTAGTTTTCTTATAATTAAATAAATAAATATTAGGTCACTTTCACACACGGCTGGTTAGCCCCATACTGAACCATTTCTAACTCGTATTATGGTTGCTAACACAACTGATATACTACATATACATACATACATATTATATATAAATACATATTTAACACCCAGACCCACAGCCAACAAATTTAGTTAAGCACAAAGATGTTGACCGGGCCGGGAATCGAACCCGGAACCTTCTGATTAGCAGACCGGCTTGGTAACCTTTACACCAACGAGGTCGTCAATTTGTTCAAAACCCATACAAACCACACTAAAAACTTTTTACGTGTATTTATAAATCAATATTTATCTAAACTGTATACATGTAGGTACTTTGCATAAATGGTTTTTATCTCAGACTTTAAACGCTCATAATTTATCTATAAATTATTCATTTTGTAGATAATTTCTTAATTTGTTTGGCCATCAAGCTTTGATGCAGTTTGTGCATAAATTAAATAATTTAAATATGTTTCATATATATATATTGTATTATTTGAGTGTTAATGGATGTTTAAATATATTATTATTGTCTATCATTAGCATAAATTGGCATGAATCGTATCTTGTCAAGTGTTGGAATAATGTATGACAAAAACTATCATATATATTTGCATAAATGGCTTGGTATTATACATGTGACGATTTATATAATAGATAGCATTTATGCATTTTACAACTGATGAATATTTATGATCTGCATTAAATTGTTTTCGTATTATTGTTTCAGGGAAATTCATTTTAATAATTGTGCTAAACTATTAGATTTTGATATGCAAATCTTTATAATAATAGCTTAATTTGAGTAATTTAAATCGTAAAATATGACAGACATGTTGATACATTTGAAGGTAAAATGAAGTGAATTAAAACTATTAAAAGTGACAATTCAGTCAAATTCTTTAGAGTTTTTACCATTCAATATAATTTTTATCATACAAACCAGAAATAGTCCTAGCTAATTAATATACATATTATGTATGTTTGTTTGATACTAATTTAAGCGTAACTAGTATAAAATACATATATTATGTACATATTTTTTATACATTTTAAATTCGTTTAATACTACTAATACCAATATATAATATTATTGAAGTAAATTTAATATATTTTTTCTTTATTGTACACTACGTCCTTAATCTTTACAAAGTTCTTTCCATCCAAAGGTTGCATAGAAAAAATCGCTTTAAGAGATAAGGCCGCCAATAATGGAACACAAATTTTTATTAATATTATTTTATTTTGTTTTAAGTTGTATACTAATTTAAAATATTGTGTCTAATACAGAGTTTATTATCTATTTAATAATCACTAGGTATTTAAATTCTTCTTCTTCGTATGAGTTTAGTGACCAAGCTCTGTTGTCGAGATTTTTCAACCCGCCCGAAGGCCTCTGACACTAAGACTAGCAGCTTAACGTGTCGTCCGATCCACGGTAGCAATCAGTTAAACTGTCTCTTTCTAAACGACAGTCTTGTGCTTGGTCACCCATCTAAACACCGTCCGCATCAACTGTTGCTTAGCTTCGATGATCGCGTCTGATCACCTTAGCGAGCCGAGCTATAAGAGCTATACGTACAGACTTTAAAAAATATTTTTAATTATGATCAAAAAAATTTGCAAACAATTCACAAAACAAAAGTTTCACCATTCGTATCGAATCGATTACGGCAATCGTCCGCCAGCTTCTCTCGGCATGTGAACCGTGCGGCGTGACACGCCGGCCCAGAGTTCGACCCTTCCAGGCACCATTAAACCCAATAACCATCAGTCGGTAGCTGGCTCCAGGACCGCTAATTTTCTCTAATTTTCCTATCAAAATCCTTTGTTTTGTTTTTTGCAAATCCGGTAGCGCATAACTGTTTCCATCGTGGGAACTCTTTCGATATTCGAATTCGAATCGAACGCTCGGCTCGATTCGGGTTGGCCACGTAATATTTTTGGCAAATTACGGGTTTCATTTTCTTTGCGTGCACGCGAATCGACCTTGTGATAATCGAATTAAGCTTGAAGGCGTCTTGAGCTTTTATGCATTTGTGATGTTATGGTAAATAGATACAAGGTCGCCGCATGCGTGTCTGAGCGTGCAGGTATGCAATGGACGGCTGGATTGGAGGTATTTTGTAAATATTCACGCTAAAGACTGACACTGATTGAAGTTTGATAATAAAAACAAGTGTAAATAAAATAATAGTAGTTTAAGAAAACTAAAAAACACGCTTATCTGGCCGTTTTAAGTGGGTCAAAATCGCGCCCAAAGAAGTCGCTTACAAACAAACATACAAACAAAAATACAATTTTTTTAAATAATTTTATCAAATTAGTGTATTGTCATCGGTCCTCAATAAATCTACAAAGTTTCAACGAAATCTGGCCGTTTAAAGTGGATCAAAATCGCGCCCAAAGAAGTCGGTTACAAACATTCAAACAAACATACAGGTGAAGCTATTATAAAGCGTGTAGAGAAGTGAGCAGTTTCGGGACGCCTGGTAGATGTAAAACATCGACATTATTTTGTAAAAGTAATATGCAGAAAATAATAAATTGTGATAGGCGCTAAATACGTCATAATGATAAAATAAAATATTACTATTTTTCAGTGTAGTGTCAGAGATTGTTTAGCGCCGGATTGAGTGGGAGAGAATCGGAATGTCGATTACGCATGGCGACGCGTCGCCATACCGTACGCACTACTCCATATAGACTGTATATATATATATATATCTATATAAATATATAATCATATAGCGTGGCGACGCATCACCAAGGCATGCGTCGCCACGCCAGAAATCAGTACCGTACAGCCGTACGTAAAACCGATTTCTGGCGTGTTTGCCACATAGATGTAGATGCGATTCAAATATTCCGTTACATTATAACACCTCGTCTTTCTTTCTATGTGTACGTTCTAGGAATCGCTTTTAGCGATAAGGTCGCCAATTAAGGCACTAGTTTTTAAATACCTTATTTTTTTGTTTCTGTAATTATTTTTAGTATGTGTTTTAATAAAGTGTTAATCTATCTATCCATCTAGATGTTTCCATCAAAAATTTGAAAACATCTCCACATTTTGTGTTAATGGCCAACATATGGCCAGATTTGAAATTAATCTTAGTGTATGGTGGTAGAGTATTTTCTAATGCTCGCTTGGCTAGCAACCACTCTCAAGTTGAAAAATCTGTCGCCAAGTACCTAACAGTGTGTGTCTGGGTGTTAAATATGTATCTATATAAAATATATTATTATATGTATGTAGTAGTAGGTAGTATATCAGTTGTGTTAGCTACCATAATACGAACTAGATATGGTTCAGTATGGGGTTAACCAGCCGTGTGTGAAATGTGTCTTAATATTTTTATTTATATATTTATCAGTTACACGTCAATTCTAATAACACCTCGTCATTGTAACATCAGGGGTCAAAAATAAATAACTATAACGTATAAAATAGCGGATAAAACACGTGCTACGTCCATTAAAAGCTATTTAGCATATGAGTGCATTATATATTCTTAAATGGACCGCCAGACGAGTTAACACGTTCCATGCGAAACCAGGTCGAAAACACCTGGTCCATATCTCGCTTGTGGTGCGGCTACGAAAAGTATAGACTTCTCTGTCGTGCGAAGAGCGTAACTTCAGATTGGTTCGGTGTAGGAAAGAGATAAATACATATCTGAGATGGGCTATTAAAATAGAATCCAGTGGTGTGCCTATCTTAATACCGGATATTTTATACCTGGTACCGCACTGAACAAATAAAATTTCATCACAGTGCGGGTGCGGGTTGAATACACCTGGTACCCTCGCTCACCTGGTACCGCACCCCGCGCTAGCTTCGCACGGTTAGTGTTGTGATCGTAATTGAGTGAGCGCATGCGTCGACAATGACTTCAACATCAGCGAAACGGTGTCGTAAAAGAATAAAACTCCACCACATTGAAGACAGTGATGATAATATTGAAGACAATGATGATAGTAATAAATCAAAGTATAGTTTACTATACGAGTACTATTTACAGTACTTAAAGACCGTAAATTATGAAAAATTAATTACTATTTATTGAATTTGCTAATAAATAGGTAGGTGATAATTACGAGTACACTTTCTTTAGATAATAATATGTACTATAATAATTATTTGTGTTATTACATAATTTACGGTCTTTAAGTACTGTAAATAGTACTCGTATGTTAAGCTTTTTAGGTAACAGAGTCGTTGGATGCTACGAAAAGCTTCGAACAATTTTAACAAGTCGTCAAGCTTACAAAAAAGTAAAAAAAAAATAACAGAATGTAACGCATGCAAAAGAAACTTCTGTTTGGATTGTTTCAATGAAAAACATTAATGAATATTATTTTTTCTTTTATTTCTTCAATAAAACTTAAGCCCATCGATATCTGTTTTTCCCATCCCTAAAATATGCATAAACATCCTCTTGTTCAGTGCGGCACAGGGTACATAAAACCCTGTATTTTATTTAAGCTATAGATTCTAAACCAAAGAAGCTGTCCACGTACGCCGTCAGGATCTCTTAAATCAATTCATTAATACTAATACTCAAAGCAAAAAAATATGTTTTTTCTTTTCATGAAGCCAAAAAAAGGATTAAAGTTTTTTTTACGTTACAGGGTATTATAAGCCTTGTACCGCCGCAATGGTAGTTTTAGGTCCAGGTGTAATACGCCCGGTACCGCAGGAATAGAAAGAATAGAAAATTTTGTGCCGCTTGGAACGTGTTAACGGTAGATTAGCTGTCAACGTATTTCACACATGTTAGATATTAAATCTCGCACGGTTTGAGTAGCGAAGATATGTCAGATAGTTCTCCACGGGTACTTGGAATTAAATATATAAATGCAGAAGGCTAACTAGTATGTTTCTGCTAGTACTATCCTATTAATTTATTACTAGCTGCGCCCCGTTTATCTACACTAATATTATAAAGAGGAAAACTTTGTTTGTTTGTTTGGTTGTTACGAATAGGCTCAAAAACTACTGGACCAATTTTAAAAACTCTTTCACCATACGAAAGCTACATTATCCACGAGTAACATAGGCTATATTTTATTTTGGAAAAAATAGGGTTCCGTAAGATATTTGGATTTTTCGGACACACACTGAAAGAAATCAACCAAAGAAGTTACTTATTTTGCGTACGTTGCCTAAACTACAAAAGATAGAACCATAAAATGTTATAATTTATAAGGCAAAACAACGTTTGCCGGGTCAGCTAATCGGGATATAAAGAGGTTTTTTTTATGATGGGCTTACGTTTGAACGCAGCTTGCCTGATGTTAAGCTTGACTGTGGACTAAGATGTAACACGCTTGCGTAGAAGAAACCTAATTAATCTAGATTTGAAGACCCCCAAATTGTAGTTCTCCGGAAAAAGAGACTCAGGAAGAGTTCCAAGTTTCGTTGTTCTAAAAAATAGCATAAGCATAGCATAGTATAAGTAGCCCACTATACGTTCCCACTGCTGGGACTCGGGACCTTCTCTCACGAGAGAGATAAAGGCCATAGTCCACCACGCTGGTCAAGTGCGGGTTTGCCTATAATACACGTCTTATGTGTCGATATTGTGGTCCTCAAACATGTCGGTATCTTCGCGATGTTTTCCTTCATCGTAAAGCGAGTATCCACAGATAATTTGAAAAACAAATCATCCGTGTAGGGCTGGGATGGAACCAAGGGCCGTTTACAATTAGACGATTGTAAAGTAAAAGTTTTTCCAACCATGCTTCACGCACTTTTTTTTGCGAGCATCCACTTTTAAATGTTTCCCAAATATCCAATAATTGGCCGTACTATTATTGCACGAGACGCGTCCGTTACATTTTATTTTCGAACTAACATTAGTGCGCTAGACATTCCAGAGGTTAAATAGTTTATTTTGAATGGGCCTTCTGCATTAGACTAGTCTGTGAACAGAGACCCTTGTGATGCGAGAAATCGTCCGAGTAGGAAGGTTAGGGTTAAGCTGGCAGCCGTGCGGCACCCCGGTAGGGGTGTCCATAACGTACGGTGTTAGACCTTAGATACGCTTTGTCAAATGTTTTATAGATAATATACTTCTTTTCCTTCTTCTTCTTTTCTTTATTTTGTAATATTACGACTTAAATTTTGTTTTTTATTTTAAAAGAAGAGCCTGGACCGCACGACACAGGTTACCCTAGAGTGTGGTCCTGTGCACACCAAATACATTCCACAATAATATGTTAATTATATTACTGCACATTAAATGTATATTTGGTGTCAAATGTTAATACTTTTAAGCATATGATCAATAAATTCTTTATTATTATTATTCTTCCCATGATCTAAGAGCCTTCAAAAGATTGTTTAAATTGATAAGTGGTTTATTGACTACCTCGTTGGCGTAATGGTTACCATGCCGGGCTACCAATCAGAAGGTTCCGGGTTACATTCCCGGCAAGGTTAACATCATTGTGCTTAACTAAATTTGTTGGCTGTGGGTCTGGGTGTTTAATATGTATCTATTTAAAATATTTATTTATGTATATGTAGTATATCAGTTGTGTTAGCAACCATAACACAAACTAGAAATGTTTCAGTATGGGGTTAACCAGCCATGTATGAAATGTGCCCTAATCTTTATTATTATTTATTTATTATGCGCATTAAGCGTTTTGCCTCCACCTTCATTGTGTGTACCGCCAAGTAAAGGTGTGGAATGCTCTTCCAAATGTCCTGTTCCCCGAAAACTATGATCTAGCGGCTTTCAAGGCACGATCGACCGGTTTTTTCAGGGGTAAGCGCGTTCCGCCTAAGATCGTATATAACTTCCATCTTATACTTCACAAAAATGCAAATTACCTTGTTAAGAAGAAAAGATACGAGTTACAGGGTAAGAAAAAACACGGGCAACACAACATCATGGGCGAAAGTAAAACACATCGGCTCCGTTGGTTCGGCCACGTGGAAAGGATGGGAGAGGATCGGGCTGTGAGGCGAGCGTACTTGGGACGACCAATTGGCCGAAGTCCTGTTGGTCGTCCCATTCATCGTTGGGAAGGCCAAGTGCAGCAAGACCTGAGCGCACTTCATGCCACAGACTGGTAGGAGACAGCATAGGATAGAGAAGAGTGGCGTCTCTTAGTGTCGGAGACCAGGATCCATTACAGGGTCAGCAAGCCATCATAGTTAGTTTGTTATTTACCTTGTTGGAAGTAATTGGACTTCCTCACATAGACGCAGACGAGAGCCATGAGTTGGAGCTGCGAGAGTCTCTGCCGAGTGGAGGGAGGGAGCGGCAGAAGGTCTCGGAGATTCGCTATCTCCGCATTGATGAGATCTCGACGGAGCTTGCTGGCGCCTTTCGTCGACTTGCCCTGGTCGAATCTGTGGAAAGAAGGAGTTATTTATAAATAAATAAATAAATATTAGGACACATTCACACACGGCTGGCTAGCCCCATACTGAACCATTTCTAGCTCGTATTATGGTTGCTAACACAACTGATATATTACATATACATACATTTTATACATATTTAACACCCAGACCCACAGCCAACAAATTTAGTTAAGCACAAAGATGTTGACCGGGCCGGGAATCGAACCCGGAACCTTCTGATTAGCAGACCAGCATGGTAACCTTTACGCCAACGAGGTCGTCGAGGTCGTCAGGATGTTTGAATTCTGATTGTTTTATTTTTCTCTAAGAATTGTTAAGTTATTTGACTAAAAAGACTAACTATTTGAATGTATGTAATGCCTAGAAATATTTTTTTGGTCAAACTGATGTTTCATTGAAATCAGATGTAGTCGTTAAAACTTTCAGAGTTATTTATATACAAATTCTAATGTATGTATATCAGATAAAATCTTTCGTCATTGAGCTTCTTTCATTAATTTGAACCACGGATCAGGAAATACAGATTTAAACTATGGCTTAGTTTGCTGTTAAGAGTTTATTAAGCAACTCATGGATTCTGTAATAGTTTAATTAAACTGCAAAATCGTATGTAGGCTTTAAAAGTTTTAATTAACATCGTTTTCTACGGCCATAAAACGAAATCAAAACAAACCCCGCAGGACATCTACGTAGTTTGTAGAAAATACGCCAATTACCTATCTATAACGATTGATCAACAAAAATCTCAGCAGTTCTACCTATGACTAAGAACATGGAGAAACAAAACTACATAATACTTATGAAGCTGTTCCGAAGCTGCAAAAATATACCAATTATTTAAACTTATAGCAAAACAAATATTTGAAAATTCATGTGCTCTTACTTGCGTAACTAAATGAGTATGAGGAGTGTCAGAAGGAACCGATCTTTCAAATGTTTTGTTTATAGATTTGAGTTATAGAAACTATTGAAACAACATGCTGAATGGTTGTTGATATATTTGTGTATATTTTTGACCCTATAGATGAATTAAAGTTTAAACTGCTTGAAAACTGAAGTCAAGGCTTATAAAACAAAGAAACATCAGGGCTACAGGTAAAAATCCCAAAAACTTTAATAGTTCTAGTTTTTCTAGACAAACAGCATTCGTAATAATGACTTTGTTCCTTTTTAGCTATTTTATCTGTTGTTTTACATTAAAGCAATGTTCTCTCCTATTATTTTGGAAATTCGCGAAAATATATCCAAGATATAACATGTTAAATATCAATATACAACCGCGCGTCGTCAAACTTTTTTAAAGGCACGGATAATATTTCTTGAATTTCCTGAGGGTATTTGTATTGCCTTAGTTACCGATAACTCTGCGTTGGTATTGTAGTATTATTCTATGCTAGCTCTGCTCTGTTTTAAGTCTTTTACTTAAAAATAATCAACCATAAGTCAAGTCGTCATAAAATCAAATCAATTGCACAACTGTATCAGAAAATGTCTGCTATGTACCGATTAAAACACACACGCGTTGGTTAACATTTTATAAACAACTTGTGGTATTAACGGCTATTCAATTATGTTGTTAACATGTTTTATGTTTTTGTATAAATTGGTTCCACCTAATATTAAATGTAATTTAAAAAGCGTTAGAGTAGTTTACAATAAAATAAAGATTTTGAGAATATAGAGAATTAGAAAATATTTTGGATGGGTAAAATACTGTTTCTGTTTAAGTATTTGTTGCTACAGCAGCAAATTAAACACCCACATCGACAGTCATCAAATTTAATTCATCACAAAGACAGGAAATTGTGTAACAGAGAGTAAGTACATAAGTACAAAGATGTTGGCCGTGCCGGGAATCGGACCCGGTAGCCTCTGGTTGGCAGTCCGGCAACCATTACGCTAACAAGGTCGACAAATGTCTAACTTTAGTAGGTATGTAAAAAAATCTATTTATTACATGATCTTTTTCTAATTCGAATAATGTTTGTATAACCGGCTATCACTTACGTTTATTTTGTCAGTATTAGCCCGACATGTTTCAGCACAATCAGTGTGCCATTCTCAAGGGCAGGAACACAGCCAACGTACGTCCGCGGTGATGGGTGGGCCTGCACTCCCTCCCGTCTGCCTATTCAAATATGCCTTACGAAAGTTTTAATACAGTGATTTTTCTAATTCTATAATGTATAATCATTTTTGTAAAAGAATTTGCACTTAACAGAAATAGAAGTTACGCGCAACAGAATAGACATGATTTCGTACATCTTCAAGAAAACAAGCCAAAGGTCAAACTAAAGTATCGAAGCAATTAAATTTTAAGGTTACGTGAGACCGATTGCAATTAATGCATTTTAAATATTTTTACTATAAAAATCAAAGCATAACAATTATTGATTTTTACACGTAATTATAATTTTATTGATGTGTATGTAATGGGCAATTACTAATTTAACTCAATTTATTTAAACTTTGACCTACATCTAAATTGGAAACCAATTTTGAGTTCAAGAACGGGTATTATCATTTAGATAACTTCCGCATATTTCAGACTGGAGATTATACTATATTTTTGCAACTACATATTACCCAGCTGTTAGTCTTAGTATAAACAGTCGTTAAACCAAGTCAGAGGCCTTCAGGCGGCTTGAAAACACTCGACACCAGAGCTTGGCACTTAGCTCATACGAAGAAGAATATGATTACATTATGTAGCTAGATGACCGATAAACTAGGCTAACACATTGTATGTATCTAATGAACTTATTCAATTTTATGTCTCTCTAAAAATGGTTTAATAAAGAAAAACAAGATAAGATAACTGAATATTTTCATTTGAGTACTTCATTTCTGAAACGAACCAATGATTCCAATCACTGATCATTTTCTTAGTTTGAGCTAAGTGCCCAAGCTCTGGTGTCGAGAGTTTTGAGCCGCCCGAAGGCCAAAACTGATCACTGACAAACCTGTCAAATTAATGTTAAAACCATCGTTTTAGAATTTCATTCTCTTTAATGTTCACCAGTCGATTCTCAATCTGGCAATCATAGAGATTTCTCATTTTCCAAAAGTAATAATAAAAAAATTAAACAAAAAAAAAATCTCTTTTATTTTAGGGTCAAGTTCCATGTATTAGGTGTACCATTTTTAAAATCACCCATATAAGTTTAAATCTATCTTCAGGTCAGTATTCTATTCTTTCAGATTTATCTCAAAATATGCATTGGAATAACCAATATAGTTCCATATCCAAATAATACATAAAACTATTCAATTATTAGTAAATTAATGACTTCACACTATGACTCAGAATATAAACTCCTAGTTCCTTTACAAAGCTCTAAGTCTAAGTTCAAAGGTGGCAGCCAGGATCCCATCAGTAGAATAACAAGGGCCGTGCAGATGTGAACAGACAGCGCTGTGTGGGTCGCAGTTCAAATGTGAACCTTGTCAGACGCATGGTGCGTGTACGGATAGGCGGAGAGAATTGGTGCTTGTGACATTTCGAATGAAGGGATACATTATTTTAATCAGAAGTGATTAAAATAATAATGCTAAAGAAATAGGAATGTTGAAAAATAAAATAATAATGATAAATATTGCTTTCATTATTTTAATCAGATCAGACGGGGTATCAGAATACTTAAGTGATAAAGTTATTTCCACTCCTGGTCAATTTGATTTTCATGTTTAAAATAAGGAAGGAATAAATAAATAATAACTTATTGACTCAGGCGTTACTTTGCGGAAATCCATTGTAAATAGATGACAAAATTAAATATTTAGTGTACTTCCGCTGTGAAGCGGACACACTAAATATTTAATTTTGACATCTATTTATAAATAAATAAAGTAATTGCCAAAAGATACTCGTAAGTTCAAATATCATAGTTGTTTTTAATTTATATTTCATTTTGTTTTAATGTCGATTTATCAGTATAGATTATTTGCAGTGCAGTCTTTACAAAAATAATGCATGATATAAATTGTTGCTAGGTAAAGGAGTTTAGAAGTTATTGAAACTTTCCAATTTTTTCGTCATTTAAATGATGTATTTCAAAGAAGTCTTATTAAGACGGTATTGTAGATCATTTCAATTAAACTTGAAATGTATTTACCTATATTGTTATTTAGATAGCACTGTAGATAACAAAACATTCCGTTTGAATTAGCTCACTAAACACTCATACAAAGTTTTTGTTAGTCTACGAAAATAACAAATCAAAACATATTTTATTCGTTGATTCATTAAGTATCATTGTTGACATTTAAAATAAATTATAGTTTATTGATTACTAATCATCAAATCGTTATCGATTTGTCGGTAATTAATTTTATTGAGTTACTAATATTTATGTAGGTACATTAACTTATTTAAACGTTACGTTTTGTTTTTGAGATGTAATTTTTTTTAGACAAAATAACATTGATGGTAAATCATTAATCAAATTAAGTTAATTCAGCAGTTCCAAGTACTCGTATTTGACTACATATATACCTACTTGAATTGTCGGTTGATACTGTAAAAAGCGAGTGTGGATTTGTGGAAAAACGTGTTTATTTCAATTAGACGGCCCCTGGTTCGATCTCGACCCTACACCAATGTCCTGTTTTTCAAGTTGTGTGTAGATTTGCACTAGCTTTACGGTAAAGGAAGACATTGTGAGGAAACCGATATGTTTGAGGACCACAATATGCGAAGACGTGTGTCATTCGCCAACCCGTGGATAATGACCTATATCTCTCTCCTCATAAGAAAATGCCCCGAGTTATGCTTATGCTACATATAGAAAAATATATCCGAATAAAACATCATTTATAACAAAATTAATTTATATCAGTCTTATATACCATAATTACCCAGACTTCAAGACGCGGCCGTTTATGTTGTCATGAAGTTTATTATTCTGAAACTTTCTATCATGCCAATTCTGTACAGCATGACTACGTATGCATATAGGCTTGTAAGCGTAACTTGACGAATGGTTATATTAACGTTATTAATAACTTAACGTCAACTTGTCTAGACTCACTGCTGAAGGTGAACTTTAGTAAACTAACTTAGCTCAAGTATAGTTAGTTATAGAGGCAACTTGGCTGGCATTTTAGGTACTGTTCCCACTGGCACTGGTCTAAAAAGATTAGATATTGTTTTACTTTAATTAATTTTAGAATTGTTTTAGATTAATTCATTGATTTGATTATTAAGTATAGTTTGATACAGTAGAACTTGCAGTTACTTAAGTTTTGCATGGTGTTAGCATAAGCATAGCATAGCATAAGCAGCCCATTATATGTTCCCACTGCGGGGACTCGGGGCCTTCTCTCACAAGGAGAGACATATAGGCCTTAATCCACCATGCTGGCCAAGTGCGGGTTGGCGGATGACACACGTCTTCGGATATTGTGATCCTCAAACATGTCGGTTTCCTCACGATGTTTTCCTTCACCGTAAAGCGAGTGCATGGTGTTATTAATTCTAAATTTATAGTTCTTGCACAATATATTTTTTAAATTGGTTATCAGCTACTTAAAAATAATAATTAAACCTTTTTGTGTTTTTTCCTATCAAATGTGTGGTATGGTGAGCAACACACATAAAAAAAGGATAAAGTAAGTCCGGAAAAAACATCGTCTACCGTTGTGCTAAGCTGGCACAACTAAAATACAACAACAAGATAAACAGGATAAACTAAATTAGAGTTTTCAATAAAATAACGTTCAAAATTAGCCCTGAAAATGAATTGGATATGAGGTGACCAAACAAAACAAAATGAATTCAAACATTTTTGATTCCCACTTTCACATGTATTCATATATTCACGGAGAAATTTCTTAACAAGCATACCCCACTCGATAATCATTTTCAAGCACGTAGTTATAACATGAAATATTTTAAATAAGCTAAAAATGGTCCTTAAAATTCTTCCCTCTTTAAAGTCTTTTATAAGGAAGAAAAGGTTTTAAAGTCAAAATTCAGGCATTCTCCGCAGCAGACAACAATATTTCGCATTGTATTCCGCAGCCAGTATGGCAGGTAATGTCCGCCCCGTGTTCTGCATGCAACCGATACGCTGTTGCGGTTTCTAAGCTATCCTTGCCGCGTGCCGCAAACTTATAAGAGGAGCGAATTCTGACTAACAAACAAGGAATTTTTTTTTGCTATTTTTTTTTTGGAACAGGACCGAGACAAATGGCATGACAGGAGAGAGGGCTATACCCAGCAGTGGGATAGAATCGGCTGTGGATGATGATGATGATGATGAATAATATAATATAGTGCGTTAGTTTGTGAAAATGAACGTTTGCATGTATTGATGTATACTCTTACATCTATAATCTATACAACATCTAGCGGCATCGGGACTTATACACTGCATTCTTAGTCTTAGTACTTTCAACGTAATTTATTTATCGTAAATTGCATAAATCAAATTATGCAGTTGTGCTAATATTATTATCTTTTTAATTTTTAGTTTAACAGATTGTTCATGTGTTATCTACTAATCTTTAATGAATTGAATTAAAACTATATCTAATCTTAAAAACTAATGCCAGTGGGAAGAGTACCTAAAACACCTTTTCAACATATTTTTAGTAACAACTTTTGTAACAATATTTTTAACGTAATCTCAGCAACAACTGCAAATACCAAAACAGAAATAGTGTCTTTGGGACAGAAAGTAACAGTAGTACTACGTAGGCTAAATGAAAAAAAAAATGTATTTAATTAGCAAATACTAAATAAATTAAAATCGGGGTACTACATATTTTTAAATAAGAGATTTTAGAGACTTTTGTGATCATTGTCATTAACTATATAATATAAATTCATGTTAAATATATTTCAGTTGCTTCTTTACTGGATTAGAAAAAAATTAATACTTAATTTAAATACCTCTACCGAAATCCGCTAAGTTTTGTAACTTGCGCCATCTTTACGCCGATATTGGAAAATTGACTAAAATTATCAGCCGCCTTTGTATGCCAGCCGGCGTGGGAAAATGCAGTTTTCACTTCACGATAATAGTAGTGTAAAGCATTGCACGTTACATGCCACTTAATTGTTAAAGAAATGGTACGAAATTGCAACGCTTACATTTCGAATTTAAATATTAGCTCGAATATAGTATAGAAACTAAATTTTTATTTTCTAACAAAAGAGGTATATGTAGATAGAAATGTACTATGCAAAGCAGATATGTATCTAATGTAATCAACTGGTGTTAGTATTAAAAATACAGCAGATTATTCTGTCTTTACACACTAGAATTACAAATATTTTAGAAACGAAGTATATAAAATTTTGAATTTATATTGGAAAATTGAGAATAGAAGAGAAACACTAGGAGACGAAATTTGAAACAAAGTATTATGAATACATTATTATTATAAATTAAAAGGAACACTTATTTGTAAGTTTATATTTGGCGTAGTTATTACAATCTTACTAATAATATTACTTGACTCCGTTATTAAAAAAAAAGATTATTCTAATTCATTTTTAGGGTTCCGTACCTCAAACCGATATCTGCCGCTCTGACACCAGGCTCTATCTCATAAACCGTGATAGATAGAGAAACTTTCACAAGTTATGTATTTCTAGTGGCACTATAACAACAAAATGTATGAAGTGATTTCGCCTAGAAGAACGAGTACCATACATATTACGTAAAACTTAGACCAGGCTTCACTTCTGAGCCCCACAAAGGCAGCCTAACAAACCTCTCTAAAGTCTTGTCCAAATTGGTCTTTGTTTCGCGCATTTTCTTCAGACTAACGAATCTCGTGAAGATGCCCTTATAAAAGGCAGGCAACCTACTAAGACAGTTACCGGTAATGCAGCTAGTTCCCACGTTAAGCTTTCCCTGCAAGTTTGATGGATAAGTAGTACGGTTTCTACATATCGCACATACGGTGCTATAACGTCACTTATGTAATTTTTGTCAAAACTTTTTAACTTTTATATTTCTTTAATAGTAATAAGTAAGATGTTTGCTCTTATTTTAAAATGAAGTTAAAAGTTGTAGTTTAAATTTATTATCGTTTTATTTGTTTATCGAGAAGAACTATACGTTGTAATAGGATGTTGAATGTTCAAATGCTTCTCCTGAAATATTACATCATTTGCATAAGTGACGTTATAGCAACGTACTCGTATGTGCGATATATTTGAAATTTTATATTTTTGTCAAAGCAGTTAATACCGTTTCATTGACTAGGTTACTGGTAAATAACGCAAAAGGGAAGCTTTAGTACATTTAGATAATACATTTTTGAAAACTTCGTGTGTGTAATGGTCACCATGCTGGACTGCGAACCAGAGGGTCCCGGGTTCAGTTCCCGGCACGGCCAAAATTTTTGAGATGAACTAAACAGAATACTGAATATGTCATTTATTTTCCAATCTTTGGATTCCGTGCCTATAAGGTAAAAACGGGACCCTATTATTAAGTCTCCGCTGTCAGTCTGTTTGTAATCAGTCTTTATCGCAAAAACCGTGCTAGCTAGAAGGTTGAAATTTTCACATGTTATGTATTTCACGTGCCGCTATAACAATAAGTACTAAAAATAAAAAATAAGGGGGTTGCTATACAACAAACGTGTTTTTTGCCATGTTTTTATGATATTGGCACGGAACCCTTCATGCGCGAGTTCAACCTGCACTTGGCCAATTCTTTTTTATGTCTTATTTATCGACACTCTGGCCTAAGATGGAGCATGTCTAGGCTGGATTTACTGTCGGGGAGAGCAGCGGCAATGCGCGAAGCGGTCCTGCATCCCTGCCTCCACCGTGAGATGGGACACCGTGAGGTTTTAGTCGGTAGTGACGGCCCTTCTGGCCTTCGAGATCGACATACCCCGCTCGCCTCCCCCAGGCTTGTAGCGGGAGATGCATAAATGCATTTCCTCATGAAAAAAAAGGCTGGATTTACTGTCTTTCAAAAATATCATAATACTGTATGGTGCAGCTACTACAATCATAGCATGATCATACATGTACTCGTACAAGATACCTTTCTAACGATCTTTTACACTGTTTGGTACTAAATCGAGTTACCCTTAGGGCCGACTTTAGCGCTCTTACTCAGTCTGAGCAATTGATCTTTATTAGGGCTATCATCCACTTGTTACATACGCTAAGGTCGGACCTATCTGCTTCTACTGACATTTTAAGAAGAAGAACCTGTACTCGTATTGATGTTTAACAAAATAGAAAATATAATTTTAACCATTGCACTCGGGAAAGTCTCTAATTACGAAACGTTAAAGTTTAGTTTTATTAAACGAGCTAGTTCAAATATTCAAAACTAGATGTCAAGGAAAAGCCCTAAAAAAGGTATTGTCAGATCTTTATGTTGTCATATTATAAAAGTCGGAATTGGCGTACCACAATGTTATAATGTTTATCAGTTATACCAATTAGCATAAGCATAAGTAGCCCACTGTACGTTCCCACTGGACTCGGGGCCTTCTCTCACAAGGTGAGAGTTTTAGGCCATAATCTACCACACTGGCCAAGTGCAGGTTGGCAGATGACACACGTCTTCGGATTTTGCAGTCATCAAACATGTCGGTTTCCTCATGATGTTTTCCTTCACCGCTACTGTGCAGCGAGTGCAATTAATTTAATACCAGTTACTCAACCAGAAATCCTGTTTTTTTTATTTACCATCTTATTTTTTCTGTTGCCCTTGTTTCGAACCACGATAGATTTAGCAACAAGCAAAATAAATATATAATAGAAAATGTCTTTATAATTTATAATCTAACAACTTTATTATCTAATTAAATATTGACTTATTGTCTTACAAGAACGGAAAAGTAAAAATTACGT
Organism: Mellilla xanthometata; assembly: GCA_035578125.1. Taxonomy (NCBI): domain Eukaryota; kingdom Metazoa; phylum Arthropoda; class Insecta; order Lepidoptera; family Geometridae; genus Mellilla; species Mellilla xanthometata. Next base: position 7,810,435 of record JAPUBQ010000026.1, read on the forward strand.
AACAGATCTAACGCCTAAGTAAACAAACTAGTCACAAAGTATAATTATCTATACTAGGTATAACTCTAAAGGCTATAGATCCTATAGTATATACATATATAGCCTACGTTACAGTGTCAGTGCCCAACACTGTCTCGTACATACACTGGTGACCAGTAATTAGTGCATGCAAACGTAGTGCTAATGAGACACTATTGTCCTACCGTCGCAGAATAAGACAGAGTTTGTATGACGAGAATAAATTAGTAAGTACTTGAATTTAAGAGCTAAATAGTTTGTATCTCGGGCGTTCATTGACCGATGTGTTAGGGAATGGTCTTTTAAGGCAGTATGTAGTATTTTTTTAGAAGTCAGATTCAAGAGTTTTGAGCCGGGTGGAATTTTAAGTTTTACATACGGTTTTTTAATTTAATTTTAATATATAGAGGGTTTTATAGGATCTCAGTTTTACAAAATACAACCAAATAAAATCTAACTAGAAGCAAATAACTTATTGACTCAGGCGTTACTTTGCGGAAATCCATTGTAAATAGATGACAAAATTAAATATTTAGTGTACTTCCGCTGTGATCCGAAATCCAAATTAAGACAAGTAAAGGAAAAATCAACTAAGATCAATTAACCAAGCTTAATTAAGATTAACGTTACCTATCACAATTCGGAAGTTCTTAACTCTACACGTGTTTCGCCTGAAATGCTGACTCTTCGAACGACTCTCGACTTGTCGTTCGAAGAGTCAGCATCTCCTGATGATGCCTTGTGGTTAGGCGAAACACGTGTAGAGTTAAGAACTTCCGAATTGTGATAGGTAACGTTAATCTTAACTAATCTTAGTTAATTGATCTTAGTTAATTTGTCTCACTTAATTAAGCTTGGTTAATTGATCTTAGTTGATTTTTCCTTTACTTGTCTTAATTTGGATTTCGGATCACAGCGGAAGTACACTAAATATTTAATTTTGTCATCTACTAACTAGAAGCTCTTTGAAGAGTAGATTTTGTGTACAATTTTCCTTTTATCTCTATGGTAAACTATAAATTAGTTATAGTTTAACATTAATTAAATTAGATTAGTTTTATATATCATTAATATTTTTATTAACAATAAACTTCTCTGCATTCAAAAGTAAAACTCCTTTGTATTCTTATTCAGAAAAATATAAATTAAATTAAAAACACACAATAATTCAAAATTATAAACCTAAATTACAAATGATAAAATGTACCTAACTAAGTCAGTGTCAGCGGATAAGGTGCCTAATATGCTGGCGGCAGTACCTCGCTGGATCGCCAAACTTAAACGTTGGCCAAGGTAAACGCCAGCTCTTGGGTCATTCGTTCTGTCCACCAGCCATTCCTTTTATTTCCACTCCATCCTCTCTTTTCAGTTATTTTCAAATACTTAATAAACACTAACATACCTAACAAAGTTTAGTTACGTAACTTTTTTCCTTCATCAAGTACATACACATTTGCATACCCGTTGTCCGCATAAAGTACATCACCTCATTATTTTCAGTTAGGCTCGACAGCCACCTAGCATTTTATCGAAGGTTAAAATTAACTGTCAAGAAGCAAGCACCGAGGCGCCTGAGTCAGTTATTTAAACACTGGTTCTGGTACTATACCAATGGGATTTTAATTGTTTTTCACGCTCATTTAGTGGTAATTGAAATAAATCAGCTGTTTAGCTGTTTATTTTGCTGCGCGGTGTATTGATTTGTTGAGTCGATCTGTGTTTTATGTTTCGTGGTGTGAAGTTAGCTAACGTAGCTTGTTATTTTTAGTCCTTTTAATGTTTGAAAGATTAATATTGAAAATAAAATACTACTACTAATAAAAAAACAATGGAAATTATCAAGAAATTAAGTTAGAGAAGACATTAAAATAATTTGTCAATGGTATGAGTATAAAGATTTGTACAGGTTAAGTAGTTGTGAATTAATTAGAGGTTAGACGATTTTTTTTCAGAACCCTTTTTTTTAACACAAATACTTAGAGCTTTTATTTATATGACATAAAGTAGAATTAGGTACGAACATAAACCTATCTAAACATAACTAGGTAATCTAACTGAAAACAAAAAAAAATGAGAATTTATTTAATACATTGGGTTTGAGATATAAAAGTTAAAAAGCATAAAACTCTACTTTACGCCCAAAGTAAATATGCTAAATCAACTTGCGCTTGACCACAATTACTCTAACTGCCTAAGTGTTGAGTATGTGCTTAGGCCTCATTAGATCTCGACAACTTTATGAAAAGGAAACAGTTTGTAGCAATCGTCAGTAGTTTACACCGTTTATGCTGTCACCTGGATGTGTATAGATTTATGTGTCTGGCGTAATTGTCAGGATATTCTATAGATATTGTGGGTTTGATGTGACCTTGTAATGATGTGGTGATTAGGAAGAAAACGCTTGTACCTAGGAAGTCATCAGACTATTCTAAAGAATAGTCTCTATGGGTAGAATAGTCTTATGTGGTTGTGATTATATGCTTTTTGTACTTATATATATATATATTATATTATATTATATAGATATAGATAAAATCTTTATCGCAACACAGAAAAAGAACGATATAATTATGTAGTAACTTACTCGTATAGTAGAATTGATATAATTTCGAAATATTTAAACTAAAATCCTTAGGATCTTTGCTTAACATTGGATTGCTATAAATTTGAAAATATGAATGTTATGCTATGATAATATGATTGTAAAAATAGACTAGCGGCTTGTGTTGTAATAATATTAATTATTTGTAATATATTATTATTACCTTATTGTTTAATAGACACGGAAATTATAACGATATAAACTAAGTCGGTACTAGAAGGCGATAATATAGCAAGATCTTAAATTTGCAGTTTTTTTCGTTATAAGTCATATAGGGTAAAAATATTGAAAAAATGGCTAAAAGACCGTCTGAACAACCACCTTCTTTTGAGCTAGTTTTATTTCTAATTATTAATTAGTTGGATTCGTACCAAACTAAGTATAAATGTTTTTACACGCTTTATAATAGCTTCACCTGTATGAATGTTTGTAACCGACTTCTTTGGGCGCGATTTTGACCCACTTTAAACGGCCAGATTTCTTTCAAACTTTGTAGATTTATTTTGTTTCTTTAATATTTAAGCTATTTTTTAGCGTTTATGATTTACAATAAAAAACTGTAAATTCAATATTTTGCCATTGTCTTAAGAATCTCTATCTAGTCGCCGTTTACTGTTAGCACCAATTTATAGTTCACCAAATGAACCTTTCCGTCAAATCCAAGCCACATATTTTATTCACGAGTAGACACTGCAAGATGTCTAGTAATATCTCCGCCCTGATTTAAGCTCTAACAGTTAAGTACGTGCGATATCGAACACGGCTTCTCAGACTTGATTTAATGTAGTCACCGATATTGCATCTTTATAATTTATTGCGTTGCAATCGTGAGAACGAGCCGAGATTACGTTAATTGGGTTTGCGGAAGTTTTAAAGTATTTTTTTGTATTGAATAAGTTTTCTTTGGAATTTTGATAAATAGAAAAGTTTAAATTTTACCGAAAAGTGAAAAGCTTTTTTAAATTCTTTTAAGTACATTCTTAACAACAGTTTTTTTTTACTAATGATAGTTTTTCAGAAATTCAGCGAAATTTGAGATGTTTTTATTGTGACACACAAATTTTAAGTTAATTGTATTTTTATGTCTTTTTATTTTTGTGTCCAATAAAGAATTTATCTATCTATCTATGTTAATATAGTTATAAAGAACATAATTGAATATTCTTCTTACACACAATACAGTTAGGCTAGTCTAGAATCGCCTAGCAAGGCCTTACCTCATAAGTCAGCGACACTCAGCCCTAAGGTGGAGTATGTCTAGTCTGGAATGTTGTTTTCTTTGAAAAGATATAGCTTTACCGACTTTAATTCATTATATTAGGACTTTTATAACATGAATAAAATTGATTAGTTGGTATCACATATAAACAAACAAAACATTAAATGCAAAATATAAATTCACTTTGCATGTTATTTTTATTAGACATCACGTAAAAATTTAACTCCATTCTTTAAAATTATTGATCGAACGACCTCATCTCCACCCATCTCTGCTAGCTTCCATCCATTACCACATACTCAAACTATTGTACCAAATTCACAGAAGCATTAAAACACAACACAAAAACTTATTTAATGCCCCGATAAAACGTAAAAACAATACGTCTTTGGTCTTACAAAAAGCCGACAGCGCTTTAACAACGCATCTTTCAATTAAGACTGGACCATGGCTCTGTGATTGATCCATCAATAAGTACATAAATCCATTAAGCCCATACGTATGCCTGTTAATTGTACGTTTCTGCGGCTGTCAGTGATGCGTCTTCGTTGTTCTGGAGGCCTTACACAGAATGCTTCCGTGGTCGGCTGCCGACTGATCCGGAGTACATCGGATAGTAGAACGGTTCTCGTATTAACAATAATGCTCTGGAAAATACCGTTTCTAAGAAAATTTTGTCTTGAACCAGTATATATTAAGAAATTTGGAATCCGACAATATTTTGTTGTGGCGGCTATTTTGGGTTTGAAATGTGTGATTGTTTTTGTATTCTACAAGTCAAGGCCTTTTATCTGCTATTCATACCGAGAGGAAAAAAATAGTAATCTGCCATTTTGTGGCGACGGCCATTTTTGACCAATTTTCATCAAACGCAGCTAAGAACACTATCAACTAACACACCTTTCAAACATAAAAATTAAGTCTTAGTTGGTTTATACGTTTGGGACCTACATTGCGAGACAGACATAGACACGTCAAAGTTATAGCGCCCAGACGATTGTGCGTCGGAAGTTAAGTTTATGATTTGAGAAATTTGGGAATAAAAAATCATCCCGGTTTATTCAGTTCACTTCATATTTTCCGTTTTTGACTATTGTTTACGTCACAATATTTAATCGATACTATATTAAATACTTGATGTTACTGATAATGGATAGTCATCTTTATTCGGCTAAATACTGTCATTTGAAAAAAAAAACATTTACATACCGCAGGTCGGATGAAACGTTAAATTCTAGGTTCCGACTAGTCTTGTTACAAGCATACGTCAAGCAAGTCATAGGCCCGAGGGCGGCTCGATAACTCTAGACACCGTGGCTTCACCACTTAGCTCATACAAAATTTATATTTTTTTTATCTTTAATCATACTCATTAAATAAATAAAGCAAAATAATGTTGGCATATGGTATTTGGTATTGAGATTTGAAAAAAATATAACATATATTTTAAAGCGATCGGTCGATCATTTTTAGTCAAAATGAAATGTAGCTTTATCCTAACATTTAAACAAAGTCCAAGACCGGTAATTCTAGTCTAGAAAAAAGTTATTTAAGATACATGTCCAAGTGTGTCGATAATTTATATCCTCTCGCTTACACATGACCTCTGCCCCGCTCTAAATATTAAGTAGACGATCTAAAACATAAATAAAAAAAAATCTCGAAAAGCAACTCTTAATGCATTGTCAATCACTTTGAAATGTATGACTGGTGAATTTTAAAACTGTAGAAGTTTGCGTAATAAACATATTAACTATTAAAAAACTGATGTAATCAAAACGTGTAATGTTTAGACTGGATTTGGGTACTTTTAGTTGCGAACGAGTTGATAGTTAGATATTCTTAAATAATTATCCAGTATTAAGTGTACTAGTCCTTAAATGAGCCCTTATTATAATATTTTAAGAATTAGAAAACTAATAAAAAAAAAAACAAGTTTTGATGATCCATTGATCCGAAAGAAACCCTAATTATTATTTATTTTTTTCGCAACAAAGTTAAAAAGTGAACTTTTTAACTTTTTAAAGTTAAAAAGTTAAAAAACGTAGGTCATGCAAAAAAGTTACAAAAAACTGACTAAGAAATATTTAATATTTCTCTCTAGGACCCAAAAAAGAACCTTTTTAAACTTCACAATCTCATCTAAATAATTAATACTTACTTTCCATTATAAGTTTTAATGAGTTTAGCTCAAACACAAAGCTTTAATTAGATCCCGCTTCATTACCATACGATTGTGTCAAAACACATGGTCGGATGTCCAACTGTCATCTAAATGTCAAACGTGTCAGCGGATGGGCCATCGGAGATTTGGTATTGGGTAAGGTACGAGTATGTAATGGTGAGAAGAAAATGCTTTCGTTCAAATTACCCTAGATTATTAAAGTCAAATTAAAGACACAAAAATAAAACTAAGGATATAATTTTGATGTGCGATTCATCCAATGCAGGTAAATAGATAGATACAGAGAAAAAAAGTTGTGTTACATGATGTATGTACTCGTTTATACGAGTATTTAGCCCGTTATCGCTTTAACAGCTGAACCGATGTGGATAAAATTTGAAAGAAAGAAAAAAAGAAAGAAAGAAAAATAATTTATAATGCACAAATTGGCAACTTATTTGGTTTGGCAGTAGCTCATAAATTGGCTAACACTTAAGCTACTATTGATCCCGGATTAACTTATATAACAGTTGATCTGACCAATTTGGATCCACATATTCCAAACTGTAAAATTTCAAAAACTTTTTCTCTCAAGTGTACTTTTCTCATAATATTTGAACATCCCTTCATGTACACTTGCGGACAACACACCTGCACTGATCGGCTTATGTCGCGACATCTATCTAAGAGTACTCTGACATCCACGTGCCGTCTTAGTAGAATTACTTGAGGTACGGTCAGAATATACAACGCATGTAAGTTTTTATACTTAAATAGGTTATATTAATGTAGCCATGCCTGTCAGGACCTATTGGGTACCTTGTGCACGGCCAGAAAATGTATAATATCTAGCATATAAGCAATTATACCCTAATAAATTATTTTTATTGTGTTATTATTATTATTATTATTTATTTGATGAAATAGTTGTAATTACAATTTCTTGAGATTTTGTTGTTTTTTTAAGACTGAATTATTGTGAAACGGATTGGTAGTTTTTCTATATGAGATAATATACATGCTTGGAATCTCTTGTAAAACTAGCACGCTTATTTAATATACTTCAAGTAAGTATTATAGTTAGTCCATGATATACAGCCGTGTGACAGACAGATGGACAGCCGAGTTTTAGTGGTAGGGTCTCGTTGTTATCCATTAGGAACGGAAAGGAAATGAAACATTCTTTGATATTATTTTGAGTCATACCTAAGTCTTAAAAACGGACATTACCCAATTACGAATGATTAAGTCAACACACAATTTTAGTTTTTCTTATTTTTTTTTTTTATCTATGTTCTTTTTTCTACCACTACAAAATGACATCTGATTGTACTTATTTGTTACACTGCGTGCATGATTAATGACACACCGATGCGAAGTAACGGATCTCAGCTGCGGACCGATTTGGAAGTGAATCGACTTGTTCCAATATGCCTTAATCTGGGACACAAATAATATGTAACTGAGTGCGTCCCTTGGTAACAAAACACAGTTTTATTTGGTTATCTAAGAATTAATCAAATAGCATAGCTGATTTTATTCTTAGATTATGATCAATCTGTTATTTTAGGAAGTATTGCGAGTATGTTTAAAGGGCCCTTGAGTTTAAAGCGATGACAAAAGCAATGTCTTGATTTTTCAGTTTTTTCATTATTAAAAAAAAAACAGAGATTTTTTTAAAAATAATATTTTAAAGACTGTCTAAATTACCACACTCAAAACTATTATTTACACTTATTTTGGTACCAATCACAACAATAGATTTGAAACTTAACTGGTTCAAACAATCGAAAATTAAATTTTTTGATCTAATTTTTTTTTCTGACGAGTTTCTGACGAGAGAGTAGAGAGACTCTAGACGGTTTTTGAGCTATTTTTCGGTATTTTTACCGTTTATAATTTGTGGCGAAAAAACTGTAAAATCACAATTATGCCCATATCATCATATATCAGGGTAGGTTAGTGAAGAAAACATTTGAAAGTTAACTTCCTCTTGCTCAAGTTCATTTGATAAAATGCAAGAGAAGATATGAATATTATAACTATTTTTTTATTTACTCAAGTTATACGACAAGTAGAATTCCAATAAGTTTGTTTCACTCCTTAATGCTAGACATTTGACCCGTAGAATGCGTAACTTCATGAGTTAGCGACACTTTTAGACTGGATAACTGGCTCTCAAGGAGGCTGCCGGACTACTACTGTTAGATGTTTGGTGACAGATTTTTCAACTTGAGTGTGGTTGCTAGCCAGGTGAGCATTAGAGTAAAATATCCTACTACCATGCAAAACCATTAGGTATTTTAATTTAAATGTATATAAAAGACACACATTTAAAAAAAAGTATGTATAAAATAAAGTAAAATAAAAGGTAAGGAAAATAAATATATTCCTTATACAGAAATCAGAAGTAAATTGCCTTGACTACGTAAATCAGTAATGGTCGTACGCATTACCTATTTTTATTTTTTATTTCAAGTAGTTACGGCACAAAAAAGAATAAAATCCCAGTAATGCCAAGAACACTGCTCTACAATGCCACTTAGAGTTAACGATTTGAAGGTTAAATAAGTCTCTAATGTAGGTAGGTATTTGTGGTGGTAATACATTGTAATGGACTAATGGTTTATATTGACTTTCAAAACATGATGACAAAAAAGCAGATACAGCTTTGTTTACTTAAAAAAAATTGATAGATCTCATTTTACGAATCACCAAAAATTACAATAAAACAAAAGAGAGCGTCTCAGAATACAGAAAGACTGTATTCTGAGGAGAGCGTAAAGTTGTTTTACCATAATCCAGTTCACTGATTTCTACAGAATCATTTTATTTTCGATGCTTTTACTACATTTGCTTAACAGAAATAGAGATTATTCGATGTTATATTTGAGATTGTATTTCTTAAGCAAAGTATCACAAAATTACCATAACTTTACTTAAAATATTATGAAAACTAATTCTCGCCATCAACGTCACGACACTGCGGCGCCTTCAATAAGTTCTAACTAGTTACATTCATTGGCTCTAACTATCTTCGCAAACAAAACTTAAATGTCAATATTGCGAAACGGTGACGCTCCGATTCGAATTTCGAATTGTTACGTTTTTTTCAATCACGATAATTGGTCTAAACTATAAATTGAGCGCAAAATAAAGTTCTATGTCAACACAGTCTTTGATGTTGGCCGCGAGTGTACATAGAAATAACGTCGAGTAAATAAGTACGAAAATTAGATGGAGTCTACGTCAGAATGTGTGAAAATTTCAATGAAATTTTAACAGCATTAGGTACTTCAGTATGTCTATAGGTATATCAAATCACAGTCGTTAATTATATTCACAGATGACCTAAATGCATTGCGAGTTTAAAACAGTTAGGCGTTTGGCTAGCAATGCGTGTTAGTGCCTCTCAAGTGGGACATGCTTAGTCTGGAATAACTGACTCCTAAGAAGGCTGTTGGAACTCACCATAAGGTGCTTGGAAACAGAATTTTCAATTTGGGGGTGGTTGCTAGACAGACGAGTACTAGAAAATACGCAAAATTAAATAAATTTATTAATTTAACTAGTACCTACTATATAGCTTGATAAATTATTGACTAAGTGCAGATCGAGTGCATGGGGTTCCAAAAATAATCATTTATTTAATTTATTATTAATTTGTTACAGTGGCAATGAAAAACATGCCTTGTTCATGCCTGAGATACAGCCTGGTAACAGACAGACAGACTGGAGGTGGAGGCTTAGTAATAAGGTTCCGCTTTTAACTTTTAGGTACGAAATCCTCAAAATGGTATATTTTAACTTTGTTGGTTAAATAATTATGCCGAAATGATTTTACTGAATAGCCCTATAAAATGATAATACATTAAATTTTAGATTTCTAAACTTTAGATTTTATTTAGTATCACAAAATAAGACTTTTCAATGCTATTCTATATAGGAAGGTAGCGGATAGTGGAAGGCGAATTAATAATTTAAATGTTAATAACTAGATTTAAGTATAGTATTTAGTGATTTAAAGTAGTCTTAGCTATGCCCTAATAACGAAGCACAGGGTGTACAATTTCTGTATATTTGTGTTGCTAATAAAAACATTTTGAATTTGAAAGTAAAGTACAGGGTATGGCCAAGTGGCGTACTTTGGGAGAGGCCTATGTCCAGTAGTGGACAAGCATAGGTTCATTTTTGTCATAATGATGATGATCTATAAAGGTTTTACTTCACACATAACTCTATTCAGAAGTCACGTATTCCTGTACTGCAAAAACAAATGATGCCTTCAAAAGGGTATTGCCCTATTTCACAACTACCTCTTCTAATAACGTCATATACAGACCCACATACGTAGAATGTCTATAGAAACTTAGAATTTATTTCCAGAGAATTCTCGCGTGATCTAAATTAGTAAAATAGTGATTCTCAAATACGTAGTGCGAGCACGTGACACAGTCAGGGCGACATTTATAACTTTGTGTAGTTACACACCTCACGAAGCCAAGCTATCTTGTTCATAGTGGAGCAATACTATAATTGTTATATATTATTACGAAAATATATATAGTTTTTTTCATGCCTCAATAGCCTAAAACATGATGTGACTTATTTTTATAACATTACTAGCTGACCCGTCAAACGTTGTTTTGCCTTATCACTTAGGGGTATGGAAAATATATATTAGCCAATTCTCAGACCCACTGAATACGCATATAAAACTTGGTAAAAATCGGTCAAGACGTTTCGGAGGAATATGGTAACTAACATTGTGACATGGAAATTTTATATATTAGATTTTTCATTATCCTGACGGTAAGTGACATCGAGGCCTACGGTGGATCGTGTCTACCTATTTCAAAGGCACCGGTTCAAACTTTTACTCATACCATGCAGTTAACGTCAATGATAATAATATAGCGGTATATATAAATCATATCTTTACTCCCTGATGAAGATCACTTAGTGACAAGCGACGCTAGTGACGTACTGAGATCGAAAATAAGTAAGTCACGACAATGTCTTGATGATGCTTGTCGTCTCTAACTTATATTTTATTGGGCAAAGATAGTTATTGCGCGTGTTGAAATTAGGAAACTATGGTTTCGTGTACATATTTACTTGGAAATCTGAGATAGTGGCGCCTTCCCAATTTGCGAGGTTTAATGTTGTCTAATGGCAATGTATTTACTAGTAAAAATAGGAATATTTCTAGAAATACTCTACTGTTTTCTTAGTAAAATTTTTAGACACGTTTTGGGAAAAACGTATGTGTCTATGACGTTCTATGACGTTTCAAATTGCTTGTACAAATGTCGGTGTTACTAAGGGCCTTTAAACACTATGTCGTAACGCAAGCGCATCGTCACGAAAGCACAGAGAAGAGACCTCGATTCACTGGAAGTTCCGAGGATTCGCACAAAGCGTTTTGCTTCGACCTTCATTGTGAGAGCTGCAAAGCTTTGGAACTCTCTTCCTGCGTTTTTTTTCCGAGAAGTAAAATTTGGGGGTCTTCAAATCTAGTGTAAAAAGGTTCCGTTTAGGCAAGCGTGTTACATCTTAGACCACAGTTAAGCTTAATGTCAGGCAAGCTGCGGTCAAACGTAACCCTATTCATCAATAAAAAAAACCGACATCTCGAACTTTCGTTCGTTGTCGGGTCTCGGTGTTGGGGCAAACACGTTACCTGGTAAACATGTTGGGTGTAGGGCAGTCGCAGGAGTGAATCAGGCGCGCTCAGGTCGGCACCGCTCGCGCGCACCGTTGGCATCGTTGGCGCAGGCTACCCGCGCTGCCTCCTCACCCCACACTACCTGGAAAGCAGTAATTCAAGATTAAATTCAGTTCAATAAAAAACATACAACAACTTTATATCTGACTTCAATTTAATCTCCGTAGAAACACATATTGATGCGGTTAGAGAAATATACACACACTAGAGTACCTACTATTTACAACAGTACAGTCTTGCATTCTTCCTTTTTTGGTCATTATTCGAGGCGCCTTTTTTACACTTGTTATTTTTCTTATAAATTATTATTTATTTTTTTATTACTACAACTGAATACGAAACCTATTATATAACATTTCAGCAAATATTTGAGGTCTCCGCCCAAGTCGCATGGCATTAAAACAGCGTTGTAATCTATATTATGTCTGACTGATAGATTACAGCGCAGACTTTAACAAACCACTAAAATAGGTAAATAGGTGAGTAGTTTAGTTACTGTCTTTGTAAGTATAAAAAAATACTTAACTTTATTTCATATTGGTTAAATAACGGTTCAGGAGGAAGTTAAACTTTGAGTGGATAAACCTGCACCTTATCTAATTACTTTTGCTAACAAGGAAAATTACCTTCCAAAAATTCTGAGAGGAAGACATTATGTAGGTTCGTAAATATTTATGACTTCATTCAACGGTGCTTAAGTTCTCTTAAGTTAATTTACAAGGAAGATAAGCAGTTAAGTTACTGTAAGGGCTACATTAAATCCTGCCCTATTATATTAATATTCATCATCATAATCATCCACAGCCGATTCTATCCCTCTGCTGGGCATAGGGCATCTCCTGTCATGCCATATGTCTCGGTCCTGCGCCAATCTAGTCCAGGTTCGACCCGCGACAGCTGTTATGTCGTCGACCCATCTTGCCGCTGGACGACCAACGCTCCTCTTCCCTAGCCTCGGCCACCACTCGGTAACGACCTTGCTCCACCTGTCATCACGTGGTCTGGCCAAGTGTAAGCCATATCTTAATCTTAATATATATAAATCTCGTGTCACAATGTTTGTCCTCAATGGACTCCTAAACCACTTAACCGATTATAATAAAATTCGCACACCACGTGCAGTTCGATCCAACTTGAGAGATAGGATAGTGATTTGAATTTGAATTAGTTTAAATCTCAAATTATAGTCGCAATTGTAATTTATTGCTAATTATTATCTGTTATTATTTGACAGTCACAATTATCTGTTAACTCTAAATGATTCTAACTGATGTCGATACCTTTCGACTGGGTTGAGTAAGTAATCAATAGATGGCGCTGCTATGGTAAATCTACGAACGTGTCATATAAGCTAAACTATCTATTTTTCATACCCCTAAGTGAGGCAAAACAACGTTCGCCGGGTCAGCTAGTTAATATTATAAATGAGAATGTTTGTGAGGGATATGTTTGAGTGCATCTTTATGTTTTACACACAAAGCTCAAACAATTGAAATTTTTTGACGGATTTTTAATTTTACTCAGTGCATTTAACCAGCAGTACTCGTAACCACACCAGTCAGCAATGCTCTGATCTAAGGTGCAGTATGACTAGTCTAATTTAACTGGCTCTCAAGGATGCTGCCGATACACATCGTCAGATGCTTGGTGACAGATTTTTCAACTAGAGTCTATACTCTAGTATACTCAATCAACTAGAGTATAGGTGTTAGCCAGGCACCCAAGTTGTCAGTCCCAAAATTAAACAATAAAAACTTTTGGGTACTAAGTACCCAAAGAAAGTTTTTAGTGTAAGTAGAAGAAAGTGAGAGCAATTTTGTATCTACAATAAGTGACTAGATAAAATATAACTTATGATTGAAAAAAATATGAAAATGGAAATATTAGTTTGCTTACTTTTTACTATATTATATGTTAACTCCTGAGTACTTAACTAAGCAAGGCCTGAATCTAAGTAATTCTTAGGTCTGAGGCTAAATAAAACTACCGGTGAGTCCCGCTCTGGGTCGTTCTTGGTGAAGAGGTTGGCCATAGCTAATCAGCGCGGCAATGCAGCGAGCGTGATGGGCACCTTTGCACAGGGGGCGAGCAGGGGCGGGTTATTTGTTTAATTTTTTATATGTGACATGTTATTTTTAAATGACTTTTATTGAAATATTATAATAAACTAGTTCATATTTGTTTTAAAAGTATTGCTTGCTAAGAAAATTATGGTGATTTTTTGCTTTGGAGTGACTCGCTTCCAAACATTTTGTAATTACTAGCGTATGTGACCATGATGATATTATGATTATGTGGACTAAGTCTGAAATAAATATTAAATTATATATGTATGTATATATATAACAATTATATGAAATTATTTTAAAACGATAATTTGAGCAAAATCTTGAATTTACAGTTTTTTCGTTATATATTATAAACAGTAAAAAAAAAATTGAAAAAATACCCTAAGACCGGCTAAAGAACATTTCTTAAGCATAATTTATACTTGATTGACTTTATGTAGTTATCCTAATTTAGAATTGTATATCCAGTATAAGTGACAAGATTAATATATAACTTGTGATTGAATCCATATAAGTAAGTACTTATATATACTCTGTTGACTGTTTATCAGTTATTGGTTGACCACATCAAACCTAACCGTAAGCCTTTCCTAAAACAGTAACGTTAACCAAACGCGGCGGTTGAAACAAAAATGGTGTGCTAAGTATCCATAAATTAGCATTTTAAACCGAGCTAAGCCAATCATGGCTCTGCCTCAGGAAAAAAATGCCCAAAATGGGCATGGGTGTGGCAGTAATTAACATCTCTGTCCGTAAATGTCCATCTGTTTTATACAATCTTTAACACTTTCTTTATAAGGACTGTTTGACTATATGTGAAGAATAGATAAATATTTTGTGATTGGTGATAAAATGCTAATGATTTAAGACCTTTTTTGTTCGCCAATGAATGGTCAATGATGGGTGTTGGCGTATGTACCTCGTTTGCGAAATGATTACCATGCCAGACTGCATACCAGAGGTTACCGGGTTTGATTGCCAGCACGGCTAACATTTTTGTGATTGGTTGGCTGTCAGTCTGGAGTATAAAATATTTATGTATGTGTACTTGTAGTATATTAGATGTGTTAGCAACCATAATACAAACTAGGATGGTTTGTAAAGGGCTGACCAGCTGTGTGTGAAATGTGTCGTAGTATTTATTTATTTGCGAGTATTTTCAAATATACTTTTATATACTTTCTCAAATTAAGTGGTTAAATTTTAATATATTTATGTAATAAGTTATTAGAATTTCTAGAGAACTGTCGAATTTCGTGGTGGAAATCCTGTTACCGTCGAATTTTAACCTTTCTGTTTTCAAATATATATTCTGTGAGAATTTTAGGCGTCTATCTATTTATATACATATCAGAATAATATGAAAAAAAAACTTTATTGTAGAGTTTTAAGTGGCTGTATTATTTTTGCTGCTGCTTTTCTGCTGAATTTAATTAAGAAGTTTTTTGTCGTGAGTTTTATATTTGTTTTAAGCTAAAGTCCCATAACACACGTTTTTTTATTTATATCTCCTTAACCCTGTATAAATGAGGGGTGGAGACATAGCAGTCATAAAATGCTAACACAATACCTATTACTTACTTACAACCTTTTTTGTTCGCGAATGGACGTTAGATGAGCGATGGGCGTTCCTTACTCGTATTTTGTGGCCATTTATGTCAGTTTTAGTGTAATTTATGTGTTTGATGCTATCAATTGCATTTTCGCTGCTTGTTTTGTTTAGAATATTATAGTAAGCTATAATACTTATATTTTATGTTCTATTGGTTTGCGTTTGACGACAGCTTGCCTGATGTTAAGCAGGGTTGTGACCTTCGTTGTAGCACGCTTACTTAACAGGAGTATAATCGCTCTCGATTTTAATATCTTAGGGTCGTACTTCTCAGGAAACAGGGCCTCAGGTTGAGATAAATATATTAAGCTTAGCTTGAATAACAGAGCAAATCTTTGATACAGAGCGACGCGGTTATAAAATATGTATTTTTAAAACTGTCTCTACAATAATATTAAGATTCAAATAAAACAATGACAATTATCGAAATCTTTATCAGTTTTATTAAGTGTATACTTTTTTATTTATAAGATGTTATTTGTGTATATTGAATGAGTGAGAAAACTGAAACCAGGGATCAGAATAAAAGAGAGGATTGCTGATTCCTATACAATAAAGCGTGGTGCGGAAGTTAGCCATAATTACTTATGAAACCTAGATGGCGCTGCAAATCAAACGTGCAGCCTAGCTGCCGCCAAAATTCCGCAATGCGCTGCAGTCGCATAGTAATATGACGATAGTAGATTGCGTATACGCGTTACCCGAGTGAAGTCGTTTCAAGGAAAAACTAATAGATGGCGCTACGTATATCTAATGATACACGATACACGATTTTCAACAGGAAGTTGATCGTCTATTATATTTATTGGTCTATGTTCGCTATCTTCGATTTTATCTTTCCGAAAACCGGAGCGAATGAATCATCTTAACATCGTTGCTACACTTCCATGCAGAAAATTATAACAATCATATTAAAACGCTTGTTCTCATGTGACTCTTTTCCCGAGTAAAATTACAGTTTTCAAGGCACCAATAAATTTCGGCTCAAACTGTGGAAGGGCACGTATTAAAATGATTACAACCACTTATGGGCAAAGATTGGACATTATTTAGCGTATAATTTTAATACTATATTTGTAAAAGCTGTGTAATTGATACTGGTAAAGGATTTTGATGAGCTTGTTAACGATTTTATTGAGATAATGGGTCGGAATTAGCAGTTTACGTCGCAATAGAGACGATTTGAATAGTGTGTGGGATGTAAATATAATGATTAGATAGTATTGCCAAGTAAATAAAATTGTGAGTAATCATGTTTTAGATATGCGATGAATTTTTAGTGATTTATGGCTGACTGTAATAATAAAACATGTTACGTCAAACAAGCCTATCACGGGTATATTATATTCATTCACATAACAATTTTTATTACAAGTATTTATCGCATTAAGCATTGTGAGAAAAATGTTTGTTGAACATTTTTTAAGTCTTCCTCTTCGTTCTTTAGGGCCTGCAGCTCCTCAGCTTACTAAGGATGTCTGATGCGATCATCGTGGTTAAGCAACGGTCGATACGAACAAACTTTGGATGGGTGACCTATAAACAAGACTATATTTTAAGAAGCGGTACCCGTGGGTCAGATGACACGTTAAATTGTAGGTCCCAGCTTATCTTTAGTAGGTAGTTTTTGTAGGTTACTTTTTGTCGTTAAACCAAGTCAGAGGCCTTCGAGTGGCTTGACCACTCTCAACACCAGAGTTTGGCCACTTAGCTTATACGAGGAAGAAGATTTTCTCCTGCATTCATGAGTTGATGTCATGATGAATATAAAAAAACAAGTCTATTAAAACTTCCTTGACAGCAAGTCTCAACAAATATCTCGTTATACCCGCGCTCCATGCATCGCATAATCCCATGGGAACGTTAAAAAAGACATGCTACTAAAGAAACAATATGAGAATCCGATACTGTATCCTGCGCTGCAAATCGAGCAAAACAAATACGACAGTAGTCTATTATGGTATTCACCTGTCCTTTTTCGACGTTGTGTGGCAGAAAAGGACGGGGATAGTGGTTGAAATGTCATAGGTCATTAGGTCCTTGCCATGTAGGGATCGCAATATGCCAATAAGGTAACTGCCGTGACTGCAATGGTAAGCCAACAATAGGTTAGGATTTAAGGCAGTGTTGGCGCCAGATGACTTTGATAAAGATAGGAATTGCAAGTGAAATTAATTGTAGTAGGGAAAGTTGGCAAATGCGTGGATGGAAGAGAGATAAGACTCTGAATGGTAGATTGTAAGCGCAACAATGTTGTGAAAGTGTGTTTACTAAATTCAAATATAAATTATTATTTTTTTATATTATTATTTTCAGCCTATTGTGTCCTACTGCTGGGCAAATGCCTCTCTTCCCATCTTCCAAACAAGGTCGACCCAGACAAAGGTGGCGTCATGACCTAGACGAACATGACACAAACTGGGCCACCCAGAAGATCGGGCTAACAAATATATATAAATATATATAATGACACATGTCACACTCGGCTGGTTAGTCCCATAATAAAACATTTATAGTTTGTACTAGCTGCACCCTGCTACGTCACCCGCGTTGATCCGGAATAAAAAATTGCCTATATGTTTATCCAGGTCTAAGAAATTTATATACCAAATTTCATTTAATCCGGTT
This sequence comes from Mellilla xanthometata, assembly GCA_035578125.1. Classification (NCBI taxonomy): domain Eukaryota; kingdom Metazoa; phylum Arthropoda; class Insecta; order Lepidoptera; family Geometridae; genus Mellilla; species Mellilla xanthometata. The sequence goes on from JAPUBQ010000026.1 coordinate 7,828,475, forward strand.
CAACCGTTTGGACGTGAAGAAGTAAGAAAACAAACACACTTACACACAAACTTTCGCATTTATTATATTACTACTTAATCTTGTTCATCAATAAAACACCTTCTATCTATACCTCTATGCTAACATTATAAAGAGGAAAAGTTTGGTTTTTTGTTTGTTGGACGCAAATAGGCTCCGAACCTACTGGACCAATTTAAAAAATCTTTAATGGTTGGGAAGCTACATTATATCTGAGTAACATAAGATATATATAGCCCCTGCACCCGACGCGCAAGCTATCTCGTTTTGCCGAAGGTTCGCACGAACTACGGCAAAACGATGATAACGTTTGCAGGCGCGCAGAGTTATAACAAACTACCCTCAGACCTAAAAAATGTAAGCCCGTTCACCGCATTCAAAAGTCGACTTTACCAGCACGTAATAACGGATAGCTCACTTTTATGAATGCGTTGGACGGGCAAACTGTTTATTTACATGTACATTTAAATTGCTTTTTAATTTTATAGTGGCGACGAATGTTATAAATAATATTAATTCAAATATGTTCTCATGTAAGTGATAATATCTTTTGTGAGAATAAATATCTTTAAACCTAAACCTAACCTATATATTTTGTTTCTCTTTGCAACTTACTCGTAGATTGTTTTATAGTCCGTGCGAAGCCGGGATGATCTGCTACTTCTATAATAAAGACCAAGTTTAGAAGAGCTACATATAGAAATACGTTTTATCGATACATAATTATTTAACACCCAGACCGGCAGCCATTGACAAAACACATGGCTAAAGTTGACTGAACCAACGTTACTTAATGATACGAACACCAAAAACGGTACCACCAAAATTAATAACCGTAAGAAAACACTGGTTTGTCATATAAAAGTCATCCAGAATGTCGATTCAAATTATGATAAGGTCGGAATTAGTTCTGGTAGAGATTCTTAGAGCATAATGGCTGCGATTAGATTTTGTGAGTTGAAAGGAGGTTTGAAGCTTGGTGAGCTCATGGATGTGGTATTTTTTTTATTAATTTGTTGTGAAAAAAAAATACGTTTGCCGATTTCACACACAGAGTTTCGTTAAGTAGTCATTTGAAAATTGTGTATTTTATTGGAAAGTAAAAACAAAACGATTATCATTGTTGACCACTAGCTGCTCCCTGCAATTTTTTTTGCTGTTTCTGGATAGAATGTTGTCTATGGATTATTCCAAGATCTTAGTTACATTTTAATTATGTTTTCATTTTTAAGAAAGTGGTTTGGCGCCACACTGAAATATTTAACTTTATAAAATTATAAAAAATTTAATTAACTGAAATATTTTCACTATTGGATTGGTTCAACTACTAACAAAACTCTACATGGATAACTATATGAAATATTTTACTTTTTCAATGCACAAGCCAAACTCCTCAAGTTAGCAACATATTTTTATTCATCAACCAAACATGCCAACCAATCCTTCTCCTTAAAATTATAAATACCACCTCCACGGTTTATAGGCTTAACGACATCCAGAAGGTCGTTGAATGATGCGGTGCATCTCAGTAGAGATCCATACAAATCGACTCGTTCTGATAAGCCACATAAATAGAACATCGAGTAGACAAAGAGGTTTTAATGTTGCCCTCTGTATTAAGTTATTTAAGCTAAAAAAGAAAGTAGAATGTATTTCCTTAATACGTTAAAGCTATAATGAAGGGAATAGAAAGCAAAATGACGTGGCTAAAAATCTGATCCCACCACCATGAGGGATTATAGATACATAGCTAGAAAAAATAGAGATAGAAACACACAGAGAAAGAGAGAAAAACTCAAGCCAATAAATTCCATACAGGTATAAGGAAAACATTTAAAAATGCATGTCTCTTGCTCTTAGATCAATGAATGTGGAAAATAAACTATTTGCAATGTGCAGTATTTTAACAAATTGAAAATACACATGCATGTAGAAGTTAGATAGTACTTAAGATAGTCACAGAGCAAATGGACAAACAGCTACTTTTTTAGAGTTCCTTGTTACACTAACTCTTAAAATCTAGCCTTTAATAATATTGGAATGTCACAGTCAAAAATAGAAACAAAACAAAGTTCAATTTACCATACTGTTCGTAAGTATATAGTACAACCATAGGTAGTTAAGTGCCTCGTCCTTTGACAACCAAAAACATGATATAGGTACACTAAATCAATCAGCTCACAAGCTTTTAAACGCCTTTTAAAATACCTCAGAAAAAAGACCCAAAACAAATGAGTTACGTTCAAACAAAGACCACCTGCACCCTTTAAGTGAATGCTAAACGGTGGTGTTAATTTGACCAGGTCTTATCACCGTGGGTGGCGCTGATTGGGCACGAGTCATTCCGTGTTTCATTTTGAAATTAGAAGGTTCTTGGTTGGAGTAGTTTTTTTATGATAGATAGGCTTGCGCTTGATCGCAACTCACCTGAAGTAGGTAATGATGCGATCTAGGATAGAGCATGATGCCTTGGAGAAACCCAAAAATGTAGGTTGATTAGAATTGGATGAACTTTTTTTTTCATAACCTGAATTACTAAGCAGCTAAACTTATTATGAATCGAGATTGAGAATCTGGTGTAGAGAGTTTTTAAGCCACCCAAAGGCCTTTTGGCTTGCCGACTGCTTGTACTAATAGCCTAATAGCCGAGAACTACAACTATTTTAATCTTCACTGAACTTTAAATAATAAATTAAGTATGAGACTTAAGTAAATAGATCAAGAAAATAGTGTTACAACAATACACAGTTAAAAATCAAATATTTATCATATAACAATATCTAGTTGAAAATTAAATATTTATCATTTATCGGAAAATAAGGCTGCCAATCGGAAGGTTCCGGGTTCGATTCCTGGCACGGCCAACATCTTTGTGCTGAACTAAATTTGTTGGCTGGTGGTCTGGGTGTTATACGAGTATATGTATCTATATATAATATGTATGTATGTGTATATCAGTTGTGTTAGCAACCATAATACGAACTAGAAAGGGTTCAGGTAAGGGGTTAAACAGTCGTGTGTGAAATGTGTCAAAAAAAAGGCTAGGATATAGAAGTGTACACTAAAGCAGGGCATAAGTAGTACCTTACTAATAAATAAAATAAAAAAAAAACAAAACAAGTTGAAACACCAGTTCTTATATCAATTCCGCACAAGCACTACGATTACTAAGAACAAGAACTTTAATTTTATTAGTCACAGATGAGTAAACCTAACATCCTAGTTCAGGATCGAATCCTGTTTGCAGCATATTTTCCCATACTAAATAAATACGTCGATGACCTAACCAGTGTTCGAGAATACGATTATTGGCATTAAATATAAATATACGCGTAATTATAGGTATTGCTCATAATCGCCTCTACAGGGCTACTGTTAACTGACGACTTCTTGATTGATATTATATAAAAGCTTTTTCATTACTCATACTCTGAAAGTAGGTCTGAATTGCCTGAGGACCGGGATGAAAGTAAAACTTTTCATCCCTAGGGAGAATCGCTTTCAACTGACAGCTGTCAAATTAGTTAAGAAAAACCTTGTTCTTTTTCACATATCTATTGACCCATGTTCCAACTTTCTATACAGCCACGATGTAAAATTGAAATAATTTCAAGTTAAGTATTGATTGAAGATATATTTTTTTAATATCTTTATTATAATTTTTCCATTTCCAATTTTAAACCATTTCTTAACTTAGATTTGGGTAAAATATTTACTCATTTTTTTTTTAGCTAATTCATGTTCTTATTTTTACTTTCCTTGTATTTGTAATGAAAAGCACAGTGTTTATCTCGGGCTAAAGACTTATTAAGTCCCTTGAACTATTTGCGTCTCGGGACTAAATAACCTACTTTCATCCCTAGTGTAATGTATTTTTAGTTTTTGAAGCGATGCTAGCTCAGTCGGGCGTACGGCAGTCTTATGTCCCGAAGGTCATTCGATCCCCGCCAATGAGCACGAGCTTTCAGTTAAGACATTTAAATTAGTTAAACAACATTGTAACACTCTGAAAACACAATAAATTATTTGACTTTGACTTTAGCTTTCGGTAATGGAAAACGTCGTGAGAAAACCATAGCATTGTGCTAGAGTATTTTATAGTGCTTGACTGATTAGCAACTACCCTCCATTTGAAAAAAAAATCTGTTACCATACATCTAGCGGTGCATTCAAAATCCTTGAGAGACAGATATTCCAGACTAGGCAGAGAGTCACTGACTCATGTGGTTACGAGATTGTTAATTCAAATATTTCTGTGTATGAAATGTGCGCTGAAACGGTTGAACCGATTTCGATGGAATTCGATTTGATAGATAGCTCAGACTTAGGTTTAACACTTGATCTATTTATACATCAAGAGGCTGCTTTTTCATCCTCTTCCTGGATTAACTCGGGTAGTACCGCGGGACGGATAGGATAGGAATATAATAAATAAAATAATATATTTGAGATACCTTAGATAAAGTAACTACCAATAACCTTGTATGATAACCTGTTACCATTTTTTTATTGCGAAGATTACACGCTCTCAGACTAATTTTAATTAATAAGGCAACGGTAAAATGAGATAATTATTACACTGATTAGAAATTACTAAATCAGCCGCTAAATTACTTTTGAACAAAATTAAATCTAAACTACATTTGAGTTCGAGTGAATTCGAATTTGAAGTGTTTTCTACTACAAATGTATAACGCCTGTATCTCGACTAACTAATGTGATTTGACACAATCAGCAAGGTGAAGCGACGGTCCATGCGGACAGTCTTTGGATGGGTGACCATATACAAAACATAAAAAGTGGAATTTGCATCTAGGTGCTACCGTGCTTTGGATGACACGGTAAATTGTTGGTCCCTTAGTACAAGCAGTCGTTAAGTCAAGTCAGAGACCTTCGGGCAGCTTAAAAACTCTCGACACCAGAGCTTGACCACTTAGCTCATATGAAGAAGGAAAAAAAATAATAGCCAATGGCAAGTATTTTTCTGTAATTAAAAAAATTGGTGCAAAGAAAGTACGACCAAGAAATTTTCCAGGAAAATATCATAAGGTTATATTTTATCATTAGTATTATCAGGCCCGTTATATAACGAGTACGATATTATTTATTTATTCATTTAGCATAACAGACAATTACATTAACTTATAGCTTATTAATTACTGTACCCTGTACATAGGGGGTAGCTACTCGTACATCTAACTTAATCTATGTATTATTGTATTTATTATTTGTGAATCTCGGTAATTACCTACTTTACAAAAATAGCTACTGTCGTCCGATAGAGCGACTCATTGTGATGCATCAGAGAAAGAAATCACATGGATGCAACGTTAAAGAAATAAAAACAAAAATGCCAGAAAAAAAAACAAGCGCTCTCGTACGCAAGGATCTCGGTCAGGCGGGAGCCGACTTCTTTTGTTTCCAACTTCGAATCAGCCAGCGTCTCGAATCTAGATTCTGTTTTCGAATTTATTTTTTCCTTTTCCCTCTATAGCTTTTTCTTTATTGTCTCGGTGCGGCGGTGTACAAAAAAAAGTAAAAACCCGGTGGCTTATGGCTCCCCATTGATATGCGACGTTCGAATTGAAATTTAAATATTTGCTTGTGCGAATATTCGACGGGCTTCATCTTGAGGTATTCGGCATTGTGTTTCTGAAACATCTGTGTTTCCATCTCAATATTTTTATGTTAAAGAGTGTGTTGCTGAGGTGCTTGCATTTTTTGTATGTAAACTTATCTTGCGTAGCAAAATACTTCACTTTTGAATTATCTCAACTCATAATAGTGTCTTTTTATAGTAAATTTCCATGTCACAATGTTAGTTACCGTACTCCTCCGAAACGGCTTGACCGATTTTTACCAAATTTTACATGCGTATTCAGTAGGTCTGAGAATCAGCTACTATCTTTATTTTAAGGCAAAACAACGTTTGCCGGGTCAGCTAGTATAATATATAAAATTTCCATGTCACACAATGTTAGTTACCGTACTCCTCCGAAACGGTTTGACAGATTTTAACAAATTTTATATTATGCGTATTCAATAGTTTTGAGAATCGGCTACTATCTATTTTTCATACCCTTAAGTGAGGCAAAACAATGTTTGCCGGGTCAGCTAGTATTTTATAATTAGACCAATCGTGATTCAAATATTACATTTACTCGTATTAAATAAAAATCGTTAGCATAAGCATAAGCAGCCCACTATACGTTTCCACTGCTGGGACTCGGGGCCTTCTCTCACGAGGAGAGAGAATGGGTCATAATCCACCACACTGGCCAAGTGCGTGTTGGCGGATAACACACGTCTTCGGATATTGTGGTACTCAAACATGCCGGTTTCCTCACGATGTTTTCCTTCACCTTAAAGCGAGTGCAAAATCACACATAACTTGAAAAACAAATCATTGGTGTAGGGCCGGGATCGAACCAGGGGTCGTCTGATTGAAAAGCAGACGCTATTGCCACCGAGCCACACTCGCTTTAAAAATCGTCACTTTGCGGAAATCCTTTGTGGATTGACGTAAATTGATCATTTATTTCATTTTTTTTACATACTTTTGCACTTGAGACTAATCAGATAATGGATCTAGCTAGATCAATCTGAAGCTCAGTATTTAATCGCATTAGTACTTTGAACATTTGTATTCTTTTAAAACTATTTGTTACTTTAAAACGATTGTCCTTCACATGTCTCAGGTCTGGTTAGACACGGCGTCTCTATTCAAACCAACATACGTGTATACATTTTGTCAGTCTTTCGTCACCCATTCAGTTATAAAAGGCATTTGTTCATTTATTTATGACTGGCATTTATCAAAATCAAAAAGTACAAGCTGAGCGGGACCACTTTTTCGCTATTTTGACGCACCAAGGTTGTTGTTCCGAGTTGAAATGTCAAATTGCGAGAAATGTAGCGTGACTGTGCAGGCGGAGTTAGAAAAAGGTGCTCTGATTACGCTTTGACTAGACAAATTGTAGATCGATGCTAAAGTACGTCACAATTTATTTCTTATTGTTTTGTATTACTAGAAGTATTTTTTTAGAAACTCCACACTTCGATCCCAAACAAAGATAGTAGACGTAGCTCGTAAAGTCGGAATGCTGAAGTGGGACTGGGCCGGGCACGTCGCCCGCATGCCGGATACGTTTTGGGCAAAAACCACCACCGCATGGAGCCCACCAAATAGACGGCGTCCCGGCCACCCCAAGATGAGATGGCGGTACGACCTCGACACACACAACCCAAAGACCCAAGACTGGAAGACCGTTCCCCAGGACAGACAAAACTGGAGGGACGGTAGGGAGTAGTGGGTAGCCCACTGTAGGGTCTTTGCCCTGCAGTGGGCTGATTTATAGGTTTAGATAGATAGAAGTATTTACATTACAGGTGGATCGAAAAAATACAGAAGTTATGAATTAAAAAACTAAGTCAAACAAAAATTGAGAAATTTGAGAATATGCATAGTGCTAAGGCATTTTCTAGTGCTTGCTAGGCAAGCTAACATTCTCAAGTTGAAATATCTATCTGGTCAAATGTAAGGTGTAAAAGTTTATGTTTTGTTGTTAGTATATAATCAGTATATTTGTATGCTTCCTACAATGGAATTTATTTGTATTGACACATTAAGTCACAATTTAGCCTTAACTACTTACTTACTTACTTACGTAGATAATTAATAAGTAGTTAGTCTTATTACAATACCAAACAACTATTGTTATTCATCTTTTTCTTCTTCTTCGTATGAACTAAATGGCCAAGCTTTGAAGTTGAGAGTTTTCAAGTCGACCGAAGGCCTCTGACTTGGCTTAATGAGTGCTTGTATTAAGACTAATTGTCGGAACCTATAATTTAACGTGTCATCCGACCCGTGGTAGTGTCTAGATGAATATGCCACATTTAAAACGACAGTCTTGTACATGGTTAGACATCCAAAAACCGTCCGCATCGACCGTTGCTTAACTTTGTTGATCGCGTCAGATCATCTCAGCTAGCCAAGCTACAGACGCTACACATATGTATGTATTATTATTAGCAACTTTCTTAAGGAAAATTGCCATGTTTTGTCTGTAATTTTCTAGTCTTAGCTTACGGATCTTTTAAAATTGAATTTCAAAGTATATTTTAAGCCCAACGCCAGATTTGTACCAAGATCTCAGTGAGTCACTAGTTTATTTTAACTAGAAGTGACAGGGACATTGTGTTTTGACAAAAGGTCAAGTTATATCGAAGAGGTTAAAAGTACGATTAAGCAACTTACTGATTAGTGATAGAATTGATTTTTTTAAGTGGTTTATAGATGCATATAATTTTTTTTTGTTTTAAATATGAATTTATATTTTTAACGTTGTTGTTTATAGAGATAAAATGGTTAGGTTTAATATGTAATTTAATGTAGAATGAGAAAAAAACATATTATAAGTTAATTTGTGAACATTTTACTGAATAATTCATAATTAATATTATAATTGTTAAATTAGTTTAATTACATTGTGGTTTTGTTTTTAGTTTGTAATTTCATAATTGTATGCTTTGTAAATTGTGAATGATAAGAAGTATATAAGTAAATATTGTTATAATGGTTTGTAGATGAATAAAGGTTTTTTTTGATTTTTACTTTTACGTGCTTGTATATAATAATTGTAAAGGGGGCTATGTTATTTTTTTGTTATTTTTCCAGCCTATGCTGCGGCACAAGAATATTTCACACTCTAATAGATTAATACCATATAAACTCAATCAATATTCTAACCTGCCTCTTCTACTATCTCTATTAAAAATGTCTACGGGATTCGTCTACGCATTTTAACATAAACCGTCTGTTCCAATTAAAAAAACTGGTCATGGACCGACATCGGAACCGTTCCGAATAAATATCGGATGGACCTCTGACCCCTGTCCGACGAATGCAATTAAATTTCTTCGGTCCATATCTGAGAGCATAACATCTGAGCTGATACGCTTGTTCGGCTACTTTTTGTTGCCGTACATTTTTTGAGTTAGATTCACTTAGAGGTTTTTTTTGATCTGCGAGTGTGGCTCGGTGGTAATAACGTCTGCTTTTCTATCAGACGGCTTCTGGTTGGATCCCGGCCCTACACTAATGACTTGTTTCTCAAGTTATGTGTAGATTTGTACTCGCTCACTCGATTTGAATACGATTATAAGCATTAAATATACGCGTAACTATAGGTATTGCTCATAATCGCCTCTACAGGGCTACTGTTAACTGACGACCTCATGATTGAAATGATGTTAAAGCTTTTTTTTAATCTGCTTTCAATCAGACGGCCCTTGGTTCGGTCCCGGCCTTACACCAATGACTTATTTCTCAAGTTTATGTGTGGATTTGCACTCCTTTTACGGTGAAGGAAATATCATAAGGAAACCGACATGTTTACGGACCGCAATATCCGAAGACGTGTGTCATCCGCCAGCTTGAACTCGGCCGTTCGTGGTGGATTACAGCCTATATCTCTCTCCTCGTGAGAAAAGGGCCTGAGATCCAGCAGTGGGAACATACTCGTATAGTGGCCTGATTATATAAGCATAATACTCTATACTTTCATCTTGAAACTTTTTAGTTAGACAAAGAAGCATTTGACAAAATTGTGTCATCTGGAAATACTGGCTAGTATTTCCAGACTAGACTTGTTCTGCCTTAGATTAAGTGTCGCTTACCCTTGAAGCTACGTACCTTATTACTTAACTGTCTAGCTGTAATACCTTAAATAAACATAACCCTCTTTAAAAAAACAATTAAAGAATTCTTTAAAGAAATAAGGTAAATAAGGTGTTTTTAACCGACATTAGATCATAAATTAAGCAAACTTACATATATTTTTAATAGTTATTGATAAAATAAATAACTCACTGTATATATCCTTCTACGAAACAAAAATCAAAAAGTACAATATCCGTTTGGAAAAGGGTTTCGGTGCTTTACAGACGTAGTACTTTACGTAACCAAAAATTGCATGAAAAAACCTGATGCGTCATTGATTTGACCTATTAAACAAGCAAAAAGTCAAAGAATAGAAATACCTACTTCATTTTAGATTGTGGTACCTAATTTTACAATTTTAACAGAATATATATTGGTACAGATAATGAACTTTGAATAGAAGCAGTTTCGTAAGTCCAACCAAGTAGATTAATGACCCGAGGAAGATAGCGTAAGAACACACAGAATCTGACCTAGTGGCGTGTCTTGGTAGAGGTCTATATCCAACAGTGGAAGAGCATTTGGTTGATGATGATGATGGCGGTAGGCACATTCATCCTCAATCTAGAAAAAAAAATGGTTGCCTGTAAAGTCGGTTTTACATGCGAAGATTTTACGTGACAACGTCTGCCGCGTGCTGCGCGCGCGGCAGACGTTGTCACGTAAACCGATCATAGTTGAGTGGGAGAGAGACGCAAGGCATTCGGCGGGCCTCTCTCTCGTTCGGTGACTCATCGTAACGTTACCGGGCGTTACACTTTTTCATAAGTGACTCCCAGCTGCAACCTAATTTAAGACGTTGTCACGTCAAAAACACTAACAATTAATAAACAAACAAGCTTAGCTCTCCACTTAGCATTTTCACCTGTATCGTGTATTACTTAGCTATATGTAACACATGTAACACATTTTCAAATATCTAACACAGACGATTGATTTCACTATTTGATCACCCTATCACCTCACTTGCCGTGGGAATCGAATTCCGTACCTCGCAATTTACAGTCTGGAGCTCAAACCACTAGATCTAAGAAGAAGTAGAGATACATTTAAACAATGTCTTATTTGAACTTTTGAATCAATTATTTATTTCATTGAACATTCCCATTTTACTAAGCCGGTTGTCCCTCTGTTTAATAGTTTAATCTGTGTTTATGTTTTTTTCTGTCAATTAGGCGGCCACATTATCTATTATCATCGTTAATGGAGGAAAAAAGTCGAATTATGTTTAGTGAAGTGGAGATGTGACTGTTTCAAGCCTTAAGCAGGTATTAAGTGATTGTCATCTTATTCAAGTAGGATGGTTACAAGTTAGAACTTAGTGTTCCTCTTATTTTTCTTTATCTATTTGTATGAGTTAAGTGGTTGACTGAACGGTTCTAGATATTTCGAGTTCAGCTTAACTTTCCTGCATAAGCAGCCCACTATATGATCCCACTACTGGGAATCGGAGTTCTCTCTCACGAGGAGATAAATTTAAGCAAAAATTTACCGTGCTGGCCAAGTGCGGGTCGGCGGATGAGACACGTCTTTGGATTTTGTAGTCTTCTAGATTGTCGTTACCCTACTCCTTAAAACAAGTGCTAACTCATATATATCTTGAAAAAACAAGTTATTGGTGTAATTGAAAAGTAGACGTTTCCCCACCAAGCAACGCTCGTTTTAACTTTCCTGACTTTTAATTAAACTAAATACCTCTAGAAAATTTGTGATCTAAATTAAAGTGGAGCTAATGAGGTTTGCGAGTGAGTGATAATCCACCACCATAATCAGTCACTCCATCAGGTGAAAAGTGGTCAAACGCTGGCCTATATAGAGAAAAAAAAAAGAATTTATAACTTTCAGAGAACAGGGTGATTGGCAAAGGATTGCACAGCTTGGCTTAGGCATTATGTTCCACCATCTCCATTCTACTACAAAATGAAAAGAGACAGCGATGCAGAAGAGCAGTTGAAGCCTTAATTCCTGAGTTTACCCGAAAAGTTTTACTTAAGGTTATTCTAATGTAAAGTCAATGGGTATCTCTTAGGTCTGTGTGTTACATCTTAGACCATAGTGCAGCTTTTTAAATGAACAATGAAACTTTTAAGTGCTTTTACCTGAAAATTTTAGTAGGTACACGAAATTTGCAATTATTAAAAATATACCCTTATTATTCTTTTTTACAAAATCGAATAGAAAGTGAAATCACATCGAGTGATAGTATATATTCCCTTAGTTAAATTTTGGTTAAAGCTTAATAGAGTAGTTTTAAATATATAAGGCATGCTATAGAAAACAAATATTTAAAATGTGTATTTATACAATCATGGAACAGTTAAAATATTGCAAAAATATTTTGAACTAGGTGCGCCCGCAATGTTATCCACGTTAATCAGGGATAAAAGAGGTTAATCCAGGATCTAAACTATCTCCATACCAAATTTAATGCATATCAAATCAGCCGTTTGAGCGTGAAGTAGTAACAAACATACACAGAGGATAGCATAAAATTACTCACCGGTTCAACGCAAAGCCAACGGATCCTCCTGAAAAATATCCTCGTACGTAAAAAATGGAACAAAAATGCAGCGCAAACGCACTCTTATTTTGGTCAAATCCAACAGTTCACACCTTATCTGTTCACACTCCGTAACAAGTCAAAATTCACGCCCTTGTAACCACTAAAGGAAATTAGAGACCTAGAAGAACGTTTAGCACTGAATTCGGAACACTCTGAACAAATATGCAATACCTTTGCGTTACCACTCTTGAATGTCACTTACAAATAATAGAAGATAGTTACTTATTCTTTGCTGAAAACAAGCCTGTCCAATCAGAATAAAAAAGTTACGTGATTTCAAATAAAGCAATGTGTTCCATTTTTTAAAAGCCGGGAGTGTCCAATGGGCGGGCCGAATTTGAATTCGGAACTGTCAACGCGGTTTGACAGGTCGCGTGTCCGGGCACGCGCGGTGTGTGAGCGTGCTCTGCGCACGGGCATCGACGCCACACTGCGTTCGCGCGCTTTTCGACCTACGAAACCTTCGCAGCCTCCGATCCGACTCTCTATAGGATGTATTAGAACTGTCGATTATTCTAAAAGATTTTCTCACGGCAAGGACTAAGCGATATGTAGATCGTTCTGTTGGCGGTGTAACGGTCTAACGCATCGTCGATGACTGATGTTGGTTTTCGTCTTAAGCGCCTTTTTTGATTTTGACGCCTGTTACCGAGAGGTTTGTTTTTAAGCGGGATTATTTCTATAAATGTGCGCTCGGTTCAGAGCGTGCTGTTAGACTTTTTATGTTGTTCGTGTGTGAACATCGGCTGATTGAAAGTGAAACTTGTGTTAGACACGATTTTGTGATCTCACAATAAATGTAATCCAAGTTTAACACGATTTCTTTGAGAAAAATCGTATGTCTATGGGAGACAAACTAGTTAAATAAAAGTGGTATTTTATCGAGTGTTGATAATGATGACTATGATAAAGATGTTTTTGTCGTTATTGTTTTCGTGCATTTCTAATACAAAGTAAATGCAAATTTTCAGGCACTCAAAGAATTAAAATATGGCCTAAAAACGTAACAATACATAAGACATCAACGCGCTTACATCATCTTCGAATAACATTAGTAGGTATATTACTGGTTTGTGACTATGCACTATTTATAGTGCATGGATTTTGTTTCACTAAAATTATAACAGATTTTTTTGTAATGGTTTGGAAAAAAAATATCGCTTAGAAAGTCAGCCAAATATAAAAACCAAGCCATCGCTAAAACGAACAACTAATAAGTGAAATAAGTTTCATGATACTGGTAATTAATTGCAATATTAGAATTCATAACTTTTTTATTTCTTATTATTATTTTTTTTCAGCAACGCGTCGTTTTTATTACGTCTTTCAAATAAAGCAATTAAAAAAAAATCAACAACAATTTCATACCACGCACCAGAAAAAATTCACACTGTGTGGAAAATTAGACACTCGATAAACAACCTTCATAATTTTACGAGCCTTGCATCACAGCTGTCAACATTCAATTGACGAAAAAAAAATACGCGAGAGCGAGACAAATACATTTCTCTCACACCGCCGCGTTGTCGCTTCATCTTCAAACACAACAGTCGTCATGGATCACTGCTTAACTCTGCCCATAACCGAACGACACCATCAAACGTGTTCCCATCTCTTTCCCACCCGTAGCTTTGCCGTTGCTAAAACGCAGAGAGGGTGATAGACTACGTGGTACTTTTTCAAAGTGAATTGTTAGCATTTTTTGTGAAATATAGATCAACTTTAAAATAATGTGTCGTTGACCCGGAATTCCAACTAATGGGACCAATTTGCAGTATGCAGAAAAAACCTACAGTTTGACAATAGTGGGTAAAAGTTTACAAGGTTTTTTTTCTGATTTTTCAGTTTTTACAGAATGCTGGTCTTTTGTAGAAACAAATTGAGTTAAATTTTATTTTTGAGTTGTAAAGCCGGTATAATGCTGATTTCTGTATTCCGCGAAATTTATTGTGGAAGTTAGTAAGACTGTTTGAAGACATGTAATAAGAAGAAGCAAATAATCGTGAATTACTATTATGAGCCCAATATTGAATAAAATGCTCATTTGAAAGTGGTAATTGGTGCTATGGATAAGGTTCACGCTATAGCATTAAAAGATTGATGTTGTTTGTTATTGTTCCTGTCGTAATTAATATGTGATATGTAATTTTAGGTCATAAACTATAGAAAACTTGAACATAATATTTTTTGGTGTTTGATATTTTTATATTCCCTTAACGTTTGTTCATAGCGCTCCATACCCATTTCACGCATATATCATACACACTTATAATGTAAGTAACATTTTAATTATACTAGAATTTGTCTAGAAACTAGAATAAAAATAATGAATACGGCAAAACAACGTTTGCCGGGTCAGCTAGTGTGTTATATAAATTTCAGATACATAATTAAAATTTCGGTGAAAACCGAGAAATTAAAATTAAGGTTTGACTTTGACTTTAGTGATTTGTTTTGATCCAGTTTAGCCAGCGTCCAGCTTCAATCGACCAGTATCGACGACGGATTGCGGATGAGTACGCCGGCATCTTTTTCAGTATTGGATAGCAGAGGTTAGATAAAAATAATGAACGAGTCATACGAAACGTTGACAAGCCACTTGGATTCATAGATAGGCCACATTTTATCCCGAATTAACGTGGTTAACACCGCAAGAACCGCAGAAGTATTTTAATTATTAAAATGGCTATTTTTTTGTACTTAACGTTGTTAAGCCTTACCATGTATAATGGGCTACCTTTAAAAATGTTACTGTAAACATATCTACTTCAATAAATAGATATTTGATTTGATTTGATATAATAAAAAAAAATATAAATGTAGATAGGAATAATATTTTTTCCATCTACTCGTACTTTAACTCAAGTCAGATAGAAAATAAAAGAGAAAAAGTATTTGACGACCTCGTTGGCATAATAGTTACCATGACTGCTATCCAGAGGGTCTCAGGTTCAATTTACCTCATCTGACTAGCAACCACACACAATTTGAATGAAAATCTGTCACCAAGTACCTAACAGTGTGTTCAAACAGCTTCCTTGAAAGCCAGTTATTTCTAGATTTGGCAACCGAAATCTTAGGCCAGAGTGTCACAAACGTAAAAAAAACAGAATACATAAAGATACGGCATAAAAATTAACCTCCCATCTAGATTACAGATAAATATTACAGGTAACTTAAATTAAAGCAAATTGTTTTAATTTTTAATCAAGATATGGAACATAGGTTAGTTAACGATTTCGTACTGTATATTTTTAATAAAAATAAATTTAAGTGTAATAAGTGTTACCTTATAAAAATATAAATAAAAATATTTTATTCTGTTCCCCTCAAACTATCCTATAAATGTTTTCTTTCAAATTACTGGCCTTGTTTAGGGCACAGAGCACAACTGGCTAAATAATGTTGATTGTAACTAAACGATATACGTGTGTATTATGAATTAATTATATATAGCTAAATTGTAGCATACTCTACTGCACAATAAACGTTTAAATTATTTATTTTAATTCAAAAATTTATTGCATACAATAGGTTATCAGGTTATGGTTACAATTTTAATTTCAATTTTTTTGACGACCTCGTTGGCGTAAAGGTTACCATGCCGGCCTGTCAATTAGAAGGTTTTGGGTTCGATTCCCGGCCTGGAATCAACATCTTTGTGCTTAACCAAATTTGTTGGCTGTGGGTCTGGGGGTTAAATATGTATCTATATAAAAATATATATATGTATGTACGAGTATGTATATGTAGTATATCAGTTGTTTTAGCTACCATAACACGAACTAGAAATGGTTCAGTATGGGGTTAACCAGCCGTGAGTGGAATGTGTCCTAATTTTTATTTATTTTATTTATTATTTATTTAAGTCCCCCACACTCTTTGCTTTTTGATAGTTTATAGACAACAAGAAAGTAAAGGTCACAATACACTATCAGGTTTAGGTATACGTAATTAGTCATATTTTTTATACATTTTACAAAGTATCCCTATAAGGAATATTATCAAAACCAAACAAACTATCATTGAATAAAATGTGTAAGCATTCCAAAAATTACCCCAATTAAAGCATCATCAACGTAAAAAGTAGTTTGAAAGGGTACGCGTGAAATGGATTAAGGCGCGGATGGAAAGAAACACATTTCTGAGGCCTGGCGAAGTGTGACCGCGTGATTTGAATTCTTGGCATACCAAGCAGAAGCATACTACACAATATTTATGATGATTAATGATGAAGTGCTTTAGCACCCTCTTTAAAAGTTATTTTTATTTTTAGACTAAGCATGCTCCACTCTCAGCCAGAGTGTCATTGAGTTCGATGCCTGAACAATCTGTCAAATGCCTTTTTTTTTGACTTGGAGGAAATGCAGTTACGCATGCCCGCCAATCCTCGGGGGAGGTGGCGGGGTATGTCGGACTCGGTGCCAGAGTGGCGACCCATACCGACTAAAACCTCCAAGGTGTTCCCTCTCTGCGCCTTGTCAGGCCGGGAGACTGGAACCCAACTAGTATTCCTCAGTCTCGCCGGCATCTGTCAAATGCCTAGCTGTTTGTAGCAAGTTGTTAAGATTAACTGACAATACCTACTGGACGAAACAAACGGTCACACTTAAAAAACGCTGACGTATATCCAACGTATTTTATCGCGCAAATATATAATATGCCTTACGATAACAGTTTACAAAGTACAATACGTACTGGATGTGTTTTGGATTAAAAATCAAACCATCGTCGAAAACAAAAGCTTAACCTTTACCAATGGCATTGCTTAGGCACAATTTCTTCCTGTTATTGCTATCTATACTGCAGTAAATTCGAAGCAGGCACGAAGCTACAAATTACGCTCCAATATCGCAGTATTGGCCAGTGATATGGGTATCGAGGTATGGGGTAACTGTGGGAAACTGGGGTCAATCACACGGTGGTAACCCCTGACCGGAACGCTGCTTACTGCTGTTTTAAAACATCGTTTTATTGACTGAGCGAGCGAAGCGTAGTGCAATTGACCTGTTTTTTTTAACATACATTTTCAGGTATATATATATATATATATATACCTGTATTTGCTATTCTTGTTTTATGGTTTTAGTAAACTGCCTATGTAAGTTTTAATTGTTAACATATTTTCGCAGAATATTGGTCCTTAAAAACATATTAATTTTTCATTTGTTTCCTTAGTCTAGTAATGGTGTATATATTTAGCCTTAAGTTTATAGCACAATAAAAATACATTTGAATTTGAATTTGAATTGACTTCAAACATGAGTAAAGGATCGTTTGCACACGTAGATGCGTTGATTAATCTTTTAAGTAAGTTCTAGTTTGGTTTAATTATAAAGCTATACCCTAACTTCACCTGTTTACAGGGTGTATACCCTGTAAACCTTGTTACTATAAGTTGAATTACATCATTAACTTGTGTGCATGCTAAGCTATGGAAATCCTATTTCCTACAAATACAGTTAATAGGTACTAAAGTTGGTGTGTGTATGTATGTCAGTTACTTCACGCTCAAACTGCTGACCCGTTTGTTTGAAATTTGGTGTGAAGACAGGTTCGACCTTGGATTAACACATAGGCTACTTTTTATCCCGAAAACCATTGTGGTTCCCGTGGGATACGCAAATAACTTCAAAATCCATGTTACTCCTTAACGCTCCAATGATTAGACTGATTTTGATGAGATTTACTATGAAGATAAGTTAGACCTTGGATTACACATATACATAGGCTACTTTTTATCCCGGATTAACTTCTATTTGCTCGGATTAGCGCGGGTAACACCGCGTCGGCGGGCGCGACTAGTAAATAATAATAATTATTTATAAATATTGTTATTAACATAAAAAAATATTTTGTTTCTAAAATAACCTATTCAGAAAATACCCAACTACATTTCCGAGCTTCTGAAATTCCATTCATGTTATCGCGTACCCAAATAAATCGATGTAACGCAGCCATTACGTGGTTGTACAAAAACCAGTCCAACTTGAACTGTTAGTTCGTTCACTTCATTAAGAAGATATGAAAGAGCGACCGGTCAGGTTATTTTGGTGATTACAATTAGAAAAAGGACGGTCTATTGGGAAAAGGGTAAAATAGGCGATTGAACCGTTACTGCTATGTGAGAATTCAAGGAATGTTCTCGAAATTTTGATTGAGATGAGATTGCGTTATATCTTTGACCAATTTCTTCTTTTAGAGAAATAAATGATATTAATTATACCTACCTATACAATATCTTTAAAATGAAATTATCAACTGCGAAGGCTTTATGATAACTACATTGTAATAAAAAAAATATTATTGTGTGTGTTGTATTGACGACCTCGTTATATAATAACCATTATGCCACCATAGATATAGTAGATACATATTTTATACCCAGAACCCGGAATCCCGTGGTTGGGTTAGGTTAGGTTAGGTTATCCCGGGTTCTGGGTATAAAATATGTAATAGCAATAAAAAATATGTATGTATGTACATGTAATAGATCAGCTGTGTTACCAACCTTAGTACAAACCAGAAATGTTTCAGTATGGAGCTAACCAGCCGTGTGTGAAAAAAATATATAAATCAAAATATTCTATTACTAAATCAAGTCGTACAGTCAAGAGAAAACAATATAAAATTCTTCATATCTTTTTAGTTTTATTATAAAACGTATAAAGGTAGGAAATGGAAAGTGGTAGTCTGCGTAACGCAAGATTCTTGCGTACGCGGCGATATGCTATGCAGGGCAATAGGGATGAGGTGATTTATATTATCGATACATTTTGCTTATAAGTAATTCAACAATTTGTAATAAATTGTTAATTATGTTGTTAACGTATATAAACGATCGTTGTAAGATAAAATATATCATGGTATTAATTCTTTCAGTTTCTTTAAAATTCTAAGAATGTGCGAGATTCATCTGCAGGAAATTCTAACGACGGCAAAGGCTGGTTATTTTGATTTTTTACATTGTGAAGTCAACTTTCTGTTGATCTTAACTTTAAAATCCCAACAGCAAGAATATATACAGTAGTTACATGTATTTAAAACATACTGATTAAATTCATTTGTTATTTTACATATCGAATTATTATATTATGATTAACCTTAAGCAAGTTACAAAGATTTGTAACTCGGTCCAATAACAGATGTACGATATTGTAATTTAGTCACTGGAAGGAACTAACCTCCATGACACGGGCATGCAATCGTCAAGTTTGAGGAGGGTTAAGGATTATGTCCATGTATTTTATGAATAAAGACATTTTTTTTAATGTTGAATAGTGTCCTTTAAATGTGTTAGCAATGACTTATATCGATATCGATAGCTCACTTATCTTCCTATCACTATCCTACTCATACGTTTTATTGTTACGCGTGCAGTACGGCGAAATACCTTTGTGAGGATAAAACAATCCGCGCGTAATACTTCTCGATATACTCGATTACTTTATGGGATCTTAGATTGGATATAAAATAACTCGTAGTTAGGAAGATAAAAAGCGAGTGAGGCTCGGTGGGAAAATGTCTGCTTTTTAATCAGACGGCCTATCGTTTGATACGGCCCTACGCCAATGACTTGTTTTTCAAGTTATATGTGCACTTGCACTCGCTTTACGGTGAAGGAAAAAATCGTGAGTAAGCCGACTTATTGAGGACCGCAATATCCAAGACCTGTGTCATCCGCCAACTCGCATTTGGCCAGCCAGGCCTGTCTATGGCCTATGTATCCTCGCGAGAGATAGCCAGATAGAAAGACGAATCGAAAACGAAAGACGACCACAAAGATTTAGTAATACGGTCTTACTTGTGTCTTTTGGGTGTGAAATAAAACATTTTATGACATTTATTTTGCGTAGAAAACGGCCACACTTACTTATTATTAAAAGTTGGAATGAGTCCAACAGTTTCGGTGCTTTCCGAGCACCACAGAGGCGAGTGTTACGCGAACCGTCGCCGACGAGATCCGCGCGCGCACAATTTTAATAATAAGTAAGTGTGACCGTTTTCTACGCGGACATATTAAGATGCCTTACGAACAGTTTACAATTTTATGACATCTCATTTTTGACTCAGTCGCAGAGTACAATTTGTGTAGTAAAAAATCAGTTTACCCTCGGCGGTCTCGTTAGTTCGCTAATGATTAAGCCAATTCATGAAGCGGACAAAAACAGCATCGCTCCCCGGCTCTGACACCATGCATCTTGTATGAGACACCCGGAGAAAACTGCCCGGGTTCAATAAGCGTGAAGTGCTATTCTGGAGACGTGGTAGTCTAAATATAAGTGTTTGATTTTTAGTAAAGTAGTAGTACAATGTGTAATAATAATATATAATACTATTTTATTCATAGTTACCGAGTGTAAAGTGTACCGGAAAATTTTTGGGCCACTCAGGAGAGAGGATGGGAGTTACAGAATAAGGAAAAATAAAGAATTAGAAGACCTTGTGGCAGAACCTAACATCATGAGCGAAAGTAAAGCACATCGGCTCCGTTGGTTCGGCCACGTGGAAAGGATGGGAGAGGATCGGGATGTGAGGCGAGCATACTTGGGACGACCAATTGGCCGACGTCCGGTTGGTCGACGTATCGCTGGGAAGATCTAGTGCAACAAGACCTGAGCGCACTTCATGCCACAGACTGGCAGGAGACAGCTCAGGATAGAGAAAAGTGGCGTCTCTTGGTGTCGGAGGCCAGGATCCATTTTGGGGTTAGCGAGCCATCATAGTAAGTAAGTAAGTATTTTATTCATATATTACTATGCCACGAACACCCTTACATACAAAGAGACATGTCAAACTATAACAACACATAATTTTTACGTCAAGAGTTAACTACCAAGACTCCAGAACTAAATGAGAGCCAAATTCTTTATATGAGGTTTACATGATAAGTTACCATGATCTAGTCTAGTCTAATCTTAAATAACCAGATCTTCAATTAATATTCAAATTCTAATTTTTATTTGAAGTGGGGGTGATGAGACCTGCACTGACATCCCGCTAGGGGCGTATTGTGCATTCCCCTCTTACCAGCCTACCCAAGCCAACCGAGCTCCTTGAAATAACGGAGCACAGCCCTGGGTCGCTGGCATACCTGTAGCGTCAGATGGTCTGTTTGTCTTTTGAAGCGAATTTTCATCTTGAGCCGCTATCATGAGGCCGTAATCAACTAATATTAATACGTATGTCTTAATAGTTATGAAACTTTAATTCAAAGAAGAAGTTTCCATGAACACCAGAATATCCCCCTCCCGGTGTGAGCCAGTTCGTTTGGCGACGATGTATTGCGCATTGTGGTCCAACAAATTGATTGGCTGCGACACAGGACGCCGCCTTACCGCCTGTCACTTCGTCACTCCATACGCGTAAAATATCGCAAACTCACCACGCCACTTTACCAATGCACGCGCAAAAATTAACTATCAACGTTATTACGTTGAAACAAAGCTCAATGATAACACATCGAGCTGCAAGTTTTATGTGGCTAACCGACAAAATTCAATTTGCAGTTACTGAAATGGATCTTCAACTGAATCTCATCAACGTTTTGCAAAGTTTTAAGACGGTGTGAATTAGTTTGAAACTGCAAATAAATGTTAGTTTTCACATGTCAATAAAATCAAGAGCAAGTGTGAAGCGTAACGGATTTCGACGCCGGAAAAAAGCGTATCGTATTATAGATTGCATTGCCGTAGCAAGTTTATTTGGACTTTTTCTGCTTCAGATTCTTGTTGGATTTTCTTTTATTTTTATGACACAAATGTAGAATGTACGATGTTCATTTTGGATTACTAGCCCACCGGGTTTGAATATAAAAAAATAGTGCGACGTCGTTCTAAATTTTATTCCCAACAAAATTGATGCTACATGTCTATAGTTGAAATCGATAGGATCGTAGGACGTCCAGCGGCAAGATGGGTCGTCGACATTACTATATCTATACCTATCGCGGGTCGAACCTGGACCAGATTAGCACAGGACCGAGGCAGATGGCATGACAAGAGAGAGGCCTATACCCAGCAGTGGGATAGAACAGGCTGTGGATGATGATGATGATGTCTATACTTAGTTTTATAATTTTTATAACTTTTTTTTTTTTACACATTCACACACGGCTTGTTAGCCCCATACTGAACCATTTCTAGCTCGTATTATGGTTGCTAACACAACTGATATACTACATATACATACATACATATTATATATAAATACATATTTAACACCCAGACCCACAGTCAACAAATTTAGTTAAGCACAAAGATGTTGACCGGGCCGGGAATCGAACCCGGAACCTTCTGATTAGCAGACCGGCATGGTAACCTTTACGCCAACGAGGTCGTCAATAACTATACCCGTATTAGTGCAGCTAGCATAAACATATAAGTTGCAAAACTCCTGTATAGAAAATGTCGTATGGGAATAAACACAGTAAACCATAAACTTAATATCAATCAATCAATCAATCAATCATTTATTTACTTCTAAAACATTTACAAAGCTTACAAAAACGAAGTACATTATATAATTGTATGACTACTCTGTAAATGTGTGTGCAGTAAGTTAGTCGCGCAGCACTCACACTGAGAGTTTTCTCTCGTGCTGTGAGTGATGCGTCCTTCAGTGGTGTGTGTGCTAGTGACTAAACAAATATTTGAATAGAAATAAATATAAGGTAAGTTAGGTTAGGATAATATAAGATAAGTTAATTGTGTAACGTCTTGTATATGCGAGGCGTGGATGTGTGTGTGTGTGTGTCTGTATGTGTATGTGTATGCATGTGTGTGTGTATGTATGTATGTGTGAGTGTGTGTGTATGTATGTATGTGTGTGTGTGTGTGTATGTGTGTATGTGTGTATGTGTGTGTTTGTGTGTGTGTGTGCAGTGGTGCAAATTAGTGTAAGTGCATTATATTTTATGGATTTTACCCTATCACATTAAAAAGGTTTTCAGTTTCTTCATAAGTTAGATTCATAAGCCAATCACGCAGTGTCAGTTTTGCTTCTCTGTGTCTCATATCCTTAAGTTTATGTATAGTTTTGCTAATTTTATTATATAGATAGGGACCTAGGACTTTTTGGTGATGCTTTGCAAGAGCAGTTTTATGTGTTGGGATATAAAAATGTTTATCAGGTCGCCTAGAGTTTAGTATCTCTGATGTCTGCTTGTGTTGGTGAAGCATTATATTCATCACATAAAGTTGGCGAACAGTTAATACTTTACAGTCTTTGTATAGTTCTGTAGTGTCAAACAAATAGGGTTTAAAAGTAGAAACTTTGAGAATACTTCTTTGTGCTCTCTCTAACAGAATCAAGTGCGTCTTACACGTGCCTCCCCAGGCTAAGTTGCAATAAGTTAAGATAGATTCACAAAGTGCGTTGTACACCTCAAAGATTAATTTCCTATTTGCAACGTCACGTAGATATTTAAAGACATGTATTAGTTTCCTCACCCTTTTACTCATTGTCTGAACATGTGGCTTCCATGACATGTTTTTATCAATAAGGACACCGAGATATTTTATAGAACTGACTGATTCTAGTTTGGGGCATGAACATTGTGGAGTTGAACACTCTGAGTGGATTTTTAATTCCAGAGGTTTTATGAGGCGTCTTGAGTTCGTAAATTGTATGACCTTTGTTTTATCAATGTTCAAAGTGAGTAGATTGTCATGAAGCCAATCTGATACCACACTGAGTCCTTCCTCTGCGTAAGCCTGAGCCTCCTCCCAGCTGTCACCAACAAATATTAGCGCTGTGTCGTCAGCGTACGAGAAGATTTTGCCGTTTTTTAAGATTTTATTGCATAGCTCGTTTACATAAATTAGGAAAAGACTCGGACCCAAGACACTGCCTTGTGGCACGCCGTATGTGACAGATTCTTGGTCGCTTATAGTACCACATATTTGGGTTAGTTGGACCCTACCATTTAGGTAGCTATCAAGAAGGAGAGAGGCAGTGTTTCGAATACCGACCTGCTCAAGTTTTTTTACGAGGAGGGGAACAGAAACCGTATCAAAGGCCTTAGAGAGGTCTAAAAATACTCCAATTACTTTTTTTCTATTATCTAGTTCATTAACAATATGAGAAGTAAGTTCACACACAGCGTCTTGTGTAGATTTATTGGCTCTAAAGCCAAATTGCCGCGGAGAAAGTATATCATACTTTTCTAGGTATTGTTTTATTCTCTTGTTAATGATTTTTTCAAGGACTTTCGAAATAGTAGTCAGTACTGATATAGGTCTATAATTTTCTATACGGTCTCTGTTCCCATTCTTGTGTACAGGAGTAATAACAGAGGTTTTGAACGCACTAGGGAAAACACCAGAAGATAGAGTAACGTTACAGACATGGGTTATTGCTGGTAAAAGAGTGGGCAGGGTTTTTTTGATTAGTGTTACTGAAATTCCATCAATACCAGTCGCAGAGTCGTTCTTTAGGTTTCGAATTAGATTACAAACTTCCTGTTCATCAGTCTCTAAAAGGACAAAGGAGTTCACCTGAGATATTGACAATGCCTGCACTGATCTTACGGGATTATTGGAGGTGGATCTTAGTTGTATTCTAGATGCCAATGTTTTGCCTACATTTGCAAAATATTTATTTATGTGATTCACTGAATCCGTAGGGTTATTTTTAAGTCTAAGTAAAGATTCGTTACCGGCTTTTTGCTTGGCAGTATACGTAACATTCCTTATAAGTTCCCACGTCTTTTTAATGTTGCCTTTATTTTTTTCTATCTCATTTTTATAATATGCAATTTTAAGATTTTTTAAAAGCTTTGTACAATAATTCCTGTATCTAGTATAGGTTATTTTTAGAGTTTCGTTATTTGGTGTCTCTCTAAGTCGCATATGCATTTTATCGCGGTTACGCATGCATCTTAGTATGCCAGGTGTAATCCAGGGTTTTAGAATCTCTCTGCTATGTGGAATTTTTATCATTTTAGTGTGTTTTTTAATTATATTTGTAATTTTGCTAATAAGAGTATCTGCTGCTGCGTTTGCTTCATCAATCTGTGTCACATCAGAAAAATCTGAGCCTAGTATTTCCTGACATGCTTGGTCGAGGTTTACTTTCGTAATAGCTTTAATGGGAGGGTTATATTTTAACTTTCTTTGATTAATACTTAAAATGACTGGGCGATGGTCAGTGGCAAACGTGTTTAATACCGTTGTTGTATGTTGGTATCGACTTTTAATCATAACATGATCAAGACAGTTATTATATCTTGTGGGCAAGTTGTGCGTGGGCATGATTCCATGGCTAGCTAATATGTCAAGGTATTCTATAGAATTACTTGTGCCTATTTCAGTTATAATATTTATATTTACGTCTCCCGTAACTATCACATTCTGATATTTAGTTAGGGTTTTTAAATATGTATCAAGCGAGTTAAGAAATGGACTGAGACATTTGTATGATGGTGACCTGTACAGTGCAACTATTACAATATCATCGTCTATGTTTAATGAGAGACAGTTCGATTCAGATATTTTAGGTTCAATAATTTCCAGGTTACAACTAAGCTTTGAGTATACTATAATTCCTCCATTTTGATTGAGGCAGTTATTTGTATGGAACGCTTTATAATTAACAAGGGTAGGATACAGTTTGCTGTTATGAATCCAACATTCTGTCAAAACTATTATATCGCAGTCGAAGCCTAGTCTTATTAGGAGCAATTCAAGTTGGTTGAAATTTTTATTAATGCTCCTTATGTTGAATACCATTACGTTAATAGTTTTATTACCCACAGCGATATATTTCCTGCAAGTTTCCGGGCAGCAAAGATTTGCTTTTGGTGCAGCATAGTTATCTAACGAGGTGCATATTTCATTTTGTTTGTCTGTAACCATAATTTAAATTTATAACGATGTTGACTAAGTTAAATTTGTGCGGTTTAGGCTCAATAGTTATTGGTTCGCAGGATAGTAAATTGATTTGATTTATAATGTGTGGTGTGAATTCTGAAAAAGACACTGTAATGTTATGAAAGAGATATGGTTGCTTGGCTGTACCCAAGTTTAGGAGATGATTGCCTGAGGCAATCTTTTTAAGAAAATGGAGCACAGTTAGGTTAAGAAGTGTATTCTTCTTATTAGCGTTGTGGCTTAGGAGTGAAGACGTGAAAATGTTATGTGAGAGTAAGTGTGGATTTGTGAGTGTTATTTTGGTCAGTGTGAATGTATAACATAAGAATAACAATAAATTTAAATTAAGATAAAAATGGTCACAATACTTATATACTAGTTTTTTTGCTTCAGTTCCAGTAATTTTTGCTCATTATTGATCATAATTGGCGAGGATCCTTCAGTCTTTCTCATGAAAACGCGCCCGTTTGCAGTCCAGCAGAAGTCGTAGTTTAATTCCTTTGCAGCCTCGCGAGATAGGAAATGTAGTCGCCTAGCTTTCGCGGTTAGGTATTCAGATACATAGACTGGTGTTTTGGTGCCCTCAATGTCCAAATTAGTAGTGTTAAGCTTGTTCGTAGTATTGTTTGTGTTATACTTTTTAATCGCCTGTATTACGCTCATTTTTTGTAAGTTTGTATTGTAGTTAACCACAATGTGTCTGTCTCCGTTTTGCTTACGATTTAGGCGGTATACATCTTTTATAGAATCCGTTGGCACAGAAGCATTAATTTTTTTGTGTAGTTTCTCGATTATGTTGGTAAGTTCTTGCTTAGTTTCACGGATTTTTGTCGGGATCCCACGGATTTCTAAGCAACTGCTCCTTGTTGATCGTTCGAGTTCGTCAATCCTGTCTTCGAGTTTCAGCACGAGGGCATCTCTTTGGGTCTTATCAGTCTCTAAAATTTTGACCCTCTCGTCTACCTCCTCATATTTTTTTATATGAAACTCTAGAGACTTCTGTAAATCTGCGTTTGAATTACGGAGTTCTGTTAATTCCGTTAGAACGCGGTTTAACAGTCCTAACATTTCATCTTGCTTATCTTTGTATTGCTGCGGTGTGACAGGGCTAACAGGGGGACATGCGGTAGCGGCAGAGCCATTGTCGAGTCGTTTCCGTTTATTTTTCTTACGAGAACCAGAGCCTGAAGCGGAATCTATTTTCTGCGTAGTATCTTTAGGTGGCGTTTGAAACATTTTGTATTGGGCTCCTATTTCGTCGCTTCGTAAATTTAACTATATTTATGGGCTCTTTGAGTGTCAAGTGAAAATAGTTGAGTGCAAAATTAATTTTGCTTTGTGAGATTTGAACCCCGTGCCTACGATATAGGCCGCTCGAGGTGTAGTCTAATACCACTCCGCCACCGGATCGTTGAACAGTGTCTCGAAATTAGTTAGCGTATGAAGCCTTATATGCTGGACTTGTTTACCAGTTTAACTAGTTGGGGTCAAAGTCCATTTGTTTGATACTGACACGTAGCTGTTTTGCTTTTCTAGTTTTAAGATTTATAACCACTTTAACACTGTTTTAGCCGAATTTTTACAACACTGTTCCATTTATATGGGTTATTTAGAATAATATAGCAGATTACGTAGGCTTTTGAAGAGTTTTGTGCCCATTATGAGCCTGACACATTGCACACAATTTTTCTTCCAAATAGTTAAGCAATTTACTATATTAATTATATAAATAACACTGAATTTGGTGTAATCTGAGTTCCTTTACACAATTTAACACTTTTTGTTTACTATGTTGCACTTATCTATTTTTGAACAATAAATTAACGCGGAGCCGATGTTAACTCCCGCGCGCACAGGGGAAGGTTCAATAACTTTATTACATTCAACATGCAGGACGATGTAAAAAGACAAAATACCGAACAATGGTAGCGAATGCATTCAATAAATACTTAAACAAAGAGGTAGGAAAATGATCGGAAGGTTGGTTATTTATGAGAGTCGAACGAGGATCGAACCTGTGACCCCTGGCTACCGTGCCAGCTTTGGTGGTCTATGGATAAATAGAGCTTCTTTGTTTACTAGACATTATGAATACTTCAGTTTGACTTTGGTACTTTATAACAAACGACTTTTGCTTTATAACTCGTTTCAATAAATTAAACAAATGAAAGTTCGGTTCCTGTTGCTCACAGTCATATACTAATTTAAGCAACATTATTAATTAATTAGTATATTTAAGCAACATTATTACTTAAATTAGTATAGTTTTACTCTTACGTATCCAATTTAAAAAAATTGTTAATTTGTGACTATGGGCTTAAGGCCTCCTATAGA
Organism: Mellilla xanthometata; assembly: GCA_035578125.1. Taxonomy (NCBI): domain Eukaryota; kingdom Metazoa; phylum Arthropoda; class Insecta; order Lepidoptera; family Geometridae; genus Mellilla; species Mellilla xanthometata. Next base: position 7,856,985 of record JAPUBQ010000026.1, read on the forward strand.
GAAATTTTAATTTATTTATTATTCATTTATTTATATGACTGTGATCAATTATTAAATGTTTTCTTTATGGACACGAGTAATATGAAAAATCGACAAAAATATATTATTCTGAAGTTGCTTTTTTTTAATGTCAAAAGATATAATTTGCTTGAATAGGCGTATCAAAAATTGTCCTAATAGAACTTTTAAATTAACTACCAGTGTAAGTTAAAATATTTTAACTGAATTCTAAACTTTTTTTAAGTTATGAGCTTCGACACCAATTACTATTTTCTTAAATTATTTTTTTTATATCAATAGGCCCTTTACTTAAAGCTCGGTCATACCAGGGCAGGGATCCGACAGCTCATATGAAGAAAAAAAGATGATCTTTTATTTTATATTTACTTTAAGTCAAATTTAAATTCTTCGTTAACTGAACAAAGAATATTTAAAACTACATATCGTCATATATTATATCAATGTTTGGAAGAAACAGCAACCTCATAACAAATTTCATACAGTCCTAATAAAGCACTGAGATCAGTAATTTATATCAATGCAACGCAGCAGAATTACAACCACTATAACAGTATGGATACTAAAGTGAATTGTTTCATTAAATAGTAAAATGATTTAATTGACAAATCAAAACAGTTTGTTGTAACAATGTACAAGTAAATTGCATAATTGTATTTTAAACATTTTACACGCATTTATTTTTTTTCAATTTTTTACTACTTCATTGCTACGATGACGTAGCTTAGATGCCAGCATTTTGATAACTTAGTTTGAACAGTGTGCTTATGTAGAGTAGAAGATTTGTATTTAAAATTAAATATTTCGTAGTATATATATTAGTTAATTTTTTTTTGTCAGTGTAGGCTACTTATTAAAATATTTAACTAGTAAATAAATATTTTATAAAAACGTTTGTTTCATGCTTGCCGGTATTAAAATTAAATACATCAAATAAATTAATTTACGAGCAAAACCTAAACATTCCAATACAACTCATTAACATGACGAGCGTCATCTTCAAATGTTAATTAATACGTCCTTAAATATTTTAGTAATAAAATGCTTAGTTTAATAAAAAAGGTGGTTATTAGGTATATGTATGCATTGCAACCGAACTAAAAAAAAATACAATTAAATAATATAAATAACTGACAAAAGCTACTGAAGTACTTAAGCTAGTTGTGTTTTCTGTAATTTGTTTTTTTTTGTGAGTGGTTTAATAAAGTCTTTATCTATCTATCTAAGCTAGAACATTTTTAATCCAACACAGGTTAGAATACAGGTACTCGTATTTGACCAGCAGCACTCAGAAACACAAGAGATGAAGGACGCCTAGTTTGGAATTACTAGGTCTTAAGGCACACACTTATTTTTGTTTTGGCCCTTACTGTTGTTCCTCTTTGCTAATACCAACTTCGGAATGCAATCCAAGCCCTAAAGGTATATGTACGATACGCACCTAATCTAATCTATTGTTCGAAGTAGGATAATAAATACCATATAAATTATGCGAGCCCCCAAGCTCTACTTACTGATTAGTCGGAATAATATTTGAACTGATTTTAGTTGATGCAAAGGTTAAACTTTCTTGGTAGGTTGGTACTGAGAATAAAGGATTTGTTTCACAATATTTATTTATTGATCAGGCCAACACCACAATAAATACCCAATCATGTAAATATTGTAAGAACAGTGTAATGAAAATAGTAAAAATAAATTATTAATATTAGATAAGCGTGTGTAATTAATTTTAAAAAATAATAAGGACGAAAACTGTCCCTAATAATGTAAGGGTAAGTTAACCCGATTAATCAAATTAAAAACATATTAAACACCACCAAACATACAATACAATTTTTAACACATAATAAACTAAGTGTAACTGTAATAACAGGTGAGGATATCAAGCATGACAACATTTTACAATCATTCTTTAAGAATTTAGACTATCACACCTTTCAAACTAAAAAAAAAAACTAAATCAAAATCTGTTCAACCGTTTGAAAGTTATGATGCCACAGACTAACATGCACATAGACACGTAAAACTTATCATACCCTGTCTTATTTTACGTCAGAGGTTATAAATAATAATAAATTGCCAAGTGCGAGTCAGACTCGCAGATGGAGGGTTCCGTACCATTTTATTTAGTAAATGACAAAAAAAAACACGTTTGGTGTATGGGGGCCTCCCTTAAACCTTCACTCCTTCACTCCTTCTACCTACCACCCCCCCCCTTTTTATTTTTATTTAGTTATTGATTACGCAATATAATAAATATCATCTATGTATTCTGGAAAAAAATAAGCGTTTACCATAATATATTTCTGCTACTACTCATAAATATATAGCTAAAAATACGAAAAAAACACGTTTATTGTATTTGGATCCCCCTTACATTATTAGCATTGGTTTTCATAGCGGCACGGGAAATACATAACTTCTGAAAATTTCAGTTTTCTAGCTATCACGGGTTCTGAGATACATTCTGGTGACAGACAGAGTGGAACAGTTCTTTCTAGGTAAGCGTGATCCACCTCAATTTCGCTTACCATCAGGGGAAATGTGGTTAAATCCGCGCGATCTAATCAAAATAAAAAAAGACAGACAGCAGAGGCAAAGCAATACTACCTTTTTACCTTTATAAAGTTGTTCACACGTAATTAAAAACCTCTAGCTAACAATATCGTAATTATTCGCGATCTGCAAACAAGATACGAGTAACCAGTAAAGCACATTTATGACGTCATCATCCTTAGAGCCTATTAACACGATTAACATAAAGTCAACGACAAACAAATGATAATAAATTAGTAATTCCGAAGGCTCCTCGATAATAAATCAATGGAGTACACGAATGATCTTTCAACATTTAGCTTTAAATGAACCTCAAATGGAAGTCTAGAATGGAAACGACTGATTAAAAAGATTTCGAATTGCAAAAACACTTTTCTGGCTTTATATATTGCAGATTTATTATTTTTTATTATTTATGTAGGTATTTGAATTTACACTTATATTATTACACCTCGTCATTATGTTCTTTCTTGCAATTGGTTGCCTAGAAAAGATCGCTATTAGTGATAAGGTCGCCAGTTAAGGCACTAGCTTTTATGTACTTTATGTGTTTTCTGTATAAGGTTGAAATTTTTTTGTGAGTGTTTTAATAAAGTGTTTATCTATCTATTTTATTTTGATGCGATTCGAGTAATCCTAGCAATTTCATTTGAAAACCAATTTGAAATAATCCTAGCACAGATAATCGAATCAAAAATAAACTTTTCATATGTTAAAGAGAAACAAGTATTGGTGCGAAAAATAAATGAATAACATTTCTTAAGCTTTGTTCTTATCCTTATAATTTTTAATGATTTTATTAGCTCCCGAAATATCTGAAAGTTATATTGTAGCTATGTTATATGTTAACATTATGTAATATTATAACATTGATATGTCAAGTTGTAAAATCCATCACCAAATATCCGTGGCAGTGGCAGCTTTTTTGAGAGCTTAAACCTTAGGCCGGTGTCGCTAATTTGTTTAGTTACGCGCCCTTGTAGTCAAATGCTTACTTTATTGTGTAAAATTGAAAATATACATTTCATAATCAAATACAACTGTCATATTTGCCAAACGCCCTGTTCCCCGAAAACAATCAAGCTATTTTTTAGGCATGACTAAACCGATTCTCCTAGGCAAGCGCGGTCTACCTTATATGACAATATCGCTTACTATCAGGTAAATTGCGATCATGCGCATTCCATGCCCATTTCGTGACAAAATGGGTTTGATTGCGGAACTTTATTTATTTTCTAATAAAAACTTTTAGTAAAATATAAGTAAGATCCACGCCACATCTACCATATCTAGTAAAAACTCTATACTGATGTAATGCGCACCTACTCTACAAAGCTTATGAATACTCATTAATATCTTACAAGAAAAGGATATTAAAACCAAACAATAGATTTTTGCGGTTGATATCGCCGGCTATCGATGTCTATCTGATGAATAATTACTGGTTCCTGTTTATTAGATACGTTAGAAGTAAAATAATAAATCTGTCACTAAATGAGGAAATATAACGTAAGACTTCATTGTGCGGTCAATATTTTCGTGGTGTAGCGCGTAGCGCCTGTAGCTGGACTTACTAAGTAGTTCTAACTCGATCATCGAGGTTAAGCAACGGTCAATACGGGCAGTCTGTCATTTAAAAGTAGTATTTTCATCTGGGCGCTACCGTGGGTCAGATGACACTGTTAGTTGTGTACAAGCAGTCATTAAGCAAAGTCAGAGGCTTTTGGATGGCTTGAAAATTATCGACACCAGAGCTTGGCCACTTAGCTCATACGAAGAAAAAGAAGAAGAAGAATATTGTCATGGTATTTTTTTCTTCATTCTGATTAAGATGGTAACCAGTGATGTTGGAATTTCTGGTATCCTGAGGTCTTGTGAGGTGGTTTCACAGTCCAAACTTATTTTAAACATCTAAATTTTATTATTTTTTTTTTACCTTAAAAACTGTTAAAATAAATCTACGTGTAGTTCAAAGTTTATAATTTAAAAAAAACTTTAGTTAAGTATCAAATTTAATGGGAAAATTAGTCTATTACTGGTTTTTAGCGTGCGCGGTACGTATTTGTCAATATTATATAAATTAGTATAATTTAGTAAATAATAATATGCAAGAAACTGAACCTATCTTGTCGGTTTACAACCCATAAAGTGCATATAACTTACGTATGAACTCTGTACTTTGTAATATACGCCAATTAAAATGAATAAATGAATCATTATCGTGATCTTCAGAGAATATAAAGATTAATACTAACCCAAGTATTTAGCAGTAACTAAGAATATATCTTGTTAACCGATGTTGTTATTTATTAAGTTGTTTGGTTATTTATTACGAGTATATTCCTATAATTATTATTCCACGATAATATATGATCAAACGAACTTCTCAAGTGAAGTTCGATCATTATAATATGAGTGGTTTCATTTGAAGATACAAATTAACAGGTAGTCCTTTGACCTACAAGGCATCACTCGCACGTTTTAAAAATTTTATATTTATTATTTATTTAGTATCGATTATTCTAACTCGATTACCAGTATCCTACCTCCTCACTACGTAGCCATGACAGCTCATTTCTTTCAAAGTAACAATTTAAATTCACTCTTTCCGTATTTTCCAAAACTGGGTTACGGGCGGGTGGGTGATTTGTATCTTCAAATGAAACCACTCATATTATAATGATCGAACTTCACTTGAGAAGTTCGTTTGATCATATATAATATTTCGTGGTTTCATTTTCGATACAAATTAACAGGTAGATGTTTAGAGATAAAGTTTTGTTAGTATTTATCGTGAGTTTACTACCTGTACACTACACGGTAAATGAAATACGAAATAAGAGTGAAAAATCAATTTATTAAATAATATTAAACCATTACAAATAATAACTAAATAATTAATTATTTATGTTATCTTAATATGAGTAATTAGGCAATTTAAGGTTTATCCTAAATCATTTTAATTATTAGACGGCAAACAAACTGATTTGGCAAAATTAGACTCTTGTACGAGGGGTCTTTGATAAAACTTGGCAAACGTTTGTGAGGACGCAGTCCAGCCAGCAGTGTTGCGGATCATTTCGACGCTGAGGCCGGTAGCGCGCGCCGCCGACGTGGCGGCGTGGCGGGTGCTGTGTGCGCCGAACACCGCCACATCGACACCGCTCGTGCACAACGTTTGTTTGATCCATCTGCTTATACTCTGTGCTGTCGCGCCCCTGTGGGGACGCTTCACAGTGATTAAGAGATGATTAGTATTCGAAGGTCTTAAGTCTCGAGTTATAGACAAGTAGTCAATGAGCGTTGTAGCCGGACAAATCGAAGAATTTTGGCGGAAGAAAGGCAACCACAACACTGGCTGGTCTCGTCCTATGCCTGAAGTTTTAATCAAATCTGATATTACAATCTCAATTCCATGAGCTTTTATTTTAATGTTCTCTGTTCTAATCAAAGAAAACGTTTGGACTCTGTGTGCTGTACATAAAGCCAATAAAATTACTAATTTTTTAGTAAGTTTTTCTAAACTTAATTGGTTGTTGGGAACCCAGTCTGAAATATGATTTAACACTAGCTGTGGGTCCCAAGTACTTGAATATTTTGGTAGAGACGGTTTCATTCGAAATATTCCTTTCATAAATCTTTTGATACATTCGTCTGAACCTAGATTATTGCCAAGCAATAATGACAGGGCTGAACGGTGACTATTAAGTGTACCATAGGATGCACCAGTTTCAAACCTTTCGCATAAAAATGATATAACATGGGCAGTTGAGGTAACAAATATGTTATATTTGTTATCATGGCAGAACTTCCACCATAGCTTGTAACAAACCCCGTATTGTTGCAAGGTGTTAACCGACAGCGAACCAATCATTATATCTAAGGCGGCAGGCGGCACGCCATGCCGGGAGAACGCGCTCCGGAGAGCACTGCTGCACCCAGGGTAAGCGTCCGGCGGAGTGGGTGTTGTTGTCTGGAATGTGAGAGTACTAAGTTTGGTCGAGGTTCTAAAATAACTATATCAGTTACTAATAAGTCTAGTAATTGAGGGTACCAAGCCTGTGCAGGCCACATTGGAAATACTAATATACCTGTGGCTTTATCTTGAATAATCTTTTGTATGCAATTTAATAACAAAGCGAAAGGGGGAAAGGCATAAAAGAATTTCTCACTCCAGCTTATTGTGAATGCGTCTACGCTAATAGCGTCTGGATCCTGTTTCCAAGCTACATATTCAAGACACTTGGCGTTAGTGCGAGAAGCAAACAAGTCAATCTCTGGGTTACCAAGCTTTTTAATTATACAATTAAAGGCAGCTTGCGACAGCTCCCATTCTGCATCAGGGTTCACTCTGCGTGACTCTTCATCAGCCTCAACATTGTCTTTTGTATTTATATATGAGGCAAATAGCCACAGCTCTCTTGATTCACACCATTGCCAAATATCACGGGACAGTGTGTTCAAATGCTGGAATTGTATACCACCCATACGGTTTATGTAACTAATAGCTGTAGTGTTGTCCACACGGAGTAAGACAGCACATTTAAATTTATTTTTTGCAAAACATTTGAGGGCCATGAAGATAGACAACAGTTCTAAATAATTAATGTGGAACTGAAGTTCACTCTGCTTCCAATACCCGTTTACTCTCACACCATTAGAACAGGCACCCCAGCCAGTACGCGACGCGTCTGTGTAAATCTCCATTGTATAAGTATTATTTTTTATGGGCCTGTCTATTAAGTAAATATTGTTAATCCACCAGTTAAGGTCGTCTAATATAATTTCTGGTAGTTTTACTTTAGCTTCGAATGTACCACATTGTTTTAACAATATGTATTTTTGTCGTTCTAATATTTTAGTGTATAGCCAACCATAGCGTGTCGCCGGGCACGCTGACACAAGGACGCCTATTAATTGAGAAAACTCGCGGATTGTGACAATGGGTAATTTAGCAAATCTATGAACCATACAAGCTATCTTATCCCTTTTATCTAAAGGTAACGAAAGTGTCATTTGAGTGGTATCATACATAAATCCTAAAAATTTGCACACTTGTTGCGGATGTAATTGACTTTTATCATAGTTTATCACAAAACCTAAACACTCTAATAACGCTATTGTCTCCTGTACATTACGAAGGCATTCTTTATAGCTCTTAGCTAAACAAAAAATATCATCAAGATAGCAGACCGATTTGTGACCACGACTGCGTAAGTGTGCTACGACTTCTCTGACTATTTTAGTAAAACACCTAGGTGCTATGCCTAAACCGTAGCATAAAGCATTAAACTCATAAGTTAAAGTTTCATTTGAATTTGGTGCTATGAACTGGAAACGAAGGTATTTTCGAGATTCTATATCGATAGGTATGAGTAAATATGATTCCTTTAAATCAATAGTTGCCATAAACCAGTTGTTTTGTAATAATTTGCAAGCAGTTCGATAATCTTCCATTTTAAAATGGGTCTTAGGTATAAAACGATTTAATAATTTTAGATTCAGAATAAACCTTTTAGAACCATTTGGTTTTGGGGCTAAAAATGTACTTGAGATAAACTCATCTTCGCATTGATCAACTTGTGAAATAGCACCTAGTATCAGTAAATTATTGATAGCCATGTACATTTCATGTTGTTCTCTTAATGACCATGATAGTCGCGGTACATTTGATTGGAATGGTTTAGTTATAAATGGAATAGTTATTCCATTCTGTACCCAGTTAAGAATATTAACATTTTCTGTAATGTTAAGCCAACAATTGTAGAAAAATTGAACGCGACCCGCATGTACCTGTATTAAGGACGCGGTGGGGCACGCGGCTTGCCTTGGTACGCTTTGGGTTGTTGTGCCGGGGCTGTAGCAGGTCGTCTCGATGACGTGAGCGGCTTCCTGTGACCCCTGTGACCTCCTCGCCCCCCCCTGTTCGTTGAGTATCGAGGAGGCCCGTTCCAGTTTCCCTGGAATGGTTGACGGGCCGCACTTGTGCTGGGAACAACAGGATTAGACCTCGGCGGAGGTGCTGACTTTTTGATTTGTAGTCCCTGCTTTTCAATAGTCTTAGACGCTTTAATTTTCTCTGGCAGACTGACACCAAACAACGTTTCGTCTCTTTCACTTTCTGGGATGAGGTTCAAAAATGGTTTCGCCAGCCCTGGAGCAATCATTTTTATCCTAGCCTGGGTTTCATGATGATGCAAATCACACAGAATACGACAACCGTCACTAAGCATTTTTATTGCATCTATTTTATTGTCGCTTGTTAACAATGTTGACATAGCCCGGCTGATTGCAGTAATACCTGTGCCTAGTTGTTGTTGCATAGTTTCAACTTTTTTGTCACGTATTCTGACCATTTCCATAACTGCTGCCGATATTTCAATGTTGAGTTTTGGGGCTTGCAATAGAGTGCAATTGCTTGGGATTAGATACTGCTTTATTAATTTTTCTCTCACTTCCTTGTCCATACCCGTTTTTAACAATGGGAGCCAGAGCTGTGTCAAATTATGATGAATTTCTTGGCCCCACATTGGTCCCGAATCCGTTGCTTCGCCAAGGGCGGATAAAATTTCTGGGTCAAGTGGTGGACATGTATCGGTCTCTGACGGTGCGGGTACTGCTGCCGGTGGTGTGTTGGCGATTACATTTTCGTCCAAATCAGGCGGCGCCGCACCGTCTAAGTTAGGCTGGGTTGGGTGCATCGTGGAGGTTTCGCCTTCTAAAAGACCAAGAAATCAACCATAAGGTTACGTAAGTCAAACATAAAATGATTTTAAACAGGAATAGTTCTTAATTTGAATCTATAACCTGCTAATGTCACGCCGTGTTCATTATTGAATCTATGGCGGTAGCTTGCACACGTTTTGCCGCGTTCTTATAAGAATCTATGGCAAAATATCATAGCAATACTTTCAATTTTGAACAGTACTTGTATGATTCTTTAGCGATAATATGATTCTGGATGCACCACTTACCTTGAACATGGTATATATTTTGTTCATCTGAAGATGAGGATGTGTCTGAACGACGACGTTTTCGTCGAAGTTTATCCTTTAATTTTTCCATTTTATGCATATAATATTCCATCTTTTCGTCGAACGATCTTTTAGGCATTATTAAAGTTGAAAATATAGATTTTATTCACTTTAAAACTCGAAGGTAGGAGCGCGTGCGATCTGTGCCTCGCAAAGAAAAAGAATGAGCTGTCATGGCTACGTAGTGAGGAGGTAGGATACTGGTAATCGAGTTAGAATAATCGATACTAAATAAATAATAAATATAAAATTTTTAAAACGTGCGAGTGATGCCTTGTAGGTCAAAGGACTACCTGTTAATTTGTATCGAAAATGAAACTACGAAATATTATGATATGCATTACGATAGTCTTGTAGTTGTGCTTCATAAGATACAATTATATACTCGTATTAATTATTATTTAAGTATTTATATTTAGTTAAAATAAAAAAAATCAATACGTAAACGTAACGCGGCCATCGTTTGGGCAACTTTGCGCCAGGTCACGGTCATGGTCGTTGGCAGGTTGTCCTAACCTTTCTTGTTTGGAACATTTTAATTTGATTATCAATTTTTGACATTTCAATTTAATTTATTTATTTAACTACTTGACTGTCCGCGCTAGCAGACTATAACGTGCGTTAACTTTCCGGCGCTATCACTCGATAGGTATATAAAAAAAAAAATCGCATCACCTATCCCGGTAAAAACATTTGGTGAAAGAAAAGTTTACGTAAGTATAGAGATCGCTATTAGCGTTAAGGTCGCCAGTTAAGGCACTAGCTTTTATGTACTTTATGTGTTTTCTGTAATTTGTTCCATTTTTTTGTGAGTGTTTTAATAAAGTGTTTATCTATCTATCTATACCACTAACAGATAACCGTAAAAAATGGCACTGTAGTACCTACGGACGCTCAAGTGGATGAGGTACAAAATTACATTGAAGAAAATAAATTCAAAATTATATCAATACTTAAAAATATCTACATCAGGAAAACTAGTTACCTAGAAACCTGATAAAGCGTTTTAGAAAACTGATTTCCAAATTTCAGTTTTCGAAACGGCTGATGCAGTAGATACCTTGGCAAAATTGTATGCCTGACCATTAAAAATATGTATGTACCTCAATTACAACTAATTTCATAAATATAGGAGTCCGACTCCAGTCAGTGCATTTTTTTCAATAGCTTTCAAGAGTTCATACAATATTGCCATAAAGATATTATTAAAAAAAATATTTGCATAAAGTTTCTTCAAATAAGTTTCACTTATCCATGGATTACAATGTATCAAGAAATTTGATCCCCCGTAACTTTCCTGCAAAAGTTAGTCTCGTAAAGTTACTTAAATTTATTAGTCTGTTAAAATTGCATTATCTTATTCTAGTCAGTAAGTAACGTATCGATATAACTTTGGATTAAGTTAGCTACAGTAAGAATATTAACCAACAAACATATACAAACGTTCACTCAATACGCATTACCAATCCTAGTTATTAATTCTAATAATATATTTTATATTTACAGATTAATGGTCTATATTGAATTTACGTGTTGATGGAATATTGTCGAGCATTATTAAATAATTCGTATATGATTTAAAAGTCAATTAACTATGAAAATAAGGAATTAGTTCAATTTAACAAAATCAAAATGCGTTTTATAACATATATTACATAATATACAGTTACAGAATATGGAATCTAAAGACTCGCCAAGCAATAATAATATGGAAATAAATAGTATAAAACTAACTATTATCATAGACTAATTATATGTCCCATTTTTTTTACAATGATATATGTATGTAGACTTATGCCAAACCTTCGATAATTTTGACATGTTTCAGTAGATTACTATATAATAAGTAAGTAGAAACAGTATGGCAGTAACTACGAGTAAATAATACATTGAAATAAAATATATTTACCAAATATTATAAATAAATTAAATACATTTATCAAATAAATTTGGAAAGTAAAATTGACCAAAGAGTTATTGCAAAAAAATAGTGTCGGTTTCTAAAATCTAAAATCTGTCGCATTAGGTAAAAAGTACAAAAGTGGATTCAGACAAAAATAAGCAAAAATATTGGTCTAACTGTACATATCATAAAAAATATCAACAGTAAACTAGCAATGAGGTAGAAAATGTATAATTAGGTACATTTATTTTCCGGGTTAAGTCATTACCTACAATCGTTCTTCAAATTTCCAAAGGAAAACCATAATAAAACCAATGTATGCAATTTTATGACTATGAATTAATATGGTTTACGATAAAATAGTTGCCTTAAGAACTTGTGATATTCTAATTAATAGTCATAGAATTCTTAGGAAATCAGAATAATTTCAATAGATGGAAAACCTGAGTGTTCTTTTACGGAAAATGCGAAACTTCCTTATTTGAAAAATATATTTATTTCTACCAAATAAACGAATTAAATTCAGTAATTTTAACCTAGATGTTATAATATAATATGTATTAACAAAAAATAGGTTTGCATATACATAGCTCTAAAGCTTGATTGAATTGGTGTATAGTGTTTTTTTTGGCACTCTTCCCTCTTTTTTGTGAGCTTACTCTAATATTTGGATTTTTGACCCAAATTTGTTTGCGTACCCAAAGGGTTCATATTTGTTTGTATCAGTCCGTATCAATGAGACATTGGTAGGTACTAAGATTCCGCTGTCGGCCTGTCATCAGGCTGTTATAATATGTAGAAGGATGACAGTTTATTTTTTTATAGAATGTGTTATGTGTTTCTGTTGCCGCTATAACAACAACACTTAACACAACAAAATAAATATTTAAGGGGCACCCGTAAAACAAATGTGGATTATTTTTTGCCGTGTTTTATACATATTTTTAGAGCTCTGTAAGTACAACCGTATAAGAATAAAGAGAAACAAGAATATTTATTTCAAAAAAAAGAAGACAGTAAAGTTATGCGTACAAATTAAAATAGAGGAAAATACATACAAAAACTATTGGTACTTACAATTTACATTTTAGTACGCTTGTTTAGCCCTGAGCCCCGCAGGAAGGCTCGGGGAGAGCATGTGTTGCAGGGCGTCAGTATCTACGGAACCCTTTGTCCGTAAGTTGAACTTGCACTTGACTGAACGCTTTTTCTTTTCAAAAATTATTTAATTTGAACAATTTCAATATTTTACCAAACCTTTACTCCTTTGAGCATATCCCTTTCAAAATCGACAATCGATCACCATTACGCGATGCCCTCCCAAAAATTTCGCAACACAAAATGCGCCGCGAAATTATTATAAATTATTATTAACCGCAGACATAAACAAATAGCAAATTGTTGTAATAAAAGTAAGACCGCAAGATCGCCCAGATTGAAACGTTCCTTCATAAATCGACCACGTGCCTTCAACTTAAAGCTCTCGAGATGTTTCGATGAACGTTCACATTAAACTTTGCCTAAAAATTCGAGCATACGAGTATCGTATCGTATCTCAAGAACTGAATATAGTCCGGCATACGATACGGGTTCGATTCCCGGCCCGGCCGACATCTTTGTGCTTAACTAAATTTGTTGGTTGTGGGTCTGGGTGTTGAATATGTATCTATATAAAATATGTATGTATGTATATGTAGTATATCAGTTGTGTTAGCTACCATTACACGAACTAAAAATGGTTCAGTATGGGGTTAACCAGCCGTGTGTAAAATGAGTCCTAATATTTATTTTATTTATTTATTTATACCATACCTATAAAACTACAATCTGGTTATCAAATTGCTCGTCCCGTCACTTTTTATATAGTAACTAGCTGACCCGGCAAAGTTGTTTTGCCTTAAAAAATAGATAGGAGCAGATTCTCAGACTCACTGAATACTCATATAAAATTTGGTAAAAATCAACCAAGCCGTTTCGGAGGAGTACGGTTACTAACATTGTGACATGGAAATTTTATATATAAGCAGATAAGATAATAGAAGATAATGAACTTGTGTTATATATATACTACTTCTGTTCTAATGTATCTTTGTATTTAATGTAGTATTTGAGCAAAAATCATGTTATAAAATTACAGTTTCATCCAGTCCTATCTAGCAATGTGATGTCTGAATCTGTTTGTCTTTGAGTCAATCTATATTAAACGCCTTGGAATACCTTCAAATTGTATAACCTCTACCACATACTTTAGTTTCAATAAAAAAACAATGTTTAGGTAGATTGACAAAAAATAAATAACAATAAAATATAATAAGTAAATCTTATATATAAAATTTCCGTGTCACAGTGTTTGTTACCGTACTCCTCCGAAACGGCTTGACCGATTTTTTCAAAATTTTATATGCGTATTCAGTAGGTCTGAGAATCGGCTACTGTATATTTAGAAATAATTATTAAGGCAAAACAACGTTTGCCGGGTCAGCTAGTAAGTATATAAATATAATAATAATATAATATAATAAGTTTCAGGTTAAATAAATACTATATAAATAATTAATAAAACGTTTATTTGTCCAAATAAAGTGGTGTACAATAATGTAGTAGAATACTTTTACAAAATTAACTTACATACTATTGTACAACAACAAGTCCTGTGTTGTAAAACACAGTATAGCCTCCTCCTAAACCTAGGCAAACATTTTCAAAAAAAGAAATAACATTAACAGTAATCAACATTAAATTAAGATTTCATCTAATATTTAAAGCTTTGATCTCGACTTAGTGTGAACATGTCTTAAGCCACAAGAATTGCTTAAGAGCATAAAAACAGCGCCGCGGGTAATAAATTATAACAACATAAACACCCAATATTCCAGAGAGCTTAAGCAAAATAAAAAGACGGCAGGTGCCACTCGGTACGGTAGATTTCTGATTTTGACAGAGTTTTATGAATACGTACTACATTTAACAACGTTTAGTACGTACGTTACGTTAAAAAAGTTTGTTGGACGTTGTCGTTGTTGGATATATCAACCTTATAATTAATTATTTTGTAGTAATAAACATAATGATAATTTATTAGCATTTTAAAGTAGAAAAGCACCAATTTGTATGGTATAAGATTAGTAGCAAATGAAAATCTAGTGACATTTGCTAAAGTTTGTGAGGGAATAAATAAAATAATAAATATTAGGACACATTTCACGGCTATACTGAACCGTAAGCCCCATACTGAGCCATAAGGGAGTACTGTACCGTACTGAGAGAGTCGTGTAATTTATTATAAAAAGTCAAATTCGGGACCACACCGGCTGCAGACACATTTTCATATTATTTATCCACATTATTATTGATTTTTTTGACACTATATACCTATAATATAAAAATAATCTTTTGACATAACTTTTAAATATTATTGCCAAACTTAAAATAATATCAAGAAAATATTTTTAAAATCTATAAACTTATTAACATTTTGCACATCTCATATGCAGTAGCCTACAAGGGACACTTTTTAATATTTTCTATGTTTATATTTTACCTGTGGCTACGCAAATATAGTTATTTCATTTCATTTCATATTCAAGCTTTTCAAATTCTTTTTAACAAAAATTGTAAAATCTACCTTGCCTGTAATGAGTAACAAAACCCAACAATAAATATAAAGTAAAACAGGTGTTATAATTGATGTTATGGAGCTAAAAGGGTGACCTTAAATGGTCGGCTAATTTCTTTTAGCTTTGTGCGGCCGTGTCATAATTTGTACAAGTAATAACAAATAAGTTTATGCACACAAGTTACTGAAGACAGTTTTGTATTACGAACAATGAGAGTTTTACGGCAGGAGTACGGTAACTAACATTGTGATATGGGAATTATATATAAGAAGATAAGATATTGTGGAATATTTCTGTACCATTTAAGTTGAAATAGAATATTAAGCTTAACTTATTTAACTAACTATAATACAAGTAAAACTTAATGAAATTAGTTTTTAGAGCTGTTTTAATAAATTTAACTTAATCAAAACATTTAAACCAGTTAGTAATACAGCAACAGCTTGTTGGGAACCTTTTTACCAAGAGCAAACAAGGGTGCGTTATTTGATCAGTTTAAACTTAAACATACATTTAATTATAATATTGACATACATCTATACATATCATATCTGAAAATAAGGTTATTAGCATGTAATATTCAAACAAATATGTAGTATGAAAATTTGGTCAGTCATGACAGAGTCGCTCTTTTGAGTCGCTTTATCAATTTGAAAACCAAATACTGTTGAATATGCTTCAAAATAAATCTTATATTTTATGTTATCTAGAAAAGACCGTACCACAGAATAATAACTTGTGACCGTACAAGCTGTACTAACTTGGCTAAGATACTCGTTCGCGTCATGTTTAAGATATTTGACTATAATTTACAGCAGTCAGCCTTCTTGCTACTATTGTCAGTGTAATTGTTAGAACAGATTAGATATTTTGAGATATTTATCCTTAATTTAGCGCAAATAATTGTCGAGACAACGATTGATTGCAAGCCGTTTGTCCACTAATAGCAATGCTATATAAATTAAGTCACCATTGCCATCAATATTACGTCATTTTTAGTACCCGGGCTTAAGCCTCCTTTTGTCTACGCCAATCATCCAGGTTTTGGAATGCCCTTATCCAGGTTTTTGGGTATACTTCCGAAGACCGCATACCGCTGATCGATCTGAAATAGTAACCTATTTTGACCGGCATATTTTGATCGGAAATTGGCGCAAATGCCAATTTGAATAAGAAAAGCGGAGTAGAAGCTGATTTAGTTCGTTGTTACTAGTTTGTTTAGACATAAAAAAGAGTAATGATATATGTGTGTAAAACACTTATTATAAAAACAAAACAAGAGACTCGGCGAATATATAACATTTACCTTAATTTAATTACTGAAGATACATTTTTAATAACTTTAACTAATAGATTAGTTAATTAAAATAATTAATAACTATTACAGAAATTATCAATTAAAATATTATTTAATTACTTACTTTTTTCTAAATTTACTTACTCTCTTTTTTTGTCAAGAAACGTAATATTTATTTATTTTTATTTTATTCTACTCGTATCTAATCTCTTAGAGTAGGGCCAATCCTAAAAGAGTTGTTAATTAACTAACACCTGGTTCTATTAATCAGTTACAATATTGTCTTGGAAGGTAAGTTCCTTTTGCAGACTGTAATTGAGGGTCCGTTTTATTATCGCCCTATAATTATGAATTTTAGACGCCTTACCCGTTAGTTTGGCTATTATTTTTGGCAGGCTGATATACATATAAACGATATAAGGATTTATGGGTACGAATAAGTATTAAATACTATTAAAAAGAGACAGTATTTAACTATACTGCTTTGTTTATGTATTGTTAATAATATTTTTAAGTTTTACCGAATTCAAATTCTACTCAATTTTATCCTTATAAAATGTTAAAAATTAAAAACACCAAAACGTAAAACACAATTTATCTATGGCAATAATTTGATATTTTTTTTATATCGTATACGACTTCGATCTCATACATTCCTTTATCTTTAGCGTCATCTAATGATTTATCATGGGATATACGAGTACTAGACAGATAATAAATACTTTTTATTTGATGTATTTAAGGTACTTATTTGTGAGTCATTAAATTAATTACTTTAAATAGAAAAAAAAAAAACAAATAAAATTTTATAAACATTATTTTGCATAGCCTCAGGCATTTATTTAAAGATACATGGTAAATAATATAATTAAAAAATGTCGCTTGTAGGTCAGGTTAGATTGGTGTGCAAAAATGTCATTTGGAAGGCGTTTATACCAATAAATGCGTCATCTTACCTTAACTATACTCTTTAGTACAAACGGCAAACCAAATAACACCTATTGCCTAGACAACAGCTGTTTTAGCACCACAAACTAATCGTAGAATTCAAATTCTAATCCTTATAAATTCGTTTATTCACTGAACTATGCTCTGCTCGTGACAGAATTACGATAATCAGCGCAGCCTTTGATCACTTTGTTGCTATTTATGAGAGGCCCGTAAGGTGACTGCGACGGTCGATTGTTAAAATTCAATCAAACTTACTTGCACAGAAGTGGATAATCAATATTTTTACTATTCTTAGTCACAGTGTCACTTAATATAGCGTGTATTAAAACTGTATGTAACTGTATTTAAGCGCTAACGCTTCGCTTTAAGATTTATAGTGAGGACTGCAGAGCTTTGTGATTCTCTGCCAAAGCTCTGTTTCCTGAGAAGTAGTCTCTACATACATTTTTCTTTATTCCGCAACTTATAAAAATATACAAATTAAATTACTGTGTTTGGAATCATACAAAGTGATTTCTTGGAAACGAATACATTGGAACCTGACACGCTAAAGCTAAATGAGGCTTTTAAATTTCATTACCTCCTTCGGCAACTCAAGCATTTAATTATGCTATATTAAAACCAAGTTAAGCACATAAATTGAGTAGCCACACTCAAGTTAATTAACAATTTCAACACTTCGGTTTCTTGGTCTGGTTTTAGAATGAAACACAGTGGTCATTAGGTAATGAGTAGGTGGTAAGGGGACAGACTACAATAGCATTAATGTTAAATATTTGACAGCAATCGCTAGGATTGCTTGCTGTCAAATAGTTCTAATTAGACTTGTTTATATTCTGACAAGTAACTGCTTGGTTATTCACACTTGTGTTTGTTTTAGTAATAGATTTTGCAAATCTTATTAAAGCAAACGAAAAGGGTGTAATAATTTAAAATAAGTGTATGTTGCATTTTACTAGGAGATGTACGAGTAAAGGACCAGTGATTTGGCTTGATGACTGCTTGGTACTAAGACTAACAGCTGGGACCTACTATTTAACATGTCATCCGACACAAGGTAGCGCCCAGATGCAAATGCTAACAAAGTAACAATTAATAATTCGCTCACAATCAAAGAATTATATTTGCAGTCACATTTACTTATATATCGTATTTAAGGTATATACGAAATAAAACAATAAGTACAAATTGATAACCGTAGTCATTACTTTCCGAAAAAAAATTGTGAACCCCTTATTCTAAAGCACAAACTATTATGACGAAACAGAACTTTGAGTTCGATTTACGCCATTAAAAAGACCCGGTAAGTGATATTGTTCATCTCAAATACTAACTCAATTAAGTCCTACAACTAACTACAATACTAGTAACAACTACCTAACTAACTACAATGAAGACGCTAGTTACGAGTATTTTTGTCTGTTTAAAAAACTTCTTTTTACTTTAAAAAGAGTTGACAAGTGGAGTGATAAAATTTTATTGCAAGGTAATGTTACCTTCTGTATAACTATTATCCTTAAGTGTGCTACTGTTTTAGCTCTTTTGTTTATCATAAAGAATTTAAAAGGAGTATCAGTGGCTAGTTGAGTTTTTTTTTTAATAATAAATAGGCTTGCGCTTGATCGCAACTCAACTGGTGTTAAGTGTTGTAGCGATCTAGGGTGGAGCGCGCTTGCCTAGAAGAAACCGATTCACTCTCGCTTTGTAGACAGTAAGGTTATATATAGTCCAGAGGGAACAAGGATTCGGGCAAAGAGTTTCGCAGTTTAATTTGCCGCACAATGTAAGTGGAAGCTAAACGCTTCGTGCGTTCTTTCGAGTTTTTACCAATTTTTTGTAAGGTTTAGTAACCTACCAATAATTGCAAGCGCCCTCAAATACCTGTTAGTCTGAAATATCTGTCACCAAACACCTAACGGTGTGTTTCGGCTTCTTCCTTGAGAGCTAGTTATTCCAGACAAGGAATGCTTCACCTTAGGCTAGATTTTAGCTAACTCGTATTACTACGCGACCTTCTGGTCTGGCTAGATGTATATAGTAAAAAAAGTTATTGCCCTTATTATGTCGTATGTTTATCGTAGACTAAAAACTCTTTTTCTTTTTCGTGTAAGCTGTTATTCTTCCTTCCCGAAGTGTAACATTACGACAGATATTATATTTTTTTTTTCACAAACGGCTGGTTAACCCCATACTGAACCATTTCTAATTCGTGTTATGGTAGCTAACACAACTGATATACATACATATTTTATAAAGATACATATAATATTTAACACCCAGACCCACATAGCTAACAAATTTGGTTGATCACAAAAATGTTGGCCGTGCCGGGAATCGAACCCGGAACCTTCTGATTGGTAGTCCAGCATGGTAATCTTTACGTCAATGAGATCGTCGGTCGATATCTTTGAGATGGATAAATGGCTGCTGTATTAAAAGTAACGGCTGAAAGAGTAATATAATATTACCTATGGGAGATGTTTGTGATACATTTATGTAGTTCCTGACTTAGTATAGCACCCAAATGACATTTACCTAAAACTTTCTGTATCCAACCTTCGAAATAGAGTGCGAGCCCGCGACGCTTAGACGTTCGTCATAGTATAAAAGCTTAAAATTCTTTTATATAGAAGACAAAAAACTTCTGTATATGGGACATATATAGAAGAATTTTTAGCTTTTAAGCTATGACGAACGTCTACTGCGTCACTGTCTCTTAGACCAAAATATTCACACAAAAAATTGCGCCCAATACCAAACATTCAGCAGGCCTACAATTGAACGATAAAATTTAATTGTATAGCACCACTTAACCTGTGTCGTGTTTTCTTGGTCACAGAGGCACTTAGCTCTAATAGTTGAGCCGTTACAGTAAACACTGGATGGATTTTATACGCGGCTTATTGAACTTGATGTTGTTTTGAATGGGATGAGATTGGATTGGGATGAGTCAGGGGTAAAATAAACGTTGGATCTTATTTATATTATTTGCTGGGAAGAGAATTTGGGGTTTGCAAAAAATAACTATAATAAGAAAAAGCGAGTGTGGCTCGGTGGTAATAACGTCTGCTTTTCAATCAGACGGCCCCTGGTTCGATCCCGGCCGTCAGCGTCTACCAATCAAAATGAATAAATTTCCCAATAGAACATACATTGAATTGTCTGTTTCTTTTTTAACATGTCACAAATTAAAGCATAAAATAAATAAAAATTCTAAATAATATTTTGAGATTTCTGGTTTCGTTAGTGGTTCTTTAAAAATTTCCCAACATAGTTTGCCTTATCTAAATTCTAAATGAAATTTGGATTGATAATGAAATAATTAGCTATATGTTATACGTAAACCTAGTTACCTGGGACGTTACGCAAATCGCTTATAAGGTAGCTTGCTCACACCTATTGCGTGTAAAATATAATTACTAACAAGAGACAGATAACCCAACATTGTTTTACACTTAAGCCCTTTGAAAGGAAGATTCGTTTGGCTACCAATGACTTTGCCTTTAGATTTTTTGTTGCATTGTTTTCCACTCTTTACTGAACGAGCGAATAATAAAAATTGGAAAACTGACATTAATATACTGCTGAACTAATTTGTTAAATGTCATTCGAGAAATATGTTGTTTCCAAAAAAAAAATCGAATTTAAAAATCTAAATCAATAATGGAGTTACAGGACAAAAAAACACCTCCTATTTGAAACTTTGAAGGTTTTTTTGAAGGTTTTGAAGCTTTTTAAGATTAAAGAAGCATTTTTTGTGTTTATTTTAAAACAAACACACAAGTAACACTTTAATTTTAAAAATTAGGGGTCCGTATTATTCAAATAGAAACATTTTCCATTATCGCATTTAATTAAAATAAAAAAATAATCTTATGCCCTGAAGTTTTCAACTAAATTTGACAAAATGATGCCAGCAAAATGTATAGGGTGCAAACAGAAAAGACCCCTATTAATTTGGTATTTAAATAAACAATGGCGAAAGCTGCTGCCAATTAAGTGATTATTATCGTATTAATTAATACAAACTATCTTGCATGCAAATGGAAATCTTACAATCGGTATTTTCACAGGGTTGCTCATAAATTGGGTTATCTCATAAGAAGGAAACTATGCGCTATCCTATAATATATATGTACTAATAACAAAAACAACTGAACATATGCTTTTTAAAGTCGTTTGAAAAATAAGCCAATAAAATATTCTTATATTCGTTGTGCACACAATAATACGTACATACAAATACATTGATTTATTATTACTTTTCATTCTAGTTTAGTCAAATTGCGTTAAATAAAAGGAAATTTTATATCAATGAAAAAAAAACAATGTAATAATAAATACAACATTTAAATATATCTGCATATAATTATTACTTTTATATATCTATTACTTGTATTTCATATGTACATTTTCTCCTATATATGTATTGTGTTAAAATTAAAAATTAACTGTATGTTATAGCAATAGCAAAAAATATTCAATATACTATCCCGGATTATAGATTTGAAAGTTTGTGTGGTTGTATGTTTATTAGCTTTTCACTTTATTACGCTCAAAATACTGTTCCAATTTCGATAAAATAAGGCATGAAGCTAGTTTTCATCCTAACGCGTACTAGCCAGTACCTATCAAATAATAAAAAAAATTTCGTCAATAATGTTCAGCTACTTTCAAAGCGAACATATTGCAAATTATTATTGTATTATATTAGCATTTTTCTTCAATAAGCATGTAGTTAATCCTTAATTTCATTCTTGTAAGTTTTATATAAATAAGCCTTGTGTCTGAAAATGTTTGTAATTTTTATATTTATTTATTTATCATAATTAGCACCGCATACACGAATTACATTAATGATAAATATAAAAATAAAAGTACAAAACAATCAAATTAAAATTATATTAAATTAAAAATTAAAAGTGTTAATAGCAGATAGGATATAATTTACACTGGCATTGTTGTTTAAGTTAATACGTTTTGAATTAATAAAGAAATTTTGAAATTGAATTGAATTATCAAATAATAACTAACAACCTTACGTTCTACATCGCTAAACAATATAAAATGCAATAACACAATCCTATTACGATTGTTCGCGATTGCTCTCCCAGTCGGCATATGATCTGCAGGTGATTGGACCATGATTGTAGATTTATAAGCTCAGATTCCTTATAAATCACGCAATTGTGAAGCTATTTGGAATAAGGAGATATTGATATGATCTAACTTACTGAACGCGTTTAGTCGGAAGTTAGGTGAAATAAGATCAAAATGCAACTTCAGCAGTTGTAATAATGTATTAAAATTGATAACAGGTGTAATAATTGAAAAGTCTGGATATCTTCGAGTATATTAATGAAAAGGAATTAAAGACAACCACTTACAGTTTTCTATACATCTATACTAATATTATTATAGACCAGAACTTCTCTCAGTGTAAGTGCTGGTAGCCATGATAATAAATAAAAAATAATTAATGTTCATGTTTATAATGTTTTGTTTAAGCTTTGTAAATATTTAAGAAATGAATGATTGATTGATAATAAAGAGAAAACGTTTTATTGTTTGTTAGTTTGACGCGAATAGACTCCGAAACTACTGGACAGATTTGAAAAAATCTTTCACCGTTGGGAAGCTATATTGCCCTTGAGTAACATAGGCTACATTTTGGTTCTCTTTGAAACTTAGTTTATTTTAGAGCCCGTGTGAAGCCGAGACAGAAGGCTAGTATTATATAAAGATGCTTTTTATTTAGAACAAGATGGCCGTTGGTACAAAATGGCGGATAGTAGATTTTTTCACAACTCCCTCATGTATGGGTAATAAATAAAATTTCTAATAAGTAAGTAATAAGGATATATACAGACGGAACGGAAAAAAACACTTATACATAATGATCAAAACGTATGACTGTTAAATCGCTTACACCATAGAAGTTAAATCAACGCTTATATAATTATAATTTTATTTTTATTTTAATTATAATTAGAACAGTTTCAATAACAATTTCACTTAATACATTAATTGACATAAATTTCAATAGATATACTCATTATAATACAGGTACTAGAAAGTGTTTTTTATTTATCGAAAACATAAAAACTTATACTTTGTTCAAGAATTTCCTAACTCTGTCCTGGCGTTAACATTTCTCTTCCCAGAATTTCGCCAAAACATTTAGTTAAGGGCCATCTCAAAAACAATAACCTGCTGTTAGGTGATTACATTTCACGGTCCACAATTCAAAGCTTGTACCATTACCTGCTCTAATAATAATAATTGACCAAGCAAGCGTATCTGACGAAATTTTCTTTCATTTATCCAAATGTGATTTTGCATGTATCTTGTTTTTTCTAATAGATTCTTCTTCGAACACAAAATTTATTTAAAAGAAACATTATACTCAAATAAAAAATTATTAACTAAAACTTAACCTAATAAAGTCCAGGGGTAAAGGAAAAGATGCCTAAAATGTCGAGACAATGTCGAGAATACTGGATTTTTCGATTAGAAACTAAGCATTGCCATCCAATGCGACAATGCTGCCAGCATGTATCTTTATATCTATGTACATATTTTATTACATGTATGAGTGTACGTATACGTATGTTGATGTTCCAGTAGAAGGAATTATGTCAAAACTTTTTATATAAGTACAAGTTCAATCGATATAACTTTTTCTTAGCTCTGCCACCATGCTATGCTTTCTTTACAATGTTTACCCTCACTGAAAGCTTGAGTTCATTAGTGGGGATCAAACCCACAATCGAACATAGGGCGGCCGGTCGCCTAAATGAGCTGTCAGCATTTCAAATCTTACTTTTGTTATACATTGCTACAAGTGATACTACATGTCTACAATATATCGGAATATATTAATATTGTAGTGTAAATTTGACAAATTATATTTTATTTTTTAATGACCGTTATTAAATTATATACACAGACATAGTATAATAATATTATTTTATATTGATTAAATGATTATTGTTATTCAATATAATAATGTAATATTAATAATTGAATTGAAAATGTATGAGGTGTAACTTTTGTTATCAATAAAGAACTATGAACTATGTGACGTGGATCGAATGACACGTTAAATCGTAGTCTTAGTCGAGCATTCGGAGGCCTTCGGGCAACTTGAAAACTCTCGACACCAAAAGTATGTCTTCGAAGAAGAAGAAGAAGATTTGAAAGAAAGAAAGAAACATTTATTTTGTGACACAAAGACAATAAAAAAAAAATAAACAATAAAAAAAACATATACGTGGCACAAAACCGGCCCCAGCTCAGCATGTGCTGACTGCAAGCAATTTGCGTGATGTTCTTTTGACGCCTCTATTGGTTGTAGTTGTAGGGCCATGGTACAGACCCAGGTCGCAGGATGCGGCCCGTAGGTGCGGCCACTTTAGGTGATTACGGTCCGCAAAGACCTGTGAGGCCCATAACGAGGTGTGCGGCCCGCTCTTTAATAAAGCGGGTCTAACGTGAAAACGTTAAGGTTTCGTCTTCGCAAACTTTTTCACTGCTTTATCTGCCTCTAGCAGATCGTTCCGGCTTCACACGGGCTATACAATAATGTAAGAAACAGCAAAGAGAAACAAAATATAGCCCATCTCTACTTACTATGTTATGTTATAAAGCGGGTCTAACGTGAAAACGGTAAGGTTTCATCTTCGCAAACTTTTTCACTGCTTTATCTGCCTCTAACAGATCGTCCCGGCTTCGAACGGGCTATACAATAATGTAAGAAACAGCAAAGAGACACAAAATATAGCCTTTGTTACTCAGAAATAATGTAGCTTCCCAACGGTGAAAGAATTTGTCAAATTGGTCCAGTAGTTTTGGTACTGGTAAAAAACAGGGAAAATTTCAACAGAAAAGGAGGAAAAACATTTATCACAATCAGTGCCATCCATAGCATGTACTACAAACCAATATGGTTTTGCATGGTGGTGGAGCCGACGCGAAAAGCG
Source organism: Mellilla xanthometata (assembly GCA_035578125.1). Lineage (NCBI taxonomy): Eukaryota > Metazoa > Arthropoda > Insecta > Lepidoptera > Geometridae > Mellilla > Mellilla xanthometata. The sequence continues at coordinate 7,882,346 of JAPUBQ010000026.1, forward strand.
ACCTGCATGCGGGCGGAGCCGCGGGCAACTACTAGTGCTATTTAAATATTTAATTTTAATGTAACTTACTAATTGAAAGTCATCATAATGTAAAAAGCGTATATAATGCTGTGAAAAACTAGCCAGCTTTCTTAATAAATTTTGCACGCCCTAGTGGTAGGTTTCAGTTATGACATTTAAATTAATTTTACAACATGGTAACACTCTGAAATCGCAATAAATATTTTGACTTTGACGTAAAACCGCTCACGGAAACTCTGACAAATTAAGTATCTCTCTCTCTCGTGAAATGGGTAAAGAGATTTTATTATGTGCCATCACTGATATGGGTGATCATGATGATGAACGTGTATCATGTTTCCTCAACTAATTCCATTTAAATTATTAACTTAGAACCGAACATTGGGAAACTAAGAAAGTTCAGAGTGGAACACAGCTTGCCTGATATTAACTAAAGTTTCGGTTTATAATGTAGTATTAAAGGGAATTTATAGGAATTTTAAAGATTAGTTTGGAATAAAAAAGTTCCTTTCCTTGCTCTTCACACAACTACATAACTAACAATATTCGTAAAACAATCTACAATCAATAAAAGAGACCATTTTATGTATTTACACGTTAATCGGGACAAAAAGAAGTTAATCCGGAGTAAAAAGTAGTAACTATGTGTTATATTAATCCAAGCTTTAAACTATCCTCGTTTATAAAACTCCTCAAAATCGTTCCAGCCGTTGGAGCTTGAAAGAGTAACATATCACTGGATTGAGTTGAAATAGAGACCAAACAAAGTTATACTACTTTTACCTCTGTCTATCCATTTAGACAAGATTGTGGCTGTTTTGTATGTTTTTTTTATTTCCCCACTATCCCAACAGACATGTATTAATCCAAGCTTTAAACCATCTTCAAAGTAAAACTCCTCAAAATCGTTCCAGCCGTTAGAGCATGAAAGAGAAACATATCACTGGATTGAGTTGAAATAGAGACCAAACAAAGTTATACTACTTTTACCTCTGTCTATCCATTTAGACAAGATTGTGGCTGTTTTGTATGCTTTTTTTATTTCCCCACTATCCCAACAGACATGTATTAATCCAAGCTTTAAACCATCTTCAAAGTAAAACTCCTCAAAATCGTTCCAGCCGTTAGAGCATGAAAGAGAAACATATCACTGGATTGAGTTGAAATAGAGACCAAACAAAGTTATACTACTTTTACCTCTGTCTATCCATTTAGACAAGATTGTGGCTGTTTTGTATGCTTTTTTTATTTCCCCACTATCCCAACAGACAAGGTGTAGAAATGTTAGACATTACCTGGCGCAATGATACTGCAGTAATAGGTCTGTCAAGTGTTTGAGAAGCTCTGTTGTTTATTTTCGCGTGCCTTGAACTGCTACGTCATAGTCTAAGAGCCCGTGAAGATCGTCCTTCACCGATCTGATAACCAGATGAGACGTATTTTTTATTAAGTATTTTTTATAAACAAATATGCCTAAAATTGCTTGCCTATCGAAAAGTGCTCATGGTTTGTTTTTTTTTGCGCATGCTCATGTATAGTCAAATAATTAATAATTTAGCTACAATTATCAAAAATAAAAATAAAATTCTAACTGTTCAGAATCGTTGTTACTCCTATGAAGCGCATCAAAATCGAATGAGTCACCTATTTTGACTTACCTGTTTACACCTGCTTGCCAGGTAGTTATACACCGAAATGAGTAGGCAAGCATACCGAGGCATATTCTGTGTAAAAACTATCAGTGAAATAAATTTCATTTGGTTATCAAAAGTATGAAGGTGATGAAAAAAAAAATCAATAAAAGTTTATTTAATTAAAAATAGCCATGAGCACTTTTCGATGGGCAAGCAATTTTAGGCACATTTGTTTATAAAAAATATTTAGTAAAAAATACGTCTCATCTGGTTATCAGATCGGTGAAGGACGATTTTCACGGGCTCTTCACTATCAGGTTTTTTGTTTCGTTTTACCAGTAAGTATAGTCTATTTATAGTGCGTACCTTGTTGACCTGCAACTTTGAACTTTTCGAGCTTTACAGAAAAAAATACAAAAGTTAAAAATAATCCTCCTATTGTGATAAAATGTTATTAAAATTAAAAAAGGAGAAATTAAGTGAAATGAACATTAGTTAATTTTAGTGTACATATAGTTTTATATCAGTTACCATTCCACCTTTATATTATTCCGAAATAAAAAAAGAAGTGAAATTAAATATGTGAAGATGTATACGAAGATGAAAATTTAAGATATTTAGAAATAATACAACAATGACCTCAAAGAAGGAGTTTGAAATCATCTCAAAATACAAACAAATACCGCATGAAAAAACTGACCCGTATCAGTGTTAAAATTATAAAGAAGTTTGTAAAAATGTTTTATAAATCTTTGAAGCTGCATTATTAGACGTAGCTTAAACTTTAAATTAACACACAAGGCAATCGCATCCCGGATGATCTAGAATCAGACTAATACATACTTATTTGAATCTTCATTCATAGCGAAGAGACTTTGATTCACTGTCAAAATTTCTAGGATTAACAGTTTTACTTCAACCTTCGAGTACAATTTCCCCAAATCGTACTTCTCAGAAAACAAATTTTTATATCTTCAAATCTAGAGAAGATAGGTTGCTTTTATAGGCCAGCGTATTGCATCTCAAACCTCAGCAAACCTTATTAACATCATGCGGTCAAACGTGAGCCTATTTAGTATAAAAAATACAACTACAAAGATAGATAGATAAACACTTTATTAAAACATATACAAAAAATAAATTACAGAAAACACTAAGGTACGTAAAAACTAGTGCCTTAACTGGCGACCTTCTCGCTAAAAGCAATCTCTTCCAGGCATCCAATTCCAAGAATGTACATATAGAAAGAATTTAGAAATGACAAAGTTTTGTATTCAGCTGTTGCCTAAAAAAATATACTTTCGAAATCGGCAGAGACTGGTGACCTCAGCCCACTACCTGGCCACGTCTGAGCAGTCGGTGTATGTTGGTGGACCCAGATTATTCAACCATTCGCCTGAGTATATCAGAAATACAGCTTCCCTTAACATATTTAGAAGTAAGCTTAAATTATATTTAATTAACAAAGTACACTATAGTGTCATAGAATTTATCGATGACAAATAACATAGTTAATAATTGACATATGTATATGAAATAATTATTGAATAATGACTTGTAAATCTATATTTATTAATAAATTATCTGTATCTGTATCTGTATTCAATTTCTTTTCAAACCTTTCCAGTTCCAGTGTACAGACCGGAACAACAAAACCATAGAGCTCGTTCAAAGTCAACAGCTCAGTGATACGTCTCACTGCTGACACACAATTAAATAATGCTCGGAGATCGCGCTAAATTCAATATCCACAAGCTGACTCTTTATCTGACTTGAAGGGAACTACTTTTTATCACACATTCAATGAAAATAAAGAAATTCTTGAAGTATTTCAAATTCCGATTCTGATTCAAATTCCAATTCAACATGCAAATAAAATTCCAATTTAAATTCCAATGCCGATTCCAATTCAAATTCAAACTCTAATTCGAACACCAGTTCCAATTTCAATTACAGTTCATTAACATCATTCAAAATCATCACCTTTTCCACTCAGTGGAGTCAGCGCAGGATAATTATATAAAATTAATTCGAATCGTAAACTCTGAGTACCCCTACGCAATCTTTAACAGTGATATCGTATGTAACTGAACACCCTTTGTTTTCCCTGACAGTTCCCACAGCTGTTCTAATTGAGTGTCGGTTCAACAAAATATCGTGTTCGCACTCCATTTTTGCATCACTTTATAAGCTGTTGAAGTTGTAAGGCTCAGAGACTGAATACCGGGTAATTTTAATAACGTTATAATTTATTGACGTGACAACGTCTTAAATTAGGTTGCGGCTGGGAGTCACTTTTAAAAAAGTGTAACGCCCGGTAACGTTACGATGAGTCACCGAACGAGAGAGAGGCCCGCCGAATGCCTTGCGTCTCTCTCCCACTCAACTATGATCGGTCTGCCGCGCGCGCAGCATGCGGCAGACGTTGTCACGTAAAATCTTCGCCCGTAAAACCGACTTTACAGGCAACCATTTTTAATTGGGTTTTAAAATTAGTTTTACTTATCTAGTAAATCTTGTGTTTCAATATTAATACCCTTCTTAAGCATAAAGGCTCACGTAATAAGCTATAGGTTCCCATTTCTGGGACCTGGAACCTTCACGCACAAGCAGAGAAATAAAAAATTATATCAATTAACAAGGTTGCTCATTTCCAGTAACATAATTGCAACGCCTTATAATTAGTTACATAACTAATTACCCAAATATTAACAGTTAGATAACTGTAAAGTGACATAATATTACTATAAATTGTTTAACTTTGACCTCGAGATGGGCCATAATTCTCCACAGTGACCAAGTGCGGGTTGACAGATGACACATAACTCCAGATTTTGTGCTCCATCGAGCATTTGCTCACGAAGTTTTCCTGCAGCGTATGAGCTAGTGCAAGGCCTAGCTAGTAAAGTGCTGGGATTGAACCAGGTGCCGTCAGATTGAAAAGCAGACGTTTTGCCACCAAAACACATTTTCTAATTAAACAAAGTATTATTTAAAAAATAAAACATTCTAATAACGCAAACTTTAAAACGATGTATTTACATTTGAAATAGATATCTATTATTTATATATTTTATCATTGCGGTTTTGCAGTCCCTACCACAAGCGGTCAAACACAAAGGAAACAAAACTGATAGTTTAGTGCTTGGGGAAAGGTGGTTCCTTCCCATAAACTTATTCCTTGTTACCTATGACCTTGTTAGTTGCCAATATGTTTATGCTTTAGTCAAAGGAAATAACAAACATGACCAGACTTTTTTAATAATAATTTAATTAGGCATTCTCTCGTGTGATTACTCGCCCAGGTCACATGCGTAATGCGTAAGGAATTGGATTTTTCAATGAAAGGAAAAGATTTCAAAAAGTGAGAAAACAGGATATTTCTGAAACTGTTTTATTAGTACAGGAACTAAGAAAAAAAAAACATTATAAAACTCTATCGAATTAAACGCAATCGCCAGGCGCACCAAGATAATGACGAACGGATTATTAAATAAAATAATTGCCCTGAATAAAATAAATATTTTAATGACAATAATTTAAATGACGTAAACTTAGAATAATTATAATTAACTCATGTATGTATAAATCGGCCCGCTCCAAATCTAAATTGCTACATCCTGACCATGGGTATATTAAGTGTTAAACAAAGATATTGTTACATAACATTTATTTATGCAATAAATGTTTGACTTTGACTTTATTTTGAACCCCTTACTGACAATATTATTTTCGCAAAGCTCCAAAACGATGGATCACAATAATTTACTCCAAAGCGCCCATTAGATCAAACGCGGGCAAGTCTTAAAGAGAAAGCTTTTGGTCTCAACAGATTACATATTGTAGATTCTCTTACTCATTCGTTACTCGAACAGCCTTTGACAGCGACACTATTTCGTTCCTTTTTTTAAGAAAAAAACATGATATCGCGTCAAATATTAAATATACTTATTTCCTAAAATAATGTTGGTTTTTAACAACGACACTATTTCAAACAAACTTTGTAAACTGTTCACGTAATCATTTCCGCGTGCAAAACGGCACACTTACTCGTACATTATTATTAAATTTTGAAATGAGTCCAACAGATTCGGTGCTTTCCTAGCACCATCTTTAGGGTCAAGTGTCAAACGGACCGTCGCGCATAGCATGTCAGCGACTGTTGGACTCATTTCAACTTTTAATAATAATATAACCGTTTTCTACACGGAAATTATAACAAGACAAATTTTGTAGGAACAAAAACGATTTTGCATCAAATATTATATCCTTAAAATATACAAGTATTTATATATAAATTTACAACTTAAGCCCAAATTATAAAAAAAATGTCCTTAAAATTGTATCTTATAATCGTGGCTTGAACTATTTATTTTGTACCAGTTGAGAAAAAACTCTTAGATAAAAAGGTTAGATAGGTGTCTATTGGTATGTATATTTTTTTTAAATAATACTGTTATATTCATTCAGACTTAATACAATTTTGGACTAGAATTGGGACATGTGTAATCTTGTTTGCTTGGTAGTAATCCACGGACCTCTTATAAGCTTGCGAAAACTGCCACAACACGATTACGATAAATTAGACTGTATTACGACGTACTAAAGGTCACATTAAGATAAATGAAAGTAATTTTCAAAACGACTAGAATGGATTTATCAATTTACGAGAATAGTGACGGATTTGCTGGATAAACGGTTTGGCTCTTTTTCTACTCTTGAAAAGTTTTTCATGCGTTAAAATGGAAAGCTTTTACTAACTATACAGAGCGGAAAATCTCAAAGCATCTTTGTGCCGGCGTATGTTTTGCTTAGTTTAGCAATTTGTTCTAGGCATATTTATCACGTATCTCTATTTCTATGGATATCACGAATATGAATAATATGCCACTCTTGTAGCAATTTCTGTTCCGGTTGCATTTCGGAGAGTGTGCGTCGGAATTACATGACTTAATTCCCCCGGCCCCTTTCCATTACCGAACGAGCAGGGAGACTGCTAGGAGGCACCGTTATACAGTGGAAATACCGAAAATGCGTACTAAGCGATTTGCTTCCACGTTTATAGTACTGACGGCCAACTGTGGAACTCCTTGCCGGAATCCCTGTTCCCACTGAACTACAACCTATCTGTCTTCAAGGCGAGAGTGAACTGGTTTCTTCTAGGCAAGCGTTTCATCTTAGACTGCAATATCACTTAACATCAGGTGAGTTGTGGTCAAGCGCAAGCCTATTAAGCGTAAAAAAAAATAAGTGTAGGAACGCCATTACATATTACTTTTTGTACTTCTTACAGCTAGACATTTGCCTAGCAGGGCGCGTTACCACATGAGTAAGCGACACCTTGGGCTAAGGTGGAGCATGCCTAGGCTGGGATAACTGGCTCTCAAGGAGGCTGCCGGAACACATTATGATGTGCTGGCGACAGATTTTTTTTAACTTGCGAGTGATTGCTAGCTTCGCGAGCATACAATACCCTAACAACATACTATGGTTTCCTCGCGATGTTTTCCTTCACCGAAAGCTCAAGTTCATTGGTGGGGATCGAACCCACGAGTTTGAGGACGTGAGGCGACTGAGCGGTCATTGCTTCTAAATTCTATTTATGAAAGGCATAAATCTACGCATAAACACTATTAGCTAACCTAGAAAGAACTTTTTTGGACTCAGTAGCATAAAATAGGGTGAAAAAATAGACATTAAAATTAATCTAGCCCGTGCGAAGTTGGAACGGGTTACTAGTCTCATAGAAATGACTTATAACTGACATTATTTGCGGAAATCGTCGGTCAATGTTCAATGGTCAATGTTTAATGACAAATTACCCGTAATGAAAATTTGGCATCGGCATTTTCATCAAGTGTGGTTAAGCCCTAAGGGTAAGTTAGGTTTAGGTTTTGTCACAAAACGCTTTGCGTCAACCTTTATTGTGAGGAAAGCGAAGCTTTGGAACTCTCTAACTGAGTCTCTGTTTCCTGAGAGGTATCATCCGGGGGTTAGTTAATAAGTGTCTTCTAGGTAAGCGTGCCACACCGTAGACTACAGCGCAGCTTAGCATCAGGCAAGCTGTAGTCAAATGCATACCTATCAGAGTAAAAACAGTTAGATTCAGTTAATAGACATACATAAGTAGTTAAATTAAATTATTGTATTCAAATACTATTGAAAACCTATAAATCAAGAACAATAAAACTCATAAATGTAATGTTTTATCGTAGGTATATTAAATAACAGTAGAATTTTACACGTTTTCGAATAAGTGATTTCTAGCCAATCCAGATATTGAACTTGGCAACACAGCCTTCAAAGTGATCAAATTGCGTTCCCTTATCTTAGTGTCCAAAAAAATGTTTATTGTGTTTAAATCTTTCTTAAACTAACTTCATTGTGATCCAAATGACCTTTTCTCGAAAAAACAGTGTTTTTGTTGTGTTTTATTTCGAATTTAATGCAAAATAGTGAAAAAAAATACAGTTGAACTACTCATAAAAATTATCAAACTACCTTACATTCAAATAAGATACTCTTACTTACTTGTCTTTAAACTTAAATATTGATAATGACATTCAGTGATAGCCTATAAAAATAAAAATAACAGCCAACAATGGAAAATAAAGACGAATCTGAGAAAAACAAACCAAAAAAACTTGTTCAACAAATATTCCATCCTGGATTGTTTATGTCAGACCAAAGTGGCTCTTCCGCAACCTCCGCGGAGCTAAACAAACCAAGTAGCAACAACAGTTCAGATCCTAACAACCTAAACAACACCGATGAGTGGACCAACGTTACTCGCAAACGACTGCGTGACAGTCCGGGCACAAGTGGAAACAAGCAGCCGCGAAATACGTACTGGCTGAGACCCACGGGACCTGATGTTACCGTTCAAAACAGATTCGAGCTGCTAGACGATGAAGTACTTGATCCGAAAACGCAGGAGGAAAAAGCTCCGAAACCACCGCCAATATTTGTGTCAAGTGTTGGAAATATTAACCCTCTCATGTCACTCCTAAATGATGTCGCAAAGAATGAATTTCTTATAAAAGTACTGAACAACGACCAGGTAAAAATCCAACCAACTTCTTCTGAAGCCTACACGAACATTGTCAAACATCTGAAAGATAAAAAGACAGAGTTCCATACCTACAAACCCAAACAAGAACGAAGTTTTAGAGTTGTGTTGAAAAACCTACACTACTCAACTCAAACTCTGGATATTGTAAAAGAACTTGAGGCACTAGGGCATCAAACCACTAATATATGGAACGTCAGACACCGAGTCTCGAAAAATCCTTTGCCAATGTTCAATTTAGACCTCAAACCGGCAGCAAATAATTCTGATATATACAAAATTCACTACTACACTGCCGAGTTAAATTTGAAGCTCCACATTACAAAAGAGAAATACCTCAGTGTTCCAACTGCCAGAGATACGGCCACACAAAAAGTTTTTGTCACCACCAGTCTCGCTGTGTAAAATGTGCTGGCTCTCACAATACTAACCAATGTCCTAGAAAGGAGAGATCAAGTAGTGTAAAGTGTGTACTCTGTGATGGAAATCACCCAGCAAACTACAAGGGCTGCTCTGTGTACCTTCAGAAAATTTCATTTCCTTCCTTGAAAAAACAAAAACCTACAACAATGGAAAACCAAACTGCACCTCAAGAACCAGCGAGACCTCCACCTACCCTACATGTTTCATCTACTTCTGCAAGTATAAAACAGAATCTAATGAAAGCTACATACTCTAATGTATTAAAAGGTACACCAAGTAACAGTCAAAGCGATAACACTATCCCTACCGCTGATACAGCTCCGTGTCACCCAAATGTCAATCCTCATTCGAGCGACATCCAGGAGCTAAAACACATGATGAAAGAGTTGATGGACAAGATGGGCATTATGCTCAATCTTTTGTCCGCAATCGTCTCACAGTGGACGAACAAATCAAACTAGTAATCTGGAATGCAGATGGGCTTTCTAGGCATGGCCTAGAAGTCAACTCATTTCTGTCCAGTCAAAACATAGATATAATGCTAGTGACAGAAACACACTTCACAAACAAAAGCCACATGTCCATACCAAACTATGATATTTATTACACCAATCATCCTGATGGAAAAGCTCATGCTGGCAGTGCAATAATAATTAAGAGCTCTATCAAACACTATGAATCTGACAAGTATTGCACAGATTACATACAAGGAACAAATGTTGTAATATTTGATTCTGCAGGACTACTCACAATATCAGCAGTATACTTCCCACCAAAGCATCAACTTAAAAAAGCACAGTATGAAAATTTCTTTAAAGTCTTGGTAATCGATTTTTAGCAGGAGGAGATTATAATGCGAAGCATACAATCTGGGGCTCCAGGCTTACCACTCCAAAAGGCAGGCAATTATATCAGGCTATACAGTCACTTGGCCTTAGTACAAGCTCAACAGGAAAACCAACCTACTGGCCGTCTGATAGAAAAAGAATACCAGATTTAATTGACTTTGCTGTCTACAAAGGTATTCCGAAGGACAAAATCATGGCTACATCTCTAACCGATCTATCTTCTGACCATTCCCCAGTTTTAATCACTGTTTCTAATAATATTAAGTTCAGATCTTCATGCTGCACATTGCATAATAAGAGAACAAAATGGAATGTTTATCGAGAAGAAATTAAAAATTCTCTAAAATTGAATATTGCTCTGAAAACTGATGAGGACATTATATTAGCAGTAGAGCATCTTAACATGTGCATCCAAACAGCAGCATGGAACGCAACTCCCCCTAGAAAAATAAAACAAAACTCTTCTAATTGGATACCTGAAACCTTAAGAGACCTTATAACGGACAGGCGGCAAACACGGAAAATGTGGCAGAAATATAGGTCACCAGAACATAAGACAGCCTTTAACAGTGCCACTAAGAAGCTCAAGAAAGCACTAATAGACCACGACAATCAGCTTACACAAGAGCACCTCCGCAGCCTGGATACTACTCGAGCCACTGATTACTCCCTGTGGAAAGCAACAGCACAAGTTAACAGGTCTGTTCGACACAACCCTCCATTAAGAAACAACTTAGGTAATTGGGCCAAAAACAACAAAGAAAAATCTGAAGTATTTGCAAATCATCTAAGCAATGTATTTATACCTAATGACAGGGAAATAACCGAACAGGAAGAAAAATTCATAAATGATGCTCTAGCTGCTACACACCAATTGGACTTACCCATCAAATGCTTTACTAAAGGGGAGGTAGCTAATGCTATAAGACAGTTAAAATTAAAGAAGACTCCTGGGTACGATTTAATTACAGCAAAATGCCTTAAGGAACTGCCTAAAATGGGAATAACTTTCCTAACATACTTATTTAACTCCATTTTAAGAACCAGTTTCTTCCCACCTCAATGGAAAGTTGCCACAATCATTATGATCAACAAACCTGGGAAGCCAGAACATGAAGTGACCTCATACAGACCAATAAGTCTTCTACCATTAACCTCTAAATTATTTGAGAAGCTGTTTCTTAAAAGACTCATGCCTGTTGTCACAGAAAGAGAACTGATTCCTTCTCATCAGTTTGGCTTCAGACAAAATCACTCTACCATCGAGCAAGTTCATCGACTAGTAAAAAAGATTCGCCAAGATATGGAGGCCAAAAAATACTGTTCGGCGGTCTTCCTTGATGTCACTCAAGCATTCGATAGAGTATGGCATGATGGCTTGCTATACAAGATAAAAACATTACTACCGGATAACTATTACACCATGATAAGATCATATCTCACGCAAAGATATTTCATTGTTAAAATAGGTGAAGATACTACACCCCTCAACATTATCAAGTCCGGGGTACCACAAGGAAGCGTTTTGGGCCCAGTGCTATACCTGTTGTTTACAGCAGATCTACCTGTGAACAAGTCCTCAACAGTAGCCACATATGCGGATGATACAGCCATCCTAGCTTCACATACAGATCCACAGCTTGCTTCACAGTTGTTACAAACCGATCTACACAATGTGGAGAAATGGTTAAAGCTATGGCGAATAAAAGTTAATGAAACAAAATCAGCCCACATCACTTTCACTCTGAAGCGGCAAACCTGTCCAGAAGTAACTATGAATGGTAACCCAATACCACAGGTGGATGATACCAAATACCTAGGAATACACCTTGACCGAAGACTTACCTGGCAAAAACACATATTTTCAAAAAGAATACAACTTAGCCTAATACTACGAAAATACCAGTGGATGCTGGGCAGGCGGTCCAAACTAAGCCTGGAAAACAAATTACTGATTTATAAAACTATATTAAAGCCAGTATGGATATATGGCATCCAATTATGGGGTACAGCTTCGAAAACCAATCTAAGTATTCTACAACGATTCCAATCCAAAGTCTTGAGGATGATCACCGATGCTCCATGGTATGTCACCAACGATGCTCTGCACCGTGACTTAGAGATACCAACGGTACAAGAGGAGGTTAAAAATACTGCCCAAAAATATCTAAAGAGAATCCTACAACATCCAAATGAAGAGGTTAGAGAACTGACCAGAAGAGGGCCTCCGCGGAGACTTAAAAGGAAGATGCCACAAGACTTAACTGAATAATAAGAAGGATGCGTCGCTGGGCGCATACCTCAACAGTCAATAATGACACAAATGAAGCTTATTGTCTCTATGGACAGATTGCTCCAAATAAAGGAAAACAAAAAAAAAAAAAAAAAAAAAAAAAAAAGATATTGAACTTAAGGCGAAGTTAAGGGTAAATACTTGATTTTACAGTTTTTCGCTATGTTTTATTTCTATTCTAATTCATAAGTCTACCACTCTTAGAACTCATAACTTAACTCATCTCAACTCATAAGAGAACCACTCTAAGAATTATACTTATTTTGGTAGTTCTTTAGACGGTCTTTAGTCGAACAATAAACTAAGTATTTTTTTTACCAATTACGATTTTTAGCGAAAAAACTGTAAAATCATTTTGCTCTTATTACCGCCTTAAATAAAGGTTACAAGTGAAATAGTTCATTGCTATTTAATTTCTTGTTCAAAAAATTAAAACAACATTTCGTGGAAATAAAATGAACAAACCGATATTTTGTATTTATTTTAAGTTAAACAAACGTAGCAGATTTAAATATTATTTTTTTACAGACAAATATTACATGTAATATAATAATTATTGTTTCAAGAAATTTCTTACATAGCTACAAATATTATAATAATATATAATCTATAAAGTAACGGCCAATCTCAGTAATATTTTAGTAACTTAAAAAAAAAAATTGAGCCCAAGATTAGTTTAAGATTTATTGAAATTTTTCCAGGTTTGTTTTACACTAACCTTATTAATGAAAAATTAAATACCAAATCGTATTTTAGTTATATAATAAAGTTCTATTCTAAAACATTATTAGTCAGTGAATGTATAATTCTAATTTGAAGTGGAGACGATGAGACATACACTGATATCCCGCTAGGGGCGTATTGTGCATTCCCCTCTTACGAGCCTACCCAAGCCAACCTAGCTCCTTTAAAATAAAGAGCACGGGCCTGGGTCACTGTAATACCTATTCCTACCATGTTGCGTCAGATGGTATGTTCGAATTATCAATGGAAGTCGTACTTTTATCTGGAGCTTATCAGACCGAAACTATTTCTGGTTTGTTTGGTCTCACAGTGCGGTATCATGTTTTTACCGTTTCATTATCCTCTAGACAGCTACCTCATATAGAGCAATCAGTTTAGAGTTTCAGAGTGTTAAAAGTTAGATAGATAGATAGCACATTCTTTATTGGACACAATACTTAAAAAAGGGTTACAACAACAAAAAATCATACACAATTAAAAAAGTTTTACTTAAAGTTAAGTAATGTGCCACAATTGGCAATTATTTAAAGCGATCTCTTCCAGGCAACCTTTGAATGAAAAGGAATTTATAAACAACTAAAGAAGGATGTAGTGTACAATAAAGAAAAAATACATGCATATAATAGTAATTGAATAAGATCCTAATACATAATATTATATAATACATAACGTACCAATTTACATAAAGTTACTGAATTCAGCCGTTACGGAATATTGAAGAAGTCTGTAAATTTATTATTATCATCACACCTTCAGTGGACTAAAATAAGTTACTATTTGAAACAGTTCTAGCTAATTAATAAGAATTGACGTACTTTATCGTAATATATCACTCAATTCCATAAGCCTATTTCGTTCATAATGTTACACACCAATATTAAAAATAATTTAAAGCAAGTATATCCACCGTTAGAATTTTTATAGGTTTATTGGATATTCTGTAGCAATCCAATATTTTGGCAAGTACCTACCCATAGTTTTATTTTAATTTGAGTTTGGCAATAGATACTCAGCGTTTTCAAAGTATATTGTCAAATCATGGATAGAAATTTAATTTTGCCAAACAAAGTCATTGCCTAACTAATATATTATAATTATTTAACTAAAGAGAAGTCGTTTAAGATATTAGTAGATTTTCTCTCAGTACAGATGTTCGTACAAAACATGGTCTAATTAAGATTAAATCTTATTATATTAGCTATTTAAAGCTCAAAGTAAACTCTTTTTAAACTTTAAGGATCACAAAGAGTTTTTAAAATCGTTTTATACTCGTACTTCATTTACAAGTTGGGGCAAGGCCTTTTCTTTCATACATAATTAATAATGTATAATTAATAATTTATAATTATTATGGACAGCCACATTGAAATAAAACCTAATAACATCTAATTCCAGTATAGTTTTAGGAAATTCTACAAAGCCATAAGGCACGCAAATTAATTAGATATAGTTATAGTTATATTTTTTAACTACGCTAAAAGGAATATTTTTTTTTAAAGAAGGTCACAGTTTTATCGTCTTAGGCCGATCCTCTTATATTGGCGGCTTGTTTTTTTCTATAGTTGAATATTTTACACAAATATTGTTCCTATTTTGTATTTAATTTTAATGAAATACACCACAACGGAATTTTTAATTAAACTTTGAGAGTGTACGTAATATAAACATCAATTTCATATAATAACTATACATATATATATATTATTTTATTTCTATACGTTATTTAACCCAGCTAGGCATTTAATTTCCTATACATTTGACACAACCAAAAGCTAATATTCGTTTCATATTTTTATGTTCTGCTAGTTTTTAATATAATTTTATTTCATGTTAATGTGTTTTTTTATATAAATTTTCATAGACAATAACTAAATAATTAACATTATCATCACTTTGCGTCTGGAGTGTGGGCTGTTACATGTATTTTCCTGAAAAAGAAAAAAAATTATATTATTGTTAAAAAGGTAGTACGGGTGCAATTCAAAAGTCTACAATAAAATACTAATGTTACTTGAATACGTGTCATTTATTTTTTATTTAAGGAATTGTCAATTTATAATAATATAATTAATGATAATATGTAAATAAATATGAATAAAGCTTCAATACGTAATACATAAGTTCAAATGAAGTTAAAGTTGGAATTCAACCATTTCTCTAATTTATCAACTATACTCAGGTCAGATTTTTTATTATAATAATAATAAATTTATTTAAATTAGGTTTCAAGGACTCATATTAATTATATTAATTGTATTGCTTCGTCTTTTTTCGTAAATACATGTTTGTATAAATGTGATTAGTGAATTGTTTGTACGTTTTTTGAAAATTTAATTTTAAATATTCTTATATTTCATTTACAATTAGTTAATGGCTATAACTTATAGTAAATCAAATACTCGTGTGTAAAATAAATGTACGATAAAATCAGCGAAAATAGAGACACAAATTTTAGCTACATCAAACTATCGATTCAAATGTTGTAAGTGTATACTTGTATGTCATTAATGCATGCTTAAAAATTACATGAAATGTTTCAATGATCTTACATGAGCTTGTACTAGATATTTTAGTCTCATGCCAAAACTTTTTTTCAATAGTTTTTGCGGGTGGAAACTTATCTAAGTCTTGTAAAACCCACTAGTATAAAAAAACAATCTAACTAAATTGCTGGAGGTACAATATTGTATAAGACTTCGAGTGTAAGAAGAGATATAATGTATGTGAATAAAAGTGAAAATGTATGTGAATTTTAGTACTTATACCTCACGGGTGCCGGCATGTGTGACGAGCATAAGATAGACCCACCTTAAGCTAATAACAATCTTAAAATTTAAACTTACAAATTTCGATACTTACTTGTAAATTTCCTTCAACTTTCTAAAATAAAATAGGATAAAACCACACAAGCTAATCGTGCTATTTCTAAATTCAAACATCACATGCAGTTCAATAACACTCGAAATATCCCATTTGATGGCGCATAGTCTCTTTAACCTCTTTCGAAATAAGTAAGTGATTTATCACAACTCTTTCCACGCAGTATGCTACGTACTTATTATAAGTCTTCAAAAATAAAATCAGTCCCTCTGATAGCTTGGATTTATCTTTTCTAGAGATAAGTTTAGTTTTTCAGTAAGCCGTAAATCAAGAATTAGACAAAATACCACGGCACGCGAAAATTAAAACAACGACACCCCGTTATCTTTAGTCTGTCCTGCTCTACCGCACGGACTCATTATGGCTCTTGCCAAGTCATTCTGTTCCCCTGGTTTGTTATTGGGGATCCTAGTCTACGTTATGTAACGTTTTGTTTATTTTACCTATTGTACCAATTTCTAGATTGACTTTTTCTGTATTGGTCTTTTCTAGCCTACCCTTTGCTTCTCGTAGTACCCCGTCCCGCGACCGCAGAGGCGAACAGCGCTAACATGAGTCAGTGTTCTTATATACCATCAATTGGGATATATCATAGCATGCAGCAGAATAGAGAGCAGAAGAGGACAGAGACACAACTTACAGCGGTTAGTAACAGCTGGAATAGTTTGGTTGGCCACGGCCGGTATCGCCGGGACGGCCGGAGCGGTCGTCCCACGGTAACGAACTAATTAAACATTTGTTTAATGTTATCACCTGCAAACAGCCAAGCAGAAATATGCTCCGAAGCGTCTAGGCTACGCTAAGTTTGGTCAGGGTTGGAAGGGGGTTGTGGTCGAGCAAGGATATATAGTTAAGGTACTTCATATAAACATACATATATTTTTTTAATATATTTTAGGTTTTAAAGTATACGATTACCTCACCTAACGATTTCATTCAATGAAAAGAGAGTGCATATCCACTTTTAACTTGAAAAAGAAACAGGCTATTAGGATCAGATCGGATCAGGTCCCGTCATATTAAAAAGTAGACGTTTCCCTCCGTACACTAGAGGGTTTACAATTACTGATAATTGTTTCTACTTGTAGTTTTAGTCAATTAATATTTTATATATCAGAAGATCAAGAATATTAATAAAACTTATTGTATCAAAGTGACAACAACCGTAACCTAACAAAAAACACTAATAAATAGTTTACACGTACGATTCTCATAGCTACATGAATGCGAAATGAGGGTAGTACTACAAAAATTCGCGAGGAATCGTATGGGAGTGGGTCGTAGAATTAGTGTCGCGCGTCGCTTCACGTTTGGATTTAAGCTGTGGCGTGTAAAGTAAATACTGTTTTGAACTTTATACAAGGAGCTTAGGCTACGTCAACGTGTGTTATCCACCAAGCTGCCGCCAGACGCGAGGAATTGTTCCAGAGAGTGGCGTCGTGGATGAAATGTACGTGGCCCTAATTTAAGTCTCGCATTTTTCCTTGTGAGAGTGACAAATACATACAGTCCGCTCATTTTGTATCGAACACGTACCATAATCAATATCCTGGCTCTAACCACAGAAAGGAAATCATAAAGTTTGTCTAGAAAAGTCTCTACTCATTCAAACCTCTAACATATCCAAGCACAGGTTAGTCGGAGAGTTTAACTGCATCCAGAATAGGACAGCTTTACAAACGCCGACGGGCAAAATGACATTTCTAAACATAAAATATATTACACAAGTATAATATATAGACATCGATGTAACAGACTTGCAACTAAAATACCAATAAAAATTTTGTTTTGAAGTTTCATCGAATTGCTAATTTAGTTGTTGGTCTAAGCGTTACTTGACAACATCGATTGGGAGCAGTAAGGAAGAAGGAGACTTACCAAACAGTAGTCCTATTATCACGATACCGATTACTCCCATGATTATCATCATCTATAACATACAAATACATATTGGTACTATCTTATTTTATCTTATCTTATCTTAATATATATGAATTTCGTGTCACAATGTTTGTCCTCAATGGACTCCTAAACCACTTAACCGATTATAATAAAATTCGCACACCATGTGCAGTTTGATCGCTTGAGAGATAGGATAGTTTAAATCTCAAATTATAGTCGCAATTTTAATTTATTGCTAATTATTGTCTGTTATTATTTGACAGTCACAATTATCTGTTAACTCCAAATGATTCTAACAGATGTCGATACCTTTCGACTGGGTTGAGTAAGTAATCAATAGATGGCGCTGTACCCCTAAGTGAGGCAAAACAACGTTTGCCGGGTCAGCTAGTGTAAATATATATTGTATTTAATATTAGGACACAACTCACACACAGCTGGTTAGCCTTTTAGTGGTAGATTGTACGAGTATTATGGTTGCTAACACATACATACATACATAAATACATCAGACTTGATGATTTAGTAATAAAACTGATTCAAAAAATCTAAAACAAAGTTTTTTGAACCAGTTTTATTTCCAATTGATAAGTCTGATTGGTACCAAAATAAGTATACACCACTATAAGAATATATATAACAATTACAATAAGAAAATATATAAGAATAATAGACGGCCTAAGCAATTGTTTTGATATTTATTTCGTTTACGATTTATAGCGAAAGCCTTGATCGTTTTTTTAAATATTATTAAAATTGGCCAAGTGAAGTAGCTATTTTTCCCCTTTTTGGGGTTCCATACCTAAAAGGTAAAAACGGGACCCTATTACTAAGCCTCCGCTGTCTGTCTGTTTCCAGGCTAAAATTTGGTAAAAATCGGTCAAGCCGTTTCGGAGGAGTACGGTTACTAACATTGTGACATGGAAATTTTATAATTATATTAGATTTATTTGAGTCTTCGATAGATGTACTCGTACCTTTAGATTTTGTAACCAAAACTTGTTTTTCAAACTTTTCGCTTGTTGCTCAAATTGTGACGCGCCCTGCTGCAGAGCATCTGAAAGGAAATGGTACACATTAATTTATATTTACACATTTATTTAATACTAGATGCGCCCCGCGGTGTTGCCCGTGTTAATCCGGGATAAAAAATAATTAATCCTGGAAAAAGTAGCCTCTCTCTTCTCCTTTACCATTTCCCACTAGGTGGGGTCGGAACAGCCTGTTTTTCGCTTTCACGCCACTCTATCAGCCGTCATCTCCACATTCACTCCCTTCTCATCCATATCCTCCTTCACACAATTCATCCGCGTCTTCTTTGGTCTACCTCTCCTTCCGCTACTTCTTACAATCATATCCATACTTCTCCTAGTCACATGCATCTCCTCTCTACGCATTACATGTCCGTACCACGCTAACCGTCCACTCTTCACCTTCTCTGAAACAGGTGCCACTTTTAAAATTGGAAAAAGTAGGAAAACTCATTGGAAAAAGTAGCCTATGTGTTAAAAAACTACAAGATCAAATCCATCTTTATAGATAATCTCATCAAGATCAGTCCAACCGTTGGAGCATGAAGGAGTAACATAGTTTTTAAAGTTATTTGCTTATCCCACGGGAACCACCATTGTTTTCGGTAAAAAATAGCTTATGTGTTAATTAAAGGTTCAAGCAATCTTCACAAATTTCATCAAATTCGGTTTATCCGTTTGAGCGTAAAGAAGTAACATACATACACACACACACTTTCGTATTCATTATATTAGAAGGATAGGAAGTAGAAAGTAGGATACTTCTGTCTTTTTCTCTCTCACAATATTCTGCAGTAGTCTTACCCGCTCTATCGTCAAGTTCTGAAAGCTTCTCGTCCCTCACTAGCACCTTTTCGACGTTAGCCTTCATAATGTCCACGACCTGTGATTGAATTTTTAATAAAATTTTATATTTTAAAATTTCTTAACTTTTTTTAAATTTCTAATCTTATACATAAAGTTTTGGAGTGAGCTGGCTTAAATTAACCCGGTAACTTGTGATAATAAAATAATATATAAATAATAAACAGAAGCAATAAACAACAGCATTTTATGCACCCTAGGTTTTTAATTTTCATTTATTGTTATTGGAAAAAAAAAACAAATGCGTGTAAACTTTGTATAAACACTGAAGGGATTGTGCATTTTATGCATTATAGAAAGTGGTCGTTAAATGGAGAGAATGTATCATTGTATGAAATACAAACTAAATTGATTTCGACGCTTTAGAGAGATTATCGTTAAATCGAGTGACGTTACACGGAATTTACATATACCATAAAAATAATCATTGAAATATGTTACTACTGATCTATTTGATTTGATTTGATATACATACTATTGTGAAGTTTTAAATTTAATTTAGTTTTTATTTACCTATAAAAATAAGTACCTAATCAAATTAAAAATAATATCGTCATTTAAAATTTTGACCTAATGTCTACAAGGTCTACTTAAATACTTAAACAGAGGTATATTTACAAATCTGCCGTCTGAAGTTTATTAATATTTGACATTTATTTATCAAAGTTTATATATTATATCTCACTACTAGGATTATACGAGTATGTACACTAGTTAAGTTGAGTTTCTAATTAATTATGTGTAAATAAAGACAATTTGAAAACAAAAACAATACATTACCTCATCGACTTGAGCTTGCGTCTGCTGCAGTCGTCGCTGGGCAGCAATCTGTTGCATAGTACGAGGTCCCCCGATAATCTCGCCATCTGGCCCAACTTCGGGCTCCACCGGCGCGGGCGCTCCAGGAGCAGCCTGTGGTTCCGCCCTGGTTAAAAACAAATGAGGATCTAAGAAAAAAATATTTTCATTTGCGTGTGACAGCTCAGTCATCCGAGCGGTCGACTTATGCCCCGCATTCTATTGGATCCTGATCAAAAAACTTGAGCTTCCAATGAAAAAATAATTGGCCAAAATAAAAAAATAAGTAAGTTTTAAAATAAATAAGTGTGAGCTGGGTTTGCGCATGAAAGATACAAAAATACAAAATGTTTATTACACAAAAAAAAGCTTAAAATATATACGTAGAGGCTCTGCCTGCTGCTTTTAAGGTGCCATACCATTTTTGTATGAGACTCCTAAAAAATTTTAATTTATTTATTTTTAGTATTTGTTGTTATAACGGCACGGGAAATACATATCTTGTGAAAGTTTCAGATTTCTAGCTATCACGGTTTTTGAGATACAGCCTGGAGACAGACAGACAGACAGCGGAGTCTTAGTAATAGGGTCCCGTTTTTACCTTTTAGGTACGGAACCCTAAAAACATCAATGGGCATCAATTTCTAGTAATCGCCTGCCTAGCCTCAACTCTCAAGTTGAAAATCTGTAGTCAAGCACCTGCGTAACGTTTTGGCACCCACATTAAGAACCAGTTATTCCAGACAAAGCATGCTCTACCTATAGGCAGTGTCACTATTTTGTATGGTAATGCGCCCTTCTGGTCAAATAATATACAACATACGAGTACTTGTCCTAAGTTTCTAAGACTAAATGCATTAATTAATGACAAATTGGCTAAATGCTTAATTAATACCGTACTTCGTATCTCGTGACAGTATTTTACAAAGTACAGATACGTTGGTATTTGTGTTTCACTGAGAACATATTCTCTGCAAATAAAACCTAAAACTGTCCCTTTTATCGTACTTTATTCTTGCCTGAAAACTCGCATTCTTTCAAAATCCAATATGATGAATTAGATTATTTTAGTCTTAAGTATAAACTGCAATAATAACTAATTACTCTCAATTTTCAACATTTAATTTAATAATTTGAGCTATTTCTCGTATATCGTAATGTAATCTATTATCTATTATACAAACAAAACCTTCAACAAATAAAAGCTATAACCTATTGTACTTTGTAAACAAAAAAAAAAACAAATTAGACCCAATTAATTAAAAAAAACTAAACAATAATTAAAAGTTAAAAAAACTGTTATCGTAAGACATAATATTATACATATTTATATATTTTTAAATTAGGACACATTCACACACGGCTGGTTAACCCCATACTGAACCATATCTAGCTCGTATTATGGTTGCTAACACAACAGATATACTACATATACATACATATTATATATAAATATATATTTAACACCCAGATCCACAGCCAACAAATTTAGTTAAGCACAAAGATGTTGACCGGGGCGGGAATTGAACCCGGAACCTTCTGATTAGCAGTCCGGCATGGTAACCTTTACGCCAACGAGGTCGTCAAAGGACGAACAAACGGTCACACTTACTTAAAAACTTTTTAACGTGCAAATATAGCCTTAACCTAACTTATTGAACGGCATGATCGAGTAAGCAAACATGCAACCTTATAACTGCATCTATAATGACTCGATAATGGCATAATGATAGGGTAAATGACAATGCCATGGCAATTGATAGCGAATCGATAACAGTCGTGGCGATTTGCCAACTGACGTCATCTTGGCTATGCGGTATAAGCAACGTATAATAACGTTGTTTTTCTGGTATTTAAATGAGAACAAATTTCAGATCGTTAGTCTCTTATTCTCTATAGAGAAGTGAGTAACAATTTGGTCATTTTATATCTAACATCATAGCAGTGGGTATAAGCCATCAAATACTGAATAGCGATAAATGAAAGATGTGTTTTTCTGGTATTTAAATGAGAACAAATTTCAGATCGTTGGTTTCTATTCTCTATAGAAAAGTGAGTAACAATTTGGTCATTTTATATCTAACATCATAGCAGTGGGTATAAGCCATCAAATACTGAATAGCCATAAATGATAGATGTGAAAATTTGGTATGATACCAGAGCATTTTCTATTGCTCGCCTGGCTAGCTCAATTCGAAAGAGCTGTCGCCAAGCATTTACCAGTGCTTTTCAACAGACACCTAGAATGCCACTTATTCCAGACTTAGGCCAGAGTGTCGCTTAATCGTATGGTTACGCATCCTACCTGGTCAAAAAGCCTTAAATACTAAACTATGCTCAACTCTACAATGTAGGTACAATGTAGTTCAATTGCCTATAAAGCACTACGTTTAAGAAAAGTACTCTAAGCAATTAAAATAATAAGTAATACTTATAAAACTAAGATTTCAAGGTTAATTTAAAATTGCAGATATAATGCAGTTAAAAATGTCGTCATTCGTCACGGCCTCCGTGAAAATGAAACCTTTTTAATTTCTACTTCTCTGCAAGATAATAAATAAACTGAATCTATTTATTATATAGCTCGGTTTACTTGACTATTGACACTTATAATTCGAGTAAACCACCGTGGTTTTTTTTGTTTATAACTGAAGAACAGAATAATGATAATTACAGAATAACAAATTACAATCCTTGCTTTTCACTAACATCCAAAAATTTTCAAATTTCATGACAAATCAAAAGTAAATCAATGCCTTCATATACAGCATTTCTAATACATTTTAAATCCACATTACTTACTTCGAGTATAAGAAACAGTAAAAACATTTCAATTTGTAATACAAACTTCTTTAACGTTTCCTTAACTGAGTGAACACACACAATCTTGCCCCAACTCTTGCTTTAATATTATAAACTAGTTAACCTTTACCGTAGGTACTTACATGATATCGCAAGAGCTTAAAAGCTGGTCAAAACACTGTCAATAAGGATTACAAACTAGTGTTATTAGGTTAGCGTAAGGGATGGAGGCTTTCACACGATACGTCCTGCGGCAAAGCCCGACTGGCTGGACCGCAGTGTCGTCGCGCACACAACGGTTAGCTAAAAGCTCGCGCAGAGCTTTTGGACTAGTGTTCTAGTTTTGAGCTTTTGGCAAAAGACCGGGTAAGACATTGATTTATGTTATGTGTATTTTTGTTATGTATGATCAATACTGTTCTAGGAAATACGAATAATAACAAAACTTCTTATCCTTATACTTTCGTGCGAGAAGAGGAGAGCTAATTTCAATATCTCGAAGTCAAAAATTACTTTTTGACTTCGAGATATTGAAATTCGAGTTATAATAGCAATATTTTAACAAATACTTCTTAACTAGTTTAACAAATTTTGTCAGCATAATAAAAAAAAAACAGAAATAAAGTAATAACAGACTTTAAGGAACGCCTAGTTACATACGTTACTGCTTCCGGTCACCCATCTTATTAATGACAGCAGTTGTCGTAATGTCATTTTAATTGTAGCTTAATGTGTATTTGTATGCGTTTTATTTTTATTTTTTACTTTGTATAGCTGGATTTTTGATCTGCAGGTAAAAACGTAAACAGCGCTTTCATCTGGATTTAATCTATACCAATATTATAATGAGGAAAACTTTGATTATTTGTTTGTTTGTTTGATGCGAATAGACTCCAAAACTACTGACTACTGATAAAATGCACAGTCCCTTCAGTGTTGTGTTGGAAAGCGAGCTTTTTGTAAACACTTCTGTACTTGCCAGTACAGCAAAGCACGCAGCACGCATGCGCGACGCTGCGTTGTCATCGATTGCCACTCGTGGGGTAGGTCCGGGAGCCGGCGCACGTCTCAATGGACACTGTGAATGTATCAGGATACATGCCGAGGTAGATTTATTGAAAATTACTATCGAGAGAGTAGGGGTTTAAAATTGGATCTATGAGCTACTTTCTCTTCCTCATTAGTCGTACTTCTCATTGCTGAGGGTCATTGATGGATGTAGAAATTATTCATTGGGCGAATTCGTCCGGGTGGTGGACGCCCAGGTTCCTTCCAGAAACTTCATTTTCCATCAAATATGTCCAACTCTAGAGTCGTTAAAACGATTTGTTTAGAAATATTTAATATTTATTTATCAAAGTTTCTAACTTCTAGGAATATACACTTGTTAAGTTGAGTTTGTAATTAATTATTTGTAAATAAAGACAGTTTTCAGTCAAACAAACTCTAGACTCGTATTTAAAATTCAATTTTTTCAAAAAAAAAATACATTACAAACTAAACCACTCGATTCTTCTGAAATAAAAGTTTTTTTTCGTGTTGTTTCCTAAAAAAATGTAAGTCTATGTAACTAATATAGCTAATTATCGATTATAAAAGTGTTTACTGCTACACTGTATATACGCGTAATTTTTTTACATAGTCAACGTGATGGAAAAGTTTAAGACATCTTTTTTTTTGTAGTTTAGAACGGCACACATTTGGGAATATTAATTCAAGCCGCATTGCAGGTTATTCTAGCGGCTACTTTCACTGATTGCCGACATTTTCAATTAAGACCATTCATTAATTTGTTCACGATTTAATGTATCATACCTGACGTAAGTTTTGATTGATATGCTTCTCACAATCTCAAAGTGAATTTTAACATATCAACAGATTAAATTTTAAGTGAACATTTAACCTTTACCATTCTCTAATATTTTACACAGAAAGTTTACAAAATAATTTGGCTGTACTAGCTTGTTTGTGAACTTTATCCTTACTACAATAAAGGTCATTTTTATGTGTAGATTTGTATACTTCAAATGTTTCTTAGGGTCATCTAGTGGCTTGTAAATAAGAGCGGTCACTTAATGCTTGTTCCACATGTGAATGGACAATAAAACAATGTACGACTTATAAATGTAACGATAACTTGATGTGGATATTCAGTATTTATAAGAAATGTTTGTTTATTAACACTAAAAAGTATTTACGCAAAGGAGAGTATTAAAAGTAAAAGACTTCAACATGATGTATTTTTATCACATACAGTAACTACGTGATGATTGATGGAATGATTTATTACAAGATCTTATGATATTATTACAAGATCTTTATTTTTATTTTTTCATTTTAATGTAATTAAAAGCCAGTAATTTAACCAAAAAATATTAAACTTTTATTTTGTATAGACAGAATGAATAGATTTCTTCTTGGCTGTCTAGACATAAGAAAAGTAATAAACAATTGATATATAGTTGCCAAAAACTTCAAATTCAATAATAAAGACAGTTCCTATTCATTTATTTAAATCATACATACGAAAAAATCGTAATACAAAAAGTATACATTTTTAAATCTGTTTTAAAGTATATACGTACATGTAATAGTAATAGTAAAGAGTATCTTATTTTTCAAGTGATAAAAAACATTACTCAGGCATATTTTACCATTTAAATATTTATTTTAATAAAAGCACCTATATTAGTACTTGTCTTATCCACACACTTCAACCACATGATAAATACATTAAATATAAATTTTATAAGCCCATTAAAATTAGGGCGGTCGGGCCGCAAGCAAATTGTGCAGAGCGTCGGCGCAGGCGCACAAAGCCCGCCGACTAATCAATTGCCTCTAGATCGACCTCGGTGGGAGAATAACAAGCGGAGCAAGTGAAAAAAATAATAGTTATTTTTTAAGATTGGCAAACTTTTATTCTAAAAGAAACCAAAAATATGATGTATCTTAATAATGTACGTACCATAAGCGTAAGTAGAATTGTTTTCATTTAACAAGTTTTATTGAAAAAAGATAGTGTGGTTCGGTGGTAATAACGTCTGCTTTTCAATCAGACGGCCCCTAGTTTGATCCCGGCCCTACACCAATGACTTGTTTTTCAAGTTATGTGTGGATTTGCACTCGCTTTACGGTGAAGGAAAACATCGTGAGGAAAGGTTTGAGGACCACAACCCGACGACGTGTGTCATCCGCAAGCCCGCACTTGGCGTGGTGGATTATGGCCTATATCTATCTCCTAGTGAGAGAAGACCCCGAGTCCCAGCAGTGGGAATGTATAGTAAGCTGCTTTTGCTATTGTAAAATTGTACTTCTTTTACTCTTTACGTTTAGGCATTAGACAATCAGGGCGCGAAACCACACGAATTAGCAACACTCCGGCCTAAGGTGGAGTATGCTTAGTCTGGAATAAAAGGCTCTCAAGGAGGCTAATCTTTTTTTATATTCAATGTGATGCCAATTTCGTTTTAATTGTAACTTCTTCACAAAATGTACTCTATTATACATTATGCTGTGAATTGCGTTATAAATGTATTTTTTTACATAATTTTGCTTGATAAAGTTACTAAATATTATTTAAAAAACTTTATGGGTACCTTTCCGTCAGGTTATCTCCAGTGTGATCTTTTAAATTAGATTTGTGGTCCTATTTTATAATAAATTTTAAATTGTAGGTGTAATAAATGTTTCCTTTATTTACAAGTAAAATATTGATGGCAGCTTAATCTTTGGCATTATATGTATAAAAACTTTTTTTTTTAATGCATTATTTTATCATAGTAATTTTTTTAAACTAAAAAAATTATTAAGTATGACTTGTGCAACTTTCCCCCTGTCCTTAAGACCTGGGTACTTCGCAGTCTTCATTTATTTTATTAGCGTACCGCGAGGCATCGTTTCTCAACTCTCTAATACGTTTATTTATTTCTAATGCAATTATTTATTTCAGCCGAGCTTTTAATTGCTCTGGCTTGGATTAACGAGGGCCCTACGTGGTTTGCGAAGGGCATTGTGGAGTAATTATATTGAAATAAAGTAGTGATTAATTCTTATGAATACAATATGATAATGAATTAAAGTAGATGCCTATAAAGGCTGCAAAATACATTTTAGTAAATTCTTAGTAGTGCATTTTAATTAATATAATTTTACGAAAAATCCCAATCTGGTAACTGAAAATCAAATCTTTTATTAACCTTATTGGTTATACACAGCACGTTAATTACAAATAAATATTTAATTAAATTTTATTAAAATTATATAATTTTGAAGAACTAAATCACAATCATTAAGATTAATAATAAAACTACTACATAATTAAAATTAGTATGAAAAATCTACTTTATGACGCTGAATATAATTTATATAAAATGTCAAGAACATGTTTTATTATTAATCTTATCATATCCTAACTGGATAGATATTGGGACTTAGTCTCGTAGTTTCAAAATTTAGCATTTAGCTATTACATGTAATTAAGACAACAATATTTTATTTGTATAGATCATATAGACATACTTTAATTTTTTACCGATGCAGCCTGAAAATGTATATTTTTAAAGTTTGTTATTTTTTTGTTCGGAAAATACCGTTCGCCTCTAAGGAATCCAAACAAATTCCTACAAAGCAAACATGTTTGTAAAGGCTTCCCAAACATTTCAGAGGCAGAAGGCACCTGCCCAACATTCTACCCACAATTATTTCACTTGGACGCAACTAGGCGAGGCAAGTATGAGTTGTGTTTGAAATGTGAACTGACTTAGAACTTGGTCATACGTGTTAAGGTTAAATAATTCAATAACTTTGACATTAAAGCTAAATTTTACTTTCATAATTCAATATTATTATTATTATTATGAGCCTGTTTTGTCCCATTGAAGAGCAAAGGTCTCTCTACCCTCTTTCCATTTATCACGATCTATTGCTATTTCTTGCCAGTTTTTGCAGTGTTTATCCATAATTCAATAAGGTGATAATTAAAACAAATAATAATTTCCAACTCTTTGGTTGTAGAAAAAAACGTAGGTATAGAAACTTGGCAAAAATAGCAAATGGAAACTAAGTGTAAATATTATTTTCAATGTAATTCGCCATTTTGTGGCGGCAGCCATCTGTGATTTGAAATTCCATATAGAGTAGTTAATTAATTTAGGTCCATATACAGTGTTCCACTAGTCAAAATTTTTTTTGATACCCTTATTGAGTGAGTTATAAAAAATAAGGCATCCGCCATTTCATCACATATAGCTAAGAACCCGCCCTTGGCCAGTGTGGTGGTCTCTTCGTGGGAGAAGGCCCAGAGTCCCAGCAGTGGGTACGTATAGTGGGCTGCTTATGCTTATGCAAGCCTATCTTAATATATATAAATCTCGTGTCACAATGTTTGTCCTCAATGGACTCCTAAACCACTTAAACCGATTTTAATAAAATTCGCACACCATGTGCACTACGATCCAACTTGAGAGATAGGATAGTTTAAATCTCAATTTATAGTCGCAATTTTGATTTATTGCTAATTATTGCCTGTTATTATCTGACAGTCACAATTATCACAACATATGTCGATACCTTTCGACTGGGTTGAGTAAGTAATCAATAGATGGCGCTGTACCCCTAAGTGAGGCAAAACAACGTTTGCCGGGTCAGCTAGTTATATATAAAAAAACTCCACAACAATATTCCGAGCAAGTCAGTTGTCTAACCGGACAGATGTCTAAGCACACCCTACCTTTGTCCACCAAATTAGTAAGCCCTGGCTAAGTGCTGCCGATCCTTGTTAACTTTTTAGTTTAACAAGATGACGGAGTGTTTACGATACGATACGGTGCAAGGTGGAAACGCTGTGATCTTAACTGACACTGAAGGAAGAACTGTCGTTCTAAGTAATAAAGATTTTCCATTTTAAAAGATTGTAATTATCATTTGTGGTTGTTTCATAAAGGTATTCTATTCTATAGTCGCAATTTTTTTGAATATATAATACTACTACTATACATTTAACCGTAAGCCAACGAGGTCGTCAATCTGATTGACTGTTTAATATTTTGACGAATTATTTTTATTATTTACTGATTTATCTCTTTCTTATGGGGATACAGTTTGCTTTAAAACAATAAACATATGACTAGTAGTAAGTTAGTTTGAGTAAACGAATACAGTTGATTTCAATTTCTGATTAAGACTCTCTGCTTGAGGTTAGACAGCAGAAATAGTAGGAGCTATGACAAAAATAGACGTAAGAAAGAACAATACAGCGCGGCTGCATTACCGCGCTGTATTGTTCTTTATATATAAAACCCTTTTTCCTCATTACAGTATTGATGCCTGAAATTTATACGCCATCGCTTGTACCACTTGAAATCAGCTTTAGGTATTCATATCTAGTACCTAGTTATTGTATGCCTTAGACTCGGGCCTAAATTTACTTTTCATTAAGTTTGTCGTATAGAAGATAATTTATTATTCTTGTTTGTATGTAAGGTAGGTATTAGAATAATAATTTTAATTTGAGCTTAGTAGGTAATTGGTAAATTAATATCATGTTATTAATTATTATTTTGTACCTAATATAGTTTGCATTTAATACAAATAAAAAAGTTAAGCACAGAGGCAAACTTAAAAACTCTCGACACCAGAGGTTAATTTAACTCATTATTGTTTGATAGGTGTGCTGGTCAAGTGTATTCTTTGTTTTAGTTTTGTTTTTATTAAAATAGATCTAATATGGCGACTGCCACAAAGTGGCTAGGAGATTTTTTTTTTCACAATTTTTTTTTAAATAACACTTGTTTTCATACATGGTAAAATAGATTCGTCAGTTAGTACTAGTTATTGTCACCAGAGCCAGTTGAATCCAAGAACGAGAATTCGGCGTTGTCCAAAGCTGCATTATCACGTAGACGCTAACTGGGCGGGACGCGCGCCGGCCCCGGACAAACAAAGTGGACCACGAAACTGTATCGTTATATGAGAAATTGACAATTTTTTTTTTTTTTTTTTACATTAAATGGGCTTGCGCTTGATCACAATTCACCTGATGGCAAGCGACATTATGATCTAAGGTGGAACGCGCTTACCCAGAAAAAACCGGTTCACTCTTGCTTTGTAAACCGCCAGATTGTAGCTCTCGGGGAACAGGGAACTAGGCATAGAGTTCCACACCTTCGCAGTTCGCACTATGAAGGTGGAGGCAAATTGCTTAGTACGCGCCTTTGGACCTCCACCTCCACGGTGTAACGATGCCGCTTTGGTGTTTCCCTGCTCGTCCGGTAGTGGAATGGGGCGGGGGGAATCAACTCATGCAATTCCGTCGCACACTCACCGAAATGTAACCTATAAAAAACTGAGAGGCAGGCCACCAGGCGGCGATGCTCAAGACTCTGCAAATTTCCCTTGCAAAGAGCATCGTTACCAATAACAAGTATAAAATAAAAATTTAGAACCAATTCTCTCTTATAACCACCTGACGTTTTCGCATCGCTAGTATAATGTAATTTACAGATTAGATATAGATAATTATAGTAAATCTTATATTTAAAAATTCCGTGTCACAGTGTTTGTTACCGTTCTCCTCCGAAACGGCTTGACCGATATTTACCAAATTTTATATGCGTATTCAATAGGTCTGAGAATCGGCTACTACATATCTATTTTTAAGGCAAAACAATGTTTGCCGGGTCACCTAGTAATATATATGATAAATTTGTTGCTCAAATGCTAATATTGTATTAATTATTGTTTATTAAATGTAATTTGTGCTATATGTACATATAATAAATATGTGTGTCAAATAAACGAATTATTTTTATTATAGTTTGAAATTAATTATTATTATTTTGTAATTTTTTTTCAAATAGAATATCATTAATAACTTGCGAATTTAAGTTATTGACTGTAAATTATACAATTTATCTTGCAGTTTCTCAGTGTTGACTGAGAAGAAAGAAATTATTGTAATTTTTTTCTTTCCTTGTTTTAGCTGTAGCTAGGCATTTGGCCAAATACGAAAAGAAAGATGCCGGAACAGATAGTTAGGTGCTTGGCGACAACTTGAGGGTAGTTGCTAGCTAAGAAAGGACTAAAAATGCACTACCACCATGCTATGGTTTCCTCAGGATGTTTTCCTTAACCGAAAGCTCAAACTCATTCGCGGGGATCGAACTCTCGACCTCTCAAATGCCCTTCCACCATGCAAAATCTTGTCCTCGGGTCCCCACTGAATGAAACTCTGAATAACAAAGTTTAAAGTTGGCTATCTGAACCCTCTCGCCAATCTATAGCCCAATCTATAGCGGCTAAGATTCCTTACAGTTAAATATCAAGCCCTATAGACCTCCCATAAAATCGACACCAGAAACAAACGACCTCCGGCCCCATGACAAACGCAAACGCCTTGAAACAATGTACTATGAATCAGTAATTCAGATTAAACAAAAGCTAAGATATTGGTTGAAAGGTCCAGTTTTATATTTTATTATTAATTGATATTGATTATAGTAACAAGTATGGAGTGAATGTGGAGATGATAGCTGATAGAGTGGCGTGGAAGCGAAAAACAGGCTGTGCCGACCCCACCTAGTGGGAAATGGTAAAGAAGAAGAAGAAGATTGATTATAGTAACAAATTACTAGAAATACGAAATTAGTTAAAAAATACTTGTTAATAAAGACATGTTTAAAATTCAACATCTGGCGCATTTGTTTGCAAATTTTACCAAATGTCACAAGTGAAGTCACGGCCCAGGTGGTATAGCATTTGAAACGAATGATACAGTGCCCGGTAATAAATATTACCTGTCGACTTTTAGAAAGAGACAATCGGCTAGTTTAGATTTCGTAGTGCGTTGTCTCTGTCGCACGATACAGTTTTGTTTTGTACTCTTCTGCGAAATTCGAAATGTAGTCTTGTTTAGACCAAAAATTTAACTCACATTTGTAATTTTATTTTATCAAGTACAAACTCCAACATGGCAAACACAATGTATAAGTTGGCTGAACTAGGTCTTAAGAGACTTAACTCTAACTAACTAATCATGTTTTTTTTTTGTTTTGTTGTGTGATTTTTGTAACTTAGATTTACAAGACGATATGGTTGCACAGCGACCAAGACTCAAATAAATAAATAAGAAAAACTCACACTTCAGCAAAAGCTAACATACTGTTAACGATCAAATTACATCGTTAAACCGTATCGAGGAACTTAAGTCGTAATTAATCCGTTCATATCGTTTAAATAGTTGGAATTTGTTACTATTAATTTGTATCTGAACATTGAGGCTGACTTTCAGTGTACTTTGATAAGATTGCTTTGTATTAATGAACGCGATAATGATACGAGAAAGTATAGGATATTGTTGATATTTCTCAGAGCGTAAGATAGCTTAACACCGCTTTCATTTGTTGAACGAACTTTTTGTCATGGCGTAAGGGAATAAGTAGCCAGGCTTAAAGTTTTGAAGTCACATAGACGGGTATATATGGGTAATTTCACAAACGCGCGGTTTTATTATATATTTTTGTATTATAGTTATAAAAAAATAAAAAAGGTAAATCATTTACCGACCATTCCAATAAGAAGTAAACTGCGTAAGTAATATGTTTGGTCTAATAATGTCTCGGACAGCTATGGTCAGAGGAAAATATATAGACGAAACAAACGAAAAAAGCCGCACCGCGAGTTTGTAAAATGGTTCTATGTCTTCTAAATGTGAAACAAGAAATTGCTTCTTCATCTAAAGTACTAGTTATTATTCTGTGTCTAAACATAAACAATATGCATTAGAATCTGCAATGCGTCTAAAATGCAGAATAAAAATACATAAAGAATACCTACTGGAAATCGTGTCTCAATAATTATCTATTTGTTAAAAATTCACAGTTTAGTTTTTAACTGCCGGTGTGTTTTTTGACTTTGTGTCAAATAAGATAAAAACAAACAAATTATCGAGAACACTTTAAACAGTGTGTTTTTGTGAATTGAACAAAAATACCTACAAACTAATACAGTATAATTTTGTCAATAACATGATTTTTGAAAACTTTGTTTGTGATTATTTAAAAGGTCAATAACATAATGTACAATAACTATTAATGCCACTATATTTGATAGAGAATTACATATAATTTTTGACCCAGTTTTAAAAGAAGTATTTTCTGAAGCACCCAAGTTTTAATGCAAATGTTCTGTCATAAAATTGTATAAGGTGCTATTAAAATTCTACGCCAAACTAGAATTTTCAAAGTTGATGAATATTTTATCAGGTACTAAGAAACTCGCTGGACGCTGTTTTTCGCTTGCATCTAAAACTGAGTTCACACTGGCGCGAAATGAAAATAGTTTTAGGATTTTATTACATAGTTTTTTATTTGTATTATTCGGCTATGTATTTGTACGTATGTATTTGACCCGTACACATAGGAATCGGCGATACTAGTTGAAGCCGAGTCTGGAACTACTAGTTGTGGACTAGTTTCCAGGAAGGCTACTGGAACCCCGTTAGGTACTTGGCAATATGTTTTCAACTTGTGGATAGTAGCTAGCCAGGGAGCATTAGAAAATACGAGTGCCTCAAGATCATACTATTTCGTAACGATTGGGGAAATCTGCTGTTAAAATGTCATCAAGGGGGAAATTTGCTGTTAAAATGCCTATCAGTATTGTAAAACAAGTAAACCATTTAAAGGTCATATTTTACTTTACCATATTATGTAGATTTTGGAACTGTTAGTTATATAGGGCTTCTATAAGATTTCCGGAAGTATAAAACATATAGTTTTCGTTTCTACGAGTATGTAAACAAATAACAAGTATTTGAAAATGCTCCCAACTGCATAACAGTAGTATCTGTTTTTGGTACAAAGACAAACCATACAATTTAATCTTGTTTGTCTTTATCTTTGGTTCTGAATAACATTTTAACCAATGAAATCATTTGTTTACATAGAAACGAAAACTAGTATATGTTTTGTACATCCGAAAATCTTATAGAAGCCCTACATAACTAACAGTTCCAAAATCTACATAATATGGTAAAAATGTTAAATATGGTTCACTTTTTTTACAATACAGCATTTTAACAGCAAATTTCCCCCTGATGGAAAACAATCATGATGAAATCTATTGATATTATAGTACTAGAATATAATTGAAAATTGACATGGATACATATCATATACTTTTGTAATG
The DNA here is from genome assembly GCA_035578125.1 of Mellilla xanthometata. Classification (NCBI taxonomy): domain Eukaryota; kingdom Metazoa; phylum Arthropoda; class Insecta; order Lepidoptera; family Geometridae; genus Mellilla; species Mellilla xanthometata. Next base: position 7,916,842 of record JAPUBQ010000026.1, read on the forward strand.
ATATCATATTATTTGACTTGTAATTTTGGTGTTATCAATAAATGATTTGTATTCGTATTACTTAGTTAATTTGAAAATAATAAGTAAACTCCAGTATAAACCAAGTGTTACATTGCTGAGCACGCGCTACGTCAGTGCGCCATCTTGCCGCCCACAATAGTCAATTAATGACGGTCCGATACGCGCCCGCTGCGTTGAGTGTCCATTGTTCACCGGACAACTTGTTCACCGCCACAGATTACCTCCATATTGGCTAGATTTAAAACGTAGACTACGTAGAAAAATCTTTAGTTAATTATTTATAAATTTTTAATTTGTATACTAAAGTAATCAATATAATCTTATATATAAAATTTCCGTGTCACAGTGTTTGTTACCGTACTCCACCGAAACGGCTTGACCGATTTTTTTCATATTTTATATGCATATTCAGTGGGTCTGAGAATCGGCTACTGTAAATTTAGAAATAATTATTAAGGCAAAACAACGTTTGCCGGGTCAGCTAGTATTATGTAATTTTTATAATTTTCTTTTTTTTTACTCATAATGGGCTTGCGCTTGATTGCAATTCACCTGATGGTTTTCAATCCTTTTGTAATTAAAGTTTCAAGTAGTTCAATGTATTTAAAAGCAGTACGACGTCTCCGAAGAATTTATGTGTTATCAAAAGGCTTCAGCTATAAGCATGTCATTTAATTTATCTCTAACTGGCTCGTCTTAGTACAAACAGTCGTTAAGCTAAGTCCCTTTGGGTGGCTTGAAAACTCTCGACAGCAGAGCTTGGCCACTTAACTCATAAGGAGAAGAAGAAAAAATCTTATTATAATATGTTTAGATTTAACTGGTAAATACAAGTTTATTACTCTGCCTTGTTTACGCTCAGTTCGGTAGCTAATACCAAAATCTACTCGTATTCTAAAATTTAAATAAGGTAGCATATACGAGTAATGTATATGATATAATAGCAATATGTTATATTCTATGTTACTTATTATTTTCTTTGTTGTAGCCTACGTTCTTGTCCAGTCTCTTATTGACTCTCCATTCAAAGGATAAAACATTCTTTATTTCCAATATGTCTATCTAATAATATTGGTAAATTATGCTTAATATAGATAACGTATAAAATGTTAAGACAACAATTCTTATATCATATTTGTTATTGCGATATCTAATACATGTAATCTATACTAGGATGGACTAGCGGTTAGCGGCTGATTAAACTGACAGCCCGGGCCATAAAATATTAGCAGTAAGTAAACAACGGTTGAAAATTAACTGTACTAAAAATGAAGTGCAGATTAATGCAGCAATATTTACTACCACTTTTGACATAAACTAACAATTATTAATAAATAACATTAAGAGACTTGGACCGAATACTAAATAAAGAAAGGGTTACATAGATTAATTAAGGAAATACACGATTTTATTTAGTAATTTAAACTTTATTATTACATTTATAGTGCAGTGACATGAATTTGACAAAAAAAATTGATTATTACCAAAGTTTTTAGTTTAATATTTACTTAAAATGACCTAAGAATTAGTTTAAAATATTTTAGGAGTCTTAAAAATAGATATAAGACACATTCAAACACGGCTGTTAAGCCTCATACCAAATCATTTATAGTTTGCATTATGGGTGCTGACACAACTGATATACTACATATATTATATATACATAAATACTTTTTATCATACATATTTAACACCCAGACCGACAGCCAACAAATTCAATTCATCACAAAAATATTGGCCGTACCCAGGACCCACTGGTTGGTCCGATATGATAACCATTAAGCCGGCTTCTCACTGCGCGTGTTGACCCGCGCCACGCCGCGCCGGCACGCGCCTCGCGCAGTGTGAAGAGCTTGGCGCGGGCAGGCGCGGCGTGGCGCGACCTATCCGCTAAAAGTCGGTAACTTCAAAGGCGCGGCGCGGGCTCGCGCGTGTCGGCGCGAGGCGCGGCGTAGCGCGGGTCAACACGCGCAGTGAGAAGCCGGCTTTACACCAATAAGGCCTACAAATGAATTATTAAAGTTAGATGATAACTAATAACACATTCTGAAACATAATTTACTAAAGCAGTGCTGTAAAATACTTAAATCTTGTTTTCGTGCGAGATACAATTAAAACTACTGGAATTTAATTTATTATTATTATAAAAAAAATATATATTCAGTAAATATTACATCATGATTCCATAAAATCATATACAAATAAAAAACACACACACACAAACCTTACAATTAGTAAATTAAATCTAAGTCAGTGTCCGCGGGTAAGGTGCCTAAAGTGCTGGCGGCATTACCTCGCTGGATCGCCAAGCTTATACGTTGGCCGAGGTAAGCGCCAGCTCTTGGGTAATTTGTTCTGTCCACCAGCCGTTTGGACAGATCAATAAAAAAACAAAAATAAAACTTAAATATTATCTATTAATATTAAATTTAAATAAATTATTTAAACGGCTTCAGCAAATATCGTAGACATCGCTACTACGAATAAAAATCGACGAATCTCCGTAATGAAAGGGTTTTTTCTTTGGACCCGCCAGTGACCCAGTCCAGTAAACAGTAGTACTTTAAATTTAATAGACATGAAAAACTAGTGCTAAAGTGTGTATTTAATGGAGTAGAATATTTATTTAATGAAATTTGTAAGTTTATTTAATTTTATCTAACTAATGTTTTTAAGTATTAAGTAATTATTGTAGTATGACTTGTCTTTAACATATGTTATTTATGGCTAATAAAGTTCAGTATCTGTATCCAGAATAAGTTTGCATATACTGGTGCGAGCCGCGCGTTCGTAACAGTGTTGATGTGTTTAATCCCAGGTGTCCACTCAACCTAAGCTAATACAACCGGTCCTGAGGTCAAAGTGCCATCGGCAAACCAGGCCGTCCTTCTAACCAGCTCGACAAATATCAAACAGAAGCACACAACCCTGCGCCTGCGCGTTTCAAAACAAATATATCACACTTTGTTATCGAAAATATGGATATGGCTCGCAACTTTATTTTTTATATTGGACGAAATAATCCTCTTAACGTTATGTTTTAGTTTTTTTTTTGTTCATTTAGAGTTTCAATAATTTCCCGATTTTTATAATATTTAAATAAAATCTTATTTTATTTAGGTACGAGTACATGAAATTTTAAAACTTTGTAACAATTTAATAATCGTCTAGTATTTATTCTGTGATGAACAGTTTATCAATTAATTATACGATTTTATAAATTTGTATATTTTATTTTTATAAATATATGAGAATTCATAATTTTAGTAAACATTTCAATAATCGTGTATTACTTTTTTGTTGAACCGTATATCAACTAAACTTTGTAAACTGTTCACGTAAGGCATCTTAATATTTTCGCGCAGAAAACGGTCACACTTACTTATTATTAAAAGTTGGAATGAGTCCAACCGTTTCGGTGCTTTCCCAGCACCATTTTCCGGCGGTCGGCGGCGGTCCGTGTAACACTCGCCCCTGAAGATGGTGCTCGGAACTGCTGTTGGACTCATTCCAACTTTTAATAATAAGTAAGTGTGACCGTTTTCTACGCGTATATCAACTATTTATTAAATTTTATAAATCTATGATATAGTCGAAAAAAATGCAAAAAATTTAATAAATGCATATACTGTGGGCAACACTACCGATATAATATAAAAATTCTCAAATAATTAATTAATCTCAAACGAATTTAGCTCGTCAAAAGAGTGTAAGTACATTCTTACCTAACTAAAAGATAAGAAAAGTTTTGGATAGTGATGATGACAGAAAATAATCATCATCATTTGCTTAAATTACTTATTGTTTGATCCTTACGTTTTGATTTTGTAGGAGATTAATAATATTTTTTTGCGTCCTACCCTCGATTTTTTATGGAATCAGAAAAAAATATTGACATACATTGAATTGAACCACAACGAGGATTGTGGATCGCATCGATTTTTTTTCATAAAGGACTTTCCTTTATTAGCTCTGAGAGCTCTGATTGATATAACTACCGTGCTGTATATATCAACTACTTTATCACCAGTGTATGTGAGTATATGTTTCAAAACCGACATCGTCCAAGAGAACTTTAACCCTCAGGCTGTAATGGGGACGTTTTGTGAAGCAATGAAGGTATGTGATGGATCATTGCTAAATCGCTATAAACAGACAATATTCACCACTAAATTGCAGTCCACATAGCTCCCATATTTTGAGTGTTTGTATATCGAACACTTATGATTGCCATGAAAGGTATAATTAAACCCTTTGAGAATTGCCGTTGGGGTGTAAGCTATTAGTACTTCTAGTAATTTTAATTCCCGAGTATAACACCGTCTATTAGACGTCACAGTCATGTTACATATTCTAGGAATAAGTACAGCAAATACTTGTGTTTTTATTTGCAGTAACAATATTCTACAGCTATTGTACAAGGCACGTGGAGAATTCGATTTTGGAAAAACCGACTATTACTACTTTATGTTTAATTCAAGCTTTCGATGAAGGAAAACATCGTGAGGAGACCATGGCATGGAGATTGGGCATTTTTTTGTACTCAACGGCTAGGCTAATAAAAATAATAAATATTAGGACACATTCACACACGGCTGGTTAGCCCCATACTGAACCATTTCTAGCTCGTATTATGGTTGCTAACACAGCTGGTATACTACATATACATACATACATATTATATATATACATATTTAACACCCAGACCCACAGCCAACAAATTTGGTTAAGTACAAAGATGTTGACCGGGCCGGGAATCGAACCCGGAACCTTCTGATTAGCAGACCGGCATGGTAACCTTTACGCCAACGAGGTCGTCAAACACTTTCTGCCGGGTAGGTTGAAAAGTACGTACATGTACCAGCCGGGGCTTTAAGGCAAGCGAGGGAACACCGTGGAGGTTTTAGTCGGTAGGGGTCGCCACTCTGGCACCGAGCCCGACATACCCAGCCGCCACCCCCAGGGATCGTCGGGCATGCGTAAATGCATTTCTTCCATGACAAAAAAAAGGCTAGTTACCCTTAATTTTACCATTGCTAAGTACATAACAATGTGTTCCGATAACCTCTTTGAGACCCAGTTATTTCAGACTAGGCATGCTCCATCTTAGGAGAGATTGTCGCTAACTGTCATAGTTTTGCGCCCAGCTGGTCAAATTACTAGGTCAAAAAATCTCTTTATGAACAAACTCCATGTTTCTATAAAATAAAATATGGGTAAAAAAATACAAAAATATTTATTTATAAACAAAGGGACCAACTGCTGTAACAATCTTGACCAGATCTTGGATTCCTAGCAAAACGTGACTGTAGCCTGAATTTTATGGAAGGAAGGAATCAGTGTCCACTTCGTAGCGGCATACTATACTATTCTATTTATACATTTATATTTACTTGATAATAATTTACCCTTGTTTAAAACATGTTTATCTTAACTTCATTTGTAGCACCTCTGAAGAGAGCTAGCTCCTGCAAACACAGGGTATCCTACTGCAGGAGCTAGGCACCACACTAACATTAAGACTTAGTTTCTAGAATTAGTATTAATAAAAAAAATTGTTCAGAAAACATTGTAGACTATGGCATATGTGGAGTTAAACAAAATGTAATAATAAAAATACAAAAACAATTGTATAATTTTATTATCTTCCCATTTGTTGCGCGGCAGCTGCTTCATATTTGCATACGTCCATTTTGACGTGACGATATTCTGAAAAAAAAAAGTATTTATTTCACACAAAATAGGAAAACTAAGGCGGGTTTATAAATCTCCAAATATGTTCAAGCTTCTTTATTTATGATTACTACCAAATTAAAACTTCATTCAAATTCAAGAGTACTGGTATTGTATATACTATGTACTAGCATGCCAGAATATATTAATTTTTGAATTTGAAAGCTGATTATTTCATTAATTTTTTGACATTTTAATTGACACATAATATACAATCAATTTGACTAACCTAACTAATGATATAATCAAATATAATTTTATATGTTTTTGAATTTTATATTTTGGACATTGTGCCAGTTGAACGTTTTGTATATGTACATATATGTAGCATATCAGTTATGTTAGCAATCATAATGCAAACTAGAAATGGTTAATATGGGGCTAACAAACTGTGTGTAAAAAAAAATACTAATGTTAAAGCCTCAATGCTTTACTCACGTTTCTTCTCATCGCAATTATACTCGTAAAGATCGCAGTTGTCGTTGAAAGTTCTCGTAATGCCGAGTGAGTCCTGCCCGCAGATCGGAACAAAATCATGCTGACACTGTTCAGACATCTTACAGAAGTTTATTACCTGTAAAAGAAAAACAATTATATTTCTCCATTTAACGTTTTTTTATATTTATTTATCATAATTAGCACCGCATACACGAATTACACTAATGATAAACATATATAAATATAAAAATACAAAACAATCAACTTAAAAATTGAGTATTTGAAAAAAAAAATTATTTGTGATAAATAGAAAGATTATATATTAGTTTAATAACAAAACTATATTTTTTTTTTGCAATAATTCAAAAGTTATTTAAAAATAAAAATTAATTTTTGAATCCAGTACCGAAGACACGCCGACAACTCCCGAACAAACCCGAGCGCGTGTGACGTCATAATGTTAGTTTTATTATACATTGTATTCATTATTTTCCTATCAACTGCATTGAGTGTCTGAGTGAAAACTAACATTATGACGTCACACGCGCTCGGGTTTGTTCGGGAGTTGTCGGCGTATCTTCGGTACTGGATTCAAAAATTAATTTTTATTATGAAATAACTTTTGAATTATTGCAAAAATAATAATAAAAAAATATTTTTGTTATAAAACTAATATATAATCTTTCTATTTATCACAAAAAATTTTTTTTTTCAAATACCCAATTAGGAAAAAACTAAATTATGCATTATCAGTCACACAAAATTATCTATCTTTCTATAAATCAGCCCACTGCAGGGCAAAGGCCTCCCTACCGTTCCCCCACTTTTGTCTGTCCTGGGCAAAGGTCTTCCAGTGTGGGTTGTGTGTGTCGAGGTCGTACCGCCATCTCTTCCTGGGGCGGCCGGGACGCCGTCTATTATTCTATCCCAAACAAAGATAGTAGACGTAGCTCGGAAAGTCGGAATGCTGAAGTGGGACTGGGCCGGGCACGTCGCCCGCATGCCGGATACATTTTGGGCAAAAACCACCACCGAATAGAGCCTTGTGGGCTCTTTATCTATTTAAATATGTATATGAAGCACATCAGCTGTGTTAGCAACCATAATACAAACTAGAAATGTTTCAGTATGGGGTTAACCAGCACTGTGAAAAATGTGTAAAAAAAACTCAAATATGTTGAGGTTCGAAGTTTCACTGTTGGTACGGAATGCATTGATGGATTGACTCCAAGTTGCAGTCTTGACAGAGTCCTCTGGAATACATATTTGTATATTATTGTGGTTATTTTATTTGCAGGGCATTTTCTAGTTCTCGCCTGGCTAGCAATAACCCTCAAGTTGAAAATCTGCTACTAATCATCTAACACTGTGTTCCAGCAGACTTCTTGAGAACTAGTAGTTTCATACTAGGCATGCTCCACTTAAAGCCACTCACTCTTGCCTTAAGCACTCTTGCTATGGTCCGTTTCACTCACGGTTGCCTGGCAGAGATCGCCATAGGCGATAAGGCCGCCATTGTGCTCTATTTTTTAAGTTCTATACCTTGTATTTTTTTTTGTTGGTGTGCAATAAAGGTATATTATTACTAGCTGACCCGGCAAACGTTTTTTTACCTTAATAAAAAAATAAAATCTAAATATACAGTAGCCGATTCTCAGACCTTCTGAATACGCATATAAAATTAGGAAAAAATCGGTCAAGCCGTTTCGGAGGAGTACGGTAACAAACACTGTGACACGGAAATTTTATATATAAGATTATTAAGTATCGCTAACTCGTGTGGTTGTTAAGCACCGTAGAGGTAAATGCCCAGCTGTCTTAGTAAGTCAAATAAAATCTTAGTCGTTAATAAATGTTTAGCATTGATTTTTACAATACCGGTTCCAAAGGAAAGTAGTAATCTTCAGCCTCTATTTCTACGTGTGTCCATACTTCGACAGCTAAACTGAGAACTAGCAAGCCTGAAACAATTTAAAAAAAATGTAAAATTGGCATTATACGTAATTAAAAAAAAAATAACATGTCAACTCTGCCACGCAGTGACAGCCTGGATGGTGAGCTTAGTTTGATATAAATTAAAGTGTTATGATTTTTCTTTTTCTTTTTAAGTGTGTACATATTTCTATTAAAAAACTAAATGTCAAAAATTTACACAAATTTGGGTATACTTTATGGCACGTATAGTATGTATTTGTATAGCAATCAATTCATGAATTCTCGGTTCAAATATTTAGCATAATCAATGCATAAGCAGCCTACTATACTTTCCCACTGCTGGGACTCGGGGCCTTCTCTCACTAGGAGAGACATGTATGCCATTATCCACCACGCTGGCCAAGTGTGCATTGGCGGATGACACATATCTTCGTAATTGCAATCCTCAAACGTGTCGGTATCCTCGCGATGTTTTCTGTACCGTAAAGCGAGTGCAAATCCACACTTAACTTGAAAAACAGGTCATAGGTTTAGGGCCGGGATCAAACCAGGTGCCGTCTGATTGAAAAGCAGACGTTTTACAACCGAGCCACACTCGTTTTTTTAGCCACACTCGATTTTGCTAATATTTAAATGGGTAAAAATATTATGTGTATCGTATCTATCACTAGCGTAAAGATTTCACTGTAAGACGATTTAAACAAAAAGTTGTATTTTAACCACATTAGAATTATTAAACTATGGTAAAACTTACTTGTAACAATTCTGCTAGACATCGCTACACTCGCGATAGCTCCACTACTCTACAATGATCTAGTTATTCTAAACTAAAATAGTTTACACCGGCTAAACCCAAACTATGGCGCTGGGACGGGAAATTACAACACAACATACAGGTACTCCTTTTGTTCTAAGTCTCCGTCAATTTGATCTAGATAGTCAAATTGACAGAGACTAAAAACATGTAAATTTCGTGGGAAGAGATGTAAAAATCTAATATATAAAAATTTCCATGTCACAATGTCAGTTACCGTACTCCTCCGAAACGGCTTGACCAATTTTTACCAAATTTTATAAATGTATTCAGTAGGTCTGAGAATCGGCTACTATCTATTTTTAAAGGCAAAATAACGTTTGCCGGGTTAGCATATAAAAATAGATTTCGTCAAATTGATAGAGATTAAAAACATGTTTATTTTGTGGGAAAGGATATGAAAATATAATAATAATAAAAAATCCTTATAATAAAACATGATTTTCTTTACCAAAGTCTTTAATGAATTTTAGGTTTGAAATGTATAAATAAAATTTCCAACGAAAAATGTATAATGTTGAAAATAAATACATAAAACATTACATTTATAATAGGAATATCTTTTGTAATATTTACTTTTTTATGTTCTCAAACTACCATATTGAGTTAAAACCAGTATATTTTTTGATTTTCCTAGCTTTACACTGCTGATGTAGATACCCTTCATATTTTAGGTACGAGTATACTTTTATCTACACTGGATTTCTCTAATTTATTTCTAAATCATAAGGTTATTAAAAATGTTTAAAAGACGACATCTATCTTAAAACTGTCACCTAGGTTCCACAGCCCTGTTTGCTCGCTACAAAATCAACACACACTTGCCTCCGGATGACCTATGTCTAACAACAAGAGTAAATATCTAGTCTACCTATAAACTAAGTCGCTGCTGTAAGCACTCAGGTATTTCTGTGCTGTATTGTTTTACATGTCCATGATAAATATTCACTATGAAAACCCTAATTTTAATTCAAAGTAAGTTTTTGAGTTACATTTGGTTTAAAAAAAAACTTGAGAGGTGTCAAAGGACACCCGGATGAAACGAAGTTCCTTTCGATTAATTAGTGAAGGAATTGTAATATTTTTTAATGTTATAATAATATTTTTAGTATTATTAATAAATATATTTAAAGTAATATAAACTTAATCAGTAGGCTCAATCGTAACTCCACCTGAAACAAATGGCGCTGTTGTCAATTAGTGAATACTTAAATTGATAGCCGTATTTGAATTCCAAACAAATTTTGGAGATGCGACGTTGCCATGCCGTGCGCAAAAAGTGTCGTGACAACTTTTCGTAAGATTTTTTTCCGTCTAGCCCCCTTTCACAACGCGCGATAAGGAACTTCGTACAAAAAAAAATATGTACTGTCCTACTATCATATTAATTAATTTCAAGCTATTGGTTAGCTGTACAATTACGGAAACTGTTTGTTGGTTACAATAGATTGATTTAGAAATAGATAGATAGATAAACTCTTTATTGGGCAAATAAAGGTACAACACAAAATAAAAAGTAACATGACAAATGTATGCCACAAACGGCGGCCTTATCGCTAACAGCGATCTCTTCCAGGCAACCTTTGGATGGAAAGAAGTTGAAAAAGACGAGAAAAGAGAGGTTGCACAATAAAGAATATTAATATTTATAGTTATGATAGAGGACATAAATAAAAATAAGCAGGTGGTTAAAACTTTTTCTTTCTAATTTGGTGTTCATTAATATTTAACATCGCTTTTTGTTCTAGTTGTTTTGGTGATTCCATATTACATCTACTGCCATCTTCCGAACTACGTGTCAACTCCTTCTGTAAGGAAAATTCCTTTATTTAAACATTGTAAACTGTTCACGTAAGACATCTTAATATTTTCGCGTAGAAAACTGTGCACGCGCGGATCTCGTCGGCGGCGGTCCGTGTATCACTCGCCCCTGAAGATGGTGCTCGGAAAGCACCGAAACTGTTGGACTCATTCCAACTTTTTATAATAAGTAAGTGTGACAGTTTTATACGTGAAAATAATTCCTTTATTTACTTAGATGTACTTACAAATATTTAGTAATAATAGTTTTTAATACGAGTACAACACTAAATGAAAAAGTTAACTGCTTAGATACGAGTACTTCAGAACGTATGTATGGTACAAAAAAAATTATAATTAATGCGTTGAAACCCGTTGGACGTATATCCAACGTTTTTTAAGTAAGTGGGACCGTTTGTTTCGTGTAAATAAAAAAAAAATTATGTTTACATAAAAATAAACCTAACCTAACCTAGCCTTAACCGTCGCTTAGGCGACCATATGTAACGTACTAGTAAAATGTTATCCCATCTCGTATAAAGCTTATAGATGTCCTACATGCCCAAACTCAACAAGTCCTAATTTCACTAACTACACTAACCAAAACGTTTGACTAAAATTAAGAAAAGCCGTAGTAAAAGTGATTGTGCCTATATTAAATTAAAATACTTCAACTACATAGAATTAGCTTAGTTAGAATCTTACAAATCACTCATAAAATCTAAAACCTAACTTTACCTTAAAATCACTATTAAAAATATAAAATATAATGCTGGTAACATTGGTACGCTGCTCAACAATGGTATCAAAGTAGAGAGAAGCCTATTTACTCGTATATTATTTAGATTGAGATTTCTTACCTTATTTTTTGTATATTTTCTAGAATAAAATCGAGCAGTTCTGCATGCTAGCAGAGTCCTGTCTCCACGACACTATACCTATCTGCGGCCAGATGGGAGAAGAGAAACGTACCTTCTTGGACCTCTGTGATCTACTGGAGTACGCTTGTGACACTAATTTTAGTAAGTAACTAAACGTCTCCCTTCCACTTTAGAACGAGCAGGGCATCAGGAAAGAGACACCGCTACACAGTGGAAATACTAAACCTCAACATTTATCGAGAGGACTGCGGAGCTATGGAATTTTCTGCCCAAACCTCTGTTTCCTGAAGTTTTCAAATATAGAATGAATAATTTCTTCTAGGTAAGCGTGCTACAACCTAGATCACAGTGCTGCTTAACATTAGGCAAGCGGCGGTCAAACGCAAATCTATATAGGACTGATTTTTCTCTTTTTTCTTGGGGGTTCTGTACCATTGGGTATTAACGGGACCCTATAACTACGGGACCCCCTATGTCCTGCTGTCACAAGGCTGAATAGCGACAGTTATGTTTTTCGCGATTTGTATATACAATGACAATTGGTAGACAACAAATATTGACAGGGGAGTTACCAATTTTTATAATGGTATGGTCTTCGTGAGCGTTTGTGACTTATACTTCGCCAGATGTTTATACATTTTGAGATGATAACTTATGTGCAAAATACATGAATTTATATTTATTTAAGTAAATCAGCAAAAAGGTACAAGTCTACAACCTTACAAGTATAATATGTATACTTTAGATACTTCAATAAACATACACAAAAAATAAGATAAAGTACTCCTATATACAATCCTGACTAATCTGTGTTTTTTTTTCTTTTCTTTTTCAGTCTACAGTCATATTGAAGACACCGAAGGCTGCCCCGTAGTCAAAATCGCTCAGAAAGGAAAATAGATACCAAAAAAAGATAAAGAAAGGAAAATAAACTTCACTCTACTCTAAAACCTATAAAGCACTTCATAGTCTTAATAAATATCTTGCAAAGCCCATCTCCACAACGCAGACGTATAACTTTTTACACAAAAAGGAACGTTAACTTAAATATGTGTTTAAGTATCATTACCGTAATATGGTACAGTCTGACCCGAGATTGAGTGAAAAAGAAGACAGCATACAATTTTTGCAAAGATAGATAAGGAGAAAAGATCCAGAGGTTGACCGGGTAACAGGTTGTAAGACAGAATAAGTGTAGCGAATGCAGTAACGTACCGAACTGCAGGAATCTTGATAGAGACAGGAACGAAATTTTAATCGGTGATTAATCTACGGTTAGGTGATAAAATTGTGGCTTGTTTTATAACAAAAGGAACCAATGTTAAATCAATTTAGTAAACACCTTTAAAACTTCATTGATATTTTCATGTATTGGACTTAGACTTAAATATAGCCATTTCTGAAAAAATTGGCTTATTATATCTGTACAAAATGCATACAAGATTGTTGCATTAAATATCCCTACTGAGAAAATTAGAAAAAAGAAAATTTAATAAAAAGGCTTTACAAAGAACCTACTAAAATAATAACAGAAAATATTCCTAAGTAATTGAAGCTACAAACCTAAATACACTTACTCGTATTAAGTCATATCGATAAACGTCAAACATAAACACCATCTAATCACAACTATCAATCACCAAGCCTGCAATTAAAACCTGTAACCGTATTCTGTTAAACCGGCCCCAGTACGTCCGTGAGAAAGCTACAATTTGAACAAGCCATAATTAGCGAGTGGAGCATTAAATCACAACCAGGACTATACAGAGTTATATGTATAATTGTGGATTTAGACTTTAATTACTTAAGTAAATAAAGTAAACTTTTGAGTGAACAAATTCAAATTCTGTTTAATTACATAAATGACACTTACAGATAAACCAAACGTATCTTACTAAGACTATTAGAAAATTAAACTAAAATAAATCACAATACTAAGACAATAGTCTTAGTATTATGACTAAGCTTAAATGCTACAATGAGAATAAGTGAATTATTTATTAGAACTATTAGAAAAAAAAACGAATTCAGATAATTCATGTCCTATCACTAAACTTGTATGACGAAATGAGTGTAGGCAAGAGAAAGCAAACTTTCAAACGTGTACTCTATTGAATCAAATAATACTAATTTTCTTTTTTAGAGTACAATTAGGTCCATGGTTTAGTATAAATTATACGACATAACAACTAATGTTAGTGACAATATACGGTACGAATTTAGAATAGGGGTAAAGAACAGAGCTGTACTGAACAAAAAAAAAGCAAGACAGAGGTGATCCTAAGTGAATATAATAAAGATGCTCGTTCTAATCAATCATCTGAAGCTTACTGAAGCTACTCAATATATTTAATGTAAATCTGAAATATCAACTAACCCTGAATCCCGGTCACACTGATCCGGCCCTGGAGCTGTGGTTGAACAGGTGGATTTGGAAGGTCTCGGACGGTCAAGGACTGATCTCAGTCCAGTATTCCAGTTTTAAGCCATTGGTTCGTTGGAAAAGAAAATTAATTTAATTTTTACTCTAAACATTAGGCACTAGAATATGCACACACTAACAAGTCAGTCTTCAGAAATCAAGAGTATTTTCGTTACTAATTTTAGTATTTTAGAATACAAAAAAAGTAATAACAATACTGTTTTTTTTTCTTCAGATTTTGTTGAACGTGTAGGCTAGACACGGTAGCTATTGAAAGCATAACACCACAATTGATCTAACCTTTTATTACAAAATTTGACGACCTTGTTGGCGTAATGGTCACCATGCCGGACTGCCAACCAGAGGGTCCCGGGTTCGAATCGCGGCACGGCCAATGTCTTTGAGATGAACTAAATTTGTTGGCTAAAATTGTCGGTCTGGGTGTTAAATAATGTATCGATATAAAGTATATACGAATGCATATAATATACAATAAAATATATATATATATATATATACTAGCTGACCCGGCAAACGTTGTTTTGCCTTAATAAAAAAAATAAAAAAATCTAAATATACAGTAGCCGATTCTCAGACCTACTGAATACGTATATAAAATTTGGAAAAAATCGGTCAAGCCGTTTCGGAGGAGTACGGTAACAAACACTGTGACACGGAAATTTTATATATAAGATATACAATGGATATATTATATAGTATACTATAGATATTATATAGTCTTAGCAACCATAATACTCTTGCAAACTAGAAATGGTTTAGTATAGGGCTAACCTGCCGTGTATAGGTGTGTGTGTGTGGTTTTTTTATTGACGCAAGTTCTAAGTAAATTTATATAGACTCAAGAGCCTTAGTTTAGTTCTCAATTTGTTACGTTTATAAAATCAAACTCAATGAAAACGCTGTAAAAAATTCCAACGCAACACATGACGCCTTATAGCTTAGGGCTAGCCAGCTGTGTGTGTACTACACACAAAATATTAGGACATATTAATATGTCCTAATATTTTGATGTGAAACATGTACTTGCCGTGATATGTTATGGCATGCTATATGACGGTATAAGGAGACACTATTTTCTTCTTAAAACAAACGAATTAAGTAGTCACGATTTGGAATACACTTTAGTTATATATTATGAAAATAAATGTTTATTCAATAAGTTTAGTAATAATATTTAGTCATCGTTATCTAGAAAAAAATCGTCATATTTTATTATTTTCGCGTAGAAAACGGTCACACTTACTTATTATTAAAAGTTGGAATGAGTCCAACAGTTTCGGTGCTTTCCGAGCACCATCTTCAGGGGCGAGTGTCTACGCGAAAATATTAAGATGCCTTACGTGAACAGTTTACAATATTTTATTATTATGACATATTTAGTTCCTATCACAATATGTTCTTTTCTGCATATTACTTTTACAAAATAATGGTGGCGATTCAGCGGCACACACGACTAAACTAAATTTAAAGAAGCCCCGTCTCTTTTCATCTTAGGTGGCCAGAAAGAGACGGCACGTTCTGAACCACACGACGTGATTTTAGATGTTTTGTCTATGGTTTAGATTGTACCATCTCTTTTTGGTGATTTATGACGAAAAGAGACAGAGCTACTTTAAATTTAGTTTAGTCGTGTGTGCCGCTGAATCGCCACCAGTGTCGATGTTTCACATCTGCAGGAGTGACGGCTCACATTTTTTTTTAAAACGTGAGTTTTATCTAACACACCGTTCTAGCTATTTAATGTCCGCAGAAAATACCTTAGCAAAAGGTCCTCAACTTGGCTTACACACGGGAGAAAAATACCTTATTTTAAGTAAATCACAGTTGCACCGTCTCAGTGTAAACCTGGTGCGAGCAGGTAAACAGGCCGACAATCTGCCCATCTGACCACCACGCCCTACGACCTTTGGTGCTCAGGGCTGCCGAAGATATTGAAAGCAATAAGCGTTGAATTTTTTTTTTTACACTAGGTATTTGCCAGGAAGGGAGACTGATGGCATGTCTTCAGTTCCGGTCTCCTGGCTTTGAGGCCTTTGAACCTTGGAGGTTTTAGTCGGTATGGGTCGCCACTCTGGCACCGTGCCCGACATACCCCGCCACCTCCCCCGAATTGGCGGGCATGCGTAGCTGCATTTCCTCCAAGTCAAAAAAAAAGGTGTTTGCCCAGAAGGGCAGTAACTACACGAGTCAGCGACTCCTGGCCGAAATTTGAACTGGATTTGAAATTTGAAATTTGATTTGGAATTACTGGTACTCTAGGTGGCCTCCGAAACTCACTGTGAGATGCTTGGTGATAGATGTTCAACCCGATGATGGTAGCTAGGTGGACACTAGAATTTGAATTGCATAAATTAATTGAAAGTACATATATTTGAGCTTTTAACAATGCAGTTCAATATTTTTTAAGAACATTTGTTGGAGTTTATTTTTAATATTGTTCATTAATTAACTCTCTATAAATTCTACTAAGCAGTATTTAATCATCAAAAATCTGGTCCTTTATCATTTCTTACTTACTCTTGATAAGAATGTAATAAATTCTTAAATCGATTCTTATTATTTAAGGACAATATTAAATGTTGTACTTACAAATATGTATGTATGAGTATGGGAATTTATTAGTAAGAAAATAAAACTAAATTTCGTGTACTCCAGATGAAGATAAAAATATCCAGCTTTGGTAGCTATTCTCAAATTCTATCCTGTTTGAAATTAATTTTACTGCTAGAAAAATCAAATAGATTACTTGTTAAAAATCACCGATCAGACGATTTACTATCGAAATTGATCCGGCGCCTCCTTTAACCTCGGCTCTATCATTATTTCACTAACCTATTTCACTAATCGCTGAAACCCATAAAATAGGTAGCAATCACCCAAGTTCCCATAACACTACACGCGAACTTCAACGAAATGCTAATCTCAAACTAAGATATATATTTACGAAATCAAGACCAAGCACTGATTCACCTAAACGGTAAAACTTAATTTGTGAAGATCCGGCGAAACCTTTAATTCGTCTCGTTCAAACCCTAATAGCTTGTAATCCGAAAGGCTCAGCTTTGTAATCTTTCAATTTCGTAAGAACAAATAAAAATGTGTGCTCGAAAATGTTCGAGGCTCAACCCTATCTTTAAAAAGGCATCGTCAGAAAACTCGGCTTTGCGGCTGGATTAAACATTATGTGCTATAAAAATATCGGCTGGTGCACGAATAAAGGTCAGTATTCAAAAGATTCAGCTGTTTCTATTTATATCTTAAACATATGCACTTACGCAATATAAAACACATAGTAAAGTTTAGTATATTAATTTTAGAATATTTAATCTACTTCTTGTTCTTCTTCTTTCTGTCGGTGGTGCACGTTTAAAGTTAAAACTAAACTTATTACTAATTTATACTTTGCACTGGGAACTATTAGGGGCGGGTTATTTATTTAGTATTAAGTAATTTATAATAAATTTAATATAATTTATACTTAATTTTTGTAACATTTCAGTACATTAAAATGTTACAAAAATGTCGTATTTAGTAGTTTTTCTGAAATATTTTAGTAAGAAAACTACTGAAAATAATTAAACAGAATTATATCAATTAGATGTAAATAAAGTTTTAATATACTAACTTTGACTTATTTTCCCTGGGTGGGGCAGATGGCATCGACAGCAAATCTCGTCCTGTCAAGATCTTCTTCATTTACTTATAACCAAGTCTTGCCAAATAAACATTATTTTTAATTGACAGAAAAAAATATGCAGAGGGTAAGTTATATTTTTCCTTAAATGTCTTGTACGAAAAATATTTGTAATATCTTTACTTTTTAAAGTACATAATAATTACTTTAATATGTTTACATACCTTTACTTTTTAAGTATTCTTTTATCATATTATATTTTGGACCAGAGCAAAGGGTAGATTACTAAAAAAAAATTGTGGCCACTCCCTAACACTTGTTAAGAATAGGGTGGATGTAATTTTTAATAACAAAATTATAGGGATGGCGCTGTCTAGGTTCGGTGATTGATTAAATCTCTTGTGAACTACATATTAGTAGCTGTTGTTTTAACTTCTTTATTTTTAATCCCCGACACAAAAAAGACAAGATCAGTGTATTAAAACTTTCGTAAGGCATATTTGAATAATGTTTGTATGACCAGCTATCACTACGTAAGTGATAGCCGGTCATACAAATTAATTATTAAATTTTAAAAAATATTCGACAACCTCGTTGGCGTAAATTTAATTAATTCATTTATTTCAGAATAATCCATAACAAATCAAACAAATATCAATAAAATACAATTAAATACAATCAAATTAAATTAAATAATATACAAATCATTATACAAATCAAATTCAATAGTAGTCATAATTTTTCTCCCGTCACAATTCTCATCCATTTAAAATGTATTGGGCAATCTAGACGCTCACGAATCATGTTCAGGATGCTGTTGCTGCTGGCTCACACACGCTGTCGCGATGCACTGCACCAGCGAGGCAGCCTCATCAGCACCCTGAAAATGTCATTGTATTGGACACGCAAGACGCTGGCAGCCCGACGAGTATGATTCACCCACACGCTACTCGAGTAGAAGGACTGACAGTATGCTTTAAAAAGAGTAAAGGTTACCATGCCGGACTGCCAATCAGAAGGTTCCGGGTTCGATTCCCGGCACGGCCAACATCTTTGTGAAAAAATTGTCGGTATTAGCCCGACATGTTTCAGCACAATCAGTGCGCCATTCTCAAGGGCAGGAACACAGCCAACGTACGCTCGCGATGACGGCTGCGCCTGCACGAAAGACAAGATGTTATAAGTTTGATGTGTTTGTGTGTGTATGCGTGTCTGTGGCACCATAGTTCCCAAACGGAAGAAACTATTTCAATTTAGTTTAAAAAGTATGTTAGTCTGAAAGTTCGTAGCTTGTGAATGTTTAATCAAATTCTACTCAACATCACAGCAGCCACAAAATTCCGAATCACATGAATTTTCTCAAATCCTCAAATACGGGAAACGGCGTTACTCGTAAAGTGTTACCAAAAGATATGTGTGTCATCCGCCATCTTGCACTTGGCCGGCTTGGTGGATTATATCCTATATATCTCTCCTCGTCAGAGAAGGCTCGATCTCAGCAGTGGGAACGTATAGTGGGCTGCTTATGCTATGTACTTACAAAAGTAAATACTATCATGTCATCGCTGTCTCACAAACCTGCTACTCCTCTACCTCCGACCCGGCACGTGGCGATAATATCTCAACGACGTATTTAGCCTAAAATGATGTTGGAATCGGAGCACCCCTGTCCCTTGCCGTCAAAGGAGATTCTTGGTACAAGTGTACAGTCAATCGTAAAAGTGTCTTAAAAAGCTTATAGGAAATTTAAGCATTTTATTCATTTATTCAACTAAATAGCTACAACAGTTTTTACACCAAAGCGCTAACTATTTTAGACTTAAAAACTACACTACAGAATGCACACGATTTCTTGGATTTCGGATAAAGCATTAAGGTAAGATATAGCTAGTCGCGTAGGGACCGATTTAGCATATTCCGTGCGGGAATGAGGGACACTGAACAACTTGTGCCATCGCCACACACACGAGCGAGTATCATAATCAGGGACGTACAAAAAGAAAGAGCTCAAAACAGTAGGATTGTCAACCTTACCGCGGAGTACCATACAGTAATGCATAACCACATTGTTGCTTCTTCTAATTTCTAATGGCTCGATATTAACCATGCCTGCTACAATTAGGGGTGGATACATTTTGAACTATAGGACTTTAACCTGATTTTCGCTACATGCTACAGCATTATATTACAGTAAAAACTCGATTATCCGGCCCTCAGTTATACGGACTCGCGATTATCCGGACTACATACCAATTGTACGAAGTTGTATTTTTGCAAGTGTCGGACGGAATAGGCATCACCCAGTCCGCGCCGGCTTCTGAAAAAATAAAAAAAAAAATCCTTCATGCCTTCGATTATCCGGATTTTTGATTATCCGAATGCCTGACAACAACAGTTAGTCCGATTAATCGAGTTTCTACTGTATATTATACAGCATATAGCAACATTGTAGTCTAACTTACACGTTAGACTACAATGTTATATAACGTTAGGTGAAATCGGTCAAGCGTAAATCAGGTGTGTACAAAAATATAACATATTTTGTTGTGAAAATTATACTCACATTTGTCACAAAAGAGAGACTAAATAAATGTTATTTTTTACGAATTTCTTTACAGGTGTTTAGTTTGGTAACGCTTGGCTGTTTCTGTGACTTGTTGACATTTTGGCTTCAAAACAATTTGACCATAATTATGGAATCAGGCGTTGCTTAGCAAAAAATGTAGTAGGTTAATAGAAGTAAATGGAATAAAATATTTATATTGTATTTCCGCTAGTAATTCATGTGTTAAATTTCATATTAATATTTTTTTACTTACTAACATATCTAAAAAAAATCTTAGAATTTCAGAAATAATGCTATTATGATAACTATACTATATAAAACAACTAAGCTCCAAACGTAATTGCACCAATTTTTACTTACTTAATAAAATCTACTCGTTTATACAAGTTTTTAAATTAATGGAAAGACCGTAAAGCTTTTTGTGTGTGACAGTCCAATATACTGATGGTAATCGTCCTAATAACCGCCGGTGCCTTTGTCTATTGTTTACATTTGGGTGGCACAGCTTAGGTAATAGTGATCATCAATGGAATACTTCATAGCTTTTCTACGTGATTAACAGTTCAATAGAAAATTGGTAAGTTGCCGTGGTTACCCTTGAGGTCTTTTTCTTTTTGCGTCTGCAAATGACCAATTTTCGTGTGTCCGAAATATGTACATAGTTTTATTTTTAAATGTCCTTTAGTTAATTCAGTTTTTATTTACCAAAGTTACCGACATAGCTCAACGCATAAGCAAGCTAAAGTGGCAATGGGCCGGACATATCTGCCGAAGAACCGATGACCGCTATGGTAGACGAGTTCTAGAGTGGAGACCGCGACTCGGCAAACGTAGTGTAGGACGTCCTACAACCAGGTGGAGCGATGATCTGAAGAAGGTAGCGGGTAGTGGATGACGAAGAGAAGCACAAGATAGGGCCAAGTGGCGTTCCTTGGGAGAGGCCTATGTCCAGCAGTGGACGAGCATAGGCTGATGATGCTGATGAATTCAGTTTTTTAGTCATTTGTTTTTTTAAAGCTAGTTATTTGACTAGCAAGATGCGTACTCACATGAGCTAGGAACACTCAGGCCAAAGGTGGAGCTTTGCATTGTCTGAAAAAACTGGTTCTCAAGGGAGCTGCAACACACTGTTAGGTGCATACATTTAATGAAGTATAAAACAAACATCCTATGCCAGCATTCTGAAAACGTTATTATTATTTTAACTAACGCGAGCTTTATAATTATATAATGCTTACTTAAAATCACGGATTAGCCTAGCACCTGTAGCTCGGCTAGCAAAGGTGATCTGACACGATCATCGAAGCTAAGCAACGGCCGATGCGGACGGTATTTGGATGGGTGACCATGGACAACACTGCCTTTTTTTCAAGTGGCACTTTCATCTTGGCGCTACCATGGGTCGGATGACACGTAAAATTGTAGGTCGCGGCTGTTAGTCTTAGTACAAGCAGTCGTTAAGCCAAGTCAGAGGCTTTCGGGCGGCTTGAAAAACTCTCGAAACCAGAGCTTGGGTATTTAGCTCATACGATAAAGAAGAAAACTGATATGGTGGCGATTCTGCCGTACACACGACTAAACTAAATTTACCCCCCCCCCCCCCCGTCTCTTTTCATCTTAGGTGGCCAGAAAGAGACGGCACGTTCTGAACCACAGACAAAACAACTAAAATCACGTCAAAATATATGGAATCTGGTGGCAGTTTTAGAGGTGATACAAGTAAGTGCGTTCTAAAGTCGCCTATATTTTCTACATTTGACGTGATTTTAGTTGTTTTGACTATGGTGCAGAACGTGCCGTCTCTTTCTGTCTACTGATGAAGAAAAGAGACAAGGCAACTTTAAATTTAGTTTAGTGGTGTGTTCAGCAGAATCGCCACGTAGCTTTAAACTTATAGTACGTGCCACGTTAAGCCACAGATTAATAATCAGTGATATCCGTGGTCGTAGCGTCACGCCGGTCCCTTTGGACAGACCTCCCTGCTGTTTCTAGTAACTACGTCGTCATGTTGCCGCCGAAATATACCTACAGGATGCTACAAAAATCAGCAAAACAAAAGATTGAGCTGGCAAAGAGAAAGTCTCTAAAAACTAAATAAAAAAAAAATATCCGTATCTGTTCAAAAAACTAGCAGATATACCGCGCAAACACGTACTAAGACAATAATACAATTTGCAAGTACCAAGGTGTAGATTAGAAATGCAGAGCTTGGGCCCACATTCTATGGCTATTAAAATATTTAACAAATTACCAGTAACTTCACTTGCTAAGTTCGTATATACCGTCTCAAACAACATCAACTAATTGACAATCACTTCAACAGAGTTTTAGTACGTTAAAATGTTTTTACAGTAAATGAAAAACAGGGTACGACACAAATTTTTCATAACTTTTTTTAAAAGTACAACCCCCTGTATAGAAGGCAGGGGTGCACACGCGCCGCCGTTTAGGCTGCGCGTGCGCAGTGCGCTAATGAGGCCGCCCGCGATTGATGCGCCGCTGTCAAACTATCACGTTAATTCCAATAAAATTATTATGATTTTACCGTCACTGAACAATGATGCGTCGGACCGAAGTTTTACCTACCTGATGCAAAGTTACCGAATATTTACCGACATAGCTCAACGCGTGGCAATGGGCCGGATACTGGATAAATGATTGACCAACTGTAAGTGTACCATTGTTGTATGGGAGCCCCCTAAAATATTAATTTTATTTCAATTTTTTTATTTGATAGCCAATTAACTTTTATGTATTTTGTGAAAATTTTAGGAAAACATAGAAAAGGACACGTTTATTGTATGGGTACCCTTAATATTTACATTTCTTTATTTTTAGTATTTGTTGTTATAGCGGCACGGGATAAACATATCTTGTGAAAGTTATAGCTTTCTAGCTATTACGGTTTCTGAGATACAGCCTGGAGACAGACAGACAGACAGCGGAGTCTTAGTAATAGGGTCCCGTTTTCTCCTTTTTGATACGGAACCCTAAAAATTAGCATTGATACCAAGAAGAAGAAGAAGAATGGCTGGGGTAGACGAGTATATTTGCAGAAGAACAAATACCGCTGCGGTAGGCGATTGAGAGAGAAACGATGTTTTTTTACTGATTGAAATGAAGATAATTCATCTTCATGTTTTTTTCGGTGCTCGAGTTTCGATATTTCATATTTTAATAGTAGTTATACTTCAATAAACCCCAATAATGGTGTTTATTTGGAAGAGGCCCCTTAATGGTGAGAACCGACTACCCAAGCGTATTTTAGGACGCCCTGCATGCAACCAGAGCAATGATCTAAGGAAGGCAACGATGGCAAATAGATGCGCAGTATTTAGCATGGTCGCTGGCCACAGGAGAGGCCTGTGTCCAACAGTGGACTTGCACAGGCTTATGAGGAAGTTTGCCAATATATATGTATTTTATCTAGAAGCTGTCACATTATTAAGCTATCATATTATCTCATACAGTAAGACTTTATATTGGAAGGTAGGAAGGCAGAGGTACAAAACATACTCGTGTTCTTAGTTTGCTAGTAAAATAGAAGGATCACAAAAGTTAAACGCTTCTTCAAGTTGCAACTAATTCTTTGTGATATACTTAGAGTATATGACTAACAACATCTAGTCTTTATTTGCAGAATGCATTGAGGTCATTTATAAATACAAAAAATATATTTCTGTTTTTTTTTTTGTCAATTTGTAATTGATTATTTAGGAAATTAACCTTCGTATCCTTATTTATCTAAACGCCAAAAAGAACTGCAACAAAATCACGCAAGTACATATATATAAAATCATAAGTTTATTTTTTCCATTTACTTCAAAGCTAAATCGTAACAAGCCGTCGCGTAAAGCTCACTACACACTGACAGAACAAACTGGCATCTAATCTATTCGTCGGGTTTCGATTGATGCGCCGCCTGATCAAAATATTGTCGCTCAGGTGTGTCGGAACCCTTTGACCAGAGGAAGGATGTGGCGGAATAAGGTATTTGTTGGCTTGGATTTTTGATCAACAACTAGTGTGGAACTAGCTTAGATGTGCCGCCTGTACCGTTATATTTAGTACAGTTCGTAAGTAATCATTTCTATATATTTTAATTACTTCTTGTTTTTTTTTTTCAAAATGGTCCAAAATATAAATCCTCTTTATTCTAAAAAAAAAAACAACAGTGTTTCAGCAATTACACAGTAAATTGATGCGTAATAAACTACTTGGGAGTTCTGATAACTCAAAAGTTCTAAGTAGTTTTTTTGTTTTTTTTTTTTAGTAAATCTGCCGCTGAGCAGTAGTGCACAAGCACCACTATGAAAAGATTTGGTAAAAATACTTAGTATTTAAATAATAATATAGGGCAATGTAAAAGATGTAATTAGCACAGTTCTGTGTCACTGTTACCACCATGACAGTGATACTCAGAACTGTGCTAATTAAATAAAAGGTAACGCTTGGATCCTCTTCTTTTTAATTATCAAAACTTCAATGATTGAAAATAAAATTCATCTTATAGAATAAAAATATAAATATACAAATTCAAAACACATCCGATAAAGTTTTCTTTAGTAAAACAATATTGTTATCTAGTTGTACTTCGATCAATTTTAAATCTAATATATGAAATTTCCATGTCACAATGTTAGTTACCGTACTCCTCCGAAACAACTTGACTGATTTTTACCAAGTTTTTTTTGCGTATTCTGTAGGTCTGAGAATCGGCTACTATCTATTTTTCATACTCCTATGTGAGGCAAAAAAACGTTTGCCAGGTCAGCTAGTTATTATATATATAAGAGATAGGTTTTCCATTGTAAGAATTTTAGTAGTTGATTTTCGATCTATTCGATTTCCAATACAATTTCAAATATATTTAAGATTATATTTAAGGGACAACCACTAGGGTATTTTTCGCTGGTAAGAATTTTCTTAGTTATATCTCAATCTTTTCGACCACCAATACAATTTTAAATACAAAGTTACATTTAAAAGACAACCTCTAGGATTTTCTCTAGTAAGAATTCTGGTAGTTGTTTTTTCAATCGATTCGATCTCGAATGCATTTTTCTCAAGC
This sequence comes from Mellilla xanthometata, assembly GCA_035578125.1. Lineage (NCBI taxonomy): Eukaryota > Metazoa > Arthropoda > Insecta > Lepidoptera > Geometridae > Mellilla > Mellilla xanthometata. The sequence continues at coordinate 7,942,178 of JAPUBQ010000026.1, forward strand.
TAAATCTGGTCGTCCTTGCCGAGAGGGTTCCCACATTAGAGCAAGATGTACAGATTACTGTCGTTATCTGCGTAACCCGCAGCCAGCCCGGGGCTACTTACTCATCACTAATTTCAATCCCACGAGATTTATTTGGAACTTTTGCTCGTTCGAGATTTTAGATTTTGAATTAAGAAAGAAGAAGTAAGTAAGTTAAGTCCTGTAAAATATAATTATTTATAATAAACATTTTACTGCTGTCTAAATAAAAAATAATGTATTTAATCAATGACATACAGGAATTGTTATGAATAATGTTTTAATATTTTAATAACCTGATAATTAGAGCATTTTAATGTAATACTAATTTATCTTAAATACAAAATACTTACATAAGAAAGAAGAAAGAATGCTTTGCGCTAGCAGGTTCGAATTGTTTTTAAATGTAACGTTTCATTTGTTTTTTTTTTCTTTTAAGCGTTTGTTGTATGTTAATATAGCTCGTGTCATTAAAAAAACATTTGAATGTTCATGTCACTGACACTCTCACTTGCAAAACCAAATGAGTGTGAAGAAAAAAACATTTTTTTTTTATTCAATTGGTTAGTTTATTGGTTGGTCGGCGTGTTAATATTATTATTTGTTTTTTTTTAATTGTCTTCTATTAAATTTAGGCATTACTATGAATATAACATAACTAAAATTTAAACGAAAATAGTTACTGCAAGATGGAAAATATCTGAAATATAATATATTGATGTCTTATATCTACTTATGCATATGCTTAATATACCTGCATATAGATATTTCTGAATGCCACTATCTTAATTTTTAATTAACATCAATTTTAATCTACTACTGATTATGTTCCATCAACACTAAAACACCTAGGATGCAGTTATCAGAGGTGGAATAATCAGCTACATTCAGTTGAAGACTAGCTATTAAATGTAATGTTCATTGGTTGATAAATTAATTAGGCTGGACTGTTTTTAGAAAGAAATGGCTACATCTTGTCATGTATGTAGAATATTGTTATTAAAATTTACTAAACCCCCTCATGATGAGGCCATAACTAAGAGGATTTTGTAAGTTGAAAGTGAGGGTTATATTGACGTGACAACGTCTTAAATTAGGTTGCGGCTGGGAGTCACTTATGAAAAAGTGTAACGCCCGGTAACGTTACGATGAGTCACCGAACGAGAGAGAGGCCCGCTGAATGCCTTGCGTCTCTCTCCCACTCAACTATGATCGGTCTGCCGCGCGCGCAGCACGCGGCAGACGTTGTCACGTAAAATCTTCGCCCGTAAAACCGACTTTACAGGCAACCATTTTTTTTAAGAGAACATGAATTTTGCGAAAGATGGTAATAAAAATTTCAACAACCTACTATGTACTTCTACTACTATCTCTTGTCAAGCCGTGAGTTCTGGCAGCCAGTTATTTCCTACTAGGCATTCTCCACCTTGGTCCAGAATGTCGCTGACTCGTGTGGTTACGTGCCCTACTGGACAAAATCTTAGCTGTAACGAAAAACAATTCTTTAGAAGTACATAGTACATAAAGGTCTTGTCATGTATGTTGAATAAATACTTCTAGACCGTCATTGCACTGAGATATATTTACCTAACCAATTACTGCATACCAGTCTCATACCTGACAAACAGGTAAAGCATAAATGCCAATACTTTTTAAGAAATTGATATACCATCAAGAAACATACCCCGAGTCAATATAAAACGATACATAATTATAGAGTCGCCGCTCCGTAGCCGCGTAAATAAAAATATCCAGTGCATTACACCTGTCATGAAAATATCACATCATTATATTTATAAGTCTACTTTTTTTAATGCGAAACGAATCTCGACTCAACTACTCATCATTAAAAACTAATTAACCCTAACCGGCGCAAACGCAAGCACGCCTCTATACCAGAACGGCTCTCAACACAAATCGGCGCGTATTACGACAATATCAATAACTGTCATTGCCTCCAATCATTATACTTTCGTCTCGTTTTCTCCAACAACTCGTAATTACGCTGCGTACATCTCCCTCGAACTCATTAATCTGAGGCTACGTGAGCAAGTACAGCCTCTTTCCGTTCCTTTCGCGCGGCGCTCTAAAGCCTTCACGGGACTGCGTCAAGATAAACTATACCCATCTCACTCCCTCTCGCCGCACCGCCGCTGAAAATTAAGTTGTTTTTCAAATTCCTTTTTTAATTAATCGATGGGAACCTTCTTCGAAATGACACTTAAGAAAAGTTGTACTTTTTTCGAAATTGGATCAGTCCCCCACCACGCAAGAGGATCGTATCGGCGCGGGCGCATGTTTGTTCAACAAAAAAAGGAAAATAAGGCTCGCGTGAAAGAGAGGCTTAGTAGCTTTTATAGTCGTTGAGGCGATGCGCTCGCGCGCGGAAGTATCGAGCTTCAGGATCGAGCCTTAATCTCATTCTAATAAAAAGCTTACGCATAAATTGACGCAGTGTCATTAGATTCGAATTTTAAATTAGTTTTTTTTTTCTTTTTTATAAGACGCGCTGTGAGGTTGTATAGTTGTTAAATAATGTTAGACACGTGCTCTTTATGGTTCTTTTTATGGTTACTATATGACATTAATTTTGTGAAGTTAAGTGTGGAAGGGTTTCTTTTATTGAGTTATCATTAGGTCCTGAACATTCAAGCTGTGTGGTCGTGTTTGTTTTTCAAACATTTTTAACAATGGATTGCTAATTTGTGTTCAAGTTTGTGGTCAATTTTCGTCTAAAGTTTAATTTTTCTACGCGTCAAAATGTTTTTAAGGTAAGATTTTTTTTATTGAATACAGTGCTTTCAGTGCGTACTAAATTAATTTTAATCTATCAACATTTTATTGGTTCTAACATAACTTATTGCGTGGGTAACACTTTGAAAAATATCTGATGATTTACAATTTAAATAACGTAGACAAATACAGGAATGTGAGTTCACTTTCAGGATCTTTTTTTAAATACTTAGAGGTTTTTACGGCCTAAGGATATTATGAACTTGTGTCTACAACATGTATTTCTCGTTTAATTTGGCTTTAAGTATATGCTATTTAGAAAATGCATTAAAGGGACTTTTTCATTTAAATAAAATCGTATTTAATAGTTTTTATATTTATATATTCTATTAATTTTTTTATAAAGTGTTTTGTGACTGAATGAATGATATTGAGGCTATAGCTTTTGAGTTTATTTAATTTGAAGGTAATGGGCAAATATGGCAATAATTTATATAAATTATAACATAATGAACATGGAGCGTATTTCTTTTTAACAACCTGAATAAACTAAAAATATTATTTTGTTATATTATATAAATCTCTGACATTGGATTTTTATAGATTTACAACCACATTATCCAAAATCCCAAACTAAAAAATATATGATAAAGGAGAGAGCTTGAGTAATATATATAATAACAAACATATTGTTATTCCTTCACGCTTAAACGGCTGAACCATTTCATATGAAATTTGGTATGAAGCTCATACCTTAGATTAACACATCTGCTGCTTTTTATCCCTTTATATATTTAATTATTTTTATATCCAGGAGCGCAGATAGTTTCCAAATTAAAAAAATAAGGGGGCCCCCGTACAGTCAACGTATATTTTTATAATATTTTTGATATATTATATCAATATGGCAAAACAATAAAATACGGTGGCATGAAGGTGTCATAAATTTATAGAAACCCTTCATGCAAGCTCGACTTGCACTTGGCTGATTTTTTAATATTACGTACGCAAGTTACTTAATATGATAAACAAAAAACATACACTTCTCCAAGTATTAAAACTCATGTACTTATAAAAGTGATCCAGAAGCGCTTCGATATTATTTCGGTAAACATTTCAAACGATGTTTGCTAACTCAAAAATTGCTTTTTAAAACATATTTTTCAGCTCACTTAATATTTGCTTTAGAACGTGATAATTACTGTTTAAGTAGAGTTCATAACATATCCTTCTAATATTATAAACCCGAGAGTTTGCGTGTATGTTTGTTACTTCTTCACGCTTAAACGGCTCAACCGGTTTCTATGATTTTAATATATATCATTTTATATGGAGTTTAGATCTTGAATTAACACATAGTTTTTATCCCGGATTAGCGCGGGTAACAGTGCGGGACACAGCTAGTGCAATATAAGCGCAACTTTAATAAGATTTAGTATTCTCAGCAACATAGTTTAAGCTGCCATTTTAATATACTTTAAAAATTGTAAACTCATTCCAACTTTTAATAATAAGTAAGTGTTACCGTTTTCTACGTGAAAATATTAATATACTTTCTTTATATAATAGACAATATTTTATATTTGCTTTAAAATATAGTGTTACTGAAAAAAACTATAATGAGACAGGCAATATTTGTTATTAATAGAGACAATCGTAAGGTTGCGGACATATTCGTTCCAGGCGCTTCTTATGAATTCAAATTCAATATGTCTTTATTGTATATTGTTTTTAAAAAGTACTCTTAGTTCAATAATGTGAAAATACCATCAAAATTTCAGTTCACAGACAGCTCCCAATGCCTGTACATTACAGGTGATAATTATTTTACAAGTACGCAAAACGCAACCATTTATTTACGAAAAACAGTCTCTATTCCATTGACATAAACACGTTAAAATTACAGCCTTATAGAGTAAAAACGTTGACAAAATTATGTAACTTTGTAAGATTTAACCTTGTACAAAAATACGTGGCACTGAAGTAAGAATTTGAAATGTTACGTAGCATTTATATTTAGTTTTCTAAATGTCGATGTCACGATTTCATTTGCTTCCTTGTAAGGATTTATAACTGTCGTTGTTTAAAAGTTAACGTGTACACTAAAATGAGTCAGACTTGAAAAAAAAAACGTAAATTTTGAAGTCAAAGAATTTTTAAACTTGCATGTGAAATAGACGAATGGACTAATTCTGGACATTTTAGTCTAATAAGTTATGGAATTTAGTTCCGATTTTGGTTTTTGAAAACAAAAAAATAAAAATATATATACAGTCAAATATATTGCCTCCTCCTTTTTTGAAGTCGGTTAAAAATAGGTAGCACAGTTATAATAAAAAAATAATAACTAATTTATACTGGCAAAATTTAAAAGTACTGTACCGATTTCGATAAAATTACACAACATCTCTTTCCAATTGATAAAGATTTTTAACCAGACTATAAATGACGTAGACATGGGTTTAATACTCAAAAATAAAATATTCAGAGGAATTATGTTAAAGTTAAATGGAAGTTAAAAGAAAATAATTAAATTCGTACAAAAGCTTTTATCTAATTAAAATCGTACAAAAGCATCACTGTCCTTGCCTTTTCTCAGTAATTGGGGTTAACACAGCATATTTTCCTTCCATGTCACTTCTATCAGCTGTCATTTCCTAATTCACTCCACTATTTTATCATCTTTTATACCACACACCACGCACGCCTTTTTACAACCTCGCATATCTTTTTCACGCAAAACCAATTAACATAAAATCACCAAATCGCCCAAACAACACCTACTTTAGACTAACTGTTGTAACTTGTTTTCCTAAAAAAAGTTTAATATGTTTTGAACTCTTTTGTCACTTTACACAAGTACATAATAACTTAACCACGTTGAAAATTGCCCTAACATTCCTCCACTCCATCGCATTAACCTATCGTACCTATTTCGGAACAATTTTAACGGTCAGCAACGTAGAATCACCGTGAAATGTCCACGTCTTGTATGTACGGAATGCCGTGTTTTTGTTAGTGGTAACCCCGACGCTCCATTACCTATCATACCGACGCATTCACGATTAAATTGTAGAAAAAGTTGGAAAAAGAATGTTGGAATCTGCTCGGGCAAGGGCCAAAGTTTCGTGCTTGAAGTTGCTTAAAGATGACACTGGTTATGTGATTTTCTTAAATCACTTAAGTAAATTAAAATTATCTGATACAAGATTGTATGTATATAGTCTTTGGAAGGGTGAAAGGGTGGCATGCACAAGACTGTCATTGTTAGTATTTTTTATTTTGTTTTGTTATTATTGTCACTTAAAAAGTTAAACTTTAATATGGGCACTACCGTGGGTCGGATAACGTCCCGGATCCTATTTTTAGTACAAGTAAAAAAAGTCGTTAAACCAAGATAGAAGTCTTTAGATGGCTTAAAAACACCAAAACCAAACACCAGATCATGGCCTCTCATACGAAATGATTATTTTTATATTTTAGATGATTCTTTTTATATAAGGAATTGAATTATTCTATTGAAAGTTGCTGAATTTAATTAAAATGACTATAAACTTTAATAGAAATGGAACACAATAACAACTCTGAAAATAATTGTAGTAATGGGTTCCGTAAAAAAAACATAAATAAATTATTAGTAAAAGTTTAAAAAGGAGAGCTGCCAATAAAGAAAATCCCCAACTATAAGTCACGATAAGCTGTTGATAATGATGATAATGGTTATAAACTTTAATAAACCTTTAAATAAATCAAATCAAACATGGTACGCATCTAGATCCCTTACAAATTAGAGTCAAAGAAAGTTTTATCTACAGACTCAAATATAATTTACTACTAGAAAAGAGTCATTCAATCATTATATCATGATATAAATGTAAATACTTTATAAATACTTGCTCCAAACGAAAAATAAATCAGTTATCAATATCAAAAGGGATTGGGCCTGTCAAAATATGTAACATCTTTTTCATTTCGGTTAATTAGCTCATCACATTATAACACCCTCAATCAAATGCCGTTAAGAGTAACCGCCGCGCCGTAAGTATCACATTTATTTAGCTGTCAATAACATTAAAACAAAAGCAGAAAGCGAGCGTGGGTCGGTGGGAAAACGTCTACTTTTCAATTTGACGACTCTTGGTTTGATCCTGGCCTTTACTTGTTTTTAAATTTATGTGTCGTAACTTCCCCGTAGAATAAATATTTTGCGGGTGTGAATAGGTTAAATACTAATTTGTTTATGACAAAGGAACATATGATTTTGTGTTAAAATGTTTAACGTAGAGCATTTTCTAGTACTCGCTTGGTTAGTTAACCCTCAAGTTTGATACCTGTCATCATCAACTGTTGTTTTGTAGTAGCTTTCTTAAGAGCCAGTTATTGCAAACTAATCAAGCTCCCCTTTCACCCAGATATTCAATACTCTTGCATTAATTGTGGCGTTTGTCAAATGGTTAGCTGTGTACTCTAAAAAACAGTTATTTTACTAGCATTTAGCAGCTAGGCATTTGAAAAAATGAAAAATATTTATTTATTAACTTATTACTAGATTACATATTCTCATTTGGCCAGCATTTCGCGTTACCAACCAAACCACACTAGTTATCAACATAAGGTTGTAGCATTAAGCTAGGGTTTAGCATACCTAGTCTGGGAATACTCGTATTGGTGGCGATTCAGCGGCACACACGACTAAACTAAATTCAAAGAAGCCCCGTCTCTTTTCATCTTACGTGGCTAGAAAGAGACGGCACGTTCTGCAGCATAGTCAAAACAACTATCTCTCCCGTCGGTCGACGGCGGTGGCTAAAATCCCATAGGAAACATGTTTCCGGCTCCCTTTACATGTTAGCTTGCGCACGCGCACCCGAATGCTCTCCCGCGGCACTTTCATCTCCAGGGCAGTCCTTCTGAGGATTTTTTAGGCAGGGGTGGTCAACGTTTTACCAGGTATTTTAATTTGGAGAAATCAAATAATTAACTTTATTTATTTTGATGGCTATTTTAGTAAAAAATACTAGTTATTCATTAAATGCTGTTAATAAAGATATAAAATTACTTAATTATTGTTTTAATAAAATAACAGAAATTTATGCAATTTTTATATTAAATTAGTCTGTTTTTAGGCACTTAATTTCGCACCAATAAATATTTTTTTTTACAAAAGTGTAAATAAGACTCAAGTGAGCTACTTAGTTTATAAAAAACGATTAATAAAAATCAAAACGACAAAAACCACGTAGAATATCTATTACAATCAATTCCCATAAACACGTTGATTTAAATTATACTCAGAGAAAATTTATTTTGAATCAGATTAAATAAATAATTAATTAATTATTATTATTAATTAATTAAATAATTTTACACCAAAGAAAACATAATATTTAAAATAGGTACAAATGCCTAAATTTCTTTACATACAATATTTATATTACGTACCACACAATAATACAATTTATTCTCTCTTTGCATAATTATGATTACATACATGTACGTACACTATTTTAAAGGAAAATATTGTTTATTTTTGTATTAATTTTTACCAATTTTGGCTAATCCACACATGAAAATGTTGAGTGTCTCTGCTTTAACCCTTTTTTGTTCTGTCGATGATTAGATTTTTTGTTGATCGTTAAACATTATTGTGGGAACAGGAGAGATGATTGTAGTCTGTCGCTGTATTATTAATTTGATTGAATTGTAATTGAACGGTTGTTTGTTTTGCGTCAGTTTACGACAATGATTGCTTGAGAAAAGGCTTTTAGAAAAATGTTTTGGCTGATTTTTTTATCGCTTAATATGCTTTCTTTTTGTTGCATAACATAGCATAAGCAGCCCACTTTACATTCCCTTTGCTGGAACTCAGGGCCTTCTCTCACGAGGAGAGAGATATAGGTCACAATCAACCACGCTGGCCAAGTGCGGGTTAGCGGATGACACAAGTCTTCGGATATTGTGGTCCTCAAACATGCCGGTTTCATCACGATGTTTTCCTTCACCGTAAAGCCAGTGCAAATCCACACATAACTTGGAAAACAAGTCATTGGAATATGGCCGGGATCGAACCAGGGTCCGTCTGATGGAAAAGCAGACGTTTTTACCACCGAGCTACACTCGCTTTGTCATACATTTTTGTTGAAATTACGCGAGAGAAGCTCTCATTATGATCTTGTTAGATTATTTTGATTAATTTTTCAAGTAAGATTTTATACCTGTTTTTTCTGATTCTTGTCGCTTTATTAATTGTAAGATTAGTTATATCTTTATTTTACTCATTACAACTGGGCAATTATCCAGTAGGACGCATAACCTCACAAGTTAGTGATACTTCGGCATTAGGTGAAGCATGCTCTGGAATAACTAGCTTTCAAGAAGGCTGCAGTAACAAACTGTTAAGATCTCGTCGACGGATTTTTCAACTTAAGTTACAGTAGACACCTACTTATTTAAAATTTAGATTTATTTGCCACGTTTATACTTTTTCATAATGTGTAGTCAGTTTAATATAGAGTATAACGTTTCAAGATAAAAAGTTTAACGTCATAAGCGATAAATATTGTTATTTACTATTTTATTACTGATAAACAAAAGAATGAAAATTGTGTATGATACATTTTTCATTCTTTTATTTTAAAATATTTATAATACTAATTTTGGAACATTATTTTCAAATCAGATTATTGTAAATTAATGATTTTATTTAATTAAAAATTTATAGGTATATCTGGTGGTAAACCACCAGAAAAAACTTAACATCACTAGAAAAAAATATGAGTTTAAACCCAATTTCTTTTCTAGAGTTTAACCACAGTAGTACTTAAGCAGTTTGTTTTGTTTGTACCTTATATTTAGGCATTTGCCCAGCAGGTCACGTAACCATACGAGTTAGCGACAGTCTGACCTAAGATGGAGCAAGCCTAGTCTGGCTACACTGGCTCTCAAGGAGGCTGCCGGAACACACTGTTAGGTGCTTGTTGATGTTAGATTTATCAACTTGAGGGTGGTTGCTATCCAGGCGAGCGTTAGAAAATACACTACCACCATGCCAACATATATCAGAATTCCTTCACCAATCCACGATTGTCAAATCAATGTAAAATCAAAATTAATTCACCATTTCAAGGACAAACAAGCATATATTAATAACTAGCTGTTACCCCCTTAAATCGGGACAAAAATAAGTTAATCGAGGATAAAAAGTAGTCTATGTGTTAATTCAAGTTCTAACCAATTGTAAATCTCATTAAAATTGGTCTAGCCTAGCTAGTCCGCGTCGGTTATTTGCGCATCCCACGGGAACTACAATTTCCCGTTTCGGGATAAAAAGTAGCTTATGAGTTAATCCAAGGTTTAAAACCTATATTCACACCACATTTCAGGAAAATTGGTTCAGCCGTATGAGCGTGAAGAGGCTACACACAAACTTTCGCATTTATTATATTAGTAGGAAGTATTCTTTCCTAACCCTTTCCCACTAGGTGGGATCCGCATCTTCCTCTTCCATGCTATTCTGTCAGTCGTCATTTTCACGTTCACTCAAATTCTTTCTCAAAGCTAGAAATAAATATGTAAATGGATAAAGAAGCCGCACCTGTCTCAGCCCGGAACATTGTTTCCGTGCATTGTCTCTCTCTAAGAAAACATTAGTTTATTGCAAAGAAATAAGGAACTTTCTTTGAAGAAAGGAGCAGGTAGGAAGAAATTATTGCTAATTTATTCAGGTGGCTTCCCTTTGAGGTTCGTTGTTGTGATTTTAATTGATATTATGGTAATGCGGTGCGAATAAATACCATACATAGGCCGGGATTTCATCGGTTTATATTTGATAGCTGTTTTAGGCATTGAAACGAAATGAAATTATATTTAGTTCAGATCACAGATCCATATATTCTCAAACTTAAGGATATAATATAATAGAAGGTTATGAGAGGTCATATAATCTCAATGTTTTTTTTTAACGATATATAATAGGTTTTGATAAAAATAATAGTATTAATCTTCATAATATTAGTGTCTTGGATGTTTTTCCAGATATTTTTTATTTCACAAAAAACCCTAGTCATCACATATAAATTAAAAGTAGAAACAAACAAACCATTTTTCAGTTTATGATATTTTTCCCTTACACAAAAGTCATCAGTAAAACAAAATGCAAGTCATTTTTCTATTCACATAATTTGGTTACAGAAACAGCAATACTAGTAATTGTTAGAATTTGAATTCCATGTTTAAAATCATTGTAAAAGAAAAAATTAAAAATGGTTGCCTGTAAAGTCGGTTTTACGGGCGAAGATTTTACGTGACAACGTCTGCCGCGTACTGCGCGCGCGGCAGACCGATCATAGTTGAGTGGGAGAGAGACGCAAGGCATTCGGCGGGCCTCTCTCTCGTTCGGTGACTCATCGTAACGTTACCGGGCGTTACACTTTTTTATAAGTGACTCCCAGCCGCAACCTAATTTAAGACGTTGTCACGTCAAAAAACAAAAGAACGTCTACGTCACCCGACATTCATTCCAAAATATATGCAACTGTCACGCAATCAAATCAACTCTATACCTCCCCAGATTTGAGCCAACCAAGTCGACGAAAGGCGCGAGCAAGATGCGTCGGGACCTCATCAACGCTGAGATCTCGAATCTCCGGGACCTCTTGCCGCTCCCGCCCTCCACTCGGCAAAGACTCTCACAGCTCCAACTCATGGCACTAGTCTGCGTCTATGTGAGGAAGATGAACTATTTCCAACAAGGTAATTTTCGGAACCACAACTTTTGTTTTCCATAATATACTTGTTTGCTATATATACTAGTTACTAGGAAATGCATGGAAATGGTAGTGCAAGGAAGAAGGGCAAGAAGCCGACCGAAGAAGACATGGATGGAATGTGTGAATGAGGACATGAGAGAGAAAGGAGTGAGTGTAGAGACGACGGCTGATAGAGGAAAGTAAAAGAAGAAAATTTGCTGTGCCGAACCCACCTAGTGGGATAAGGTAAAGATGATGAAGAATATGTTTGCTTGATAAGCTTCAACATACTCGATTTCGACGACGTAGCATCAATGTGCGGGAACATATCGGCTCCTTGCCACAACCGCTAAACGCAGTAGCTTTTCTTCCATACCTCCCCTTGAAAATAACTTTGCAAATTGTCTTCAATAAGTCTTCTACTTTGTAAGTGTCGAGCACTGATGTTGAAATGTCTGAAGAAAATTTTAAATATGTTCACATGCTTCTCTAACTTCTATATCTACTCCTTTATTGTATTAAAAACCCACAAAAGCGCCCAAAAACTAGATATGTTTTTTTTGTGTGGGATAAGGCAAGGAAGAAGAATAAGGTTACTCGTCCTACCTTTGTTATCGAGAATAGAAGTAAACCAAATATACTACAAATTCCCACTACAAAAAGTATGCAACTTACGTTTGTTAAATAATAATTCAATACTCATTATTTCAGTCTATAACTCAAATATCTAGCTGTAGGTACATGATGCTGTCACAAACACACACGTACCTTTTATTATTCAACGTCAACCACTGCACATAGCATACACATATACAAGATATCATCCAACCATGAACTTACATACCCTTATGTGCTCCATATAGACTATCTCATTCATACATCAATACATAAGCACCATCTTCCATTTCCGCGTTTCCCTCCAGTTCTCATGTCCCAAATCTTCAATCCTGATCACGTACAAAGGCACCCTTATCCATCCATCTCTTGCTCTCACATTTTCCGAAACTTTTTGTCAGTTCACTTTAGTCACGAGAAGGCATATTAAGACGTTTAAAACGCATTTAAGTTTATCTTATCTGTTGTTGCTATTACTTCACCCATAACTCGGTCTTTCTTTCCGTTTTAGTGTTCAAGAGTCACGATTTCAGCTATCAGTATCAAGAACAAGCGACTCCTACACCCAATATCGGATTTTCGAAGGTAAATATGACGTTTTTCAAGTTTACGATGATACTTTGTAGTTTTATGTACTGAAAAAGGTACATTACCTACAATCATAATATGTGTATATAGTTAGGAATTTTATTTTTAAATCCAATTTTGCAGTTACATTTAGCGTATGTAATTTGACTAAGTTAGCATTGTAAGAAATACTTTTTTAAAGATTTACTTTACATTTTGTTTCATCAAATAAAAAATTAAAGAATATTTTTTAAACTAGAAAGAAGAAGTAAATAAAAAGACTAGCATCGTCATTCTGTAATAGAGTACTCGTGTTTTAAATCGTATATAATATTTTTATATTAGTATAGTTCTAGAATAGAAGGTTTTTTTAAAGCAATTGTTACAATTTAATTTGTATTGTAATATTGACATTGGTTAAAAAAAATATTTGATTTTCATGTCATAGTCAAAGTTCTATGAAATAGGCATGATTTGAAATAAATATAATATTTTAAATAATATAATGACGAAAATATAAGCTCCTGACTTTCCAAGCGTAGAGTCTTAATTACTTTTCACATAATTATGTACATGACACAAGGTTTCAAAAATGACTTCTTACTTTGTTTGATAGTTAACTTTGTTTTCAGGCAATGAATGGTTTTATGATGATGATGACTCAAAACGGAAAACTTCTGTACATATCGGAAAATGCTGCCGAATATCTGGGACATTCTATGGTAAGAATTAACTCATGTTTGTTTTCCTTTTCTTCATTTGTAGCAAAGAGTTTGAAAACAGCTTTGTTGAATTATTCTAATCAGGGACGGAGTCACAAAATATTATTTTTTAACGAATTATGACGAGTTTTTTAACGAATCATATGCCAAAAATTTATCTACATGCGTAAGTCACATACTTCTACGTCATTGAACAGGCTATAAGTATATAAACTTAACATTATTTAACAACACAACACCAACCTGCCAGAATATGTAAAAAAATACAATTTCCGATAATATATTTAAAACTAAATTATTATTTTTTTAAGCATAAAAAGCATATTATGAAACGGACGAATTTTTTTATGATAAATTTACCGATGTCAGTAAAATGAATTCACCAATAAAAATCTGTATCCAGTATTCATTTGATTATGTTTTTCAGGAAGACCTATTAATACACGGAGACAGTGTATACGATATAATCGACCGGCAAGACCATCAAACCGTCCAGATAGAACTGAACCGAGGAACCAACGGAGAGACTGAAAACGTACCAAAGACTAGGCATTTCTTCTGCAGAATGAATGTGTCCAGAAACGCTAGAAGACAGATGAGATTTGGGGATCAAAAAGTAAGTATAATAAATACAAATACTAGTATACATTTTGAAAACCCCTGACTCATTTTTCAAATAAAATAGAATAAATTAAAATCGATTAATTCGTTGTAACAGCCCGTCGTTTTAGCCTCGGGGATGAGTAGTTAGATAACCACAAGAACCCACCAACTAGGCATACGAAATGACACATACAATGTTAATTTGAGGTCTGCGCTGGCAACCCCGCATGAGGCGTTTTGTGCATTACCCCTTGCCACGTCATTGAAGCTCCTTGAAGTTTCTCTTTTTTTGTACAACTTATAGGTTTGCGTTTGACCACAGCTTGCCTGATGTTAAACAATACCATGGTCTAGGATGTAATACGTTTACCTAGAAAATACTTATGAACTCTAGATTTGAATGAAAATAATTCCATAGTTTTGCAGTTGTCACAAGGAAGGTCGAACCGAATTAGCTTGTGAGATACTTTGGGATTTCAACTGTTTGCCTTTATTTCTTCGCTGAGTTTTTTTAATGGAACAGAGACGCCATTTTCTACCCCTGTTTTATCAGATTATGCGTCATACTATATTATTTAAGTAAAGCACATCGGCTCCGTTGATTTCGGCCACGTAGAAAGGATGGGAGATGATCGGGCTGTGAGACGTGCATACTTGGGACGACCAATGGCCGACGTCCGGTTGGTCGTCCCAAGTATCTCTGGGAAGACCAAGTGCAACAGGACCTGAGCATACTTGTGGCCGACTATCTTCTCTATCTTGTGCTGTCTCCTGCCACAGGCTGGCAGGAGACAGCACAAGAGTGAGCGAGAGTGTGGTCTCTCAGAGTGGCGTCTCTTAGTGTCGGAGACCAGGATCCTTTTCGAAGTCAGTGAGCTTTCGTAGTAAGTTAGTAAGTTATATTATTTATCTGTGTTTGACAGGTGGTACTGGTCCGCGGGCACTACGTGTCGTACCTGCCGCTGTGCAGCCGCAACGAGCCTGTGTTCCTGGCGGTGTGCACGCCGCTCGCCATGCCCGAGACGCGCGAGTGCGTCGTGCTCGGCGCCACCAACGTCTTCACCACCGTGCACGCGTGCGACATGAAGATCCTGCACATTGATATCAAGTAAGTTTGCTGCTATACCACGAATACTGTCTATGGGTGTCAGAGGTCTACTCCTACTACTCTGTTGTTACATATAATACTAGCATAACAACTTTCAAGATTTTAAGTTGATAAATAAAGAATTTTCCATATAAACTTTCACCCCCATTACAAACCTTTAGTTCACCCCTGGCAAAAAAACTTGATACCATTATTTTTCATTTTACAAAAACTATACATATTCTAAATTTCATTGCTGAAAGTTCAAAAACAAAGAAGTTTCATACAAACTGTTTTACCCCTTTTCACCCCCTTAGGGGTGGAATTTCCAAAAATCCGTTCTTAGTACGCGTTTACATACTAAAACAGATATACCCTCCAAATTTCACAACCCTAGGACCAGCCGTTTGGGCTCTGCGTTGCCTATAGATTAATGAATGAATGAATGAGTCAGGACAAAGAGTCTTATAGTATAGATAACTTCTGTGTTTGACATTGTTGCATTTCGGTGAGTGTGCGTCAGAATTACACTAATTCCCCCGGCCCTTATTCATTACCGAACGAGCAGGGAGACTGCTAGTAGGCACCACATACAATGGAAATACCGAAAATACATACGTACTAAGCAATTCGCTTCCACATTTATACCTACGGACGGCCAAACTGTGGAACTCCTTGCTGGAATCCCTTTTCCCACTGAACTACAACCTTAATGTCTTCAAAGCAAGAGTGAACCGGTTTCTTCTAGGCAAGCGCGCTTCATCTTAGACCCCAATGTTACATAACATCAGGTGAGTTGTGGTCAAGCGCAAGCCTATTATGCATAAAAAACATCAACAGCACTAGGATAAGACGTTATATAGTTTGTGTTTTGTACAGAATACTCAGTGCCTGTAGTATTCTGTACAGTGATATAGTAATCCTGTTACTGATCAACCCAAGTAGCGTTTGTCACTAAACGCGACCTTGGCAAAGTTATCGTCTTAACCAACCGCAAAAAAACAAAACAAGAAGTTATATAGTTAACGTTTCCGTTTCAATAAAATTTTAGACTTAATTTATGTATAATGCGTTATTATTGGTTCTTGCTAAATATCATAATAAATGAGATCATTTGTCTACGGACGTCGTTCGTTCGATAAAATTTGAGCTAGGCCCAGATCTTGTTCACTTAAAAGTAAAACTACGTTTATATATTACTTGATTAATATTTTATTTGATCGTTTCAGCGGTGAATGGCATTTAGGATGGAAGAAGTCAGAGCTCCAGGACGTATCATGGTATCAACTGATTCACTGGGACAGCTTACGGGAAGCTCAAAGCAAACATAGGTTAGGTGAGTAAACCATTCGATAACAAAATAATTAGCAAACAAATATATGTATACGATGTTTTTACGAATATTAAGTAACAACAGATACAAAAATGACAAAATTAAATTAAATTCATTATTTTATGTAATTAAATCACAAGTATAAGTATGATTTTATTATAATAAAAGAGTGAATTGGCACCAACGTGTTGATATGCAAAGCACAAGACAACTTTTATAGTGTGAAAAAGGTCACTAATCCTCTAATTTCACTTACAGTTACTCAATCAGAGCAAGATAAATGCTGCATTATGCTAGTGAAACTACAGCAGAGGAGCGGTCAGTTTATCTGGGTACACATGGTATTACAAGTCAAAGATGCTGCAGATACGCCTAGACAGTTCATTGTTGCTACCAATCAAGTTCTTAGGTAAGTATTTAAGCGTTCTATCTTTTTCTTATTCTTCTTCATCCATGACTCCACCTTTCCTCTCTAGCGAAAAACTTATTGTGTCGTACGACACAGTAAGTTTTTCTACACAACTTACTCTATCAACTGTTACTTCCACATTCTTTCTTTGTTCTCTTTTAAGTCTTCATTTACATAATTTATTCAATTCTTCCCAGATCTTTCTTCACTTTGCGATTCTTTTTTATAAAACTACAGCTTTAGAAGATAAAATAAAACAGCATCTAAATCGGTTCATGTTTAGACTCAAGAAAGTCTTAGTGCCGAACAGCCTATAGGCAGCAGTTATATCTTACCATTAGATACGCTGCCAGCTTTTTCATCATCATTAATTCTATAGCAAGAAATGACCAGTAAACAAACGGATTCAAAGAATAATAAGACTACATATTAATACAAGATAATATGACTTTATGTATCATAACCACTTATATCTATGAACCGATTTCAATTTCTAGTTTTCAAAATTTTTCTCAGTTGTGAAGAATACGACTCAAGTAAGAGGTTCATAAAATTATTTTAACTTAATTCTTTTACTTACTATTTTTTTCTCTTTTCAACAGCGAAGAAGAAGCCTCAATAATGCTGGCCAACTCTTGGCTCTATCAATATTACGGCTACCAAAACCAGCCATGCGGTATCATAGACCCTCGTTGCCAGAAGTTCTTCCGCCGAGACCAGTGTTACCAGGAGCCTTATCAAGAATATTATGTAGAGAGCCAGGAGCCAGATTATACTGGTTACCATTTGGCCCCGTATGTACAGAAGGTGGATGAATACGGATGTGAACGGGTGTACAGTGAAAGAGGGCCAGTGGATTACTCTACGCATTCGCCGACGTCTACCATTAGTGAAGAAAGGTAAGGTTCCAAAAATATCAGCACAAGTATCCTTAATTCTGGCATACATACAATCCAACAAAATTTGACGTAGTTTCACTTTACCGTTAGTGACCAGAAAAAGATGACACCACCACAAAGCAACTAAAATCACGTCAAATATATATTATAGATTGTGAGTAGTTTTGGAGGTGATATAATTGGGTGCATTCTAAAATCGCTTACATTTCCCAGGTTTATATCGTACCGTTTCTTTAAAGATTACGTCAATCCCCAAACTTGTCCATCAAACGGTATCAAGCAACATTCCCCAGCTGTAAGGAAAGATTAATTAGTTATTATAATAATCTACGTTGGTTTCAGATCACCTCACCACTACGATGCTCCTGGAGAAATTGTGGTAAACAGCAATATGTACATGTATCCACACAATAACAAGAGAGAGTTCTATGAACAATATCCTAAAGTCGTCTACAATATGCAGGAGCCTTGTTCAAGCGGCACTTTAGAAGGTATGTGTAGTGTACAGTTTATGTTTGTATAGTCTGTGGCCTAGGTATGATAGTCTATGGACAATAGCCCAGAGTCTGTGGCATATCTATAGGTGTGTCAGGGCTACTTTTGGTAGGACATTGGCGGGGCAGTCGAATACGCATCGCCCAGCGAGCAACACGTCTCCACAGAAATATCCTAGTACTCGTATTTATATAATGCAGTGCAACTTTCTGAAAGTATCTATCAATGTGCGGAAAGTTGTAAGAGCTCACAGACTCGGGAGCATTCAGTATGGATCCAGTTAATCTTTAGAATTTGAACTCTTAAGGACTAGGTGTTTGTATTCAGCATATTTGATCTTTAAGGCTTTTTTAGGCATGAGGTTTCACGGTTTGAGTAAAAAAAATATAACTTATATAAAAAATATTTTGATGAGTACTAGATTTTTTGTATATTTGCATTTTGTAAAACTTATCACAAATTAGAGCTGAGTAAATGCTGAAAAAATTACAACCATATTTCATCATCTTCAACCAGTATCTTAAAAAGTATTGTAACAAATATGTTTCATTTCAGGAATTGATTACCCCAGTGCAAAACGTATGCGGTTGGCCCCTGCCCCTCTAACCTTAGAAGATGACGGTATGGAGCGATGGAATCCTAGCCCCCCTTGGTCCGACACTGCCCTGAAAATGCAAGAATACGCCCAGAGGTTTACCTACAACCATATGGTTGCAATACCTCCCGCAGAACGAGCGTGTGTTACTTAGTAAAGCCCCTAGATTAGTCCTTAGTCCTACCCTGATAATTAAAGCTAGATAAAAGATCGGAACTGTTCATTAAGATTAAGTTAAGATGAATGATCTCTGTTAACAGACATATTCTATAAAGTCTGTATTGAAGCTGAGGTTGTAATTTTTATTTAGAGCTTCATGTATTAAAAACTTGTTTTGAAGGTTTCGTACCCTTAGGATACCAACGGGACCCATATTGCTAAGACTTGTCTTTCCGTGCGTCTGTAATTTTAATATCGGTTATCAAAATTATTCTTCATATTGATAAATATTTATTTGCTATTGTTATTTCAAAACTGATATTATGAATGTAGTAATATTGATCCTAGTTTATAGATTATAGCAGTAATAAACGTAATGATAGCCTTTTAAGACTTTACCAAAATTTAAAACGTAGATACTTATAGATACGGCTAATTATTAGCTGTAGCAATATTTCCTAATATAGTGCATTTACAAAAGCCAGTAATTTTTGTTTATGTAAAAAATGATAGTTTTTCAAACTATTGTTGGTGGTTTATATTTAAAATGGGTTTTTAAACAAAATAAACCACTTTTTGATAATTATAAATTAATCGTCATAAATTAAAAAATATATGTCAATATGTAATACAATCAATATTAATTTAAGAAAACTTAGCATTTTTTATCAAAATGTCTTATATCGTAGCACGAATTAAAAGAATTTACAATACTTTGACTAAAGTTTACAAACTTATTTTAAGTAATAAAGCAGCAAACTAGAATAAATAGAATAGTAATTTGGCCGATAAAATGGTTCCACGCGTAATTGTAAAATACCGCGGTGGGCGGGGCAAAACTGCTACCCGCGCGCCCAATTTGCGCGCGTCACTTGGTGTGGCACGGCACCAATCGCGTGCGAGCTTTGTTTGTGTGTGTTTGGTTGGGATCGCAGTATAATTGTGTGCGCAATTGTATGGAGTTACTCTTCCGTTTATTCTAGTTCGCTGTAATAAAGCAAATTTATGTAATGTAAGTATTAATGGTAAATTAAGCTAGTTTTAAGTAAAGCAATGAAACGGTCCGTCCAAATAAGTGCATTGCAGTCCAAAGGAATAGTATTATAAATAAAGTAGGTATTGTGTATATAAAATTTGGTATAAAATAATTATGTAAATAGCATACGTATATAATGCATTTAAGTCTACTTTATAAATAGTTCTATAATTTATAAAAAGTTCATAAATAAATAAATAATTAAAATACCTAAAACTGACTTTATTTTATTCCTGTACTTCAGTGGTGGCAAGACTATGATTATATAAATAGAAAAGTCCATTGAAAAGTTATATTTGGAGTTGCATTTTTAGGGGACGCAATTTTATTTTAAAAAGTTTTATAGAATTTAATTTGCAACAAAAAATATAAACAATTTTTTTAACAAATAATTAGTTTAAGAGATATATCGTAAAAACTATTTCAAC
The DNA here is from genome assembly GCA_035578125.1 of Mellilla xanthometata. Classification (NCBI taxonomy): domain Eukaryota; kingdom Metazoa; phylum Arthropoda; class Insecta; order Lepidoptera; family Geometridae; genus Mellilla; species Mellilla xanthometata. The sequence continues at coordinate 7,962,624 of JAPUBQ010000026.1, forward strand.
CCCTACTTTCAAGATGGCGGCAAATATTAGGACTCATTTCACACATGGCTGGTTAACCCCATTACTGAAACATTTCTGGTCTGTGTTATGGTGGCTAACACAACTGATATACTACTTATACATACATATTTTATATTGATACATATTTAGCACCCAGACCCACAGCCAACAAATTTAGTTAAGCACAAAGATGTTGGCCGAGCCGGAAATCGAACCTGGAACCTTCTGATTGGCAGTCTGGCATGGTAACCATTGCGCCAACGAGGTCGTCAAGTACCAATGATGAGTGATACTTATAATATTTTTAAACAAACACAAACCATAAAAACATCATGTTCCTGTCTACACAAGCTTATTTCTAAGTCGGATTGCATAATTTGCAACTAATTAAAAAGTTAAGTTTTCAGCTAGCGTCTTATGTAACAGTATAGTGCAGTAAAACGTAGGTATTGTATACAAATGTACAATAAACACATGTAAAGTGAAACAACACTCTCGTATCCATTTCAATACTTAAACTACGTTGCTGATTATCTAGGAATGAGCTGTGTGAACGCACGAGCTTTCGTGCGAGAAAGCGCGTCAACGAAAAACTTTAAATTACAGATTTATTATTATATAACTGGAAAATACAGATCGTCATTTATTTGACTTTTAGCCCGATACCTGAAAACTATAGTATAGTTGTTTTCAAGGCAAGTGTGAACCGGTTTCTTCTGCAAGCGCGTTACACTTTGCATCTCAATATTGCTTACTATCAGGCCTTTTTATGTAAAAAAAAATACGTTGAAAATGCTCAAAAACTTAATAGTGAAATTACAACACTTAGTTTAGTTTTTAAGATTAGTTTTAGTTCTCTTATCATAAAATCTTAATTAACTAAAAATCTTATTAGGTTATCTACGTACTGACTACGTTATAATACTCATGAATATTCACGCCTTTGTAATAATTCCTTATGTATTTGACTTACAATCAATAGGACTAAAAAAAATATTATAATTGGAGTCGTTTATTTTGTAGAAAAGGGACAATTATTAGAAGGTTTTACTATTAGACAGTATCAGATATACTCCACGCTTGCTCGTGGGTCCAAAGCCCTACTTACTGCGCGAACGATTTTAATGGCACCCTATTAACCGATCACCGTAAATACAATTGCATATATACATCGTATTGCATAAGTTTCAAGAACCATATTTAAATGTCTAATGCGTGCTAGATACATTAGGAAACAACCATCGAACCTCTTAATAGATGTAATGCGCTTACAGGCTGCCATTCTTGGAAGAGCTTTTAGTTGTTACCGCTGACATAGCTTAAACCATAGTTAGTACTAGACGATCTCTTGAAAGTTTCCTTAGAGTTGATGAAGAGAGGGGCGAGATAGGTCTAGTTATAGTGGTGACGCTCTGGCTGTCAATCAGGCAAAAGCTAAGCTCAATAATTTGTGGTGCAAGTGTAGTTTAGACAGATATATGTATGTAGGTATTTCATATACAAATATTAATAATTTCCAAAAAGCAATTTTTCAACTGTTTTACTGACACCATCATCATCATCATCGACCACCGGTTCTTCATCTTCCACTGATTGAGAATAAGCCTCTCTTAGCACGCCATTCACTTTGGTCCTTTATCAATCTTGACCTTTGCATCAAAAAAATGCCTTACCACTTTTAAAAAATTGCCCAGGGTTTTATTTATTAGAATATCAAGTTATCAAGTAAAAGAAAACTTAAGACTTACTTTTCTAGTTCAATGCCTAACTGTGATGTCTAAAAAATCTCGAGTCTACTTTAGCTAGCCATTCATTTATTTAAAGTTTGCATCAGTCGTCTTTATTATTATGTAATTATCTAAAAACAACAAAATCTTTGGCAAGTTGATTTGTATAATTATTCAAATTCAAATCAATTTAGTGCGAATGTAGTAAGAGTATACGTCCGTATACTCTTACTACTTGTCTAGGTATTCGGTCAAAGAAAAAGTGCCTACTGGCGTTCAATAGTTACCTACTAAACTATGCCAAAACTTAAAGCTACTTACAATATTATACTGACAACACTTACATAATGACTGGGTTTAACAACAATAAAAAAATCACTAAAAATATACGTACAGTAGAAATTAAACACCAGAGAAAAAGAAATAGGTGCAGAGAAAATGTTTTTCAAGTTTAAATTCAATAGTGCCACATGGTTCGCTGTCGAAGCTTTTAACTTGAACCTCAAAAGCTCGAGTAAACTTTAATTCAATTGTTATTTTGCTCTTGCCTGAGCTTGCAACTACGATGAATTATTTATTAACGGCCTCATACGTGATGTTTTATCCTTTCTACCCTCCATAGTACCGATACAAGTGTAGTAGAGTGGTAAGAATCTTTTTGTGTCTAAGCAGCCTAGGTCTGGTGTCGAGAGTTTTTGAACACCTCTTAATTCTAAGAAGATAATCTGCAGGCTTTTGGGAATTTCACAAGAATTAATTGCGTTTTTAATTATTCTATATTCTGATATATAAGACACTTCGATTCATGTATGGAATGTATAATTTCGATTACATATATTTGTATGTCTATTGAAATTGGTTACGTCATCTTATAACTAAAGAAAAAACAACCAAAAATATAACTTTAGATAAAACTAGAAGTAATGATAAAAAAAATTAAACATAACTTAAGAATAATATTTACAAAGTATATTAAAAACGAAAATTTTGTAAACTAAAAATAATAACAAAACTAAAATTAAGCCACCCGCCCAAAAGTTCCTATCAGGCTTGGCGTATTGCCTCTTATATTTTTATGCGAATATTCATTTCATAAAGGACATTATTTTTCTGAAACCGCATAATACAAAATAAGCATATATACAGTATATTAATTATTATTTCAGTTACACTGTTAAAAGCAATCCTCTACTTTCGTGCCGTGTAATTTAACCCTTAAGCGTTCTATCATGAAGATCTAGGTGACATGCTCATTTATAGAATCTATAATTAGTTGTCGTGCGTAAATCTCAGGTGTAGATAGTGATATTAATATTCTACTAAACATTACGAAAGTTGCTTCTAAAGTTTAAATGTAAACAAGTCAGCAACTTACACTCCATAGGCAAAAACTAACCACAGTGTCCACTCCATGTAACGTCACTCGATTTAACGACAAACTCTGGTTGGTTTAGCTAGTATTTCAAACAATGATACAATCTCTCTATTTAACGACCACTCTCTATAACGCCATAAAATGCACAGTCCCTTCAGTGTCGTTATATACAGCAGTGCAGGTTACACTGCACTTTATTTTCTCTTTACAAATAAGCATTTGACTAGCAGGGCGCGTAACTACACAAGTTAGCTTCACTCCGACCTTAGGCAGAGCATGTTTAGTCTGGAGTAACTGGCTCTCAAGAAGGAGAAACACATTAAGTAACTTGTCGACAGATTTATCAACGAAGTTGTAATCGCTGGCCAGGCGAGTACTAAAAAATAAAAAAATATAAGGACACATTTCACACACGGCTAGTTAACCCCATACTGAACCATTTCTAGTTCGTATTATGGTTGCTAACACAACTGATGTACTACATAATTGTAAATGCCCTACCTCCTTGCATTTACAATTATTTATTTCATGAAAGGGGTGTCGAGGCTTGCTTGATAGTAAGCGTCACTCTGACCTGTTTTTACTACCAGCTTTGGAATTAAAAATATATGAAATGCGCATTGCCGCGTGTTTTTTTACTTCAAGATCCTTAATCTCAGGGCCCTGTAATTTCAACTGAAACAAAACTATTTAAATGGGAAGGCCGTTTTAATTTGATTTTGTGATTTAATTGCAGTCAGAAGTGTGTAAGTACTAAGTACTTCCGCAGAATATATTTTGTTATCCTCTTTATATTTCACCTGACGCAAGAAAAGCCTCACAAAACACGTGTTAAAATAAGTGTTAATCTAAATATTAAATACGTTTTTAAATAAATAGATGCTAATTCGAACCTAAAAGTCCCGTACGATTCCCAGTAAACTTCCCTAGACCAATTAAATCGCATAGAAGATCGCTACATCGCCATTCCCTGGCCGCACCAATTCGCATTAGCTGCTCGTTAGTTAGAAACAAATTAATAAATTATACATCCATCAATGTTTCCGATCACATCGCCCGTGGGAACTGACGATTTGAAGCTGCTTAGCTGCTGGGTGCGTTTAGATGAGCCAGTGCATTGAGTTAGTTACTGTGTATAGGAACTTTATAATTTTACAATCACACTTTCCTACTAATGTTATAAATACGAAAGCTTATCACAGATGACACAACGGGCGCAACTAGAAATCAGTAATTGCAAAAAATATATTTTAGATATCTTTGTAAAACTACGTCTATTTTTTTATTTTTAAATAACACACATGTATATTAGATATTTCGTTTCTGATAAGTATTTTTAATGATAGGTGTCAATTTTGATGAAGCGCAAAGCCTAATATAATAAATAATTTCTGTGGCGACTATTAAAGATTTGTGTTAGGTACCGATAATCCTGTTAAACATTACGAGTAGAGCCAGGCCTCAATGTGTTATTTTGGCTGTAATGTGTTACCCCGCAAGAAAATTACGTAGTGATTTTAGTAATGATTATTTCAGATTTCATTGTAGCGCCTGTAGCTCGGCTAGCTAAGGTTATCTGACGCGATCATCGAAGCTAAGCAACGGTCGACGCGGACGGTGTTTGGATAGGTGACTATGCACAAGACTGTCGTTTTAAAAGTGGCATTTTCTGGGCGTTACCGTGGGTCGGATGACAAGTTGAATTGTCGGCCCCGGCTGTTAGGTTTAGTACAAGCAGTCGTTAAGCCAAGTCAGAGGCCTTTAGGTGGCTTAAAAACTTTTGACACCAGAGCTTGGCCACTTAACTCATACGAAAAATAAGAAGAAGAATTTCAGCAGCATACGTTCAAGTTGCTGGGCCGTTACGAACGTACGCTGATTCAAAATAAACGTAGAACCGTAAACACTTCAAACATCTGTTTACACAAAAAATACAAATGTAACAAAATTAATTTGACATCTAACACCCATTTGCATGCACCGAAAAGTCAGAAAACCACTAAATCTCTGTTGCACACCTTTGCCAAGTTTTCGTATAAATAAATAAGACATTTGGACGTAAAAGTACTAAAAAATTCAAGTTATTGCATCCCACGTAAGGGTTTGACGTATTTATTGCACAAGACAAAGGTTGATTTTCTAATCATTTCTATACAGTTTTTGAATTTTACTCAGATAACATAACCTAAGTGTTTGAACAGATCCAAAGCAAACCAAATATTTTATTGCTTATGCTTTTCCATAAAGTAAAAACATAAGCAAGTAGGCTCATTACTTGTATGTAAAAACCGATGTAACCAATTAAAAGTAACAAAATATAATAAAAAAAAAATCTATAAATCTCGTAAAAGTAACTACTTAGAAATCATTCATAAAACAGGTTAGTTCTAATGATCAAAACTAGATGTCATATGAGAAGACTATTGACAGTTCTTTATTCCTAAAACGTCAAAATCAAAATTGGTGAAACACATCGTTACATATTTATTTATGTACTCGTACCTACAAGTATATTAGTCGTAAACCTGAAGTTTACTTTTTATAGCGGATTCCTTAGCGTTAAACCACTCTTCACATCTCAGTACCGCTAGGCATTTGACCAGCAGGTCACGTAATAACACGAGTTAACCAGGTAGACCCAAGGTAGAACATTCCAAACCTGGAATAACTGACTGAGGAGGCTACTGAAACATTCGGCTAACAGCTTGGCGACAGATTTTTCAACTTGAGGGCTGTTGTTGGTTGTGACCAGAGCAGAACTAGAGATACTCTTCCACCCCCACAAATAAATGTATCTTTCTTTCTTTCCATGCTATTTTTTTTTCCTTGTCCATTTTCATTATCTTGATGATGGCACTTTAGGGGGTAATCCGGTAGACGTGTTACAGGATCTTGAGGCATTGGTTCCCCGCCTCAGAGACTTGGGTCTGGAGGTGAACCCCTCGAAGTGTGAGTTCTTCCCGTGTGGTACCGAGGCTCGGACACACTTCTCCTGTTTTCATTCTCTTCTTCCTGGCCTAAAGGAAATATCTACTTCAAACTTGAACCTATTAGGTTCCCCAATCTTTCTTTCTGGCGTTCCTGAGGCCATAAATGCTAAAAAACAACTTCTCCTATTCGCTCAAGAACGTCTGAAAGTCCTTTCCGCACACGTAGCGATTATCTTGTTGCGCATGTGCTTCGCTCTTCCGAGGATCACATACTTAGTGCGTACCACCCCAACCTGGCTCTGTCCGGAGGAGGTTGCCTCCTTTGATGAGGCTGTAAAGGAGGTAGTGGAGTCGACTCTAAATGTCTCCTTAGATGAGACCCAGTGGAGTCAGGCGACGCTACCGATACGTTGTGGTGGCCTCGGGGTGCGACGTGTTCGTGATGTGGGTCTGCCGGCTTATCTAGCGTCGGCACATGGGGTTGCAAACCTTGTTACTGTTTTACTCAATTCTAATGGTGACGAGGGGAGCATTCCTTTTGTGTCTGATGCTGTGTCAGCTTGGTCGGCCCTCAACATGGGTGCTTCAATCCCCGTGTCAGCACACCTTCAGCGGGCGTGGGATGATGTCGGGGTAAAGCGGCTCCAAGACGACCTTTTAGAGGGAGCCACGGGAGCTGATAAGGCTAGACTGCGGGCTGTGTCGCAACCGGAATCTGGGGCGTGGTTGCAGGCATTACCGTCGCCTCACCTGGGCACATTGCTCGATGACGACTCTCTGCGGGTGGCGGTGGCTCTCCGCCTGGGCTGCAAGGTGTGTGAACCTCATATTTGCACCTGTGGCTCCATGGTAGAGGCCAATGGCCATCACGCGATGAGTTGTCGTCGTTGCGCTGGGAGGTTCTCGCGTCACCATGCTCTCAACGACATAGTCCGTAGGGCCCTTATATCAGCAAACGTTCCCTGCGTACTTGAACCCTCCGGCCTTAGCAGATCGGATGGGAAGAGACCGGATGGTTTGACTTTGGTGCCCTGGAAGAACGGCAAGTGCCTGATTTGGGACGCCACTTGTGTCAGCACTGTAGCCGCCAGCCACCTCAGTCGCACCGTTCACTCTTCATCTGCCGCGGCGGAGGACGCTGCCTGTCGGAAAAGGGTCAAGTACGCTTCCTTGGAGCTGCTTTACGATTTCGTACCGTTAGCAGTGGAGACTCTGGGTAGTTGGAGCAGTGAGGCGAAAAAATTTATCCAGGAGATAGGTCTAAGGATAAATAAAATCACCGGTGACTCCCGCTCCGGGTCGTTCTTGGTGCAGAGGTTGGCCATAGCTATTCAGCGCGGTAATGCTGCAAGCGTGATGGGCACCTTTGCACCGGGGGCGACCAGGGGCGGGTTATTTGATTAGTATTAGTTTTAGTTTTTAGGGTGTGACGTAATTTTATATAATTTTATTGAATAAATTTGACTTTATTTTTTTTCCTCACGATATTTTTCTTTACCGAAAGCTGGAGCTCACTCGCACAATACGCCTCTTGCGGCACAATACGCCTCTTGCAGGTTGTCAGTGCAGGTCTGATCGCCCCCATCATAGAATAAGAATAAGCTGGAGCTCACTGGCTTTTTGGCAGGGTTCGAACACACGACCTACAGAACGTAAAGCGGCCCCACGCTCTACTGAGCAGTAATCGCATCGAATTCATTACAATTGCTACATTATCTGTCCATTTTGCCACTAAGCCTATTAAAAACACGTTAGAGCACTAAAAATCACATAAACATCAATGTAGCACCCAAAGGCCGCACTCACTCAAAAGTGACAGATAAAAATGCATTAAAATGCGGTTTACGACAAAAACGTACGATATACGCGATAAATATTCATGCAAATACACATCCTGGATTCCCTTGAAAAAGGAAAATAACAACGCGGCTAGATTTTATACCAATTGCACGGTTGGGCCGGACTTAGACCGCGATGGGGCAGTATTATCAGATTTTTAGGGTGATGTACCTTTAGCTAAAACGGGACCCTATTACTAAGCCTCTACTGTCCTTCACAAGGCTGTATGCCATAAACCATCAGCTAGAACTGTTATTTTTGCAGATTGTATGTTTTTGTTGCCACCATAGAACAACAATTTTAAAAAATAAAAAATGAACATATTAAGGATTGGGTACACTATACAACAAACGTAATTTTTAAGTTATTTTTCTACCATCACCATCTAAATATTCACAAAATATTAAACGATTTATTAACTTTATAATTCAATTACAAAATTAAAATAAAATACGAGTATTTTCTAGAAATTAAACAAAGGCAAGGTTTTTTTTCATAATTATTAACTGGCCTCAATATACTTGTAATTTTTTTTTATTTGTTATCTTTACAAATACGAATAGCTACCTCGTTTTTATTTAAAAACGATCAATTAGACATGTTATTTTTTTTACTTTTAATGATAGCTGTTGAAAAATTAAGAATACTTCAGGTAGACAGTAATATAAAATTTATTTATTGTAGATAGCCAATCATAAAAACAAATAAATTATTATACTTGTGGAAGAAATAAAAAAAAACGTATTTGCCCTGAAATAAAATGCTCTGAAATACGTCCTCCTTTCGTTGACATTATGCATCAACTTAGAGATTAACCGTCAATGGATTCACGATAAAACTGACACTGCATAAGTTTTTTCCGCATAATATTCCTTCATGGGAAAAAAGCTATAAATATGGTAAATAGTTGATCGGACTTTGTCTTTTCCTGTGTATGCTTCCGGAAAGTTTATTGTTGGGATTATAATTAAGTTATTTTACTTTAATAACTTTACACTTTTATTATCTGGAGCAAGTAACAAACAAAACAATATTAGATTAATCAAATTCAACCTTATTTTTTTATATTATACAAATTTTAAGCTTAATTAGAAGAAGATTAGCTGTGCCGACCCCTCCTAAGTGGGATATGGCAAAGAACAAGAGTTTTTTTTTCCCTGTTCCCCGATAATCTAGCGGTTTTCAAGGCAAGAGTGAACCGGTTTCATATGGGCAAGCGTGCTCCACCTTAGATTGCAATATCGCTTACCATCAGGTGAATTGTGATCAAGCGTAAGCCCATTTAGAATAAAAAAAAATATTATCAATATACTGAATCAATTGACACTTTTCTGGTTCAATTCTCTCGTCCAAGCAAAACACAATAATTATTATAATTGTGGCGCAAAATGCAGAGTTTGTCACCGCTTACTGTTAATATTGAATACCAAGTAGTCTCCGTCAAAGCAAGAGCGATTCCATTATTCGTGTTAATCGAAATGACTGGATATTGAAAACAATCGACAGGGTAGCACGACTTAGCGGCCGTTTTAGTGATGGGGTTAAATTTTGAAAAAATAAACAACGATAAAAAAAAACATTGACTAATGAATTTTTTTAGTCTCGATTACAAAAAACAATAATACAAAATGTTTTTATTTGACAGAATTACAATTTAACAGTTTACGCTTACAATAATAAAGAACGATATACTAAAAAACAATATACTTGATTCATAAAGTGTGGATTGGTCTAATATTGCCCATCTATTTACAATTTTAATATTTATTCGAAAACCCCAGAATGATACTTCTTAGAAAAAAAAGGCTCGTAATACTCACCAAAGTTAGACAAAAGTTAAGGCACTTTGTGCGGTATCTCGACTTTGACACCCTGCTCTTTCTAAAATGGAAGTAAGATGGGGTTAGTGAAATCTAATTATTCTAATATGACATTATCATTAGAAATACAGTCTGGCGCAAACAGGGAACAAAAGTAATTGTTGTACTTATCTAACGTTTTTGTCAAAACTTTGTGATGATTGGTTTGTGAGTTTCTCAAAGATGCAAAAGCATGGCGTGAGGACATGGTGGAAATTTGTACCTACAATTAATGTTAAGTTTATTTTATTGGTAATTATTTGACTTGTTTATTTAATTTGTTGAATTGGAAATTTGTAATGTAATTAATTTTTTTTTTTTTTTACTGTGATCTATATATTTACTTTTGTAAATATTCTTACACATATTCTTTCTCATGTAATTTAGATGTTGACTTTTTACAAGTGTCTTATAACGTAGTGTTTTATATTCCTATGTCAAAAAAATAAATGGATTGAATTGAATAAGATCAATGAACTCTTAAACCATTTATATCGATATCAACATAGACTCACCCCATCACTAATACACATAAACACTCACGATTTTCATGTCTTTTGCCACGTGTGCGCTTCATACACACGACAAAAGCTTACACCCTGAATCTCTAATTAGTATCTAATAATACAATTTAACCCTTTCCAATTCTAATCGTTTTGACGCACGCTTTTTACACGCGCCGAAGTGGCAGCTGAATTTAAATAGACTGTTTTCTTTTTTAGGGTTCTAAACGCTCACTCGCTTAGGGTTCTAAGACTCCGCTGTCTATTCGTCTTTCTGTCAGCAAGCTGTATCTCAACGTCTGAACCGTGACAGCTACACACTTTAAATGTTCACAAATGACGTATTTCTGTTGCCGCTATTATTATTACAATAACAAAATAAATATGAAGAAGTAACAAACATACACATTCTCATACACAAACCAACTTTCGCGTTCAAAATATTCGTTTATTCTTATACACGTTTATGTAAACCGCATTCAACCCTGTTTGAAAGTTATGAAGAAGGGCTTGAAGTTATTTTTTAACTGACACAACTTCTTTTTCCCTAAACCAATTTTGACGAAACAAAGTTTTAACATCGGTAATCTACCTGTGACAGTCTAGTTTCGAGGTTATATCTGGTACGTAACAGACAAAAAAAATAAAATTTGTTTTTTTGTTCAGATACAGTTTTTTAGAAGAGTATTTAATGTACGGGCACTCGAATTTACTGTCTTATATTAATAATGGTACGGAACCTTTCATTTACGAAACCAACTCGCTATTGGCCTGCTTTACTGCTCGGATGGCAAAAAAAAGGTTATTTCTTTACGGTACTTTTTCTTCTCATGTAGAAAACTGCATGAAGATCTTTTACACTTTTATACATAGAGCCATCAGTGTGAAAAAAATCCCTAGTGAAAAATGTTGAACTTCACAATCAAATTTGCGAGATACTAGTATTATAATACTCACTCAATAAGAAAACTCATTTTATATTTTTATACATATACAGGTCTATTTTATTTTGATTATAACTAACCCTGTATTTAAGAACTTACAGTATTTTGGCAAAAAGAACCTAGATTAAGAGCGTGGGAACCGGTGAAACGCGTGCTTTTGTAATCTAATCTGTATCTCTTAATACATAACGTGACTTTTTCACCCGAAATGGTAATGTTTTACATGCAAATTCAAACCTTTCTTTAAGTAAAATAAATATAAAAATTCTAAGGTTATTTTTAGGGTTCCGTGCCTAAAAGGTTAAAACGGGACCCTAATACTAAGCCTCCGCTGTCTGTCTGTCTCCAGGCTGTCTCTCAGAAACCGTAATAGCTAGAAAGCTGAAACTTTTTCGAGTTAAGATATTACAATTTTAGTGAGACAGAAAGATGCCGCTTGAATTGGACTTTATGATAATGCAAAAAAGTCGATTTCACGAAATTGGTTAGTTATTTAATTTTCCAACTACAGCGACGATATAGCAAAAAAATACGTTTACTGTATGGGGACCCCTCTAAAAATGTTTAGTGTTTGTTGTTATAGTGGCACGGGGAATACTTAATCACAAAATAAACTACATATAAACATTACAACGCACTATAGTTGGAAAAATAAATATCGAATATAAGAGAATAATTTAGCGAAGGAAAATAAGCTAACTCGGAAATAATTAGATAACTACACCCATGCGTCAATTCAAGAGCGAATAAAGTGCATAAAAGTCTTTTGTTTAATTTTCCCTCGACACTTTTGTGCTCTATTGGACCAATATGGTCTCAAAAAAAGTTATTAAAGGCAGTTATGTAATATTTCGTGTCTCATGAAATGTGAATAAGTGCTTTTATTATGGGCTGTTTGTATCTTAATGAAAGATATTGGCGAAGGAGAACTAAATAACTAACATGCAAAACTAAATAATTACATGAAATATTAAAATGTTGGGCGAGGGAGAAATACATAGTGGCTATTTTTTGCTTTTCTCACAAACGAATCAATTGAAATAAAATTTCTCTGAATGAATAACTAGATGCTTTATCAATCTTTAACATATTAAAATATGGACAGCAAATTTGTTTTTCAAAAAAAAGTTATCATCATTTTTGTTGCAAAAAAACAGTAAATTGCGTTTTTCTCGCAATTTTGATTTTGTTAGTTATTTAATTTTCCAACTACGACGACGATATATCAATTACAGTAGCTGCTAGAAAGACACTTAATTTTTTTACAAAATATATAAATGTATCAAATTGAATTATAAAATTTAAAATAAATATATATTTAAGTGGAGCTCCCATACAACAATTACTAAAAACACTTGGCCATTTTTAATGACCTTCTCCTGAATTTGGAGAAGACGAATAAAAGTTAACAAGTCGTGTCGTATAATGAGGAAGAACATCTTTGTGATGAACTTAATTTGATGGCTGTCGATCTGGGTGTTAAATGTGTATATGTAGTAAATCTGTTGTACAAACTAGAAATGGTTCAGTATGGGGCTAACCAGTCGTAAAAAATAAAAATAAAAACTTCACTGATAAGAGCTCCGTTTTTAAATATTTATTGATTGATTTTTATTCTAAGATATGTTCATACTTAATAAAATTTGCATTGCCCGCGTGTTAGATTACGATCTACACTCAATCCTTAAGATAGATGGTGTTGAATGGGAACAAGAGCGGGAATTATCATAAATGCTCCACTAATTAATCTTTTATAGGTTAGGTTTGAAAAATTTTAGATTCGCCGATGTCAATAAATAAATATATGCGTTTAGTGATTCGTAAATAGAAATAAATAAATATCTGTATTACTATTATTTTTCAGGTATTTCACATAATCAACTTTCTACTCGTAAATCGTAATTTCACTTCATACTTTTTACTTGTTACCACTAACGCCATCTATCAAAACTTTCCAGTACTACATAGTAACTGCATACAACCTCTTCGGTTATCATTCCGTGAAGGCAGAGTGAGGAGTACTGAATGTAAGAAGAGCCTTCTTATGTCGAGGTTCTAAATGATTCGTCAGTGGAAATATAGATGGCGTTACAATACTAATTTCTGACATTACATACTTGATGCATTATGTTGTGAAAAAATATAAATTATTTACTATCTGCTTTATTTCACAAAGTTACTACTAACTGATACAAAACCTAGCAATCAGCGAGTCAACTACTCCGTACAAAAATTGTTTGTAAGTTAGTACAAAATAATATGTGTTTATATAAATGAATGTCATTGTAAGCTAAAAGGGGGTCTATAAACCCAAAATACTAATGATAACTTTTTCTGTTGGACCTTCAATGTATTCTTAAGCGCCCGCGGTTCAACTTTTTATTTCTTTTGTGCATCACCATTTTAATTGCTAGTTAAGTTCAAATTATTTTGTTTTAATTTATACTACGGTCATATCTAATTTTGTTAATGGACATATTTTATGTAAGTCTGAAATAAATTATTTGATTTGATTAATCCATTATTATTATAACATTGTCTGAGTCAATTTTATTTACCTACTAAGAAAATTACAATTTGCAGCTCAGTGCCTTAATTAAATATAAACTTTTAGGGACTTAGTTTTAAAATTAATGTCTATTTAATTAAAAGTAATACAAATATTACAATTGGGTATTAAATTTTTTTTTTGTGATAAATAGAAAGTTTTCACTCAGACACTCAATGCAGTTGATAGGAAAATAATGAATACAAAGTATAATAAAACTAACATGATGACGTCACACGCGCTCGGGTTTGTTCGGGAGTTGTCGGCGTGTCTTCGGTACTGGATTCAAAAATTAATTTTTATTTTGAAATAACTTTTGAATTATTGTAAAAAAATAATAAAAAATAGTTTTGTTGTAAAACTAATATATAATCTTTCTATTTATCACAATTTTTTTTTTTCAAATACCCAATTCTTTACATTATACTCGTAGGATGTATACGTTTCACACTGGCGTCGTATGAATTAGCTCGTTTTATCGACGTAATCTGCTAGCCAGTTGGCTCATATATTATCAGTCCAGCTATTAAAGCATTAAAAATCGTCCAATGGATGTATACATGATATATCCATTTATTCTTACAATTTTTCGCTTTTATTAAACGTAACAAAAAGGCGCAATACATTTAAAATTAATGTTGAAATGCTGATTTTCCTGCGGACTCCAAATTAAGCCGAGGCCTGTCTTTCGGTAATATAATGGATAATCTATATCAGTAAATCATAATTAAATTTAATACTCGTAATTAAAAAAAGCTCACTACAAATATCACTTGCAGTGTGACCAAGAGTAATCGAACTTTCAAATATTTCCTTATTGACGAGAGTTATAGTAAAATAGGTTATTGTAGCCTATTAAACATAGTATTTAACTGCTTTTCCGCCGATATTTATAATATGAGGTATCGGTACAAACTCGGTGGAAGTAGAATGTTTTTTCATTCTTTTGGTTTGATGACGTGAACGGTTTTTAGAAGACTTTGTTACATTTACTGGAGTTTCATTTTCCATTTTGCTTGCACAGAACTTCATATTCACTTCAAAATATTCTGTAAAAGATTTTTGTTGTAATTTAATAATAAAATAATAAATAAATACTAGAACACCTTTCACACACACCTGGTTAACTCCATACTGAACCATTTCTAGTTCGTATTATGGTTGCTAGCACAACTGATATACTACATATACATACATACATATTTTATACAGATACATATTTAACACCCAGATCGACAGCCAACAAATTTTATTAAGCACAAAGATGTTGGCCGTGCCAGGAATTGAACCCGGAACCTTCTGATTGGCAAGTCGGCATGGTAACCATTGCGCCAACGAGGTCGTCATACATGGCGTACAAGGAAGTTTTAAAAGCGATGACAGCAGAGTCGGGCATGGAGCCGCCTTACGTCCGTCCGAGCTTTTGATGATAAAAATATTGTTATTCTTTAATTTTAAATTCAACAAATCTTTTATAATCTAAATCGTTGAAATCATCGTCATCATAATTTTCAGCCCTTTATCGCCCACTGCTGAGCATAGGCCTCCCGTCGTGTACGCCAATCGTCTCGGTCTTGTGCTGTCCATGTCCTGCCCACAATGTTTCGTATGTCGTCGACCCAACGTGCGAGTGGTCGACCGACACTTCTCCTGCCTGACATTGGTCTCCAGTCCGTTAACGCCTTAGTCAATCAACCATCACTCTGCCTCGCAAAATAAAATATGTATTAACCACTTACTAGTTCCTTTTATGCAATTTATAGAATGTATACCACAATGGTCTTCAAACAGAGCGTATTCTAGCTTGTTTTCGGCGTCCAGTCCACAGACTTCCTTGTCATTATTCCGACAGTACTCGAATAACATGCATTGATGAGCCACGTATTCTTTTTTATATTGTCTCTCGATCTGTATGCAAAAACACTTAAATAAAATACTAGCTGCGCTCCGCGATGTCACCCTCGGATACTTCAACTAAAAGTAGCCTGTGCGTTATAATATACAGTGTAATCGAAATCCATTCAGTCGTTTGAACGTGAAGAAGTAACAAACATCACGTACGTGTGAGTGGGTACTACACGTACAAATTTTGCATTAAGTATATGATAAATTATTTGTATTCTAAAAACACTCTATTCACAATTCTTTGGCAGAAGTTTCTCAATTTTTGTTAATTTATTTATTAAAGAAAGTAAACTGAATTTCTGTATTATCCAGTAGCTAAGTCCCTGCAGATTGTTTGTGATTGTGAAAAAAATTGTATTAAACATTTTTTTATTCTTTATGATTTTTTATATTTTCCGAGTTTTGAAGCTTTGAAATTGATACGAATTTGGAAATTCTGAAAACTCTGGCTAGATATTATGTTATATTTCAAATAAAAATAATTAGAATTACTCTTTTTCCTGATATTTTAGTAGATACATATATTTTTAAAGGATTTCTGGTATATTCATTCTTTAGAAATATTATTATAATGCAGTTTTACAAATCTGAACGTGGCTGTTATCAGCCTAATAGTCAACTCATGATAACTTGAAGGGACTGCTACAAGCTTTCTTAGAAAAGGCATAGATAGGAAAGTAGAAGAAAAATAAAGAATTGCTCACGTCTTTAAGTTTCAAGACGAAATGGTCAGTTTCATTCGGTAGTATAGCAGTATGGCGCTCCAGGGTGGTGTAACATACACTAATGTCGCACTCATGATTTCTCAAATATGGTGATAAATGAACACCTGAAACAATGAACAAATATGGACTCCTTCACTACCTTCTTACCAAGGCATCAACAGTAGGCAGGTAGACGCCGCACCAGCTACTGGACCACTTTGAAGGATGTTTTAAAGAAAACTATCTCACTGCTGGATCGAAGCCTTGGATCTTCCTCTCTACCATATTACCAAGGTAGCAACAGTAGGTAGGTGCACCCAGCACCAGCTACTAGACCACTGTGCAGCAGGGTTGTTACTAACTCATTTCACTGCTGGATCAAAGTCATAAGAGCTAGTCTTTGTGCGTGTGTGTGAGTCTGTCTGTGACAGCGTAGCTCTCAAATGGATAACCCTATATATATAATCATTATCATCATCATCAGCCTTTATCTACCCACTGATGGGCATAGGCCTCTTCTCTCTTATCCCAGCATTTGCAATCTTGTGCTCCACGGCCCCAGAGTGAGGCCTCAATGTACCGGATGTCATTGATGCTTCGGGCTGGTGCTCTACCTACAGGTTGCTTTCAATCCCGTGGAAGCCGTTCAGTAGTTGTTTTGCTCCATCTATAGTCATAATAATAATTTAGTTTTTTTTAAATAAAAGAAATGTTAGTCAATAATTTTAGCTGTTTTGCTAAAATTGGTCTAAAGATGACCGCCGCTATAAAATGGTGCATAAGATTTTTCAGATTTTCTTAATGTGGTTATCAAATTATAGGCAAAAGAGCTTGCTTGACTAATGAGTTAAGAGTACATTCAATAATTATAATAAATTTCTAATCCAAGATGGGCACCAGTCAAAATTGTTGGAGGTTTTCAAAATATTTAATTTAGACTTGTTGTTGATATGTATATTTAATAACAGAGATTTTGTTTAGTATTTTACCTAAATAAAACACTAACAACAAACCAGCATAAAATTTCAAACTTCGAATGCAAGGCATGATGAAATGGTAAGCTAAAATCATTACGAAAACCATGAAAATTTTATTGGAAACTAGGTAATTGATTTTACTTCGTGTACGTAAATTTAATGGCACATTACTGGTTGCACTTAATCCTAGTGTAAAACAATGAAAAAACCTTCGTACTGCTTCTGCTAAATATAACAATACAATAAATGGATGATTACAAATTTATTCGCTTTATTACATCTGGTAATTTCTTATATTTAGAGAAGCATATATATGCACAAAAAATAGGTAGATGATTAATTATTATGAACAATTCAAATATAATAGCCCGTTTATTGTTTTGAAGAAAACATATTTTTATATTAGCATCAGTTGAATCTTGACATTTTTTTTTTATTTACCAAATGTCGTTTCGTTATTTTTGGAATATCATCTACTACAACTGTAACGGTCTCACTGTTGCTTAATTATTTCTTTGTCTCTTGCAATCTCGCCAATTGATGGTGTAAGATTAGGAATATTTATATTTAAAAGTTTTTCAATTGTTTTTGGCAACATTTCCCCTATTTAAAGGAGCATCTCGTCTTGCCGGTTGCCTGTTACCAGTCTCATTCGTTCCACGATTTATGGGTTGCCAGTCAAACGTATCGCCATATTCAGATTGAAATTTTGTTTTCGCTTCACACACATCCATTAGTACTTCAAAAAATCCTGGAAGCATAAGAAATATCTATTACTATATTGTTGTTTCGTTTATCGACCAAAATACCAACCACTACTAAAATAAATAAAGAGGACAACGAGTATACATATGTAGATCTATGTTTTTCAACTATGTGTTGGCAGTTTTACGAGTATTTAGTTATATGGCAGCACTGATACGATTTGTCAAAATATCAACGGAGGTTGGCCACGAGTGATTTCGATTAGAACTCAATTTAGCGAGGTATTATTTTTCAATCAAGGATAGAAATAAAGAAAGAAAGAACACTTTTATTTCAGACACAGAAGACAGATACATATACATTATTTTAAATTACATAAAATGAACATGATAAGGTCTTCGCAAAGCAAAAAGTAAATTAAGACGTTTTATAAAATCAGCATGTACATTTTCTCAGATGAGATGACGAATGAAAAGAAGAGGTGAAATAGAAATAGAAGTAGAAAGAAGATGAGAATAAATGTAACAAAACTTACTAGTCCCCATTTTACAGTTCGCTCTGTACACGGTGCATAAATTATCAAAAACCGCTAGTTCTTGCGAGTTCTCGTCATATGCGCACAATTTTTCTCCACGTCCATCGCAATGTTCCGACTTATAACATTGGAATTGCGTGAATTTGTCTGTTAGATTTCTTGTAGGGTCCTAAAAGATCAATGAACATTTGTGTATGTAATGCAGTGATGAAGCTGAGTCTGGCGTGCAAATACAAATACAAATCTTTTTTTTATTTATTTTTTATTTATTGATAACACCAAAGTTACAAGTCAAAAGTGCGACTGCCTTAAGTCCCAAAGGTCGTGTGTTCAATCCCCGCCAAATGAGCTTGAGTGAAGGAAAACATCGTGAAGATACCACATCATGGGGGTAGGACATTTTCTAGTGCTTAATTAGCTATCACCACCTTCAAGTTGAATTATCTGTCTCCAAGCACCTTGTAGCGTGTTCCGGCAACCTCCTTGACAGCTGATTATTCCAGACTAGGCATGTTCCACCTTGGACCAGGATGTTGCTATTCCGTGTGGTTACTCGCCCTGCTGGTCAAGTGTAATGAGTAAAAAAATGGTTTGGATCCAAAGTTTGCAAATATTATAAAAACCCAAATGTTGATTTTTGCAAGCTACATCTTTGACACTCGCTTAATCACACGGATATTTATTTAGGTATTTAACGAATTTAAAACATACACACCTACTCGTACATACACATATACTCGAAAAACAAATCTTTTTTTATAAAACAGACCCCTTATCAAAAAAACATGAAGAAATTGCTGAGCTACAATACTAGTACAATAAGCGACATAAGAGGAATCCCGGAGTTTTTTTTAGAATAAATTGTAAAAACAGTAAAAGGTTCAATAGTTCTCTTACATATAATACTTACATAAACTCTGCGTAAATCAATTTCGAAAATTGAAGAATGATTCGTATCGCAAATAACGTAAGATAAAGGCACCATAATACCTGTTAACAGAAGTTATTAAACATAAAATTGCATCTCGAAATATCTTAATAACGCACATAATTTCAGTAAATACGAGTACTTACTTAGTACAAATATCCAAATGTACAACATTCTCTAGTTGTTTTATTATAATTGAACTGTTAGTTACTGCTAAAATGTTATTACGGCTATTGTTTTTCAATTAAAATTATTAATTTGCAATAAAGTTATAATAATAGCTATTTAATACCCTATGAACACTGTTCATCATCATTCACAACTGGTTCTCGCACACTGCTGGGTATATATATATACCTTTCTTTTAACACGCAAAACGCTGTCAAATTATATAGAGATAGATAGAAAAATAAATTCTTTATTAGTCACAAAATACAGTCAACAAATTTAAAGCAAAGGCTTACAAAAAAGTGTGCCACAATCGGCGGTCTTATCGCTCCAGACTTAAAAAGTAATAAAGCCAAACGAACAGTCTGACAGACGTCTGTAGATCGAAATAAAAATACCGCTTCCTTTGCTAATCAAGGCTCTTAAAGCTATAATAATGTATCTCTATTTTTGAAAACTAAAATTAAGTAAAACAAGTAACCAACTATTCAAAACAAGCAACAAAAAAATCGTATCTGAATATTTCCATATTTGTTTTTTTTATTATTGATTCTTACATTTGAACTCATCTAGCCTGATGTTAAGCTTAACTGTAGTCTAAGATGTATCACGCTTGCCTAGAAGGAACCTGTTTACTTTAGATTTGTACTTCTCAGGAATAAGAGACTTAGGTTCCATAGCTTCGCAGTTATCACCATAAAAGTCAAATTTGTTACAGGTTTAAGGCGTTAAGTAATTAAGTAATCTGACATTCGTTACAAATTTTATTTATTTTAAAACTCATGTTTTTTTTTATAAATAGTGTGTGTCATTCAGAAGCTGCACTCTCCACCCTCCCTTCGATCTCATCATCATCTATTTCGATTTCTACTTCTACGTTTTTTTCAGCATTGTCAATAAAACCAACAGATGCTTCTACATTGCCATCGTCATCTATTTCAATGCGTCCTTCTACTCCTTTATTAGAATTTTGACCTAACATGTCTTCATTATCGCTTTCCACCTCTTCTTTACCATAATCTTCATCGCCATCATCGTTAGAGGCCTCCCCCTCTGCCTCGTCCACATTGTCAAGAATACCATCGTCTATTTCCATTGTACCTTCAATTCCACCATCATCATCTACCTTAATATTTCCTTCTACAACCGGGCCTTTCTCACCATGATCTTTCGCTTCTGATCCTCCAGCTATTTTAATTACATCGTCATCGTCTGTATAGTCTCTGTTTATAACGCTGTCACTTAATTCAATTTCTCCGTCTATGTCACCAGCGCTGTTGATGTTTATAACTCCTTCGATACCTCCTTCTTTTGTCAAAGCACTTTCATGTGAAATGACTTGATTTTCATCTTCTGCTCGTGGTTGTTTATCATCAATAGGCGATAAGTGGCTACATTTTTCCATTGGTGCTTTAGCATAATCTGAAAAATATATTTAACTCTTGAATAGTATATACAAATAGTGTTATAAATGTTCGTAAAAATCTATCGCTGTCAAGACAATAGCAACGTACTTGTGCCCTTTAAGCAGTTGTACTCAAGCAGATCACAAGAGTCGAAGAAGCGGCGAGGACCTCCTTTTCCGTTAACTCCACATTTCTCTCTGCCCGTGTGGATGCATGTCATTGCTTTATAACAAATCTGAAATTAAATTTGGAGTTATAATCAACGCAAACTTTAAACGGATTATTACGAGTAAACGACAACTAAAAGTAGATGCCATAAATTTTTTGAATGAGTTCTTTTATTTTCTTTTCGATAGTGTTATTCCTGATATTTAACTATTATATTTCCTAACTATTCATAGTTCATTTCCGCCAACCCGCACTTGGCCAGCGTAGTGAATTATGGCATATATCTCTGACTAGGAGAGATCCTAGCCAGAGAAGACCCTGAGTCCCGGCAGTTGGAATATAGTGGGCTGCTTATGTTTATGCATAAAATATTTCATTGTTTTTTTTTTAAGAATAGCAGTTTTAGTTTATGAATTGCTTCAGTGGTTATCTATATGTGTCTCATACCCATAAATTACATTATATCTTACTTTGTTACGATGTCGGTCCATAGAATGACATAAACATATTAGGCACAAGCAGATTGTCCCTGAAAATATAAATCATCATATTATTATGTTATCACAACAATATTTTTTTGTATTTTCCTATTTGCAAAGCAAAAAGTAAAGAAAACTCACAAAGCGATAACATGAATTTCATTTTGAGAACTAGAACATAAAAAGTATAACGATGTAGCTAGAACCAATACATGATATGAAAATGTTAATAAAATAGGAAACTAAAAGGCTCATAATAAAGTACTTGTGCCCACATGTTTATTCTAAAAACTTAACTTTGTAATACTTTTCGATCGATTAATGATATAAAAACAGATATAATATTTCGTTGAAATTGAAATATTATTTATTTTGGTACATTAATTACAAGAAATCGAGTGTGAACTAGTCTTTTACTTTACATTTGTTTCTGTTTATTTTATTTTTATTATATGTTATAAGAATTTAAGATATGGTGAAATAGTTACTGTTTACAATTTTGCTCTGAAAACGTAATTTTATTTTAATGGTTGAATACAGAATAACGCTGTCCTTTATTATAGCATTATTCTTAGCAAATATTTGTATCAATAAAGCACAAAAGAAGGTAAGTACTAAATCAGAACATTCTAACGAAATTCGCCATCATCTAAAGCTAAAAATTTACCAGCTTTAGGAAAAATACATTGTACCATATATTTATATAGGTATATTTGCCTATTAGCAAATTGAATATAGTATAGTAGGATAGTTTAGTAATTAATTCGGACGTTGAATATGAGTAAAATTATGTGTTTTATATTTTTGACGATAAAATAGTATTTTCAAATCAAATCATATAATGGTTGAATATAAAAATATAAAAGTTATGGCTTATTATAGTTAAAAACTACACCATAATTAATAATAATAAATTATACCTAAGTCTGTGCCCGCGGGTAAGGTGCCTAGTAAGCTGGCGGCATTACCTCGCTGGCTCGCCAAACTTAAACGTTGGCTGAAGTAAGCGCCAGCTCTTGGGTCATTGGTTCTGTCCACCAGCCGTTTGAAGAGATGACTGAAAAACTTACTTCTTTACTTATCTATTTTCTTACAAAGTTTTATTTGTTTTGCAGATTAACATACTTTGCTATAACTTTAATTTCAGACGACATGTCTGGATGCTTTAGTGTGTCCTCACACAGGGAAGCGGAAATGTGGCCTAAACCGCTACACACGAGAAGTGAGGTGGTTCTATGACAACTGTGACCTGATGGAATTTAATTGCGAGTACAAAACAGGTATGGTGCTGTCATTATTTTTATTAGGTTAGCATAAGCAGCCCACTATACGTTCCCACTGCTGGGATACGGGCCCTTCTCTCACGAGGAGAGAGATACAGGCCATGATCCACCACGCTGGCCAAGTGCGGGTTTGTGAATGACACACGCCTTCGGATATTACAGTCTTCCCAAAGAGTCTGTTTCCTCACGATGTTTTCCTGCACCGTAAAGCGAGTGCAAATCCACGCATAACTTGAAAAACAAGTCAGTAGTATAATATTGGGCATTCTGCCCCACCTTGTTGCTCGGCAAAACTCCGTTTTGCCATCGCAACATCGGTGTTGCAGAATGCCCAATATTATACGTTTGACATGTTGAATTGATTTCAAAAATATTTTTTTTGCTTTGTTGCTCGGCAAAACTCCGTTTTGCCATCGCAACATCGGTGTTGCAGAATGCCCAATATTATACGTTTGACATGTTGAATTGATTTCAAAAATATTTTTTTTGCTTTGTTGCTCGGCAAAACTCCGTTTTGCCATCGCAACATCGGTGTTGCAGAATGCCCAATATTATACGTTTGACATGTTGAATTGATTTCAAAAATATTTTTTCATTGTATTTGTCAACGAAATAAATCTTAGAACACCGTCGTGATAACGCGCTCCAATTCAAAGATCGAATTAACGCGTGTGCGTCTCATAGTGGTGGTCATAAATGTTTGTGTTTATATTTAATTTACTCATTATAAATCAAACCTACGCGCATTAAACATGAGATTCGTTAAACAGTCACAATCATTAATGATAAACACTATATGTGACAATATTTCTAAGAACGTCATACGACATGGAGAATTATTACCTAACTCAATTCGATGCATTATTTGTGGACCGTCAAGTTGCGTAAAAACAAATTTATTAATTGGACTTCTTATACACGAAAATGGTTTAAAGTTTCAAAATATTTACGTTTATTCAAAAACTTTACACCAACCTAAATACATGTTTTTGGAAAAGGTTTTACAGCATGTGCCTGGCGCATCATTTCACAAATATCAAGGAAGTGATGAAGTTTTAAAAGTTCAGGATGCTAAACCTAACTCAGTGATTATATTCGATGATGTTGCTTGCGAAAATCAAAATAATATGCGTGATTACTTTGCCATGGGTAGACACAAGTATATCGATTGTTTTTATCTAAACCAAACCTACAGTAAGGTACCAAAACAGCTAGTGAGAGATAATGCTAACTTAATCATACTATTCAAGC
The DNA here is from genome assembly GCA_035578125.1 of Mellilla xanthometata. NCBI lineage: Eukaryota > Metazoa > Arthropoda > Insecta > Lepidoptera > Geometridae > Mellilla > Mellilla xanthometata. The sequence goes on from JAPUBQ010000026.1 coordinate 7,986,858, forward strand.
AAGATGATATTAATTTAAAACATGTTTATGAAGAACACGTTAACACTGACATGAGATGGCTTGATTTTCGTGAAATGTGTTCTAAAATATGGAGTGATGAACCTTTTAGCTACGTTGTGATTAATAAAGATTGTCCTAAAAATAATGGGTGTTACAGAAACAAATTGGACACTTTCGTCGTTTTCGATTAATAATTCTATATAAATACTATTGCCATATCTGAATCATATTTAAAGACCATTATCTTCTCTAAGTATTTATTCTATATACAACTCTTACTCGAATACAACCTTTTTAATATAATGGAAACACAATTAAAAAGACAAATTGTTGATGCGGCAGAAGCTGTCAAAAGAAAAGTGCGAAAAATGAGAGATTTTGAAAATGATAAAAATCAAGCATTGGATTCAGTTTTTAAGCCTGTAACAGAACCTCTTAACCTTATAGCTAAGAATAGTAAGCGAGCCAAAAGTATTTTACCTGACACCAACGAATATATAAATATTCCTTCTTTTGACAAACGAATATTGGAGGATGACATTAGTATAAAAAATCATAATGCTAGTAATGCAGATGAAAATGAACCTGATATCGTTAGTAACACTTCGTATGAATCATTTGATAACAATGAAGACAGCTATATATCTTCCTGGTCAGTTTCTACAGAAGCGCCGTTAGATGTACCATTTGGTGTACGTATTGTAAACAAGAAATTAATGCTGGGTTCTGCTTGTGTAACTATTAACAACGATAAAATCACAGTGATGGGTCATGCATACCGGAAAACTCCTGGATTGAAAGAGTTATTGTTCAATAAAGAAGTAGATTTAGACTTGGTAACTGAAAGTGATTTGTTGAATTACAAATCGATGCTGATCGATACAAATGCTCATCGTCGAGACTTCGACAGCTCGAAGCCAATCAAAAGTAATAAAGGTCAAAAATATATGCAAATTATAAAGCCACTTTTTACTCCCCAAAACACATACCAAGGTGGCAAATATAAAAGAAGAGGTTTACCTATGACAAAAATGTGGAGGAAAAATGTAGATTTCATATACTGGGATGACCCTAATGAACTAGTAGAGAGGTTGAAATTATTGATTGCTTCCAGAGATGCCGGTAACACAGGATTAGATAATGAAATTATATCTATTATTGAAGAGTTACGTGAAAATAAAATTATTAATAAATAATTGATATAAAGTGTGTTTCATTCATTTTACTATAAACCTTTATACACGAAAGACATCAAGCATGAATGTAGATAAATTTGGACACACCATTCATAAAAGATTACGTTTATCCGAAATACTTGAGTATAATAGTAATGCTTTAATACAATCTGAAAATGGAGATTATAATTTGAAAAACTCTAGACTCAGGGGGGTCAGATTACCTTTAGAAGCAGACGATGCAGTTAACAAAGAATATGTCGATCGATTTAAAGACAACCTAATACATGAACTTAGACAATTGTTTGAGGCACAACGTACAAGAATCATAGGAGATACTCAAAATTCCACTGAAAAGACTTTAAAAGCCGGGTTATTAGAAATCTTGACTCATTTAGAAGACAAGTTTTATACGAAAGCAGAAGTCGATAACTTTTTTAAACTAAAAAAATCAGCATAATGACCAAACAAGAGATTGTAAATGAAATACATAGAATGGCAAGGAAAAATTATCCACGTCGATCTGTTATACTAAAAGGTATTGATGATTTATGGCAAGCTGACTTAATAGATATGCAACACGTGAAAAGTTACAACAAAAAATATAGCTATATTTTAATAGTTATTGACTGTTTTTCAAAATACGCCTGGACAGAACCACTAAAATCGAAAAATAAGGATTGTGTTACTCACGCTTTTAATCGAATACTCGCCAAAAGCCAACGCAAGCCTATCCACTTACAAACTGATTTAGGAACAGAATTTTATAACGCTGAATTCCAAACGTTAATGAAAAAATATCATATTAATCACTACTCGTCTTTTTCTACTAAAAAAGCGTCAATTGTAGAGAGGTTGATTAAAACTATTAAAAATAAATTATTTAAACGGTTTAGTTTTAATGGAAATTATAAATGGGTTGGTTCAGAATTGGAAGATATAATTTACATGTATAACAATACAAAGCATCGTACTATAAAATGTAAGCCTTGTGATGTTAATAAACGTAACGAGTATACAATAAGAAACAATATTAAAAAAACAGTAAAACAGGTATCCAGCTCGAGAAAACCTAGGTTTAAAATTGGCGATAAAGTTCGTATCAGCAAATACAAACATATTTTTGAAAAAGGGTACACACCCAATTGGTCAACAGAGTTATTCACTATCAAAAAGATTAACAAGACTATACCTGTGACTTATCATATAGAAGATCAACGTAAGCAACTAATACTAGGAACTTTTTACGAACAAGAACTTCAAAAGTCTAACTGTCCAAACACTTATTTGATAGAAAAGGTTTTAAAAAGAAAAGCTAAGAAACTGTATGTGAAATGGTTGGGTTTAAGCAAGGAAGAAAATAGTTGGATTAACAAAACTGACATTGTAGGTTAAATTAAAAAGTATATTTAATATAAATTTAGTTATAATAATTTCATTATGATTTAAACAATGCAAGGTGGTGGACTTGTTAATAATATAATTAATAATCTGCCATTTGAATTACATTTGCCCGGTTACAATTATTGTGGTCCAGGCACTAAACTTCAAAAACGATTACAACGTGGTGACGTAGGCGTGAACAAGCTAGACGAAGCTTGTATGCAACACGATATTGCTTACGAAAATCATTCAGATTTATTAAATCGCCATAAAGCAGATTTACAATTACTTAACATGGCTAAACAGCGGCTAAAATCTAAAACGGCAGGAAAAGGAGAAAAACTAAGTTCGTGGTTAGTAAGTAAAGTTATGAAAGCTAAATTAAAATCAGGTGCCGGTATTAAGAGTTTCAACCATCTCTTGTCAAAAATAAGATCTAAAATTAAAAAACTCAAACCAAAAGATGATAAATCTTTGATTACCACAGCTCATTTGGTTGCAAAAAAAATTGCCAAGAAAATCCCAAATATTCGCATACCTCGTGTTATACCCGTACCAAAGACTGGAGGTATTCTACCCTTAATCCCTATATTTGCTGGTTTATCCGCCTTAGGAACTTTGGCTGGTGGTGCAGCAGGTATTGCTAAGACAGTTAACGATTACAAGGCAGCTCAACAAAATTTGAAAGAAACTGAAAGACATAACAAGAGTATGGAAGCTTTAGCTTTAGGCAAAGGTTTATATATTAAATCATATAAACAGGGTAAAGGTTTGTTTATAAAATCTATAAAAAACTAAATACTAAGCTACCTAAGCGTGCCCTTACTAACATAGATATTCGAAAGTATGCTAGAGACATCCCATACTTTCGAGGAGTATATATGAAAGATCAGCTACCAGGGAAGCCAAGAGACATAGAATGTGGTGTCGTTAACTTAGACAAATCCATAAATGAAGGTACGCATTGGGTAGCTTATATAAAAATAAATAATTATTGTGAATATTTTGATAGCTTTGGAGATTTAAAACCTCCAACAGAACTAATGAGGTATTTTAAAAACAATAAGGTGTATTATAACTACAAAAGGTTACAAAAGTTTAATACTGTAAATTGCGGACACTTGTGTTTGAAATACTTAAGAAATTTTTGGAATAAAAACTATAAATCATATGATCGTCTTTCATTTCAACCATTTGCAAAATGTCTCTCACCTTGTCGATTACAGGTAATTCCTCAGATTTATCTACCTACTATCCTAACTCTCTGCAGTTATATGGTCAGTATGAATGTGCGTTGTTACATTTTTCAACATTTAATTCTATTCCAAATATTGATACAAGAAATAACAAGCTATATTATGGATCCAATCAAGTTATTGAGATACCTGAGGGCAGTTACGAATTGCAAGATATTAGCGATTATATAAAATCTGAAGTAAAAGATGCTGCAATTAAATTACAGTGCAACAACAATACTTTGAAAACTAGTTTATATTGCACTAAAAATAAAAATTTTGATAAAGAAGATACGTTTGCTAGTATATTGGGATTTAAAAAGCAGATTTTGAAAGCAAATAAATGGCATGTGTCCGAGTTTCCAGTTAACATTTTGCCTACAACCGTGATCAGGATCGAATGTGATATTGTGAGTGGTTCGTACATAAACGGAGAACCCAGTCACATAGTGCATGAATTTGCACTCAACGTACCTCCAGGATATCGGATTATAGAAATACCAAAAAACGCAATATATTTTCCAATCAATCAGAATAATATAAGCTGCATACTTATCAGACTGTTAGATATAAATAATAGTTTAATAAATTTGCGAGGTGAAGAAGTGCAACTTTATCTACATCTTAGAAGAAAAAATGATCGACTACAATAAATATGAATCGCAACAAATTAAAAACAACAGTACTTCTCAAGCTATTAAGCAAATAAGAGCTCGCTCTAATAAAAGAATAAAATTAACGGAAGACAATAAACTATTTCTTAAAACAATTGGCTTACTAAAATGAATATTTTAGATGTTTTGTCCACTCCTACTTATGACAACACAGTCGAAGGAATAGAATTTCATTCATACAAACCTTATGTAACAAGTTTTAATAGAAATGATGAAATTAGAATTCCTATAAATCAGCAAAATCTATACATACTACCATCAGCCAGTACCCTGTATTTAGAAGGAACCGTCATCGTCAAGAAACATGATCAAAAAGACACGGCTAGTAGTGTGCAATTTACAAACAACGCTTTGCTCTATTTATTCCAAGATATAAGGTATGAACTAAACGGAGTGGAAATTGATAAAATAAAAAATGTCGGTATTACTACTACAATGAAATCGTTACTATCGATGAATGAAAACGAATCAAAAATATCCCACGCTTGGGGTTGGAATATCGATGGTATAAAAAATTTAAATAATGGTAATTTTTCTGCTTCCATCCCACTTTGTAATATTCTAGGTTATGCCGAAGATTTTAAGAAGGTTGTTATAAATAGTAGACATGAACTGATATTGTTACGAAGTAATACTAACTTAAATTCTGTAATGCTTAACACAGGTGACGTAATAGAAGACGTTCAGATTAAAAAAATCATATGGAGAGTACCACATGTTAAAGTTTCAGACAAAGAAAAGATTAGTTTACTTAAAGTCTTAGAGAGAGATCGTTCACTACAAATGATTTTTAGAAATTGGGATTTGTATGAATATCCTGCTTTGCCTAAAACTACAAAACATACTTGGTCTATAAAAACTTCATCGCAAATAGAAAAACCAAGATATGTAATCATTGGTTTACAGACGGATAGAAAAAATAGCCCGTCCGCAGATATGTCGCGGTTTGACCATTGCAATATTCGTGACGTTAGAGTGTATCTAAATTCAAACTATTTTCCATATGAAAATCTAAATATAAATTTTGCTAATAATAATTTTGCTTTATTATACGAACAATACACAAGATTCCAACAGTCGTATTATGGACGTCGCTCGGAACCTTTATTAAGTGAAAAACAATTTAAAGAGTTAGCACCATTGTTTGTAATAGATTGCTCAAGGCAAACCGATAATTTGAAAGGAGGTCCGGTTGTAGATGTGAGAGTGGAAATTGAAAGCAATACGGATATACCAGATCGGACTTCAGCATACTGTCTTATTTTGAATGACTGTATAATTGAGTATAAACCCTTGAGCAATACTGTGAAAAAAATATCATGAATCCTGATACTATTATATTGGATGTTCAAGGTTTTAAAGACCTGAATAATAATTTTATTATTAAAGAACTAGCGGTGGCCACTCAAGAGCACACACAAACGTTTTTAATCAAACCTCCGTACATGTTTAAATACTTAACAACTGATGAAAAAAAGCAAGTCAAATGGTTGGAAAGAAATAGAGGTATTTATTGGAGCGAAGGATATATTGACTACAGAGAATTCCAACGTATAATCGTACCTTATCTAGAAAATAAGAAGATTGTTGTCAAAGGTCTAGAGAAAGTAACGTGGATAAAGAACTTGGGTGTAAAGAACTGTAGTATATTAGAACTGAATGAAAGCCAATGTCCTAAATTATCTATACTACATAAAGAATATAGTAATATTAAAAATAAATTAAATTGTTTTAAACATGTTAATCAATGTGCGCTAAAAAATGTCCTGTGTTTAAAAATGTATCTTGAGAAAAAAGGATTGTGTGCCTAATGTGTAATGTAATAAGTGTACCTATACATATAGTTTTTATTAAAAAAATAAAAAACTTGACATACGAATACTACTTTTGTTTTATTTTACATAAGCACACAGTAAATAAGCAAATTTAAAATAGTCTTACAACTAGGTAGGCGAAACAACACTTTTAAAATATAAAAAATATAAAATCTAAAATCACTATCACTTTATTAAAATCTTAAATCACTATCTATTAAAGTTTTAGAAATTTTCTTAATTAAACTTTCAGTCTCATCCATGATATTGTCTATATTGTCTTTCACAACATATTGTGCGTTAAGTATAACCTCACTGTCACTGTCACTGTCACTATTTACATGATTAAGGTCTATTATAGAAATTTTTATTAATTTTAGTCCTCTTTGCTCCACTCGTGTGGAGACGAAAGATTTCTTTGAATTTGTTTTTTTCTGTTGTTCTCGGCGGCGTTTCGCTAATTTTTTTTTCTCCTTGGATTTTAAATCAGCGTCACGCCGCCTCATCTCCTCAAACTCCTCCTCCATCATTCGTGGATCCTGAGCACATTGAAAAATGTCTTCGGGTTCTTCAAGAAACTGTAAAATAAAAATAAATCTTTAGTATATCGTACGAAAAAAGTTATTTGTTTCATAGAATTTTAAATAATATTTAACTTACCGACGACATGATTATTTTAGGTCTATTCAAGACAAAATATACTTATGATATACCAATTTTGCTCGAAATGCAATATGACACTACATTACGTACTTACCATAGACCAAGAAAATTAGATATGCCAATAACATTGCACAATTAAATTAAGTATGTAATATGAATTTATTACAGTAAAATAAGCAAGTATGCATGTATAACGTGTTAGGTATTTTAGCGTATGGCATATCTACTAATTATTAATCAACGGCTTTAACAAGAAAAGCGAACTATGCATTTTACCTCGTTTCTTGAAACTGAGTACAATGAACTGACCTACATAATTATAAAAATACTTTTATAGTTTTTAAATAAAGAAAAAAAAACAATAATAAATCAATATGAATTAGTTTTTATAAACTCTATTAAATTTGAATTTATCTAGTACTTATCTAAGGACAAATAAATGACGATTGTAAAGTTATACCAACATTTTTTATTTATCTAACTTTTAAAATAAAAACGAAATTAAAATCTTACACAATTAACTATAGGTACCCATACTTATATTTAATGTTACCTGCTTACTTTATTCTAGAATAAAAAGTAGGCAATAATCCTGCTGCTACCTCCATACTAAAATTTCATGAAATCGGTACATGGATAATTTGATAGACATACCAACACACAAACTTCCAGTATTCAATTAATATGTATTTAATTCATTTTATAGAATAGATGAATGGCCCCAAGCCAATGTGGACACCTTATCTACACATATTGCTCGTTTGTCATCGTTGTTTGAAAGGGCTACTTTATTGTTAGTTTGAGTGAATATTTCATGTTTTATTGATTTAAATATTACATTTTTCTTTTGGATAATACCACCATTAAATAAGATATTTTTGTAATCCATAATTTTCAAATCTTTCATGACACATGATTTCACACCTTTTGCTTTTTTAATAATTTTATCAGAAGTTTTTATAGAGTAAAGTTTAGCCCTTAGCCCTACAAAATGTGTGATGGTCTGACCTCCCATTTCATCTTTAAAAAACCTGGTTTTTTTTTGTTTTTTAATGGAATATTATATTCATTTTCTGGGGTAAAATTACTTGTATCAAAATATTGCAAAAAGTTTAATTTCAAATCGTCGTAAAAATTATTAGTGTATATTTTATAAACAAACTAGCTGACCCGGCAAACGTTGCTTTGCCTTAATAAAAAAAAAACTAAATATGCAGTAGCCGATTCTCAGACCTACAGAATACGCATATAAAATTTGAAAAAAATCGGTCAAGCCGTTTCGGAGGAGTACGGTAACAAACACTGTGACACGGAAATTTTATATAAGTATAAGATGAATCCGTATCTGTATAACACAACTTCACTCGATCTTTATAAAAAGGTTTGATATTATTGTAATGAAAGTCATACATGTGTGACTTAGAAAGCTCTAAAACAGTAAGACCTATATAAATAGGCTTATCTAAAATAATCATAATACTGGTCGTTATTCTGAACATTCAAACAAGCTCTTTTATTTTTAATATATTTAGGCAAAGGAATAAAATATGATCCGCTTAGAGGCTGATATTTATTGATGTTTAATTCTAAATATGAATTGCACAAAAATGACCAACCACTATCTCTCTCCTGAAATTCTTCAATTTTTTTCAAGAGAGTCTCTACCATTGACTTAAAAATTAAATTGAAGTCATAATGTAAATGAATGGTTAAGTTTTTAGTATAAAAAGACTTTAATTCTTTTTTATCATTTTTTAATAAGAGAAAATACGAAAAAAGTTCGAAATTAATTTTAATCGAAGTATGTTTTTGTAGTGAGTTATCAATAAGACTTTTTACATCATTTCTAATATTTTTGAGAAATATTTCCGGAAGATTATTATCAATTTGATTATTCTTCGCCATTATTCTATAACTTATGATTCTTCCTTTAAAAGAAGAATTAATTATCTCTACATTGTCACCCAGAAGCGTTTTACTATTGTTTTTATGAGTGTTACTTCGTAGATGACCAGACCATCGACGATTGTCAATAAATACTTTGCACACCGGGCAGCTAGGCATTTTAACGTTATTTAATTAAAGGTACTAATGTAATATAAAGAAATAAATCACAATCACTTACATAAGTCTTAAAACAACGCCAAAATAAAAGTTTATGTGTATAGTCTATTACTTCTTCACAGTCATATAGCCTGAGCAGATTTTAATTAATTTTAGTATGGAAGTAGCCAAGAATCAGGATTATCACATATTTTACTTTTTATCTAGGTTAATGCAAGCAGGTACATACCACACAAATTACATACAAAAGTAATGTGTTATATTAACGTCATCGTCTTCAGTCAGGCCTTCGAATTTGCATTCTGCGTTCCGTAAATCCTGAAATTATTGAGAAAATATGATTATTTTATATCAAATATGAAAATGTTTATAGTTAATAGTCAATTAAAATGAGTACACACATATTAAATTATTTTAAACTATTATAATTTATAACTGTTAACTATTATAAAAAAATACCTGATTATTCATTAGAGACCCAAAATCAAATTCGGTTTGTAAGTCAACTTGGAATGTTTCTCCTCATTACATTAATAACCGCCAACAATCTAAAACAAAACAAAATTATATCAGTCATGTATTTAACAGGAATCCGTCATTGCAAAATGCATAAAATTTTCAGCAATAATATTTTTTTATCAATTATGAAAATTGAAACAGTTTAATATTAACTGAATATAAAGTTCAATGAAATATAACAGCTCAAAAAGATAAATCAAATAAATAAAATAAAAATATCCGATTAATTGTTGTAAAATTAGTTAGTAATAAAAATAAATACCTGATTTTTCATTCGAAATCTTAGAAATTGGAATGTAGTACCTAGGTATACCAATGTTCTCCTTATAAGATATCACCATCAAAAATCTAAAACAATAAATATATATCAATTAATTATCGATGAATAAAAACAAAATAAAATGAAAATAAAATATGTATTAATACTTACCAAATATTAATTATTATAATATTATAAAGAAACTTCGAGTCGGTCATCGCATCAGTGTCTTTGTAATACGATAGTGATTGGTAAATCAACACCGGATACCGAAACTGTGTCGAAATTTCTTGAAATTGTGTATAAATTAGTGTCAGCATAAAGTACCTACCGCGAGGCTAAGCTGTTTCGATCAGGGGTGGCTATCGCATACACATTAACTTATTGATCTACTCTTTTAAATTAAAATTAATACTTGATTATAAATGATATTATTTTAATAAAATTGATTCAGTAAGTAGTGATAGGACAATGAAGCCATTAAAAAATATAATTGTTGGAGGTAATAGTCTTAATGACAAAAAAAAATTGCTGTTAATTTGACTAAATATTGACTTCGCAATAGAAACAGGTTTATATAATATTACCACAGTTTGCATATTGAATACTACACGTGTCATTAATTACATATCTAGTGTGACAGCCCTATCATTTTTGATTAGTTCGTTACTTATTTTTTGCAATTCTTTACTTTTTGAATGAGGATAATACGACAAAGAATAGAAGTCGTATTTACAGTAAATCTGATTATATGACGAGTGATATTTAATATTGCGAGTAGTTTTAGGATTTTTGCTTTATAATCGTCCTCAATTCGAAGTGTGTATTCATCAACGAATCGTCGTCATCGTCTGCAAGTGATCCAGCAATCAAGAAGTGATCCAGCAATCAAGAAGTGATCCAGCAATCAAGAAGTGCTCTACTCTACAGAAGAGCCCGCTGCCTGCCGGAGCAACCAAGAAGCTGTCTTCTGCGCTTACTTGCGCTGCACGCAGTGAGTTTTCAAATCGACTGTCCCACTACCAACCTATTCGTAAAATGTAAGTATTGTTGTGAAAATATTATTATTTTCAATTTAAACCAACATATTTTAATAAGACTTACTAATGCTACTAATGTCTATTTACAGGTCTGACTCTGAAGCTGAGTATTATCGAGAGCCTTCGAGCGTCGAGAGGAATACCGCGGGCCTCGAGAGGAGCAAGCAGCGTGAGCGCAAACCAGCAAGCGGAGATAAGAAGCGCAAGCAGAGGTCACCGAGTTCAGCTACACCGAGGTAAGTTAAACATAAACTATTTTTCCGCCCAACGTTCGATTTCTGATCTCTATGACTTGGCTGCAAAGCCTCAGGTTCGGGGTTGCAGGGCAGCTGTCCGACGGAAAGCGAAGTATTTGTATGTAATGTAGTGTTACTGTACAGTGCATTTGTAGTATTTTATGTATTAGTTTAAAAACAAGGATTATATACCAAAATTTGTTTGTTCAATAAGTTGGCACGAAGCGTTTCTGAACGGTCATCTAGTGATTTCAAACGCAAAATTAAACACTATTTTCAGAAGCACCCTTTTTACTCACTTAATGAATTTATGTCGCAAACAATAACATAATCTTCCTTCTCGTAGCAAAGTCTTATAATTTTTATTATAATTTTGAACGATTCCAATGGATGATATAATATTTGTCATGAATGTATGTGTATAAATTAAATTTTAGTAATTAATAATTGTAAATTGCCTTGCCCAGTACGGTTCGATGCCGTAAGGTTAATAAACGATTTGATTTTGATAGTTCCAATAACATTATTATAATTTAATTAATGTTTGATTTCTCGTTTGTTTCAGTAAAAAAGCTACTACTGAGTCTGATGTATTTGGCATCAGGCAAGAATCACCACATACGACGATGATTGAAGAAAGGCAGCAGCTCACTTCATACTTCGTCAACAGAGTGGGCAACGGGTGCGAGCGGCGTGTGGCGCTCACGGATGGGGATTACTTTATCGATCTGAAGGTGTACAAGACGGAGGACGCGAGGACATCCGACTCCCAGGAATTGTGGAAGAAAGCGCTCGTCCGCATCAAGCTCCAGGCTCACCAGGACTCGTCGCAGTGGCAAACGTTGCAAAAGTTTGTAAAAACTGTAGACTCGTTGTTCCCCAATCCACCTCGATTTTATGACAAATAAAATGATAATGTATATACTTAATAATTATAAATAAATTTGTTTTCAGCAACTGATTGTTTTTGTACATTTACAATTATTTAAGCGTAGGGAGTAGGTAGGTTTTTAAAGTTGCATTAACTAATCAATTTAATACTCACTTAAATATAAATCATAATGAAATATTTTTGAAATCAATTCAACATGTCCAACGTATAATATTGGACATTCTGCAACACCGATGTTGCGATGGCAAAACAGAGTTTTGCCGAGCAACAAAGCAAAAAAAAATATTTTTGAAATCAATTCAACATGTCAAACGTATAATATTGGGCATTCTGCAACACCGATGTTGCGATGGCAAAACGGAGTTTTGCCGAGCAACAAGGTGGGGCAGAATGCCCAATATTATACTACTCAAGTCATTGGTGTAGGGCCGGGATTCGAACCAGGGGCCGTCTTATTAAAATCCCTTTTAATGTTTACTTAATTTCATTGAAATACGTTTAACTCATCAAGCATAAAATACGAGAACCAATTAATTACGATTATTATTTGAGAAACATAAGTTACGTAAACAAATTCCTAAAACAGATACAATTTGTGTAATAAGAAATTCCAGTAACACGTAAAATAATTACTTTCCAGAATTTGAGCCGGTACCAAAACACAAGTGTCAACATGTTCCTCCAATTTGAGTTTGTTTACTAAACATAAAGTTTCTATGCACGGGATGTTTACATCCATATTCCTAGACTTAGACAATAGGCTTAGATTTTGTAATAAGCACATAAAGCCAGTCATTCGCGTGTGGACTCTTCAAGATACTGGTCAGCTCGCAACAATGACAGGGAAAGTTGTAAAAGGTAAGATTTTATTTATTTGTTTAAGTTTAAAACAGCTTCAAAAAATGTTCACTTTACAGTGTAAATGCTAATTAGATAACCTTCAAAAGGACTTTATATTTGGAAAGTAAAAAATAAACGAATTTATCATATTTTGTAAAAGTTTTCCCTAAAACTAAACTATTGGATCAATTTATGTGAAAGACTAGCAACCGTTAGCTACTAAGGCACGGGGTAACGCCTACATATTTCAGCTGAAGAGACTAAAATGTATTGAATAGGTTTAATTTTAGTCATAGAACGAAAATTATTTCTTAAGACGCAAGGAAGGAAACACATTGCTTTATTTTATAAAATACGTTATACCAAAATTTCACAATCGCTTAGGCATATAGTAATTATTATTTTTAAGTTCGTTACAAATTAATGCCAATTATCTTGAACGAAATAAAAACTGCACAAAAAAATATAATAATATTTCTTGATTACAACGATTATTTTATCAAATATGCGCTTCAAAAGTTTCACTTGTGATTATTTCAGTGTTCTTGCTACTATGCTGTCTGTTATCCGTAACGGCTCACGGCCCTCCGAGGGAAAGAGACAACGAAGACATAACAATGGGAAGGAAGGTAAAAAAAGTAATATGGACTTACTCTTCTTCTAGTTTTTAGAAATAAATACATTAGCCCTTCCTAGCCAGAAACTTCCTTCAATAGCCATTTTGGAATAGACAAAGAACGTGAAAATATTACAAATTAATTTCTCGCCATCAATCGCTTTCTGTACCATCAAAGCGGATGCACGACATTTTATTTTGCCTATGCACAGAAGACTCTTAACGACCTGTCATCATTGGCCTTTTGCATCTACGAGAAATCATCTTATTCGGCACCCAAAAATTATCACATCTGCGCTCGTGTCTGAATAGGCGGCTGATGCGGTAATATCTTCATGGCATATGTGTAACCCTATTAAACATTGTAAACTGTTCACGTAAGGCATCTTAACATTTCCGCGTAGAAAACGTCACACTTACTAAAAGTTATTAAAAGTTGGAATGAGTCCAACAGTTTCAAGCGCTCGCGGATCTCGTCGGCGACGCTCCGTGTGACACTCGCCCTTGAAAATGGTGCTTGGAAAGCACCGAAACTGTTTGACTCATTCCAACTTTTAATAGAAATGTAATTGTGACCGTTTTCTACGCGGAACTATAACACTTTTGTATATAAGAAAAGCCAAGAGCTCTGCTTTTTTTTTACTGGTAATCGGCTTGCGCTTGATCGCAATTCATCTGATGGTATATTGCAATCTAAGGTGGAGCGCGCTTGCCCAGAAGAAACCAGTTCACTCTTGCCTTGAAAACCGCTAGATTATAGCTATCGTGGAACAGGGAATTTGGTAAAGAAATTCCACACTTTGGCGGTACGCACAATGAAGGTGGAGGCAAACCGCTTAGTACGCGACTTAGACACCTCCACAGGGCCATTATAACAATGCCGCCTTGGTGTTTCCCTACTCGTCCGATGGTGGAATGGGGCGGGGGGATCAAATCATGCAATCCCGATGCACATGCTATCTGTACACTTATCTTTTCTTGTAATAAAAGTTCAATTTCCAGATGGGTCCGAAATGGTGCAGTATGGCGAAGGTGTGCAACCACGACCGCATCCCCATCTGCGGCGTGAGCCACGCCGGAGACGTCATGGGCTTCCGGGACCTCTGCGACATGTTCGACTACAACTGCATCCGGAGGAGGAGTATGTATAGTTTGTTTTAATTCGAAGTCTCAGTTCAATTCTATTACAGAGGATAGCCATTGCTATTCAGCGTGGAAACGCAGCCAGTGTTATGGGCACCTTTGCACCAGGTATGGTCATGGGCTGGATTTTCTGACATTAATTGTTTTTGTCATGTATAATTTTTATTATATTTATGTGTTTAATAATAAAATCAACTAAGTTCTATCCAAATTAAAGAATATCTTTGTTGAGAGGATAGATTAATACAATAAAAACAAAACCACACTATTCTAGTGTAAATTTATCCTAGCAGTACAGTAAATTGTAAAGTTATAAAATACAAATAGCTTTTTTCCTCTTCAACAAAGTGTACATAAATTTAAATTTAACACTTTTGTTTACATACGATTAAAACAAAAAAACGGGAGGGGGTTTTTATTCTTAAGTAAGTATACTTATGCAGAATTTATAGCCAGGGTGTAATTACTAATTCACTGACTATTATTTCGAGAACTATTTTAAAATTTGTTTTGATATAGTTACTCGTATGAAAGCTGGTTATAGAATACCTTTATGTTTATAAAATCTCTTATATTGTTTAAATAGCGTAACACCTTACCACTTTGTTTAGGTTAGTTGCTAATATTACGAAACTCCAAAAAGCAACAAGAACGTTCATTCAAGGTAGAGAGTCGTTGGCGTAACGGTTACCATGCCGGTCTGCCAATCAGAAGGTTCCGGGTTCGATTGCCGGTACAACCAACATCTTTGTGCTGAACTAAATTTGTTGGCAGTTGACCTGGGTGTTTAGTATGTATCTATATAAAATATCTATGTATGTACTCGTATAAAAAGTATATCAGGCAACCATATTACAAACTACGAGTAGAAATGATTCAGTATGGGGTTAACCAGCCGTGTGTGAAATGTGTCCAAATAAGTATTTATTTATTTATTTATTTATAGAGGATGCATTCAAATAACAGAGTAAGAAAATCATTATTTAGCCAAACGAAACATACGGAAACCATGGTATAAGTATCCTATATGATAATCCAAGGTCTAACCTATCTTCACACCAAATTTCATGATAACCGCTGCAGCCGTTTGAATGTGAAGAAGTAACAAACATATACACCCACACAAACATAAGCTTTCGCATTTATTATATTAGTAGGATATGGTAATAAAACCATTTGTAAACTGAAAACAGTATTTGATAGATATAAGTACATAATATAACGAAGATACGCGTCGCGTCGTCTAGTTTCCGCCCCCGCATGAAAACTTGGTTTGACGTCAATACGTGGGCGAGTCGGTGCATCGACCCAATATTGCATGAAGTAAATTTAATAGTATTTTCTTGAAACTATCTTCAGACTTTGAGATTTAATTCTTCGGTCAAATATACATATACCTACATACATACGTGTTGCATATAAACACATCACAAAAAATGGCATGAGTTTACTATACTATTGTATCTATTACAATATCCTACTAATATTATAAAGGCGAAAGTTTGTATGTATGGATGTATGGATGTATGGATGTATGTTTGTTACTCTTTCACGTAAAAACTACCGAATGGATTTGAATGAAACTTTACCACAATATAGCTTATACATCAGAATAACACATAGGCTATAGCTTATACATCAGAATAACACATAGGCTAAAATTTTTGAGGTTTTTAATGTGAGGTCGTAAAAAAACACATTTTTTGCGCTTACATTGCAAACGCTGACTGTATCCTACAAGATAGATCAAAACAATTTACTACAGTATTGTACAACTTAAAAAGGTCTACAAAAAAGTCCGTGATGGTATATGTTTATCTCTTAGGAATAACCCACAATAACCATTTTATATCCTTTACTTTGTACGAGAAATAATGGCTCATTTACGAAGCGATTTTAAGCAATACAGTATTAATCCTTATCCAATTAAGTATCTTAAATACATTGTGCATTTAATAAAGATCAATATGGCTTTTTGCAGCATGTAAATTAAATAAATATTTTCGAAGATATCACAGATTTGAAATGCAGCGGCGCCAGGCGAACGGGGCGTGCGGTGGGGAAGAAGCGGCTAATAGCTGAGTGCGCGACCCGAACGCGGGCAGACGCATGAGGGCAGACGTCGTTGACGGTTGTGTCCGTTTTGCGAATTTTCAAGGCACTAGCGATTTGATAAAAACGTATGGTCGCCTCATCATCATCATCATCATCATCATCAGCCTATGTTCGTCCACTGCTGGACATGGTCGCCTACTTTAAGTAATATAGGCCTAAGGTTAGTTATTGCCAGGTTTCTTTTTGGTTAGGAGTAACACGTACAAAAAGATACTTCATTTTTACAAATTACTTCATTGATAATTCAATTACTATATAGATAGGTTACTTACAGTTAATTATAACAAATTATATTAGCAATAAATTAAAATTGCGACTATAATTTGAGATTTAAACTATCCTATCTCTCAAGTTGGATCGAACTGCACATGGTGTGCGAATTTTATTATAATCGGTTAAGTGGTTTAGGAGTCCATTGAGGACAAACATTGTGACACGAGATTATATAAATTAAGATAAGATTATTAATATTATATGTATGTTTTTTATTATTCTTTATTGTACACTACGTCCTTCTTTAGTCATTTATAAATTCCTTTCCATCCAAAAGTTGCCTGGAAGAGATCGCTTTAAGCGATAAGGCCGCCAATTGTGGTACACTAATTTTAAGTTAATTGTCTTTTACTGTGCCTTTTTTATTTATGTGTCCAATAAAGAATTATAAAATTTCCATGACACAATGTTAGTTACCGTACTCCTCCAAAACGGCTTGACCGATTTTTACCAAATTTCATATGCGTATTCAGTAGGTCTGAGAATCTTCTACTATATATTTTTAAGGCAAAACAACGTTTGCCGGGTCAGCTAGTATATAATATTACTACGTCAAAAATATTTCAATTCAAGTCAACCTTACCACTGTATATTAAGGTTGAGTCTCGACTAGTGCCGTAATAAACATAAGCTATCTTGCTTCGCGATAACAGCTATAAAATTCTATGACCGTACGCAGTGGGCCTTAGAAAATTCAACTGTATTACTATACCAATAACGCTTAAATTCCTCAAACTCAAATAAGACAACACTTTTACTTGTGGTCTTATTTTCCTTGCCGTTAGAGACATCGCCTTATATCCAGTACATTTTTGATCGAAGCTTTGATTCCTATTGTACTTAAGTCTTATTTTAAAGCTTTTTTACTGAATACGCACATAAAATTTGATAAAAATTGGTCGGGCCGTTTCGGAGGAGTACGGTAACTAACTTTGTGACATGGAAATTTTATATATAAGAAAGAAGATAGATATAGTAGTATTTTTTTCTCAAATATAGCTAGTTTGCTGTCAAGACACTTTAAATTATTATTCTGTTTCAGATTACAAGCAAACGGCGTGCCCTGAAGACAAGTCCATGCTTACGGTGTCTCGCAGACCTACTGGGTCCTACTACGATGACTAGCTATACATACTCATATAGATAAATTTACATAGCCTCTTGTATGTTGAAACACCGGCTCCCGGTATAAACACATTTTCGCCGCAACTGTTGACATACCGGGAGCCGGTGTGGGTAAAACTAAAACTTGGAACTTGAACTTTTTTTAACAGATAATACAAAATGGGCTAATGTAATTCAATATGCGAACGGATAGTAGTTTTGATTTTCTTAAAGCGTAAAATCTGTAATTTGCTGTCTATTTCGCAATATATCATAAAGGGTACAAAATATTGAAATATTAGCTTAAAGTCTGTGTAAAGAACCACCCTAAGAATATATGTTATTTTTTTGGTTTTTAATATTTTTAACGAGTGACTTTTGGGTCAGTTTTCAAACAAATACGCTAAAATATATAATTAATTGTTATGCTTAATTATTCATTTTATTAGTATTATTCCAATATATTAGTGACATCACGAACGAAATTGCACAGAATTTGAACAGCGATACGATTTCCAATTTGTGTTTTTTGTGTAATAAATATAATTAAATATTAACATTCAGATTACATTATAATTATAATATTTGGCCCTAATATCGTAAATAAAGTTTGTGTAAAATGTAGACTTTCTAATTTCTCTTGTCAATAAATAAAAGGAGATGCCACAAAGTTCCCGTCCATAGAGTATAATTATGTTACTGGTATTTTTACGGATAGTGTATTCGAACTTGGTGTGTATCTAATCTAGACATATAGAACATACATTCCCGAAACTGTACTCGTAATTTCTAATTTTAAACTTGTATGTCTAATGTATGTCTGTACTTTTTTAATATATTAAATATAATATAATTTACGCATAGTTTTCATTACTAAATATTATTAAAATTTGTCAATGGTCAACCACCAAATATGGGTATCGTTATTTGTTAAACTTAGTACAAGCAGTCGTTAAGCCAAGTCAGAGGGGGCAGGTGGCTTGAAAACTGTCGAGACCAGATCTTGGCTACTTAGCTCATTCGAAGAAAAAGAAGGCTTTTTAAATATAAAGCCATCAAAAGAAGTCCTTGTGGACCTCATACTGCTTATATGAGCTATAATAGAGTTAAAGGCCACAGATGAATTGAAAAGGTCAATTAATATCTATTCTAACCACCCACAACTTTACTGTCATAATATAGTTGAAAGTTAGTGTATCAACACTAAGTAAAGAGCAAAAATACACACAAATGCGTGGGATGTATGGTAAGTAATTAGCATTCCTGTTGTTGTAGGCGTTCCATTTACATAAACTTGCAAACACCGCTCCACTCAACCCACGAACAAAAGATAAATAGAATTTTCAGTGAATTATAAATTAATGTGTGTAAGTAGATCTAGTTAAAATGGTTTTTTTTTTTGACACCGTCATACACGGCTGGTTAGCCCCCATACTGAACCATTTCTATCTCGTATTATGGTTGCTAACACAACTGATATACTACATTTACATACATACATATTATATATAAATACATATTTAACTCCCAGACCCACAGCCAACAAGTATAGTTAAACACAAAGATGTTGACCGGGCCGGGAATCGAACCCGGAACCTTCTGATTAGCAGACCGGCATGGTAACCTTTACGCCAACGAGGTCGTCGAAAATACTAAGTAATATCTTCAAAAGCATTTTTTATGAATTAGTATAGCTGCGCCACGTGGATTTACCTGCGTTGTCTCCGGATAAAAAGTAGACTATGTCCATAAAGGTATTTTTTAAACCAATTCATGTATTTACTTAGGAATATATAACAAAAGTTATAAGACACGCATCACTATTTACATAAGTAAATAGGTCACATTATCGTCGCATGACAAAATTAAATTCTACTATTTCCAATTAAATAACAAATTACATAATAAATCAAATGTTACCATCAAAGTTAACAGAACATTAAGATACACAATACGAGTATATTAAGTACATATTTCTGAGCTTTTTCCGTGCAATATACTATTTCATGAAGAAGTAACAAATATATAGGTACACATACACACACATTTTGTGTTTTACAACAATTTTTACCAAGATATTTTACGGTTGTATCCGATCGATACTACGGAGCGCCTGTAGCTCGACTAGCTAAGGTGATCTGACTCGATCATTGAAGTTAAGCAACGGTCGTAGCGGACGGTGTTTGGATGGACGACCATGCACAAGACTGTCGTTTTTCAAGTAGCATTTTCTACCATGGGTTGAATGACACGTTAAATTTACAGGCCCCACAAGCAGTCGTTAAGCCAAGTCAGAGGCTTCAGTTTAAAAACTCTCGACACCAGAGCTTGGTCACTTAGCTCATACGAAGATGAAGAAAATACTACGGATTGTCTACTCACATTTCATAATTCCTAGCAAAACCTCGTAAACTTCAACATCCTGTGATTCTCTTCCATACAATGCCAAGAGCTGTAGGTATTCCACAGCAAATCTGTTAGCGATATCCAGCTAGGAAGACGCCATGTCGCAGCTTCATAAGTGTATAGTTTTATTTGTAATGATTTTAAAACTAATACATAGTCATATTAGCATGGACAGAAAGCATTTGGTAAGTTAATGTTTTGTAACTTTTCTACTTACTAGACTCATCCTATATACAAGTAACCTATTAAAAAAATTAACCTACTGATAACCTATTGACTCAGGCGTTACTTTGCGGAAATCCATTGTAAATAGAAGACAAAATTAAATATTTAGTGTAGTTCCGCTTTGATCTGAAACCCAAATTAAGATAAGCAAAGGAAATTAATTTTGTCCAAAGAAAACCAATTTTGTCTTCTATTCATAACCTATTGATTCAGGCGTTACTTTACAGAAATCCATATTATTAGATGGAAGAAAATCTTAAAGTTTAAATTAAAAAACAATCTTTGAAAACTTTTCAAATTAAAATCATGTATACGATTCATAGTTTCACTTCTGGCAATCCAAGTGGTACGGCAATCGAAAAATGTCTTGTGTGGGCTACAGTTCCAGTATTCGTTGGCGTAATGGTTACCATGCCGGACTGCCAATCAGAAGGTTCCGGGTTCGATTCCCGGCACGGCCAAAATCTTTGTGCTGAACTAAATTTGTTGGCTGTCGGTCTGGTTGTTAAATATATATCTATATATGTATGTGTATCTAGTATATCAGTGATAGCAACCATAATACGAACTAGAAATGGTTCAGTATGGGGTTAACCAGCCGTGTGTGAAATGTGTCCTAATATATTTATTTATTTCTTTTTTTGTTTAGCTTTGTTATTCGTTGCTTTGTGTTCTTAGCAGAATACTCCAAAACCTAATTACCCAAAAACTATTATTTCCAATTAAATCTGACCAAAATTACGCTTCTGTTATTAAATCACTAAAACTTAAATTATTTTTCCAGACACCCAAAAGGTTTTGCCTTAGATACCGAGTAGAAAATTTATTTAGTATAAGTAAGTCTTTATATTTAATTCTCCCCGCCCCTTTTCACAATCGGACGAGCAGGGAAACCAAGGCGGCATCGTTTCACTATGGAGATACCTAAAATGCGCACTAAGTGTTTTGCCTCCACCTTCATTGTACGTACTGCCAAGGTGTGGACCTCTTTGCCAAATGCCCTGTTCCCCGAAAACTATAATCTTGCGGTTTTCAAAGCACGAGTGAACCGGTTTCTTCTGGGTAAGCGCGTTCCACCTTAGATCACAATATCGCTTACCATCAGGTGAATTCTGATCAAGCGCAAACCCATCATAGTATAAAAAAAAATTTAAAAACTCGCTTTGTGTATATTACTTATGTATGTATTACTCTCTTTATACCACCTACATATCTATTTTTCAGACGGAGCTTAAAAAAGCCTGCGAACACGCCTACATGTGTTTCCATGACAACGTGAACGTCTGTGGAAAGTCCGTGAACGAAGCGAGAACTTTCCTAGACCTCTGCGATCTTTACGAATACTCGTGCGAATATAATATGGGTGATTACTTTTATAAAAACGTTTTCCTTTCTTTTTCTTTCTAAGTGAAAAGTGGACGGTGAGCGTGGTATGGACATGTAATGCGTAGAGAGGTAATGCATGTTACTAGGAGAAGTATAATTTGTAATATTGACACTGGTTAAATAAATTATTTGGTTTTCATGTCAAAGTTCTTTATTAATAAACTAGAGGTTGCCCGCGGCTCCGCCCGCGTGTAGGTCGCTTTACGCGTAACCTGTGGAAAAATTATATTGTATCCATTCCCGTGCTAATTTTATGTAAACATTACATTGCTACAATATCAAAATGAGCGGCATCTATCTTTCCCCATTAGATTCCTGAGATCTACTCGTAGTTAACCTCTGTTTTTAGCTACTTTGGTGATGATGGTTTAGATCAGATTAGATCGTTTTCTCCAAGCAATTATTTTAATTTAAATAATCAGAATACGTTAATCATACCACTAAGTGAACCACATACTTAAATTCCAATTCAGAAGTATTTAATTTCAAAAACACAAAGCTTTCCCCTTAATCTTTAAACCCCAATGGCATACCTTAATGCACTCCTGGCAAATATTATTACAAATTTATTTTAACCATCATATAAACTACAACCAAAACCACTTTCAAGACATTAACTTGATAAATAAAGTTTTTTCCATACAAACTTTCACCCCCCAATACAAACCTTTAGTTCACCCCTGGCAAAAAAACTTGAGACTATTATTTTTAATTTTACATAAACTATACATATTCCAAATTTCATTGCTAGAAGTTCAAAAACATAGAAGTTTCATACAAACTGTTTTACCTCCTTTCACCCCCTTACGGGTAGAATTTCCAAAAATCTATTCTTAGTACACGTTCAAGTACTAAAATATATACACACTCCAAATTTTGCACCTCTAAGTTCTAAAACACAAAACTTTCATTTTTAACTTTCAACCCCAATGGCATCCCCCTTAATGTATCCCTGGCAAAAAAAAAATATTTTAATTTAACCATTTAATAATATACAACCATAACAACTTTCAAGACTTTAACTTGATAAATAAAGTTTTTTCCATACAAACTTTCACCCCCCAATACAAACCCTTAGTTCACCCCTGGCAAAAAAACTTGATACCAGTATTTTTAATTTTACATACACTATACATGTTCCAAATTTCATTGCTGGAAGTTCAAAAACGAAGAAGTTTCATACAAACTGTTTTACCCCCTTTCACCCCCCTTAAGGGTAGAATTTTCAAAAATCTATTCTTAGTACATGTCTAAGTACTAAAATATATACACACTCCAAATTTTACACCTCTAAGTTCAAAAACACAAAACTTTAATTTTTAACTTTCAACCCCAATGGCATCCCCCTTAATGCACCCCTGGCAAAAGTTTTTAAACTTTTAATTTAACCATTTAATAAACTACTACCATAACAACTTTCAAGACTTTAACTTGATAAATAAAGATTTTTCCATACAAACTTTCACCCCCCATAACAAACCCTTAGTTCACACCTGGTAAAAAAACTTGATACCATTATTTTTACTTTTACATAAACTATACATATTCCAAATTTCATTGCTATAAGTTCAAAAACAAAGAAGTTTCATACAAACTATTTTACCCCTTTTCACCCCCTTAGGGGTGGAATTTCCAAAAATCCGTTCTTAGTACGCGTCTACATACCAAAACAAATACACCCTACAAATTTCACAGCCCTTGGACCAGCCGTTTGGGCTCTACGTTGTCTATAGATGAATGAATGAATGAATGAATAAGTCAGGACAAAGAGTCTTATAGTATAGATAGATTTAAAATTAACAAGGTATGATTTGAAATAAATATAATATTTTAAATAATAATATAATGACGAAAAGATGCGAATGTTGCGATAGATGTGTGGAGGAACAAGAATGGATAAGGTAAGAAATGATTATATTAGGGGAAGTTTGAAAGTGGCACCTGTGTCAAAGAAAGTGAAGAGTGGACGCTAACCGTCCACTCTTCACGTGGTACATGTAATGCGTAGAGAGGAGATGCATATAACTAGGAGAAGTATGGATATGATTATAAGAAGTAGCGGTAGTAGAGGTCGACTAAAGAAAACGTGGATGAAGTGTGTCAAAGAGGATTTGAAGAGAAGGGAGTGAATGTATAAAGACGCCCATGTTAATGTTTATCTAGGGTCAAACTATCTTCATACTAAATTTTATCTAAACCTATTCAGCCTTTCATCTTTCTCCAGACAACTCTGCTGTCTATCGCTCCAATCCTTAAATAATCAATAAAGTTTTCTTTAGTTTTCAGACACGTGCAAGATGAAGAAGGCGTTTGCCCGAACCCGAAAGACTTAGGAGCTGGCCTAGGGTGATAACAATTACTAGGATAGTAATAATTATAAAATGTTCATACCAAAAAAGTATTAAGTAGTATTATTATTATACTCTTATAGCTATGCGTTCGACCTGCGGAGCGCGTAAAGACAAGAGTCAGTGACACTCTGGCTGGAAGGGAGCGTGCCTAGTTTGGAATTACTGGCTCTCCGAAGATGCCGGTACACACTGTTAGTTCCTGGCGATAGATATTCAACTTGAGGATGGTAGCTAGTCAGGCGAGCACTAGAAACGCAAAGCTATGGTTTCCTCACAATGTAAGTAGGTATATACAGTAATTCGAGTTAAAAAATGTGTCAAAAATTAGTTATTAAAGCAAATTGTTAATAACAATTTGCTTGCGTTTTTTAAAATGTTTGTAACATTTAAAAATCTTAATATATATAAATCTCGTATCACAATGTTTGTCCTCAATGGACTCCTAAACCACTTAACCGATTATAATACAATTCGCACACCATGTGCAGTTCGATCCAACTTGAGAGATAGGATAGTTTAAATCTCAAATTATAGTCGCAATTTTAATTTATTGCTAATTATTGTCTGTTATTATTTGACAGTCACAATTATTTGTTAACTCCAAATGATTCTAACAGATGTCGATACCTTTCGACTGGGTTGAGTAAGTAATCAATAGATGGCGCTGCTATGGTAAATCTACGAACGTGTCATATAAGCTACACTATCTATTTTTCATACTCCTAAATGAGGCAAAACAACGTTTGCCGGATCAGCTAGTAACGCTATATATAGACAAGAGTGAAATAAAATAGAACAAAACGACAATGAAATTCTTTTTCGTATATCACAAAGGCTGGTAAAGAATGTGTTTTATTAAAAAATCAAGAGCAATACAAAAACGGGAATGCCCGAATAAAATAGAAGCAGGTAAAGAGAAATGTTCCTATTTTTGTGTCGACTGTTTGAAACAGAAAAACATCCTTATTTCTACAGCTTTAAAGATTAAATTTAAATAACAGCATTAAGTATTAGAATCTTGGATCTTAACACTTATTTCAGTCGACGATATCACGTTCAAAATAGGTTGTATTTGTTGTTGTACCTCATTTGATATCATATCCTTAAATAGTGACCCGTACTTATTAAAGTTTTTTCCAAACTTTACGATGGAAATGATTGGAGTTTCATTGCTTGTGTCTTCTTTTTCTTTATTAGAATTCTCTTGATACGTATTACTTCTTCTGAATGGATGTATAAATTCTATTTCGTCAGGTTTCTCGCGCCTCTCCAAGATGGAACGGCAGTGTTTTAAAAGATTTCGTATGACTTCTTCGTTATTTCGATGCAGTTCAAGTAAAATTCCTAATTGATGGTTTTGTTGTATAATTTGCTGCTGCATGTATTGCTGGAAAGCACTGGTTCTAGAAGATTCTACACCCTGAAGACAATCAAGTTGGTTAGTAAATAATCTAAATATTTTTTAAAAGAGAATAATAAAAGATTATGAAATTATGAGTAGAAAATATAAATAGGCTGAAATATACAGTTGAATGTATGTAAACCCTTATTCCTTAACCTTATTCGGAAAGAAGTTAAAAATAAATGAGGCAAAATAATTCAATGATTCTCACTTATAATCTTACCAAATTATTATAGTTTGTGGGCTCCGGAGTTTGTTGTGTTATTTTCATTGGAACTTGGTATGAATTGTTTAACATCTGCAACATGGCTAACACTAAAAATTAAAAAGAAACTGTGGTGAAATATGTGTGTCAAATGAAAGAACTTAACTGGTAGAGTACATAAACTAGGATACATTTCAAATCAAACATGGCCTCCATAAAACATTTTCAATCAAAAAGTATACTTTTAGAAATACACTAAATTAACAAAGTAAAATAAAGTAAAGAATTACCTATAGCTACGTATTCCATGATGAAATAGGTATTGCAAATAGGGCCGTTTGCCACGTCTTTGCACTTATAGTGGCATTAATTGGATAGAGCGATCTCGATATCTTGATACTTTAAATTAAATAATTTATTTATTATTTACTTAAGTAAATAATTTCTTTTTCTTCCTTAACCTTTTCCTACAAGATGGAATCAGCACAGCAAGGCTCTTTCTTCCATAATATTCCTATCAGTCGTTATCTCCGCATTTCCCGATAACTTATATATTAATATTTTATTTTGACTCAATAAATATATTGAATATTTATTTGATTCATTATTTATTTCGTATGTTTCAGAAGCTATTTTTCCCTTATTTGTAGCACGATAAAAGATATGAATTTTTAATTTATGGAATTTATTTCCTTTTGAAATGTAGCTTTTACCTAATTTACGCAATTTGCTTCTAAATATATTCTACAAAATCTGTAAAAGCATAACAATCCTACTTCCTACTGATATTACAAATGCTAAAGATTTTGTATTAGTATGTATGTTTGTTACTTTTCTACACTCAAACGATTGAACCGATTTCGATAAGATTTGGTTTGTTAACACATAGGCTATTCTTTTTCCTGGATTAGCGCGAGTAACATTGCGAACCATAGCTACTAAAATATATTTCTTATGAGTAGTTATTTACTAAAGATCACTGTGGCTCACTAGTAGTTGTTATAAAATGTCAAGTGTAACTTTTAAGACAATAATAATGACTTGCGACCTTGTTCTATTCATGTTCTTCTGTAATAAGTACTTTAATGGCTATCAAAGTATTATTGCACCATAATAATGGGCTTGACCATGCCTTTATGGTAACGACAAATGTCAGTAGCTAACTATGAGTAGTTGTAATTTAATTTGGTAATATGATTCCTAAATACTCGTAGTTACGAGTAGAGTTGTAGTGACTTTTATAGTTGACAAATAGTTGTTACGGACATTTCATAAGACCTACTAATATTATGAATGTGAAATATTGTGTGTGAGTGAGTAAGTGTGTGTGTTTGTTTCATGTTCACGCTTAAACGGCTAAACCAATTTGTATTGAATTTTGTAAAGAGATAGGATTAACACATAGCCTACTTTTTATCCCGGATTAAAGCGGGTAACATGCAGCTAGTAAATGATAAATTGACATGCTTATATGAGGAAACCATCATTTTATTTACTTAGTGATTTGTTTACTTTTAAACGTATATTCAGTACATACGACATAATGTACATAATATACAGTTACTGGTAAATAACGCACAAATTGTGGAGAATTGCGAAAAAAAACAGCTATTCCACACAAAAAGTTTGTTCACTATCGATTAATTGTATGCGATATATGCGTATAGAGATGCGATATTTTTACTTGTGAATTTTCAAACGGCGTAGAATAAAAGTTTTTTTTAGTATAGACATACTAAAGCCCTAAAGGTTTTACATTAACAGTAAACCTGTATAATATGTAAGAGTAGCCCATCGCCCAGCGTACGTTAATTTCGCGTCTTTCAAATGTTATTTCAAATATTTTGCGTAAAGTATCAAGATTATTCCGCTCTGCATCTGTCCTATGATATGATTTATAGTTATTAAGGAGAGTTATTGGATTAAGGCTCTGATAAGGCTCTCAAGGGACGTCAGAGAATTAACACGCTGTGACAATTGAAACAGTGACATTATATTATATGAGCCTTTATTTTCACAATTGTTTAAAACGAAAATATTGTGAAAAGAGAGAAATCATGTTATGTAGAGATATAGAATCTATGAAACTTTTTTAATGCTAAATAGGCTCACGTTTTAGCATAGGTAATTAAAGTATCATAATAAATGATACAATTATAATAATATGTCTTAATTTTTTTGTAATTATTAACATGGATTGTTAAAAAAAACAATCTGCAATCTGCAAATGCAAAGTTTGAGTTAAAAAAATGATATTAGTTGTGATAAATTGTCGCTACATTTAAGACAAAAAGTAGTTGTTGAAATGTATTTTATTTATGAAAGTATTTCGGTACATCTCAAGTTCTAAACATGTATTAAGTTATAAAACAAAATCGTTACTATTTTACATTTCAATTTGAATTGCTCAATGCATTTAAAAGTGTAAAAGTAATAAAAATAAACATTGATGCTAGTTTCGTTTTGGTCAAATGTTTTACATGAAATTGAGATTATAAAATAACTAGCATTAGGTATATTATGACGTAGCTGCATTATGCTGATAATTTTGAGTAAGTAATTTAAAATTTCATATGAACTTTTTAGTTGCATTACTCTGGTGTGAAATATAATGGACATGATTGTTTATTGCCTAAGAATTGATTTTCTGTAGGGTTAGTAATTGATTTTTTTATGCTTAAAACCTACAAGAATTACAAATATAACACCAATGCAACATTTGAAAAAATTAAATTTGTAAGAGTAAACATTAATTATTTAAAACTACAAACTATTATTTAAAACTACATTTTAGTTGTTATTTTGGTAGAATTGTATCAGTAGATAAGCGTGTGATCTATTTGGTTTTGTCAAATATTTAAGCAGTGAGTTTTTGAAAATTATTCATATGTAGTTTTATGCATACGAAAAAACTCTGACTAAAAAAAACTTTATTTTAAAATACTTTACTTTGAACTAAAAAAAAACTTTATATTATTTATTCACTGTATTTACTATAACACTGTATTTTACAAAAAACATGCTTAAACTAGAATAATTATGAAAGAACATACATTCTAGTAAGTATATTATACTAATTTTGTAAGAAATCTTTGTTAATATTTCAGTAATGCTCCCGTACTTAGCCTATGTAAACTGCCACAGTGAGTCAATGAAGGTGAGTAGATGAAAAAAAACATAAAGCAAGAGAGAGACAATATAGTACAGTGATTTTAAACTAATCTTTTATACGTTACGTACGTTAGTAGATAATGGCTCATACACACAACGGATTAAAAGTACAAGTAATAAAATAATAATCATTGATTTCGAAATACATCATTCAGCAGGCACCATTTATTAAATGCCAGCTTCTTTGTGAAAAGTTTCATGAAATCTATACCAATATATAGAGAAAAAGTTTCATTTTTTGTTAGTTTGTTTGACGCAAATAGGCTCCGAAACTACGAGACCGATTTGATAAATTGTTTCACCGTTGAAAAGCTACATTATCCCTAAGTACAACAACAAGTAACATAGGCTTTATTTTGTTTCTCTTTGCAGTTAAGCATATCTAGATTACACTTTAGATTAAAAATTGCTACAAGTATTATGCTTAATGCCCTTTCTTATGCTCATTCTTAAATGGGATGCACTGTCAACCCGCAAGAAAAGTTTTAGGCATTTTCCTCTACCCAAGCCACCTAAGCTCCTTGAAGTAACGAAGTCTTGGGTCGCTGGCTTATCTGTTCCACTATAATTGCGTCAGATATTGCGGTACTCGGTCGTTTGCTAATAAGGTATGAGCGGGTGAAGCCAGAAAGGTTAAGGATTTACAAGAAAATATTTTTCAGAATGAAGAAGAATGTAAAATAGCCGATCTGTGTGTTCACGACAAAGTACCGATGTGTGGAATCGACTCTTGTGGAGAAATGAGAACTTTCATTGACACCTGCGACATGCACGAATTCAACTGTGATAGTAAAAAAGGTATACTTCATTCATAATAGCAGATTACTTATATTCGCATTCTGATTTTTCACAGATAAAAAGGGATTCACAAACAAGCATAAGCATAAGCAGCCATTATACGTTCCAACTGCTGGGACTCGGGACCTTCTCTCACGAGGAGAGAGATATAGGCCATAATCCACCGTGCTGGCCAAGTGCGGGTTGGATGACACACGTCTTCGGATATTTCGGTCCTCAAACATGCCGGTTTCCTCACGATGTTTTCCTTCACGGTAAAGCGAGTGCAAATCCACACATAACTTGAAAAACAAGTAATTGATGTTGGGCTGGGATCAAACCAGGGGCCGTCTGATTGAAAAGCAGACGTTATTACCACCGAGTCATACTTGCTAAAAGAGCAAAAATCACAAACAAGAGCTAAGTAAAATAGAGTTTAGCCTATCTAAATTAATTAGAAAGAAAATAGATAATCTAAGAAATATGTCTTACATATATCTAACATCAAATATATGTCATGTAAATAATAGATTTTTCATTCACATTTTTTTTTAGTAATATATTTCTCAAAAAAGAACTCATTTATGTACCATTTTCAGACTTCAAACAAAGGCCGATACATGAATGCTGGGTGACATGTAAGAGAGGAAGATCTTTCAAGAAGCCAGAATATAGGACAGACTGTAACATTAACAATAAAGGGAATCGACTATAATTAAATTCTATACAGTAAATTTATTATTATTATTATTTATTTTTAATGTTAATACATAATAACGTCTGCTTATTCATAAAATTATAGATAGTATATTTTTACTGCCTGTTAATCTCGTAAAATTCCCTTTAAGTACATATTAATTTACCAATTTGCGCTACTAACGTCGTAAATGTAAGAAATATTCCCTTTTTCTAAGCGAGGCAAATCTATAATTCAGGTAAATACAGAATACATAATTATTCTGTGGCGTAAGCACATAACTATAGGCTCAGACATAGATAAAACACGCCAGAAATATTAAAAATATTTTTATTAACTAAAAACCATATTTATTTATTTTTCAAAAGTATTTAATGTAATACTATATCCAATCTAAAAACCAGTGCCGCCAGTGAGTTGCCTCTTTAAAACAAATCTTATTTTTTATAAAGCCAATTTACCTGTGACAACAAAGGTAATAAAT
Source organism: Mellilla xanthometata (assembly GCA_035578125.1). Lineage (NCBI taxonomy): Eukaryota > Metazoa > Arthropoda > Insecta > Lepidoptera > Geometridae > Mellilla > Mellilla xanthometata. The sequence goes on from JAPUBQ010000026.1 coordinate 8,018,007, forward strand.
GTGTAAGTACATATGTCATACATATTCAAAATCACATATTGAATTAGAATATCAATCTAGTTTAGTACGCATTTTTATTTGCAACGCTCACTTTAGTGTAATTTTTTCCAGTTTAGAAATAATTTAATTAAAGTCTTTTGTTTATATCTTAATTATAAAGTACCAGTATTCATGTATTTTAACCGCGTCAAACTCATTTTTTATTATTCACAGTAATTTGGTTGACCATATAAAATAGAAGCTAGTATGCTTTTTTTGCACTTCAAGTTATATTGCTTTAACATTTTACTAGTAACTTCATTTTATATCGCACTGAATATATATTTATACGTTCACGCTGAATTTGACCAACACATTGCACAACTGATCGGCCATAAATTTGTCCAAGCACTGTAAACGTGATATTTGCGAACAATGTTGAAGCAAATTCTGTTGCTTATTCTCACAAGTGTGTTTGAAAACTGTGACGCCCACGTGGAAAGCGCAAAAGTAAGTAATATATTATACTAGCTGCGCCTCGCGATCTTACCCGCGTCAATACGGGATGAAAAAAAAATCAAATTAGTGTATTGTCATCGGTCCTCAATAAATTTATAAAGTTTGAACGAAATCTGGCCGTTTAAAATGGGTCAAAATCGCGGCCAAAGAAGTCAGTTACAAACAAACATACAATTAAACAAACATACAGGTGAAGCTAATAAAAAGCGTGTAAAAATAGCCTATGTGTTCATTCAGGGTCTAAGCTATCTCCATACCAAATTTCGTCGAAATCGTTTATCATAATAGGTTGAGGCGTTTGAGTGAGAAGGAGTTACATACTTTAAAGTTATTTTCGCATCCCACGGGAAGTAGTATCTTTTGCATTAATTCAGAGTCTAACCTGTCTCCGTATCAAATTTCATCAAAATTTGTCGAGGCGTTTGAGCGTGAAGGTGTAAAATAGATTAGCGTATCCGACGGTTACCGGTATTGTTTTCGGGATAAAAAGTAGTCTATGTGTTAATCCATGGTAATCCTAACTTAACCTATGTCCATACCATATTTCATCGGAATTGGTTTAGCCGTTTGAGCATGAAGAAGTGACAAACATAGACAAATTTTACACAAACACAAATTTTCGCATTTATTATATTGGTAGAATGTGTACACACACCTACGCGGTTACTGGAAACTTAGTAAAGATGGAATATTCTATATATTGAGTAAAAGAATTAATATTGGCTGCGGCTCCCGGATAGGTTTCTGCAGCCCCCACCAAAGGTGGTCTACGGACGCTGCTTAACTGCATCTGATTAAGATAGCCTTAGCCCATCATGATGATCAATTATAGAAAAATGCTGACCAACCAACTTGCATCAATATCTTTACAAAAACAGCCTTGACGAAAAATAAGAGACGACGAAAATAACGAGTGAAAGAATTTTGGCAATTTAAACAGAGACGCAAAGGTACTAAAAAAACAAACTTTTTTAATCGTGCTAAGGTACTGATTCTATAATTTATATAACAACAAACACTGATCAATAAATGAGCGATATAATATGAGTACTTACATCAAATAAAACATTATTATATGAGTATTATTTTCTTTTTAAAAACATGAAAAGGCAAAATGACAAGTAAATTTAAATTAAATTGTATATAATATAACCTAATAATAAGGGTAAATCTAAATTTTTATAAAAAAAAAACATAAACACAAAACTCCCAAATGATCTTTGATCTTTCTCAAAGGTAGGCGAAGTAGAAAATTAAATTCAGATTTTTTCCGATGAAACTTACTTAGGTATGTATTCAAATAAGTTTCCATGAAAGGTCAAGATCCTATTTTTACTTTCAAAATAGAACTTTCGTCATACCTACGTACGGAAGATAAAAATATACATATTGAATACAAGCTGTGCCCCGCTGTGATACTCGCGTTATTCTTGGATAAAAAAGGTCTGTGTTAATCTAGAATGTTACTTATCATATATCAAATTTCATGCAAATCTGGTCAGCCGTTTGAGCGTGATTTAAAAAAAATACATTATCTTTATGGCATGGTGGTTTCTAAAGCAATATTTAAGAAGATAACTAATCTAAGTGGGTATTCTGCGAACCGTAATAGCTTAGATGAAATAAATATAAATTGTCTATAGTAAAAACAATCTTCTTCTTCTTCTTCGTATGAGCTAAGTGACCAAGCTTTGATGTCTAGAGTTTCAAGCCACCCGAAGGCCTCTGACGATTTAGCTTAACGACTGCTTGTACAAAGACTAACAGGCGGGACCAACAATTTAAAATGTCATCCGAGCCACGGTAGCGCCCAGATGAAAGTGCCACTTGAAAAACGACAGTCTTCTGCATGGTTACCCATTCAAACACCATCCGCATCGACCGTTGCTTAGCTGCGATGATTACGTCAGATCACCATAGCTAGCTGAGCTATTAATAAATAGTAGTACTATCTAAATTATGATTGTTGGGAATTTTGTTTTGAATTATATTATTTATAATTATAATTTACAATTATGTTATTTCCTGTGGGAAATAATATAATTGGCATCTTACTTCTTGCCGTATTTGTTCCAGTTAGCTTCTCTTTCCTTGCCTTATCCCACTTAGGTAGGGTCGGCACAGCAAATTTTCTTCTTCCACTCTCCACTATCAGCCGTCATCCCTACACTTAGCCCTTTCTCTCTCATGTCCTCATTCACACATTCCATCCATGTCTTCTTCGGTAGGCCTCTTGTCCTTCTTCCTTGCACTACAATTTTCTTAAATCTCCTACTAACATGCATCTTCTCTCTACGCATCACATGCCCATACCACGCTAACCTTCCACTTTTGAATTTCTCACTCACTGAGGCTACTTTCAAACTTCATCTAATGTATTCGTTAATTATTTAGTTCATATGTTCCAGTTAGCTGAAGAATGCAAAATCGCCGATATTTGCAAACACGACCAAGTTCCGATATGCGGCATCGATTCCTGTGGGGAAATGAGGACCTTCATAGACACGTGTGACATGCATGAATTTAATTGTGATAGTAAGAAAGGTAATGTAAAGTTTATATAAGTTTATTATGGGGAAATATCTTGTATTGTAACGGTTGTATCGTTATAAGTCATAAACTGTTAAAAGTATAGAAAAAATAGCTTAAAGACCATTTAAAAACAACCCTTTGAACATTGTTACCCTAGGGATGAAAGTACAAATACAAATAAGTCTTTAACCCGAGGTTAACACTATGCTTTTCATTACGAATACAAGAAAAGTAAAAATAAATGTAATTTATTTTCTTACTTCTTCTTACTTTCTCAGCGCGTCATTTCATAAAATTGTCATACCGCGTTTGTCATAATGTCATGCGCTTTAGCCTCTTCTCTTTTAAAATCAGGCGTTAAATTCATATCAGAATTGGACGAGCTCATTTTATAGGTACAAATCTCTGCTATACGTATAAACAAAAGTCTTGAAATTGAAAAAACAAATGAAAATCAAATTGCCTTTTTCCCGCCATTTCGTTTTTTTTTTCTGTGGCCGGCCAACTATTCAGCCATAATTTTTTATTTTCTCTGTCTATAAATCTGTAAATTTAAAATATTGCCCATGTGATTGTCACACTCTTGAAGTAGAAATTTACCAGGCCTTTATCCGAGGACCGGTACTGCTCACATGCCGCTCCGTGGAAGAACAGGTACTCTCGTTCTTTTCGTGATCTGCCGAGTGCCTTTGCTCATGATCTGAAAGGATTCTCTATGAGTCGTCAAGTGTCACTGTCACTGTCACTCTGACATTGACATTGACTTCCCGATAACTAAACTTGCAACGTAGGTATGTTACATACAAGGTTTTTCTAGCAGATGTGATAATATTAAAGAGTCTTCATTCATATTATATATGGAGTTATATACCAAAACACTAAGATCAAAACTATTTTTTTAACCATACAAAAATCAAATATTACTTTTCATTTGTTTTAATGGCATCCCTAACTAGCCATAACTGACCGCTTATCAGATTACACGCACTCAAGCAGGGGTCAACGCCCTTTCAGTCAATGTCATCGTTCGGTGATAACCTGTCAGAAATTAAGATTAGAGTAATGAAGATTAGACCTTGGATTATACATAGGCTACTTTTTATCCCGGATTGACCTTTTTGTCCTGGATTGACGGATAACCCCGCGGGTAACACCGCGGGGTGCGGTTAGTTCTAAACATATCTATGTACTTATGTGTAGTCCTCCGATGACGTGTGTCATCCGCCAACCCGCACTTGGCCAGCGTGGTGTATTTTAGCCTTGGGCTGCTTATGCTTATGCTACACAAATACGAAAAGTTTGTCATGTTATTTCTCCGTTTTCACTCATTTCATATTAAAATTTATTCGAAAGAATTTCCAAGAATACATTTTGAATCATAGTTCCTAGAATCAATATTATTTTCCAAGGAGCATTGAGTCATACCGGGAGCTGTTTATTTTAGTCTAGAGATCCACCCTTAAGATAAGAGACCATATTACCTAGACCTCACTTTCTGAAGAGGATTCTAGGATGTGAGTACGCACTTAGGTCAAGTTAAATTGGATATGGCGCGACAACGCCTAGCCTCAATATCTTGGCGTCACGTAAGGTTCTTATTCAGTATGTTGTCCTAGTACTTTAATTAGTATACTTACTAGTCGGTATTAAATCGCTTTTAGTAATAAGGCCGCCATTTTATTTTGCGCCACTAGTATGTCAGTACAGTGTAAACATTATATAACGACACTAAAGGGACTGTACATTTTATGGCGTTATAGAGAGTGGTGGTTAAAAGGAGAGAATGTATCATTGTATGGAATACAGGATAAACTAACTAAAGCCAATTGATTTTGACGCTTTAGAGAGATTGTCGTTAAATCGAGTGACGTAACATGGAGTTTACACTTTTTATTATTGTTTTATTTCATTTTTTTTTTACTGTATTATCATTTTAAGTTTTGGCTTAACATTTGTTTTATGTTTTTTATTCTTGACTTATGCTATGACTAATTGTAATGGTCGAAACATCGATCAAATATATACCAGATTCTGTGTTGCATACAAAGATAGCACAAAAAAATGGTATGAGTTTACTATTGTATTGTATCTATTACAATATACACAGAAATACAAAATATGACCACGTCACAAAAAAAAATTCTATTCAAGTCAACCTTACCACTGTATATTACGGTTGAGTTTCGACTAGCAAAAATGTATGTTACGGTTGAGTTTCGACTAGAAAGAAAGCTTATGTAGTAAACATAAGCTTTCTTTCTCCGCGATAACCGCTAGTGCTTGTAATATTTTATTTTACCGTACACAGTGAGCGTTAGAAAATTCAACTCTATTACTATAGAAATAACGCTTAAATTCCTCAAACTCAAATAAGACCACACTCTTACTTGTGGTCTTATTTTCCTTGCCGTTTTAGAGAGATCACCTTATACCAGACTAGCTGACCCGGCAAACGTTGTTTTGCCTTAAAAATATATAGTAGAAGATTCTCAGACCTACTGAATACGCATATGAAATTTGGTAAAAATCGGTCAAGCCGTTTCGGAGGAGTACGGTAACTAACATTGTGTCATGGAAATTTTAAAATTCTTTATTGGACACAAATAAAAAAAGCACAGTAAAAGACAATTAACTTAAAATTAGTGTACCACAATTGGCGGCCTTATCGCTTAAAGCGATCTCTTCCAGGCAACCTTTGGATGGAAAGGAATTTATAAACGACTAAAGAAGGACGTAGTGTACAATAAAGAATAATAAAAAACATACATATAATATTAATAATCTTATCTTAATTTATATAATCTTGTGTCACAATGTTTGTCTTTAATGGACTCCTAAACCACATATAACCGATTATAATAAAATTCGCACACCATGTGCAGTTCGATCCAACTTGAGAGATAGGATAGTTTAAATCTCAAATTATAGTCGCAATTTTAATTTATTGCTAATATAATTTGTTATAATTAATTGTAAGTAACCTATCTATATAGTAATTGAATTATCAATGAAGTAATTCGTAAAAATGAAGTATCTTTTTGTACGTGTTACTCCTAACCAAAAAGAAACCTGGCAATAACTAACCTTAGGCCTATATTACTTAAAGTAGGCGACCATACGTTTTTATCAAATCGCTAGTGCCATGAAAATTCGCAAAACGGACACAACCGTCAACGACGTCTGCCCTCATGCGTCTGCCCGCGTTCGGGTCGCGCACTCAGCGATGAGCCACTTCTTCCCCACCGCACCTACCCCCGCTCCCCCCACGCCCCGTTCGCCTGGCGCCGCTGCATTTTAAATCTGTGATATCTTCGAAAATATTTATTTAATTTGCATGCTGTAAAAAGCCATATTGATCTTTATTAAATGCACAATGTATTTAAGATACTTAATTGGATAAGGATTAATACTGTATTGCTTAAAATCGCTTCGTAAATAAGCCATTATTTCTCGTACAAAGTAAAGGATAAAAAATGGTTATTGTGGGTTATTCCTAAGAGATAAACATATACCATTTACGGACTTTTTTGTAGACCTTTTTAAGTTGTACAATACTGTAAATTGTTTTGATCTATCTTGTAGGATTCAGTCAACGTTTGCAATGTAAGCGCAAAAAATGTGTTTTTTTTACGACCTCACATTAAAAACCTCAAAAATTTTTGCCTATGTGTTATTCTGATGTATAAGCTAGCCTATGTGTTATTCTGGTGTATAAGCTATATTGTGGTAAAGTTTCATTCAAATCCATTCAGTAGTTTTTACGTGAAAGAGTAACAAACATCCATACATCCATACATCCACACATCCATACATACAAACTTTCGCCTTTATAATATTAGTAGGATAACAAATAATATAATAAGAATGTTATAGTCTGATTTTATTCAAAATAAACATCTTTAAGAAATTTCGGCATGCTTTTCAAAATAGTAAATCCAACATTATCCGTATCACGTCAATTGATAATAATATCACATGTTAAAATTGCATTCCATATTTGTAAAGTTTTTTATACATGATTTTCATGCTTCCCCAACACGTGAAGTGTTTATGAATAGATATTTAATTATTGCCCTGGAAAATCATCATCTTCCTCATCAAAATCTTCAGGTCTTGGTAGCTCTTGAAATAGTTCATTGCATCGATGGAAAAACAAACAACACTTGTCTTTGCAAACATACAATTCTTTAAAACAAGGTTTTGTTGTTGCTTTCTGCGCATGCGCATTCTCGAGTGCCTCGTAAAACTTTTTGGTGTTGTGGTCTTTATGGTCTAAATCACTCCATTTGCTGAATTCTACACATGGATCTTTAGATCGCTGTTCGATTGTTATGCTTACTCGGCAATTCGAACAATCCCAGCTAGCAGAACGTTTGATTAATTGATTCTTGGCACATTCTCTAGTAGAGTGTGTATGGTAGAATGCAAACTGGCAATAATTGCATATTACAGACGTATACGGCGGTATGCCACCGTTACCAGTGTATACCATTGGGGCATGGGAGCACTGGTGTGTTATCAAAAAATCACATTGAAGACATTTGTTCGTGGTCTTAGCACGTGGTATTGTCATTAGAGTAAAAGTACGAGCTGCATTATTAAATAACTCTTGCACAGACTGGGCCTGTTTCTTCGTGAATATTTTATTTAATACCTGTCTGTATTCGATTGATGCGAAATTACTTTGTACCGTTCTCTCCCAGAAATGTACATTTTTAAGCGTTTCAGATGCAGAACAGTCTTTTTGAGCTTTCGATGTTGACGCTTTCGAAGTTGATGGTATTGACGTCCCTACTTTTGATGTTGACGTTTTCGAAGTCGATGGTTCTGATGTCGTTGCTTCCGGTGTGAGAGCTGTTGATAGTGGTACTTGTGATTTAAGTCTTTGTGATGTTGACGATTGTGACACCTTCGATGCCGATGTTTTTTTACATAATGATTTCTTTTTTGGCGCTTTCAAAGTCGTAGCTTTCAATGCCGATGTCGGTAATTCTGATTCTAACGTTCGAGATGTGGAAGCATGTGATGTTAGTTCCTTCGTTGAGGAAAGATGTGAAATGGATGATATCGATGTTGGCTGCAACGTTGATTTTTGTTTTTTTGTTACTCTTACTGCTAGGTCTTGCACCGCTTCTTCTATAGATTCAAAAGCTTTAGAAGTCGATGCTTTTGGTGTCATTTGATGTGTTTTAGTTTCAATCGACTCAGATTCGGGTAATACCAACATCGGTTTTTTAGAATTCTTTTCAGGTTTGTCAATTGATAATCTCTTCTTTTTACCTTTTCCTTTTTGTTTCAATCTAGTTGGTTTCATTTGTTTGATCTCAATATTATCTTCTGGTTCTGGTGCGTACAAACGTTTTTTGGGTAAAACTTTTCTGGCTTCAAGCTTACTATTTTTTTCTTGTCTAATTTTGCTAGAACATGGCGCAGGAAAAGTCTTTAATGCCGGTGTTTTGCGTATTATTATCTTTGTTGCACCTGATGTTGTTATAGTAAATTTCTCAGCTGGCTTAACGTCTGAACTTGTTTGCGGGTTTTCGACATTACTGTCCAATTCATCATCAGTGCTCTCAGCCAACATTTTAATAACAAGCGTTTAAAAAGCGCGTAAAACTCCGAGAAGGACGTCGCCTAAAGTTTTGTCCAAAAATAGATTTATTCCACTCAGTGTAACATGTCGTCATATGAAGGTTAAAGTCAGATCCGATTAGCATACACAACAATCGGTTGACTTGGAATCTAAAAACTATATTAGATAAGGAACGTTTAACAAGTCCAATATCCAATACAAAACAACCGCCACAAAGATTCACTCACGCTTATCGATCTTCAACTGTTTTGATGCGAACACAACTGTAACCACGGCACTTTTTTGGCGAATTATTATTGTTTTTAGCACTACTTTTTCCACTTGTTAGCCCACATTCACATTCACATTCAAATTCTATTATCACATTTGTCGTAGGCCGCATACTAACACATTCCATGAAACATTTGAGACTTAAATGGGAATAAATGAAACAAAAATTCACACGTCTACAGCCGGCAAATATCCGACCTATATAAATATATACTCGTAGTGACTAGTTATTATTCTGTGGTAGTGAGTCTTTGGAGCCGACTAGACGGGCCATACTATCGTCTCTTTGGCGCTGTTCAAAGTAAACTTATCGCTGTCACGCGATCATGAATCGTATTGCTGCAAAGTAAAGTTCAAATTAGCGTGGATTATGCCTGTTTGAAATTGAGTCATCACTATCATGATTATGATATAACGGTAGGGGTTAATAAGAATGACGTCATACTCATATTCGTGTGAGACAAAACTGTACACATATACATTTTATACACAGTTATGTATATTATGACTGTATTGTAGTGTTATCTTTAACTAGCAAACAAGTTATATTTTAGTGATTTTCTATAATCGTCAATTTGGTTAGAACTTCATGAGATCAATTAAATAAATAATAAATTATGTACCTTTAGTATTATAATATTGGTATCTACCAATATTATAAATAAAAAAAGTTAGATTTTTGTTTGTTTGTTTGACGTAAATAGGCTCCAAAACTACTGGACTGATTTGAAAAATTCTTTCACCGTTGGGAAGCTACATTATCCCTGATTAACATGGGCTATATTTTGTTTCTCTTTGCAACTTAGATTACATTGGTGACGATTCAGTGGCACACACAACTAAACTAAATTTAAAGAAGCCCCGTCTCTTTTCATCTTAAGTGGCCAGAAAGAGACGGCACGTTCTGAACCACACACAAAACAACAAAAATCACGTCAAATATGAAAAATGTAAGCGATTTTAGAGCGCACACAATTGTATCAGCTCTAAATCTGACGTGTTTGACGTGATTTCAGATGTTTTGTCTAGTCTAGATCGTACCATCTCTTATTTATCATTTATGACGAAAAGAGACAGAGCTACTTTAAATTTAGTTTAGCCGTGTGTGCCGCTGAATTGCCACCAGTATAGCCTGTGCAAAGCCGGGACGATCTGCTAGTTAGTGGTATATTTATGTCACTAAGTCCTATCTATTTAAATAGCATGTGTTTTCATGTGTTTCTTGTATTACAGATTTCGAGCAGAAACCTCACCACGAGTGTTGGGTTACTTGCAAAAGAGGAAGAAGTTTCAAGAAACCTGAATACGGCGGATTGAACTGCGATAAAGAAAATTTAATTTAAAATTATCTGCAAACCTACCACTCAGTTTCGCCCATCTTAAAAAGAAACTAAAGTGTTAAGGTATAAGTTACCTCCATACCAAAATCTATCATATACCTAATTTATATAATTATTTGATTATATAAATTAGGTCAGCCACTTAAAGAGTAAAAAATAAAGAAAAAAAATATTAGGACACATTTCACAAACGGCTGGTTAACCCCATACTGAACTATTTCTAGTTTGTGTTATGGCTTACACAACTGATATACTACATAGATACATATTTAACACCCAGACCCACAGCCAACAAGTTTAGTTAAGCACAAAGATGTTGGCCGTGCCGGGAATCGAACCCGGAACCTTCTGATTGGCAGTCCGGTAACCATTAGCCAACGAGGTCGTCAAAAACAATAGGTAACTTGTGCAAATATTTACGGCTCTATAATATTAGTAAGCTTGTACTGTGTAAACTTTTATCGTAAGGCATATTATATATTTGTACGAAACAAACGGTCACACTTACTTAAAAAAAGAAACGAAACAAACGGTCACACTTTTTTTTACTTTTTTTAAAGTAAGTGTCACCTTTTGTATCGTGCAAATATTAGTAAGATTGTTTGTTTTGAAAAATAGAAGGCCTAAACCGAAAACATTGCGTCGTTTTCCCAGTCAACAATTTTTTTATTTCAAAGCTAAAATTTACTCGTAGTGGTTGGTACAATTGTGTATGCGAAGGGCAAAAGTTCTCCCTTTTTATAGACTGAACAGCATTTTGCTTAATAAACTTTATAAAGATACTTAAAAGTTAAACTACTAAAAATTTGAAAGGATACAAATAGAATAAATAAAAAGCAATAAATTTTATCAACATTAAGTTTTAATTTAATAATTTATAAAAAAAGCGAAACAATAACTTACAATACAGTACTTATTGTTCGAGATCACAGTTTTACGAGTACATTATGATTTAGCAAGTAAATAGGTATTTATTTACTTATATCTTATTTACTTGTATCTTATTTATTTACAATTACTTAGTCCCTTAGTACTAAACCGGTTTACCAATATATTATACATTCAGCTTAAACTTATACTTAAAAATATACACTTACAAATTACTACAATTACAATACTTACTTTACTTCTTAAATTAATAAAATAATTAAAATTAGGTGACCACATAATCTTAAGTAAAATAAGATGATTTAAAAAAAAACGAATAGAATAACTCGGTTCAATAAAAAAAAAACATTTTTAAGTCGATATCTTCTCGCGTGCATAACTAAATGCGTGCGAGCAAGAGGGAACTATTTTTGAAATGTTTTCTTTAATGAATGGAGTTATATGTATAAAAATACAATGTTATGTATGATTGACATAATATTTACAAAAAGGGAGCTTTACAAAGACGTAAGTATTAGATTAAATATCATACATTATTATTTACAGAGAAGAAACTTATATAAAATATCCTAATCGTTCGCAAAATCTAATAAAAAATATCAAATTAATTTAGATACTTGTACATGTATTTTAGTAAAACTATATGCTTATTTAATTACTGTAAGAAAAAGCAGATACATATAATGGTAATATAATCGATCGTATAGTCCTTAAATATGATTCAGAGAATATTCAACTAATCATGAACATAATTTGCTACAATATTATCCTGAATCACTTTATTCTTTGTTCACACATTATTCTTTATTTACTTTTTTTATCAATCGTAGAAAGCGTGTCTAATAGATTTTTGCCGGCTAAATTTCTGACAGATATGTGACTGTCGCCAACCTATATTACTTCGTACTTGGTCACACAAAACACATACAATTAGTGCGAGATTATATACAATGTATTTTGTACTACCACAAGTCATATTCATAAACAAATTATTAAAAAAAAAATATTTGGAGCGGAACAAAATTATTTACGCCACTGACTACCAAATTGTAACTGAAATTGGCTTTTATAACTGTCACTTATCTGTCAGCTAAGATCTTGTGCTGAATGGTGACTTTAATGCCGGTCCAAGAATCCAGCATTCTTCACGATATGGTAGATGCTCTCCCGAGGTATCTTCTCAGCTTCCCTCTCAACAACTCGCATCTCCTTGTTGGTGAACCAGGACTCCTTGGCTAGACCTTCGGCGATGGCCGGGTTGTCATAGAAATCCCTGGATTTCAACAGCTCCCTGTAAAAGTAAGGATTAGTATGAAATAAGCTAATAGAGATTCCATCAAATATATTAGAATGCTTTGAATTTCCAAAGTCTATAGGGAGCCACGAGGTGGACTGACCAAATCAAGGCAGCAGTTGGAGGCTCCTTGATGAGTGTAGCCGAGATGTCGTGAGGCAAATTATATCCGCCCCCTTCAGTGACCCTTCATGACGATCACGACAAACGACGATCCATTATGACAAGACCCTCACGAATAAAAAGATGGAGTATAAAGTTTTTCAGTCCTCACAAGAAAGGTTGAAGCTAATCGGCTTGTGTGATACTCAGGGATTTCGACTGTATATTATTACTTAAATGATACTTAAATATATACATAAAAATAAACTCTGGTTGAATTTTGTTTAAAGTTTCAATAAAAGATTATATATTATATTTTCACTGCACTGCACATCGGATCGTGCAGGAAGTTACCTGGGACGAGCGAGCGGTCGTCGACCGGTCGAACGTCCCAGGTATCGCTGGATAGACCAAGTGGAGGAGGACCTGCGCAATCTTCAGGTCACGCAGTGGCAGGAGAAGGCACAGGAGCGAGAACAGTGGCATCTCCTAGTATCGGAGGCCAGGATCCGATTCGGGTCGACGTGCCAACCCAGTTAGTTAGTTTTTTTTATATTATTTTTAATTACTCGTATATACCTGGGCAGTAGAGCCTCGCTGGCTGCATTGAGTTCCACAGAAGGGTGTGGATGGACAGCTGGAACGCTGTTTGCGTACTGGACACCTAGAGGTGCGAAAGGCTGTGTGAAGACCAGCCCCGGCCTGGCCTGGCACACGGCGAGAACCGCAGCGGTGATGAGTAGGCAACGCATTTTGAACTGTAAACCAAGATAAATATTGACTTTAGTACAATACATATGCATAAGCAACCCACTATACGTTCCCACTGCTGAGACTCGGGGCCTTCCCTCACGAGGAGAGAGATATAAGCCATAATCCACCACGCTGGCCAAGTGCGGGCTGGCGTGTATCTTCACGTCTTCGGATATTGTGGTCCTCAAACATGCACATTTCTTCACGATGTTTTCCTTCAACGTAAAGTGAGTGCAAATCCACACATAACTTGAAAAACAAGTCATTGATGTAGGCTTGGGATCAAACCAGGGATGGAAAAACAGACATTATTACCACCGAGCCACACTCGCTTTATATTTAAGTGGAATAAGTACAATGGCCAGCACTCAATGTTTTCTTTTTTTTGTAACGCCTGTAGCTCAGCTAGCTAAGGTAATCTGATGCGATCAACGGTCAACGCGGACAGCCTTAAGATGGCCTTTAACGTATGTTATTTAGAGCTAATAAAGTTCTGTATTTCTGTATGGGATGCACAATAATGACGTTTTAAAAGTGGCATTTTCATCTGGTTGGTGGGTCGAAGGACACGTTAAATTGTAGGCCCCGGTTGTTAATCATAGTACAAGCCAATTCAGAGGCCTTTGGGTGGTTTGGTCAAATGATAAGAAAGATGCAGGCTAAGCATATGGTGCTTATATTTGTAATTCATAATTCAGTTATAAAATAAGATAGTCAGAACTGTTTTTACACCAAAGCACTAACTGTTAACCGATCTAATAACTAAAAGCGTGAAAGCGCACACAATGTTAGTGATAGCACTCTGTACAGACATCGATATCTTTATGTTCTTTGTCAAATATGTAATTACTGGTATTCCAAAGAAGCGTTGTATATCGTCGAAAATAATAACAAGATTGTATAATTCGAAATGCCTAGCTGTAATGTGTATTTTTTTATCGACTTTTCATTTCATTAAAAGAGAAACGGCTTATTAGATTAGAAAATCAAATTATTACATACAGGCTTGTTCCAAGTACCTGAGGCTTAAATAAATTAAATTTTGTTTCATTTCAATTTTGGTTTCGAGTGCAATCAAGTTCTTTTGTTTCGTAATTAATTTAATCTCGTTTGCTTCCCTTGTTGGATGGGATATGAACCAACTTCATTAGTAGCAATTACTTTTTGTTTTTTTAGGTCGTAATTTAGTTTTGGTAAATTCTGAGCTATATATTTTGGGTGACCATGCATAAGACTGTCTTTTAGGTCCCAGCTGTTAGTTTTAGTACAAACAGGCGTTTAGCCAAGTCAGAGGCTTTTCGGCCGCTTGAAACACTCGACACCAGAGTTTTTTTTGTTAGTACACTAAATAGGTCAGCGCTTGACCTCCATTTGCTTGATGGTAAGTAATAGTGAGGTCTACGGTGGAGCGCGCTTACCTATACAGCTTGGCAACTTAGCTCATACGAAGAAGTAGAAGACTGTTAAAAGTGGAAGAGTTGTCGAACTTACTATTTTATTCAAGCGGTTTATAATATATACAGGGCTACTGGTAACTTTTAATACTTTAAATTATATATAGTCAACGCCTTTTGATGAACACTTTTCAATTTTGTGAAGAATATACTTCTTTACTTACATTTTACCGCGCGTCGACTAACGTTTGTTTAGAACAACTGTTTTTTTAACAAATGAACAACATACTTTGGTTTCAGAGAATTCCCAACAGTCTTAAAATGTGTTGTTTGTCTTGAAATATAACTAGAAAAGTAAAAAAAGCCATTTTAATGTAATGTCCTTTCACTTGCATAACATTACGAGTGCGAGCAAAAAGGGCACTTTTAAGACATTTTTTATTTATTTTACAAATAAATTTATTGTTTTTTTTTTACATGTAACTGGTAAACATGTGGATGGTGTTATAAATAAATATTTGTATTTGTTAGTGTTTTATTTACTCATCCAAGTTAAACTTTGAGGTTATGTTTTGCATTAATCCTTTTTTTTTACAGCACGGCATTTGACCCAATCTGGAAATTACTGACTCTTAAGGAAGCTACCTTTACATCAATAATCTGCTTGGTGACAGATTTTTTAACTTAAAGATGATTGTTAGCCTTATGCAAGCACTAGAAAATTCGTTTATTTATTTATTTACTAAATAAAATAGTTACAACAGGTAGCATATAATATAATTTAATGAATTCAATAGAGTGATAATATAATGTAGTAAATATAATAAAATGATATTGTAATGTATTATAATAATAATTAATAATTCATTTTGTTAGGATAAGTAAATTAAAGCATGTCACAAATATTTGAAATTGTAGTCCTATTACATGATGTACGACATTCTAATTTAAGTCATTGGAAGGAACTAACCTCCATGACACGGGCGCTCAGTCCAGTTTGAGGGTTAGGGAAAATAAATTATGTAAAGCATTTAATTAATAAAAATATTTTGAATTTTTGAATAGCGCTAACTATTTTAGAACTAAATCCTAAAATTGCCAACCTCCATAGAAAGTTAGTTCAAATTCAAATCATTTATTCACAGAATACAGCAATTAAAAGATGTTACATGTAATTAAAATATATAAAGTCAGCTATATTCTTACCCGTAAGGCGCGTGAAATTTAAAATAAAACTAAATTAAAATCCTAAGTTACTAATGCTATACAATACAAAATGTCACTATTACTATGTCAATATTCAATAATTATTATATGTCCACCAGTTTTTATGTTTTATTATGTATTTCTTTATCGTCAAAAAATTCTGATATACTGTAATATGACTTACTAATAAGAAAATTTTTCAGTCTAAATTTAAAAATGTCAAAACTGTTCGCCTCTTTGATACATTTAGGTATATGGTTATACACTTTGTGTTGCATCACAAAAGTGCTGTTTCCGTACCGAGCTGTTCTGTGACTGGGCCCGCACAGTCTCCAATTCAGTCGGCTACTTTTAAACGATTCATAGCTATTTAAATCTTTCTTTACGCTTAGGGCTGATTCATAGATATATAGCGAAGGTAACTTCAATAGTTTTAATCTTGTGAAGTGAGGTTTACAAGAATCAGTTTTTTTAATACCACATATTGCACGAACACACCTTTTTTGCGCTCTAAACACTAATTCTTTTCCAGGAGAGTTTCCCCAGACTAAAACTCCATACTTTAGGGTTGATCCCGTAAACGCGTGATAAGCACTCAGTAGAGCCTTTTCATTTACAACTTTTCGTAGCATGTATAATGCATATGAGTACTGACACAATTTCGACCGGACATGATCAATGTGCGTTTTCCACGATAGATTAGAGTCTATATGGATGCCTAAAAATTTAGTTGTCAAGATTTCTTTTATTTGATTGCCATTGTAATTAACATTTAATATGTCAGATTTAGAATTAATGTTTTGAAATGTCATAATATGGGTTTTATCAATGTTAATTTTAAGATTATTATTATGGAGCTAGTAACTTATAACCCTGTATGTAGATGCCTTACAAAAGTTATATATAGTAAAGTGATTGTTGTACATGTTCTGAGTGTTACCATTGACTTTAATTGCTCGAAGTACACCAGATTAAAATATCGAAACAAGTGAATGTCAATGACAACAATCGGTAATTTATTTTTAGCTTTTAGCAATAAACCCACAATAGTCCGGAATAAAATTATAGTTTTCATTTCTTAAAATATTATTTTATGGTCAACTAAAAAATATCTATTGAAAAAAAAACACAAGTACGGCAATATTAAATATTATTCTCATATCAGTTTCTCTAAAATCATTGCAAATCTACACGAATACGAATTTATTTCTGTACAGTCTAAATCTGAGTAGTCATTTTGATCGTTTATGTTTTGCTTGGAAAATAATTCTTATTTTACAAGTATTTTGTGTTCAATAAAGAATTTTCTTTCTAACTATCTATAACAAAAAATATTCACAACCTCTTTCAAATAATGTTTAAGTACATACCGAAACAAAAACAACGCAAATCTAAAAACCACTGCAACCACAAACACAAACCATAGAATATCCAATGCCACAGATACGTCAATACTTTAGAACTCTTAATCACACGCTATAATCACAACAAACATCATCATCAATCAGCCTATGCTCAGTCGACTGCTGAACATAGGCTTCTCCCAAGGCACGCCACTTGGCCCTGTGCTTCTCTTCGCCATCCACTACCCACTACTTTCTTCAGATCATTGCTCCACCTGGTTGTAGGGCGTCCTACACTACGTTGGCCGAGACGCATCACAATACAACAAACATCACAGACTCCAAACACACGAAACGCAACAAATCCCGTTTGACTAAAACAAGCCATGAAGATCACTTACAATTTCACGGTCACACAGTCACAAAGTACGGAAGGAACGCTCTGCAGTCGCTTGGTCTCTCAGTTAAACTGCGCGGGCGCACAATCGCTCTACAATATATACGTCAACTCGAGAGCGCAACCTTCAATTCTTCCGGGACCTCTGATCTTTGGATGGGAACCGTAATACTTCCTATGTTCGTTATTTATTGCGACCAATTAGATTTGCGAACTTTTATTGCGGTTGCTGTTTTGGAAACCGGCTTTAAAAACGGATGGTAAATACACATTATCGTTTATAGTTACCTACCTAGTAAGCAGAACGATTAGCATATTTTGTTAGTATGATTAAATTGATTGACTTTAATTAATTGTATGGGCGATATTTTCATTATAAAAATGTATTGCCAATATTGGTTTTATACGTGACATTTATACAGATATTCATGATATTTTCATTATTCAATGGGTTTTTTTTTCTTTATTACATAGTACTACAGGGAGCATAACCACGCGGGTTGTTGTTACTCTGGTCTAAAGTAGAGGATGCTTAAATGGCTTATAAAGAGGCTGCCGGATTCAACTTGAAGGCAAGCCAGCCGTGTCGAGCTAGAAAAGTCTATAATACCAAGCAAATATATACGAGTATATATATATTATTGCTTTTAATTCTATATATCTAGGTATGTATTTAATATATCTACATATGTTACAAAGTCACAAAAATAACTGTTGTAGTAATTGTGTAGTTTTCAAACCTTTGATCGAAGATATAATCCTGCTAATAACGCGCTTGACTAAAAGAATAATTCCACACCTTCAAAATAATTCAACATTCTTTCATCATTTCAAAATCTTTTTATGATATGAGAGATAAGGCTAAAAAGTTATAATTTTTTTATCGAGTCCTTTAGAGAGCTTAAAGAGCCTGATCAATTTTAAAGCAAACAAATATAATGCTTCTAAAGCCCATGTATTTGTTTTAAGATTTGGTATTTAGTTAAGAAGTTATATGAAGGATCATGATCTCTCGTTTTCCGTAGTCGGGTAATTAATATCTAAGTCTAGTGATCTTGATCGATATCACCCTGTTTATTTCATTCGTACAATAGATTGTCCTTAGAATTGCATTCCTTTAGTCGGAAACGATTACTGCAACGGAAATTGAACCCCAGACCTCTGATTGTATTGTCTAGCAAGGCGAACCACAAGACCACTGGAGGGATTAAATTCATTGAATACATGACTATAGACATATGATTACGACTAAGACTTCTGTACTGTTATTACGAGTATAAATAGGAACATTAAAGTGTCTTATTTTTGCATGGAGATAGGGCATTTTTTTACACACGGCTGGTTAACCCCATACTTAACCATTTCTAGTTCGTATTATGGTTGCTAACACAACTGATATACTACATACGAGTATATATACATATATATTTTAAAGATACGTATTTACACCCAGACCGACAGCCAACAAATTTAGTTCAGCACAAAGATGTTGGCCGTGCCGGGAATCGAACCCGGAACCTGGTAATTGGCAGTCTGGCATAGTAACCATTACGCCAACGAGGTCGTCATTTTCCAGTGCTCGCCTGGCTAGCAATCACCCTGATGTCGAAAATTCTGTCGACAAGCATCTAACAGAGTGTTCCGGCAGCCTCCTTGTGAGCCAGTTATTCCAGACTAGGCACACTCCACCTTAGGCCAGACTACTAGCTCGTGTGGTTACGCGCTCTTCTGGTAAAATGCTTAGCTCAAAAATAAACATACACAGATGCCAGATCTTTATTCCTGAGATACAAAAGTCCAAATTTGCGTTACACACCGTTATCGTTGCTGTACATTTTATAATGAAACGATTCTAGAATAGTATAATAAATAAATAATGAAAAATATTATATTCTAGACTCATTCCAATCTGGCACAATCTCTTAGATTGATTGGAATGAGTCTAATGTTCGCCCTGTTCTAAGACCATGTTTTTCTTTGGTTTTCTGTTATCCGTGCAATATATCTGTTAAATAACGAAACGTCAATTTTATTCGAAACAATTCAGACACTGTTGACTCAAGTCTTTAAGCCGTGGCTCTATTAATTTCCGTTGCCCCCGGCGCTACCGTTCCTAGATAATGAGCAATAACCGCTTCCAAAATAAACGTAACCGGTTTATCTGCCAAAACTTCCGCTAAATTGTTATTCTGTCGTTTTACTACATTGATTTGACATAGGTTGTTTATATTTGCAACTTTTTTTTAAATATTAGGACACATTTCACACACAGCTGGTTATGTTAGCACCACCACACAAAAAAAAACAAACAAACATGTTTTCTCACACGAAATGTAGATTTGAACATTATAACTAGCTTGATTAATAAAATGATTGCAATCACAGTCATTAACGTTAACGTTTCGTTCTTTCCGAGTGCAAACATAGATTGTAACTTTGACGTAGGATTCACTACATCAGTTCCTACCGAAAAGTAGTGATAAATTGTACCACCGGTTGATAAATTGTATAACACGCCCTCTAGAGTCATAGGTACTTTAAATTTGCAATTGATTGTGTGATGTTGTTTTGGGAGTTTAAATCATCTTCTTCTTCCCTGCCTTATCCCACTAGGTGGGGTCGGCACAGCAAATTTTCTTCTTCCACTCTCCTCTATCAGCCGTCATCTCTACACTCACTCCTTTCTCTCTCATGTCCTCATTCACACACTCCATCCATGTCTTCTTCGGTCGGCCTCTTGCCCTTCTTCCTTGTCTACTACCATTTCCATACATCTCTTAGTAACATGCATCTCCTCTCAACGCATCCCATGTCCATACCATGCTAACCTTCCACTCTTTAATTTTTCACTGGGGCTACTTTCACACTTCTTCTAATGTATACAATTAGGGAATTTAATCTGAAATTTATAAATATTATATTATTTATTAAGTAGCAGAAATGTCTGTGACGAAATTCTTTTAAAGGTAGCATTAACTGGATTTTCAGTCCATAGCGTTTTCATTAAAAAAGCTTGCATGAGTAAACCAATAAGTAACTAGACAGACATGAGGTTTTTGACCTGTTAATACGTCTGAGCGCATATTGATCCAATTGATATGGAGTGGATTAAAAATCTTTTTTCATTCCAGCCGCTGTTGATGGTAAAATCATCATGGAAGCTTTGAAGTTCATTAAATATTTTGTTACTGTATATAGTAATAAAAATTGACTTTTTTATTAAAAACTAACAGGAGTAGAGGAAAAGGTGCCAAAAATACTAGCATTGCCACGTTGTTAGAGAAATGATGTATATTAGAAACTTAAACTTTAGACATACGCTATTTTTAAGTACGTTAATTTATTTTATTTTGTGTTATAGTATTGCGTCAATTCTTTTTATTGTGTTTTCTGTATGAATACATATATTGTCTGTATGTCTAAGAGAGAAGCTTTCCTGAGGAAAAGTGATTTGCAACATATTCATTGTTTACTAATACCATTGTTTGCTGATTCCCATACAAAAAAAAACGTAGCGCAGAAGTTTGCCATAATTACCAATGTAACCTAGATGGCGCTGCAAATCGAGCGTTTTGAAATATATGGTTCTGAGGTGGCCCCATTGGCACCAAGTTAGGATCTGATGATGGAATCCTAGGAAAATCGAAGGAAACCCTAAATAGTTATTAAAATGGATAATTTTGATATACAAGAAGCAACTTCTACATTAAGTAAGTTGTCAGCAATTTTCGTTCATCTACATCTCGATTCGGACCTTGACCTGGATTCCCAGTGCGTCTACGTGAAGGCACCTATCACATGACTCTGACGTGGCAGTGGCTAGGTAAATAATAAAGCAATTAGTATTTACAGACACAGATTCATTAATAGCTACTATGAATATAGGCTTTAATATATACAGGGTTTTGGAAAAAGGTAATATGTTGCTAAAATATCTATTCTTCGTATAAGCAAAGTGGCCAATCTCTAGTATGAGAGTTTTCAAGCTGCACTAAGGCCTCTGACTTGGCTTAACGACTGCGTGTACTAAGACTAACAGCCAGTTTTTGATTAAAGACATTTTTGAGTTTTTTTTTAATTTCGACCCGCGGTAACACCCAGATGATAATACCAGTTATATAACGCCAGTCTTGAGCGTTATCACCCATCCAAAGACTCTCCGCATCGATCGTTGCTTAACTTCGATGATCGCGCCAGATCACTTTTGCCGAACTACAGGCCCTACAATATCAGATGGTTACACATAAATGTAAACTAATCGCAAGATATAACGAGTATGTACTTATGCATATTTTTTTCCTAACATTTTGTGCGTTCACAAATGTTGAAAACAGCAATATAAACACTTCGATAACCCTAAGTTTAGATAGACGTTCATACTTTTTTCCTTTATATATAGACTAATCATGCTACACTAAAAAAAAACTCGGTATATCAGACTATGATCAAAAACATCGCTAATTGCACTCACGAGATTTTTGTTATTTTTTTTTGTATTTTTATAGAACCCTGTATAATGTAAGTATTAAAGTAGTTGTTACAAAGTTATTAGTCGTTGAGTGGGCAAGGCCGGCTGGGCCTAGTAATGATGGACATTAACAAAACTTGCAATTTTTAGGTTACAATAATGGAATTAGGTAAAATTAATGGAATTAGATTATGATGAGTTCATTTAATGGGTAATTTTGAGTTATGATACGATTATTTCAAGATTTTTAAATCATCACCAACATTTAATAATGTGTTGTTGTGTGAAAGAGGATATGGAAGAGAATAGAGTGAAAGTAGATATGACGGCTTGCAGAAGAGTGTGGAAGCAAAAAACGGGCAAAAAAACCCACTTAGTGGGATAATAGGGATAAATAGGGATAAGGTGAAAGCAAAGAAGAAGAAAACGGAATAAAATAAATATTTGATGGGGCACCCATACAACAGACGTGATTGTTTTGTCTTGTTATTTATAACGTTTGAAATATTCACTGAATATTTAATTACAAAAATATATAACAAAACTTAAAACAACAAACCTGATTTTTCGCCATAGAACCCTTTATGCGCGATTAGACCAATACTTTGCTAATTATTTAGGTTTAGCAAGGTTAACTAACGAACCTATAGAATAAGAATAAGATATGTAAGTTCAATTTGATCCGAAACACAGGTGATTTTGGTCACCCAAATTTATTCTTGGCAAGCAAGAACCGTGAGCTACATAATAAGTAAACAACTCCAGACAAATTAAGCAATTGCATGTTTGTTTAAATTCCACTCTCGATGTTTTATTACGTAAGCCCGTTGACCTAAAGTAGGTCCAAATCCTTTTGTGTACTTTTTGGTAGTTACAATTACACCACATTTGGAAGTTAAGAGAATGTAAAAATTATGGTTTTATGTTACTTTAATAATAACAATCGTTAACAATATGAATGCAAAAGCAGTTAATTAAAACGTTTGAAGACAAAATCTATGTTACTGTTATAAAAAAGAGAGGATCTTAGCCAAGTGTTAAGATTAATTAAAATTTGTGTGGTCGAAGACTCTAGCTTTCTTAATTGGATTCCCTAGTTTGAAAATGCTAGTTTCTCTTCCTGGATGTAGTATCAGTGGCTACTTATAGAATTGTATGAAGTAAGAAGCGTGTAAAGCTTGGGTTTTAGTTACCTTCGCGTATACGTTTAGATTTGAGCGGATATTTTAGCTTTCTTTGAGAATATAGTGTATCGATGTTTTCTAGGTCAGCACTTCAGCAGTGCTCCATCTTCGGCCACAAAAAGCCGCTTTCCAAGGGGCGAGATGGAGTTCAAAAACGTATTTTATTATAAGAAAATATTGCTTTTTAGAACTCTTTCAAGCTTTGTGCCTGGTTCAAAGAAGTATCTCTTTCCAGCATACTCGTAGGTTTCTTACTTACGACGCTGATCAAATATTAATAACTTTTTCTTTGCAAATTGTACCAACTGCCTCTAGTGCCAGTGAATTTGATGGGTTAGAAGAAAATCTGAAATATTTATGATATTTCCGCTTTCAGCGGAAGTAAACAAAAATCTGAAATATTTAGTATACCTCCGCTGTAAGCGGAAATATCATAAATGCGTATTTCAGATTTTCTTCCATCTACAATGGATTTCCGCAAGTAACACCTGAGTTCCTGAGCGCGTTAATGTTATAATTTGATGGGTGACGATTCAAAAGAGCTACTCGTAGGTGGCAATCACGTCTATGCGTTCCCGTGGCTCGTATATTCTGGTTATTAGTCTTAGCATGGGACATGCCAAAGCCTGCCTTGGGCAGCTTGAAACTCTTGACATCAGAGCTTGGTATATGAATTAGAGGATTGCTACCATTCCATTTAACTCAAGTTAATAAAGAAAACATTAGAAAGTTAGCTCACTTTTGCAAGTGACTAGAGAATAACTGTTAAACGTGTTTTTTTTATTTACGCGAGTTATTTTTTATATTTATTTATACCTTTATTTCAGGCAACTATGGCCCTATAACATAGAATACATACCAATAAAATAATAATTAAAAATAAACTAATACATAATTATCAATCACCATTTATATTACTTACTACCTACATTTTGACTGATTTCTAAACAAAGAGGTTGTCAATATTTCCATTCAGAAAGCATAGTAATTCGCGGACTTTGCGAAATCCTAAGCACAAAGATCATCGTTCACCACGTTACAGCGTTGGTTGAAGGTGTTGTTGTGAAATCGGCAGCAAATTGCTGAGGGCTCGATTGCGTTCTGAGTTGCAAACCATGGCTCTAGGAACTAGTTTACTGCACCTTGTTGATATATTGGCTTTGGTGAAATAAGAAATGACTAAGAATACGCCCGTGTAATAAAATCTTTGAAACAAAGAAGTCGAAGTCGGTCTATTCTTTTAGTAGCTACCACGCCACAGATATAATCACACACACACACACACGCAGTTGATAACCTCGTTGGCTTAACGGTTACCATGCCGGACTGTCAATCAGAAGGTTCCGGGCTCGATTCCCGGCACGGCCAACATCCTTGTGCTAAACTAAATTTGTTGGCCGTCAGTCTGGGTGTCAAATATGTATATATATCAAGTATATATGTAGATGTAGTAAATCAGTTGTGTAAGCAATCATAATACGGACTAGAAATACCTAGTTCTGTATGGGGCACACCAGCCGTGTGTGAAAAAAAAATTAAAATTATAACACCCCGTCGTTTTTGCTTCGGGGGCTAAAAAAGGAAGACTTGTAATGTCAAAACCACAATTTCGTGGTTTCCTTTCTGACATTATATTGTAATTAACCTACCATGACCTTAAAGAGCATTTAATTCATAGATCACTGACCTCACGCGACCTTTATCGCTTGACCTTGATTTGCGTTAACTAGATAAAAAGTTTACATTGGTTTCAACAACGCCTTGGTGTTAATTTTAAACCCCAACTAGTGTCTTTGTGTGTATGTGTGTGTGTCTGTCTTTTATTTATGTAATAATCACAAACGGAATACATACTATAATTGAAATATTTTACCTAAAAAACCTGGGACTATCTAAGGTAAAAGGTTCTCGCTGATTTATATAACAAACCAGCTGTTGCCCGCGGCTCTGCCCGTGTGGAGGTCGATTTTGTTGTGATAATAATTTTCCCTGAATTGTGATTGCTACAAACCGGGAGCCCGAGACCTTTCCAACGAATGCAAAACCGTGAAAATCGGTTCGTGCGTTTTAAAGTCAGGAAGGAAAACATTATTTATATTATAGAAGATAAAGACGCGTTACATAATATTAAAGACACACTAAGGTGCTCGGCAATAGCTCACAGGCCGCGCTGCGCCGGCGCATGCAGGACAGTAGTAAGCATCGTATTGTTATAGTAGTGCTGTCCTGCTCTCGCATATCGGCGCTCGCGGTCTCTGTCTCATGTGCATGCGCCGAGCTCTGTCTGTGACGTCGTAGATAACAAAACAAATGAAACAATTTTGATTTTGCTGTTGAAAAGGTGCCTAAGGCAAGAGTGTACTCTCTTAGCTATTTTAGATAAACATCGGTGCAAGATGGCTGGCCACTACAAAATGGCGGATATCATATTTTTGACAACTGCCTCAATATGGATGTCTAATGAAAAGACTTGACTAGTAGAATACTAAATGCTAAATAATGAATTTCAAATCCAAGCTAATCGCCGCGTTCACAAAATATTGTCGGGAGTATTTAATCAATTTATTACTAAAATTTCAATTTAGTAGTAATTATTTAGATTTTAGTTTGCTTTGTGATTTGTTGCTTCATAAGCTGTCTTCGTTTAGAAATCCTCAAATTTAAAACTATGTTAATAGATGATTATAAAATAGTGTGACCATGACCTTACGCAACACAACAGAATAACATTACATTATTATCTACTTAATCTTTAAATAACTCCAATGCTAAATTTGTATAAATGAAGGCTTAATTTTTCGCACGTGCAAAACCATTGTTATATTCTTATTATTTGATTCTTCCAACCTTAATTTGTAAACGTATTTTATGCATTTTTCACAATGTTTCTAACTAATCTACGATTGAACTAATCGTGCTAAGTATTTTGTAGAAATACTCCTATTTTACAGTATCTTGCAAGATACTGAAACGTCAAAAAATAAGCAAGGACTTTAATTTATATTTACATTTTCTAGAAATTCCCAATTACTATGCACATAATAATTTTGTAGTTTTAGATACTAATTTTTTTATTGAGCTTTTTACTTACTTACAATACGAAGTTTAATTTAAATTTATTAGCATTACCAATATCGCTTTACATTCTAACTAGATGTTAATAACACACGGGATTTTAATATAAAATATATATTGTCTTATATTTATAGAAACAAGCTACGTTTTATATTTAATGGATTACTAACTAAAAACTCTCTCTAACCAACTATAAGTATAACAAAAAAATGCTGAATACAATAAATGTATATCTAGAAACCAAAATCAAACCCATCTAGACAACTAACTTATTTAGCACACTAAATATTATCTTTCAAAGAAAAGTGGTTTAATCATTATTTCTATTCCAGTAAAAAGACTGGCAAGTATCCACTTTATTCACAAAAGTTATGATTTGTTATTAACTACTTCTACGAATATTTGAAATTCAAAAGAACTCAAGAATAAATCTTGTTACTTACGCAAAGATTCATTACTTTCAAGATAAATTCAGTAAAAAACTGAGTTTCAGCTCAGCAATGTGAGGTATTAAGTATCAGATACAAATACTTG
This sequence comes from Mellilla xanthometata, assembly GCA_035578125.1. Lineage (NCBI taxonomy): Eukaryota > Metazoa > Arthropoda > Insecta > Lepidoptera > Geometridae > Mellilla > Mellilla xanthometata. Next base: position 8,044,878 of record JAPUBQ010000026.1, read on the forward strand.
AATAGTTCTAGGAAACACATAAAATATCTATTGCATCCCTATAACATTTGAGGGTAGTTCTCAATATACGGAATTCTTGGATCTCATCCTGACATGATGTTAGTGGGAAAACAGATGTATACCACTTCAAACAAAAGTAAATTTGTAATCGATTTAGCCGTTTTCGAGTAATCTCGGGAACTTCTAGGAAACTGAGAACAAAAAATTACCAAAGTTTCCGAGAATATGAAATAATGCTCCTGTTTTTTTCAACAGGCACTTAATAAGAACAAATTAATACTCGTAGTACAAAATTATTTCGTATTTATTAAACAGTATTTCTTCGAACATCAACGTGACTTCCCAATACAAAAGATTGCTCCTCTTTCAGAGGCTGTGTCCACCCAAGTCTTCGCGGCCAATGAGTAGTTGCTCTTAAAATTTTAATATTTTGAGCTCCAAATCTTTCCTTCAATATTTGGAAGAAGTCTCTTGTTTCTCCTTGCGCTGTAGTCTCCCAAGTTGAAGGAATATCGCAACCTTTCATGCATGGGCTTAATTTTTCTGTAGACTTCATTGGCGTAGGTTCAGGGCTTGATGTAACTGAATCGTGAGGAATCGTGTTTTCATTAAGATCTGACTTTTCTAGAGTTGTAGGTGTGGTTACAATAGTATTTATTGCAGTAATCGGTTCAGTTGTAGATTTTGTTGTAGTTGGGATAGTTGTAGTTATAGTTGACTCAGTAGAATTTATAATGGACTTTGTAGTCGCTTTAGTTAACTCGGTGTTTGTTGTAGAATTTGTAGTAGACTCAGTGGTTGCTGTAGTTGAATAGGTAGTAGATGTAATTGGTTCAACAAATGTTGTAGTCGAATCAGTAGTTGTGGTCAACAAAGTAGTTGTTTTAGTTAATTCTGAAGTAGTCGAGATAGGTGTAGTGGTCACTTGTGATGTTAAAGTGGTATTTGTCGATGAACAATTTGTTTCCGGTTCCGGTGGTAGAGTTCTTGAGCAATTTTGTTCTGTTAGACTTGCAGATGCTGTAATTGTGGTACTTGTCTTCGTTGTTGTTGTTGTTGCTGATTCAGTCGTAGTTTTAGTTGGCTCTGTGGTAGTTATAGTTGGCTCTGTGGTAGTTAAAGTTGGATCTGTGGTAGTTGTAGTTAGCTCCGTGGTAGTTGTAGTTGGTTTCGTAAAAGTTGTAGTTGGCTCAGTAGTTTTCGTACTCGTCGTTGTTGGAACAGTAGATGTGGTGGACAAAACGTTACATTCTGATATTTCGATTTTAACGAACTCTACAAAGAAAATAACGTAAACAATGAACATGTTAACCAAAATTGTAATAAATTCTGTTTGTTATTACAAGTTCCAAATTTATAGATAGTAGAAGAAAATAACTGTATTCAAACCTCTTCTATTATCACAGTTGAATTCGTGTCTGTGACATTCGTCTGAAAATTGTTGGATCTCGTTTTTTTCTTTTCCGCAGTCAGGAACCCCGGTGTGATTGCAAATATCGGCCCAAAAACAGTCGTCTATGGTCTAAAAATATACATACCTACATTAATTTTTTTATCTCAATTACTATGATAGCAAATTTAGTGTAAAATTGTTTTTTCTGATTTAATTTTGGCGCTTTCCGAGTCGTATTACTGAGCCAACAATACATATTACTTATATCATCAATATAAACAGTTCACTATAAGTTACTACTGTTAGAAATCAAAGCATTATCTCGCAAGGAGAGAGTAAAACTCGAGTCAATAGAGAAAACATTTGAAAGTTCATCTTGCATTCTCGATTGCATGACCAAATATATAAGTGTAGAAACGAGAGGAAGCGAACATTTAGGGGCGAGTATATACATACATAGGCTGTAATCCACTACGCTGGCCAGTGGGGATTAGTGGATGACAGTTTTTAGATTTTGTTCTTTCTTCATGAAGTTTGCTCTACATTATGAGAAAGTGCAAACTTCACACATAATATGGAAAATATTACTCACCGGAACATAATGTTCTATCGATGAAGGAAGGCTGATTAGAGCTGTAATTAAGCATGTTGAATAAATAAAAAAAATAAGTATCAGACACATTTCACAAATGGCTGGTTAGCCTCATACTAAACCATTTATAGTTTATACTAGCTGCACCCCGCGTTGCAACAAAGGCGGCTTTTTATCCCGGATAAAAAGCCGCCTATGTTTTAATACTTACACTTACACACAAATTTTCGCATTTACGATATTAGTAGGATTGAGTTTGCTAACACAACTGACAAACAAATTTAGTTTATCACAAAGATTTTGGCCGTACCGGGAATCGCCCCATCTGGTTGACAGTTCGGCTTGGTAACCATTACACCAATAACGTCGTCAAAATATAAAAATAAATCTCGAAGTTTACGTAATATTTCAAACTTTAGTAAAAACATTTTAAACCATCAAAAATAAAATTGTTATACTTTTTACGTACCGATCATCATAAATCCTGATATTGTATAAAACATAATTCAATTTTTATCATAAAACAGTTTGAGAATATTAGTTTATTATTGGTCATAATAGATTTTTCATAAACCTTCATAAAATGAATTATATTGCATATTTTATTGCTAAATATAAACACCTATTTAAGCGCTAATAATCTTAATTAATGTAGCATTTAATACTCAGCTGGTAGTAATCGAAATCATTTACGACGAAAAATTTTGACACTAGAGCTCATCAGCTCACATGACTTGAAATACGTAAACTGAGACCATATTTTAAGTTGAGATTTTTATTTGTATTTATCACTAGGTTGCCCGTGGCTCCGCCCGCGTGTAGGTCGAATTTAGTGCGAATTGAATTTTCCCTGAATTTTGTTTGCTACAAACCTCACGTCACGAAACCCGAGACCATTCCAACGAATGCAAAACCGTGGAAATCGGCTCTTGCGTTCTGGAGTTACAACGTCAGAAAGGAAACCCAGACTTATTTTTAACCGACTTCAAAAAAGGAGGAGGTTATATATTCGACTGTATGTATTTTTTTTTTTATGTATGTTCACCGATTTCTCAGCCATTTGTGGATCGATTCTCAAAATTCTTTTTTTTATGCAATAGATTTTAATAATAGAATTTATTCCACAAAAACATTATCAGCTTTTTTTGAACTCGTCTCCTGTTTCACAACCTGTTTAAAGACTCTCACATAAGTTCTATTTTTCTTCTTAAATGTTACTTTTTTGATTACAGACCATAATTTAGGCGTAATTTTCATCGTTGTCATCTTTTTAGTAGTTCTTTTGTTGTTCTTCTTCCTCTTTTTCGGTTTCTTCCGTGTTGTGGTCTCTTCAAATCTTCTAGCCCAGAACGGTCCATAAGGCGTGAACCTTCTTCTACCACTCAACATGTGTTTTGGAAGATTAGGCTTAGTGGTAGTTGGAAAAATGAACCTAGTTGTTGGCGTAGTTATAACTTTTTGGCCCCAAGCGTTTGTGGGGTCGTACACCCATTTCCTTTCTTTTCCAACGACTTTGTAATCTCCTATTCTGAGATTTTTCTTGTCGTCATCAGCTAAGCACGCGGCGCCATAGCACAAGCTGTAGTTAGTTAACTGATAATCTGGAATGGATAGTTGATTTGATGAATTTTTCAAATCAGTCCAGTAGTTTCGGAGCCTATTCGCGCCGAACAAACAAACAATCAAACTTTTCCTCTTTCTTATATTGGTATGGATTAAGAAAAGTACATCACAAATAAGAATAGAATAGCCGTAAGCTCTGTTCGTATTGAACTATAACCTCACTGTCTTAAAGACGAGAGTAAATCGGTTCCTTATAGATCAGCATGCTTTATGTGCAGCATTACTGTGAAACGTAAGCCTGTCAAAAATACTCACAAAATAAGAAGTAATTAGACAGGTGTAAGCCTCGCTCGTATTCAAAGGGTTCCGTAACGTCGGCAAAAATGACGGAGCATTCAAATTCAAACAAACAATTGGTCAATAACCTAAGCTCATATACCTAACCCTACACATACGGAAAGTGATCGTCAGGTTAAAATGAATACCGTTAAGATAACTCAACGTAGCTCCATCTTGTTTAGACTCGTTTGATTTGCTTTGACGAGGGCTATACACATAATTATGTAAAGCTGCATACAGCTACCAAGCTAAGATCATAGTCTTAGTTTGGTGACCTTTGATAATTTCAGAATTAACGTTAAAATTGTTGAGGTTGGATATACCACTATTGTTTGAATGTTTTTTTGGTTTGGTTAAAATAGCTCTGAAAATTGTTGAGCTTGGATATACCACTAATGTTTGAGATGTACTACTATGGGTGCCGCTAGTCTGCCGATGGGACGGAACCTTTTGAGAGCGAGTGAGATTTTTACTATCCATTTTCTCACCTGACAAATTGACATTGTCACAGTTGTACTCAAACATGTCACATTCGTCGATGAATAGTCGGAAATGCGCTCCATTGCTCGTGTTTGCGACCCCACATTCTGGTATCCAGGTGTGGTTACAGAAATCAGCGAGAACGCACCAATCTAGGGGCTTAGGAAGAATTTCATTTAGTTAATAGTTTTTGGATCATTTATATTCTTTAATCTGATTTAGTATGTAGTTCGTTATTTTTGTATAGCTATAACCAGAGAAACTGGAAGAGGATTGGATCGTAAAATGGTCTAATAACTAGTACGAGACCAGAGGCTTCAAAATGCTCTGTGTAAACAATTAATAAATTTTGTATTAGTATACTTAGAAACCCTTATATCAGTTCGACAAGTTCTTCAGTAATGATGCGCCTAGACAGCGTTGATGGCTGCGATTGGTTAATGCTGTCTAATCGCTGACGAATCACGCGTCAGAATTTTATCTGCCTACTGGGTGCTACCCGCGTTAATCTCGGATACAGGGTAGCCTATTTGTTAATCCAAGGTTAGACCTTCTAGTAAGACTATCTCCATAGCAATTCTCATCAAGATCGGTATAGCTGTTCGAACGTGAAGAAGCATGCACAAACTTTCAGAATTATAATATTAATAGGATAGTAGGATTAGCCTATCTCGTTTTCAAATTATACTAATTACGATTATTACAATTAAAAAAAGTTGGTGGGATTTCAAAAAATTTAAATAGGTTTAGGTTTAGGTTTAGGTTTAAAGATATTTATTCTCACAAAAGATATTATCACTTACATGAGAACATATTTGAATTAATATTATTTATAACATTCGTCGCCACTATAAAATTACAAAGCAATTTAAATGTACATGTAAATAAACAGTTTGCCCGTCCAACGCATTCATAAAAGTGAGCTATCCGTTATTACGTGCTGGTAAAGTCGACTTTTGAATGCGGTGAACGGGCTTACATTTTTTAGGTCTGAGGGTAGTTTGTTATAACTCTGCGCGCCTGCAAACGTTATCATTGTTTTGCCGTAGTTCGTGCGAACCTTCGGCAAAACGAGATAGCTTGCGCGTCGGGTGCAGGGGCGCGCAACAGTTTTGCGTTTAGTGAACCGCAAGTTTGAGTGAAGTTTACTCTCGATTGTTTTGCGAACAAATATACAAATATTGTATTTATATAACTGTTTGATATTCATTACTTTTGTTTCCTGGTAAATGGTTTTAGTTTCCGTTAAATAGTGATAGTTAAATAACATTTTTATTATTTTATTTTGTAAAACTTGCAGTTCACCCAATCGTGTTTTAGCCGCGCTGCCCCACACCTCAATAAGATATAATAGATGTGGTTTTACAAGTGCATTATATATTTGAAGTCGATGTTCATGCGGTATACATCGTACACTATTTCGGAGAGAACCAAGAAGAGAAATTAGTTTAGATTTAATATGTTTTAAGTGTACATTCCAAGTTAGGTGTGTATCCATATATAGACCTAAATATTTTTCGTACGTTTTAAGTTGAAGGGGAATATTATTTAAAGTTAAAGGTGAATGGGCAGGTATAGGTTTGTTTTTAGCTTTGAAAATAATGTACGACGTTTTAGAAATATTTATAGTAAGCAAGTTATATTGGAACCAATCAAAAAGAACCTCTAAGTCACGCTGAGCACGTGCAATTATTTCGTGTATATTCGGTCCAAAATAGAAAAGACAAGTATCATCTGCATATAGGGTCACGTGACCTGATAGGTCTAGATCATGGATATTGTTAATATAGGTTAAAAAGAGCAAGGGACCTAATATAGAACCTTGGGGTATTCCACATGATATAGGACGTGGGTCACTTTGAGCATTAGCATCTATTTTTACAATTTGTGATCTATTAGTGAGATAAGATTCGAATATTTGTAGGGCGTTATCTTTGATACCAATAACTTCCAGTTTTTTTAAAAGCAGTCTGTGGCTCACCGTATCAAATGCCTTTTTTAAGTCAACAAACACACCAAGAACTATGTTTTTTTTGTCAATATTTTGTTTGATTTTAGTTATTAAGTCAATTGTGGCAGTTAATGTGTTGCTTTTGGGTCTAAAACCATATTGTCTTTCAGAAATGTAGTTAATAGAATTTAAATATCTTTCTAAGCGTGTATGTAGAACTTTTTCAAAAATTTTCGATAATACTGGCAATACAGAAATTGGACGATAGTTGCCAGGATCTAATTTTGAACCCGATTTGTGGATAGGCGTAACCTTAGCTATTTTCAAAGTGTCTGGATAAATTCCATCTTGTAAAAGCCTGTTAAAACTGCATGTTAGTTTAGCGACTATAATATGTTTTATACATTTTATTACTTTTGTACTAATCCTATCTAATCCGACACTACAATTTGAATCAAGTGAATTAATAATAAATAGAATTTCTTTAATAGTGCATGGGTCTAAAGTTTTTAAGTCTGACTTTACTGTAACGGTTTGGGGGAGCGCTATGCTATAGTTATCGTGAAACATTTTTGGGATTTCATTAGCCAAGCTTGGACCTATGGTCGAAAAATATTCGTTAAATTTGTTACAAATATCGATAGGATTGGTAATTTCATTAGAGTCGACAAGCAATTTTGATGGGGCATACCGTTCTTTGATTTTGTTAGTAGAAAGGGTGTTGATTAGATTCCACATATTCTTAGGTTTTTTCTTATGCTTATCAAATTCTTTATAATAGAATGTTTTCTTTTCATCTTGTATTAGTTTTGTTACCCGGTTCCTTTTTATATTGTAATCTTCTTTTAGTTTGGCATCATTTGGGTTTTTCTTAGTTTCAGTCCATAAAATATTCCGTTCATTAATTTCCGAAATAATGTGCTTGTTTATCCAATCCTTCTTTGGTTCGTTAATAATTTTTGTTTTTAACACTCTGTTTTCTTCTGTACATGTCTTGATATTATTTTCTAAAGTTATATAATCTTCATTGTTCTCTGATTGTATATTTTTTTCAACTGATTCGACCAACTTGTTATAGTTCATTGCTTCATATTGTGAGTATTTTTTTGGTGGAGGTTTTGTTTTCTTGATTTCTAGGTAAATTTGCTTATGGTCAGACATACCTGATTCAACCAGGATCATATGGAATGTATCGTCCTTGAGGTTCGTGCTGATGTGGTCTATAATGGATTTTCTAGTCGATCCGTGTCTTGTACAGTGCTTCTTAGAAATTTTATTTATTATTCTGTGTCCTGATTGTTTTAAAAGTTGTGTGTATTGTCTGGTCTCCTTGTCTTTGCCCAATAAATCAATGTTAAAGTCGCCGAATACAATTGCTCTCTTCTTGTGCTCTAGTTGTGACTCGTATTCTTCTAAGAACTGTTTGAAATCGGTATCTCCAGGATTGTACACAACTCCTACCTCTAATGCATATTTATCTAGTTGTATCCATAGGTAGTTATTTCCTCCAATATATTTGCTTTCTGATAGGCTGTGCCTGAGATCATTATGGACATATGCTGAGACTCCACCACCCCTGACATCCGTTCTATAGTTGTAGTAATGCGTGTAGTTTGGTAATTGGAATTGTAAAGCTTGGTCTTCTGTACGGAACCAGGTCTCCGTTAGCAAGATCATGTGTACTGTGTTTGGTATTGCCTTCAGGGTGCACTTTAGTTCGTCAAATTTTCCTTTCTTGCGTATACTGCGTGCATTGAGATATAAAAATGTAAAACGTGATTTATTTTTGGTAAAGTCTTTGTAGCTACTTAATATTTCGTAAGTATTTGAGCATTCAGTATTGGGTTTAGAGTCTGTTGTTTGGAGTTTTTTGGCGTAACTTTTATGATAGTTGGTGTTCCGCTGAGGTATTTTATGGTAAGGTCGGTTTCGCCGGAGTGCTCACGCCTTGTCAGTTCTTCTTTGAGGCTTTTTAGGTAGTTTTGTTGGGCTGGAGTTTGATCACTATACATTTTGATTGATCTCGGTAGTTTTTGCTTATTTCTTAGTGATTCTTTCGCAGAGGTTGGTTCGTTGAAACATACCTTGATACTGCGGTTTTTGCCCGGATTGAGTTTCCCAATTCTGAATATCTTGCTCGGTTTAGAAATATTCGTACTGAGAGTTGAGATGATGTGTATTACATCTGTTTCATCTTTCGAGGAAGAACCAGTTTCAGGAATACCAACGAGTAAAATGTTTTTCTCTCTATTACGCCGATTTTGCAGTTCTTGGATGGTTTGTTCTCCATACTTGAGTTGAGCGTGAAGGTCAAATGGCATCTCCAGCGATGGCTTTTGAATGGTAGTAATTTCTGACTCGATAGATTGTATTTTCTTCTCGCTTTGTCGAATAGATGCTTCTAATTTTGATACGTGATTTTTTATATTTGTTTGTTCGGATAGGACACTAGAAATTGTGGCTTCGATCGAGGTAACTTGGAGTTTTACTTCGCTGACATTGTCATGAATTATTTTTGATGTCTGTTCATTTGAACTCTTTAGGTCTTTAACCTCTGCCTTTAATTCAGATATGCTATCTTGCATTATTTTCATGTTTTGTTCGTTAGATTTAACATATCTTTCTAACAAACTATTCATGCGAGAAAGCTCAGCTTGCGTTTGCTTTACGTCTCTGGAACACTCGCAGGGCTCAGGCTGTTTTCGTTTTCGAATCGTAACTTGAGTATCAGTATGGCTTAAATCACTTATTTTGGATAGGTCTGGTTCTGAGCCTCCAGTCTGAGTAAGTGTAGATAATGATATTGGAACACAAACTCGTGGTTGGGTTGGCGACCTCTGGACACTCATTATTCTAAATGACGTAAGGCGTGCGAGAACAATACCTGGCCGCGCTCGGGTGGAGTGAGCGAGTTAAAAAATAGCAGCTGTCCTTTATCGTAGCGGGGGTGAGGCTGCTTGCGGGGTCACTGCCGCGGTCCGGTGGCGGTGCGCGGGAGTGGAGTACGGAAGCGTAACGATGTAACTAATTATTAGCGCGTAAACAAATATAACCTTCAATGTTATCACTTTAAGTTCGAAGTTTAAATAGCACAGTTTTTGCAAAAATTGGCACACGTCTAGTCTGAGTGACGACGAACGACGAACTCCAACGACTAAATAATAGTCCCAATGAAATATGTATGGTAATTAAACTCTTACTTACCCAAATAAAATGTTGCCAAGTTGGATAGGGGGAAAATATTGCTAATGTTACAAGACAAACAACATAGTTTAAACTAAACATTAGTCTAAGAATATTAATTTAACAGCCACTAAATTTAAAGATTGTTAATTAAATCACATCTTTCAAGTTATGGCAGAATAGTAGTATTACAACTCAAAACCTATACGAAAACTTAAGTCTAGGGCAAATGCTATGCCAAAAAAAACAATAAACTTATTTCGTATACAATGTTTTATTACAATTTTATATTTTATGCCGCTACATTTCTTATACAAACATATAGTATTAGGCCGGTTGTACACACACGTTTTTTCGGCGTAAAATCTACTTAATTCGCAGTATCTAGGTGCAGTTGTCAGTGTTATATGGATCTTGTTGACAGTCAAAGCACGGCCTCACAGTTATTGCTAATGCATTACACTGGTGGCGATTCAGCGGCACATACGACTAAACTATTTAGTTTAGTCGTGTGTGCCGCTGAAGATGATTATGAAGCCGCTGAATCGCCACCTTTTAAAGTAGCTCTGTCTCTTTTCGTCATAAATGATCAAAAAGAGATGGTACGATCTAAACCATAGACAAAACACCTAAAATCACGTCAAACACGTCAGATTTAGAGCTGATACAATTGGGTGCGCTCTAAAATCGCTTACATTTTTCATATTTGACGTGATTTTAGTTGTTTTGTGTGTGGTTCAGAACGGGCCGTCTCTTTCTGGCCACCTAAGATGAAAAGAGAGGGGGCTTCTTTAAATTTAGTTTAGTCGTGTGTGCCGCTGAATCGCCACCACTGTACCTCTTTCTTTTTTAGCGAGCCGTATTTAAATAGTGACCTGCTAATAAATTCAAACGTTACGTTAAATATGCTCTGCGATGTACACCGCGTTCACCCGGAATCAAAATTAGTTTCTGTGTTAATCCAAGCTATCTAGCCAAATTTCAACTGACTCAGTCGTTTGATCGTGAAGGAGTGATAAAGATTCTTACTTAAACACAAATCTTCGTCGTCTAAAGTGGCAAAATAAATAAAAATCACTTAGGCTTAATAATTTCTAACAACAATAATCCTTTGTTAAATAAAGCGCTACCATATCCCGACCAACTTCGTAAGAATGGTTTTGGTTCGGGCGTAGTTGATGTAGTCGCAGTTGTTGTCAAAAGTTCAGAGGCTAGTGTTACTAATTCTCGAAGTTTCGGTCTATCTACATTCTTGGTCGTACTTATTTGATCAGAGACTATTATTGCGTCAGTGGGAATCAAAATATAATTGGTTTTAGTCACATCGGGAGTCAAAAAGTCATTTGCTGTGGGAGTTAAAAAGTCATGTGTTGTAGTCGAAATGGGATTCGGAAATTCATTTATTTTACTTACAGTGGGAATCAAAACGTCTGTTTTAATTGTACTTGTTTTTAAATGTTCAGAATTTTCAACTGTGTCAGAAGAGGATAATAACTTACTGGGAGTAGTTAAAGCCTTATTAATTATTGACAATGTTGTATTAGTAGCCATCGGTTGTCTTGTATCTATACCATTTAAGATATCTTTAGCGGTTAAAGTAGTCAGAGAGTTATCTATAGCTGTGGTTACGTTTATAACATTTGAAGTTAAAGTTTTGGTTGACTCTTCTAACTTTGAAATATTCTCTGAATGATTAAAGTCTAACTTACTAGTTATATTCGCTAACGCTGTCGGTGTAAATGTTTTATTAGATTTATTATTAGTAAATGTTGACGTATTGAGAACTTTTTGTGTTGGACTGTTTCTAATTATTACAGTGACATTGGTTGTCTGTGGTGTAATTATTGACTTTATTGTTGGAATCAGCATATTAATCAGATCATTAAGTGTATGCGTTGTTGAATCTGTACTTAGTTTTGAAGTTTCCAAACTCACTGCGTCAGAAAAGGTAAATAAGTTATTGGTAGTTGAAACCTCGTCATTTGGAGTGATTGTCATTGTAGTTGCAATGGCTTGAGCTGTATCTATTCCATTAAAATTATTTGTATTGATATCTATATCTTTAAATGCAGTCAAATATTTAATTGTAGCTGCTGTTTCGTTCAAATTATTTGAAATTGATGTGATCGTTGACTCTACCAATTTAGGTACCCTCACTAAATTATTGAAATCTGATGTGTAGTTTGAAATGTTTGGTCTAGTGTTAGTAGACAGAAGTGATGATGATAATAATGTTATATTTGATATATTATTAGCAACTGTTGACATATTGGAAATTTCTAGTTCTGAATTACTTGATATCAATTCAGTGACATTCAATACTTGTTGCCCAATTTTAGACTTATTAAGTTCAGTAGGAGTATATTGTGTTGTGACTTTTAATGGTATCGTAGACTTTTCTAAAGTCGTCAGTTTAACGATTGTTTTTTGTAACTGTTTACCATTCACTTCATTTTTGGTAGTAACGCGAACCGTATTTTTTTTTACTTGGCTCTTTGTCGTACCTTTAATAGGCTTTTTTGATGATAATTTTGTTGTACTCGGGTATTTGCCTTTCACAATACCTTTCTCCTTTCTTTTTGGCTTACCTTTCAGTTTTTGCCCGTTATATTTCGGTTTAGCTTTGATTGGACCTTTTCCTTTGACGTGATGTCCTTTACCAATTACCATTTGTAGTTTTTGTTTAGGTTTAGTGTTTTTCTTTGTTGGAGCTTTTACGCCTTTCTTAGTTTTGCCCTTCACAGATTTCTTTTTTGCGGGTTTCTTAATAGTGTTCTTTATTTTTTTCTTCGTTGTACCTTTTACAATTTTTTTTGTTGTGCCTTTTACCATTTTTTTCGTTATACCCTTTACGAATTTTTTCGTTGTACCCTTTACAAACTTTTTTGTTGTACCTTTTCCGACTTTCTTAGTTGTGCCCTTAATGGTACCTTTTATTGGTCCTTTTGGTGTAACTTTAGCAGGTACTTTAGTTGTAACTTTAGCAGGTGCTTTAGGTGTGACCTTAGCAGGAGCTTTAGGTGTAACTTTGGCAGATGCTTTAGGTGTAATTTTAGCGGATACTTTAGGCGTAACTTTAGGTGGGACCTTTGCAGGTACTTTAGGTGTAACCTTAGCAGGTGCTTTAGGTGTAACTTTAGGGGATACTTTAGGGGTGACCTTAGCAGGTGCTTTAGGTGTAATTTTAGCAGGTGCTTTAGGCGTAACTTTAGGGGGTACTTTAGGTGGGACCTTTGCAGGTACTTTAGGTGTAACCTTAGCAGGTGCTTTAGGTGTAACTTTAGGGGGTACTTTAGGTGTGACCTTAGCAGGTGCTTTAGGTGTAATTTTAGCGGGTGCTTTAGGCGTAATTTTAGGGGGTACTTTAGGTGGGACATTTGCAGGTACTTTAGGTGTAACCTTAGCAGGTGCTTTAGGTGTAACTTTAGGGGGTACTTTAGGTGTGACCTTAGCAGGTGCTTTAGGTGTAACTTTAGGGGATACTTTAGGTATGACCTTAGCAGGTGCTTTAGGTGTAATTTTAGCAGGTGCTTTAGGCGTAACTTTAGGGGGTACTTTAGGTGGGACTTTTGCAGGTACTTTAGGTGTAACCTTAGCAGGTGCTTTAGGTGTAACTTTAGGGGGTACTTTAGGTGTGACCTTAGCAGGTGCTTTAGGTGTAATTTTAGCGGGTGCTTTAGGCGTAATTTTAGGGGGTACTTTAGGTGGGACCTTTGCAGGTACTTTAGGTGTAACCTTAGCAGGTGCTTTAGGTGTAACTTTAGGGGGTACTTTAGGTGTGACCTTAGCAGGTGCTTTAGGTGTAATTTTAGCAGGTGCTTTAGGCGTAACTTTAGGGGGTACTTTAGGTGGGACCTTTGCAGGTGCTTTAGGTGTAACCTTGGCGGGTGCTTTAGGGGTAACCTTAGGTGGAATCGTGGGAGTTATTTTAGGTGGGATTTTAGATGTGCTTTTGATAGGTGCCACAGTTAGAGCATTTGATGGCAGAAATGATTTAGGTGTAGTCAGTGTTGTAATTTTCAATGTAGTTGTATTGTTAAATGCAGTTGTTGTAGGATCATTAGTTACATTTAAACTTTCTAAAGTAACTGTTTCATTTAAACTAACTAGAGTTACTGTTTCGTTTAAATTTACTAGAGTTAACGATTCATTTGTTGTCATAATAGATGGAATTGTTTCTGTAGTATTTAAAATGTCCACTTCAGAAACATTTTTTTCAGACAAAATATTTGTTACAAGCGTGGTATCTGAAAAGTTCAATTTGTCTGTTGAATTCAGTATTGTGATTAGTGATGTCTGTGAAACATTAGGATTTATTGTTGAATCTGATTTGATATGTGGTATAATATTATCAATTGTTGCATTTTTGGATGCTGATACGGAATATTCATGTACTGTATTGGCATTTGGAGTAATTTTTTTACTTATGATTGTAGAATTTAACGTTATACTATGTTGAGTTTCCGTGAAATTTATCATGTCTGATTGTTGTTCTGTGCTAATTATATCTGTTACAATAGATAATAGATCTGTAGGCGTTGATATATTTGATATTATGGTGTCAATTTCTTTTATTTCTGTTATTAATGACTTGTTAGAACCCTTGTGGTTTTCCATAGTAAAAGTCGCCGCATTATCTTTACTAGAAAGATGTTTTTCATGTTTTTTAATGTGCGATGTCTCTTCAGCATCATTTGATAAGTTATCATTCCCTAATATTGTCGCATGCGTAGTAAGTAGACTATCTTCATCGCCTTTGCTAGAAATAAATGTTTCTTGGTTGTTTGTGTGTGTTTCTTTTGTAGTATATATCGATAACGTATCGTTTCCTAGCATTATTGTAAGTGTTTTAGGCAATTCAACTTTTGATGTAATAGCTGTTGGTGATTGTAAAGGTACTTCTGAGCTGTTTATTTGATTTTTAATTACGGTGTACATATTTGTATTATTTAATGTAATTTTATTTTTTTCCATACCAGGTTCTGTAGAATAAGATGGTTCTATTGCAAATGATTCATTTGTGATTGCAGATACAATTTCTTTTGTTGGTAAAGATAGTGATGTAGAAAATTCATTTGTTGGAATTTTATAAATATTGTCTGCTATTGTTATTGGTTGCTCAAACTGTTTTGTCAAATTTGATACAATATCAAAAATTGTTGACGTATCTATTTCATTCAATTTATCTGCATCAGTAAGAATTTTTGTAAGAGTATCTGAGATATTGATTTGTTTTATAGCGTTAGTCGTAACTGTTGTTCTCAATTCGTCTGGTATATCAGATTCAGTATTTGTAAGCGAAGTTATTTGTGAGTTAAATAAATTATGTGAAATAGTCGCAAAATCAGAACTTGCGGTTTTATATTCCTCTCTACTTACTTCCATAGATAGTTTAGTTGATAATTCCGTGATATCGGAGTATACATTTTCTAAAGATTGAGATGCTGTGTAAGCTGTACCCCTAGATATAATTTCTGAAATATATGACGTTGTAGATACATCAGATTGTTGTTCTGTGTTATTAGGTATTATTGAAAGTGAAATCTTTGTTGAATTAAATGTGACCGGTTCAAATGATTCTCCGGTTATTATCTCGCTAGCTGATGTGTTAATTGAAGGGTCAGGCGTATTGAAACTACCAGTTTCTACATTTGAATATATCGAAGTAAGAGTGCTTAATGGATTTAATTGAGAAGTTGCCTCAGCCTCTGTTGACTTGTTTTCTGCTTTTATCAAATCATCTATTATTTCAGTTACAGTACTGTTTGTATGTGATGACGATTCAAACATGTATTCGGTATAATTTTTTGTCTGAATCGAAGACATCGATTCATATATATGTTGGTCTGTAGAAGCTGATATAATATATGATGTACTTATTGTTTCAAAAGGATTAGATACATTTGACACAAGGCTAGTTGTTTGTGTCACACTTAAATTATCGTGTATTTGAGGTGTGATATATATCGCTGTGGACGATTCTAAAGCATTTGAGTCCGTTGCACTTGGTTCTAGAAAAGTTGGTGTATTTGATTCTTCTGTCAAAGTTGATACAACGTTCGTTTCATTTTTACCTAATGCTTCAGTAACACTATTTTCTGAATATATTTCTGTAAATATTGTCGTGTGTAGCTGATCTGTAATATAATCTAATGGTGTCGAATAATTGAAGTCACTGAAATTTAATGTAATGTTTTCGTGTGTGAATTTGGTAATCATATCAGTTTCTTCTGGTAAGCTAACATAAGTCGACGTGTCTGCTGTCATAGAGTCATTCGTCTTTTCTGTCAAATAATCGACTACAGCAGATGTTTTTGGTGTATTTGTGTCTTCTATCAGATCTAAAAGAGTTCCTTTTGGAACAGTAGTGTGTAATACATCTATATCGCTTGTTACTTCTGATGTGAGTTTCAACACATTTGATGATTCTGCAGTTACTTCCGTATTTGCTTGAAAGGAAATCAAAATGCTTGATTTTTCTGTTACATCTACAGAAATAGATGGCTTGTTTTTCTCTGATTCATTTTTTCTTTTTGATGTAGTTGTTTCGGAATTTTCCACAGTCGAAATGGGCACATTTGGTTCTTCTGACAACAAATTTGATACACTACTTGACGATGTATTGAATATGTTTATTTTTGTAGCTATTTCGTTTACGGTTGCATTGTCGATGATAGTAGTTTCCGCTAAATTTGATACTGTGTCAGTTAGATATGACATTTCTGTTGACTTAGTTCCTTTAGACATTTTTAAATCGTCGGTAATGAAAATGTCATCCAAAATGCTTGACATGTTCGATTCTTTTGTAAGCCCTGATTGATTTTCCGAGAAGGTTGTTGTTAGTGACACAGTTGAATCTTCTATTATCCCTAATGTAGACTTAATGGCAATCGTTTGTTCCATAGAATTAAAATTATTTGCGGTCACTTCCTGTGAATTAATTGTGCTAGTCATTTTCTTCGCATCAGGAATAGTTGATTCTATTTTTTCATTTACATCTGTGGATACAAAGGCCATTGTGGTTAATAAATTATCTGTAATTGCTTCTGGTGATAAAGGCATGTTTGTTTCTATTTCTCCTGATTTGACCTGCGACGACACTGGCTTAGAATGATTTTCTATTATAGTTGGCAAAGGCACTTCTTTTGAAAAAATATCTGATACATTACCTTTCGAGGATGCCATTATTTCTTTAGTGGTTACTTCGTTTGCTATCAATGTAATGTCGTTGTTAGTAATTACTTCAGAATTTGATACTGTATCAGTTTGAGATGTCATTTTGGTAGAATTTAACTTTTCTACCATTTGCGAATCAAGACTATATAAAATAGTGTCATTTAAACTGCTTAATGTATTCGATTCTTTTGTAACCCCTGATTGAACTTCTGAGAAGTTTGTTGTTAGTGACACAGTTGAATCTTCTATTATCCCTAACGTAGACTTTATGGCATTGGTTTGGTTCATCGAATTAAAATCTGCTGCCGTCACATCTGGTAAATTAATTGTGTTTGTCATTTTCTTCACATCAGAAACAATGGAAGATTCTATTATTTTATTTTCATCTATAGATACAAAAACCATTGTGGTTAATAAATTATCTGTATTTGCTTCTGGTGATAAAGAGATGCTCGTTATTTTTCCTGATTCAACCTGCGACGACACTGGCTTAGAATAATTTTCTATTAAAGTTGGCAAAGCCGCTTCTTTTGAAAAAATATCTGATACATTACCTTTTGAGGATACAATTATTTCTTTAGTGGTTACTTCGTTTGCTATTATTGTACTGTCATTGTTAGTAATTACTTCAGAATTTGATACTGTGTCAGTTTGAGGTGCCATTTTGGTAGACTTAAAATTTTCTGCTATTTGCGAATGAAGACTATATAAATTAGTGTCATTGGAAATGCTTATTGTATTCGATTCTTTTGTAAACCCTGATTGACTTTCCGAGAAATGTGTTGTTAGTGACACAGATAAACCGTTTATTATTCCTAACGTAGACTTAATGGCAATGGTTTGGTCAATCGAATTAAAATCTTTTGTCACTTCTGGTAAATCAATTGTGTTAGTCTTATTCTTTACATCAGAAACAATGGAAGATTCTGATATTTCGTTTTCATCTATTGATACATAAGTAATTGTAGTGGATGATAAATCATCTTTAATTATATGCGTTGACATTGATTTAGAATGATTTTCTATTGAAGTTGGTAAGTTGGTTTTCCTTGAGAGTAAATCTGATACTTTACCTTTCGTTGTGCTGAACACCTTTATTTTTTCAGAAATTTCTTCATTTGCTGTTATAGTATTATCATTGCTAGTATTTTTTGTTAAATATGATGCTGTGTCAGTTTGTGATGACATATTGGTTGATTTTGGCATATCAGTTATTTTCGAGTCATCACTAAATATTAACGTATTATTGAAAAAGCTTGACGTTTTCGATTCTTTTGTAACACTAGCTTCATCTTTTGTAAACATTGTTGTTCTTGACAGACTTGTGTCGTCTGTAAGTTTGAATGTAGACTCAATAGCAGCTGTAAGATATGTGGAATTTAAATCGTCTACGTTTTCTTCTGGTAAAAATAATGTTTTTGTTATTTCCGCTACATCAGAAACAATTGGAATTTCTGTTGATAAAAAATCATCTGAGGACCCAAAAACTGTCGAAAGTTTATAGGCATTTTGATGTGTTAAAATTGAGATGCTAGTGAATTGTCCAAATTCAACCGGTGAAGTCGTTGATTCTATTACATTTGAGACTATGTCTTTGGAATATTTTGGTGTTGTAATGGGTAGATTCGTTTCTTCAGTCAATAAATCTGATACATAATCTTTAGACGTACTATTCCTGTTTACATCCCCAGTATTTGTATTATCTGATACTATAATAGCTTTTGCAGTGGTTGAATATTGTGTATACACTTTCGGAAGAACTGATGTGTTTGTTGTATTTCCTAAATAGACAGCCTTTTCTTTTGATATCGTTGATTTTGATAACATGCTTTCAGAATGTTTGTCTGTTATATTTCCTTCTGATGTTGCTGCTTTAGCTGTACTAGTTTTATTTTGTGAATCAGACGTAATAGCATTTAGGGTTGATAGCTCAGTCGTTTTTGATGTATATATTATTTCTGATATATTATTCAAACTTGTTTCTGTACTCTTTTTTGTTAGATCCGACACAGTTTCTGATAAATTTGCTATTGATGATACAAATTTAGTATTTGTTACTTTATTATTACCCAAATTCTCCATAGTCGCTTGTGGTGAAACCAGTGAGCTAGTTTTTCCTATTGTGTCTGATACAACTAATGCTTTTGTTGAATCTAGTTTATTGGTTGTATGTGACACAAGACTGCCTGAATATTTTTTTGTTAAAATAAGCTGATCTGAACCATTTATCAACTTGCTGAATGTATTTTTGATCTGTGTTGATTTGTCTAATTCATTAGGTTCCTTGGTAATTATTGTTTTTGGTGTTATAGAATAGGTATTTTGTGGTAAAATATCTGAAGTAAATAAGTTAGCTTTGGTTTTTGATACAACAATCATGGGTTTAGTAATCATAGTTAGCATAGGGGTTGTTTTTAATTTGTCTGGTGTATTCGTATGTTTTATTGGCATGGCTATATTTGATACTGGAAAGTTATCTGATGCTTTTGGCCTTGACTTTATTGTAGTGGATGATTGTAATGAATGCTGTGTCCTATTTTCTGTACTCACATCTGGAAAAATATATGTGCTTCTTCTTTCCGTAAATTTTGATAAACTTGATGTTATTTCAGTTAATGTATTTGTAACCGTCTCTATTGGTGCCTTTGCTGATGAGTGGGATGTTGATATCGATGTTTGTAACATTCCTGTAATATTAGGCATTGATACACGTTTTTCTGTAGTTGCTAAAACTACCGCCCGAGTAGTTATTATGTTATCATTTGAAGCTATTCTTTGAGTGACTTCAGGTGTATTTTCAAAATCTAAATTTTTTGTAGTTGCTTCTGCTGTAGTTTTCATATTTTTTTCTGGTAAAGTAATTTTTGGTGTAATTGTTTCTACCTCATTTGTATACGTAGTGTATGAAGTTATATCGGATGTAACTTGTGATGTAACTTCAACCGTTAATGCCTGTTTAGCACTTGGCACTGTATTCTCTGTCTTTTTTATTGTGGTTTGTGGAGAAGCATTTGGTTTCAATTGAGCAGTTGTGTGTTTTTGTGAATTTGGGTCCATATTAGATGAAGATTTTTGTCCTACAGCTTTTGAAGGTTTAGTCGTCACAGTTTGCAAAGATTCAGATATCACTTCTGATTTTGTTGAAGCCATTATTTCTGTACGTTTCTGGTCTACAGTTTCTGTAAATTGAAATGTTTTCTTGGCTGTTACTGAATGTGTATTGGCAGTCGCGTTCATATTGGAAGTTTCTCTTGCCGTGGGCTTTGTTGCATCTTCATCCGAAGTCGGTAAAGTTTTTTTACTAGACGTTACTTTCCCTTCCAAAGACGCTATTGTCGTAACGTATGCAGTAGATTTAATAGTTTTTTCAGTTAGTAATGTATATTTTTGTTCTACTTCAGAAGTAACCTGAAGTGTTTGCTGTGGTATTGTTCGATATCTTCCTGTTCTGTTACAATTGTGTGGGATTATATGGATTAAAGTGGGTTTTATAATTGTAGTTGTTTCACTAGTTATCTTCGGCGTCGTTGTTGTTATTGTTGTTGTACTCGAAGTTGTTGTCGTCGTTGGTGATGTAGCTGTAGTAGTCGTGGGCGCTGTTGTAGTGGTTGTAGGAGTTGTTTTCGTTGTCGTGGGCGTTGTTGTAGTGGTTATAGGAGTTGTTTTCGTTGTCGTGGGCGTTGTTGTAGTGGTTATAGGAGTTGTTTTCGTTGTCGTGGGCGTTGTTGTAGTGGTTATAGGAGTTGTTTTCGTTGTCGTGGGCGTTGTTGTAGTGGTTATAGGAGTTGTTGTCGTTGTCATGGGTGTTGTTGTAGTTATAGTGGTTGTGGGCATTGTTATAGTAGCTGATGTCGTTGTCGTTATCGTCTTTGTTGTTGTGCTCGGTTTTGTTGTTGCTGTTGGCGTTGCAATAACCGTCGTTGGGGTTGTAGTATTAGAATCACATTCCGATAAGTTGACCTTTTCATAATCTGTAAACGATCAAATATATGTAATTTAAATGCATTCTATGACTCCTGAGATTGCTTCAAACTTTGTTCGTAAAAACTTACAGCATAACCACGTTTTACAAGAGTAATATTTTACGCTTGTAAAAAGTGGTATTGCTTTTTACAACAATTAGCTATACAAAATAGGATACCTGATACTTAAATTTAATTCAAAAAATGGCCACACAAATTATTGATAAAAAGTGTATCTGTTGTTACGCTCACAAAGCTATCATACGTACTCTTTTTGTAATCGCAGTTATATTCATATCTGTCACAGTCATCAAAGAACAATTTCAAGTCTTTATTGCATTTTTCCCTTCCACAGGCCGGGATCCAGGTGTGATTACAGAGCTTAGCCGACAGACAGGCAGAAGGTGGCTAAAACACTACACAATTTTAACAGCTATTTGTTATATTACATCACTTATGGTTGTGTGTACTTCTAAGCTTATGATCATTAACTACCAATTAAATTCTGCAGTTATGCATCTATAAATAAATAAATATTACGACACATTTCACACACAGCTGGTTAGCCTCATACTAAACCTATTCTTCTTTGTATTATGGTCACTAGCATAAATGATATACTACATATACATAAATACATTATATCGATAAATTAAAGATAGTTATTAGTTATTAATAGTTGGGCATCTATAGGCAAAAAGAAAATACAAGTAATAATACCGGTATATAATGTTGATTTGAATATTTTGTGCACATGACAGCTGAAAAGAAAGAAAGTTTAACGTAAAATATCACACAAGTTGTATTGATTGTAAAAAATACTTTTGAATTTCATAAGCATAGCATAAGCTGCCCACTTTACGTTTCAACTGCTGAGGCTCGGGGCCTTCCCTTACGAGGAGAGAGATATAGGCCATAATCCACCACGCTGACCAAGTGCGGGTTGGCGGATGACACACATCTTCGGATATTGTGGTCCTCAAATATGCCGGTTTCCTCACAACGTTTTCCTTCACCGTAAAACGAGTGCAAATCCACACATAACTTGAAAAACCAGTCATTGGTGTAGGGATCAAACCGGGGCCGTCCGATAGAAAAGCAGACGTTATTACCAACGAGCCACACTCGCTTTTTTTAAAATATTAAATTAATTTTAGAAAACTAATAATGTAGAAAAAAAACAAACGAGCTATTCAAACTAACATAAACAAAAGAATCAATACAACGCTTGTAGGACCTACCAAACTTGTAAATATTTGTGTCTAAATAAATACTTTTATCTTACTTATCAATCCAATTAACGTTATAATATCCAACCCGATCCCTAGTTGCATAACTAGAAGCACACAAATTATACATGTTACTCAACGCACGCGTCATTTCTTTGTATTTTATTTCTTCTACAACACAACCAATCGACTTCTTCACGGTTGAATGTTTTAGTCATAAAAAATAAATGTTTAGTCAGATGGCTATAAATCTGGCTACCAAGACCTATGCCGTAACTAATCTGAACTTATTCCATCCATATTACGTACACTCGTCAGTAGGCTAGTACAAGTAGTAGAATTTTCGAATTCGCTGAATTTTTAAATTAGTTTTCGTTTCGTTTCAGTTTTATCTAAGTAAAAATTATGGTCTTATGTTTCATGGGATCAATGAGATTAAATAACATTATTCTATGGCGATAGAAATAAGACAACTATAAGGCGTTTTAAGCGGTTAACCTCTACCTTCATTGTGTAAAACCGCGAAGGTGTGGAATTCTTTGCTAAGCTCCCTGTTCCTCGAAAACTATAATCTGGCGGTTTTCAAAACAAGATTGAACCGATTTTTTCTGGGAAAGCACATTAGATCATAATATCGCTTACCATTGGGCGAATCGTGATCAACCGCAAGCCCGGTTATTGTAAAAACAAAAAAAAGAATTTTGTGTAAAAATGTTTTGCGAATTCGATAAATTTTGGACTAGCTCTTTTGATATTTATGTAATACGGATATTTTCATTTCTTTCATTTCACGTTTTCAAATAAGTCTTAAAGTTCGTAGTAGTCTGCCTGTTAAAATGTAATCTAATTTTATCTAGGCATAAAATACAACCATTGTTTATTGTAGTTTTTTTACTTTCATAGATTGTTTCGAATTGACAGTCATGTCTTAGGTCTTGATACACTTTAAGCTGTGGACCTACTGGTATTTCAAGTGACAATGCCATGGCTGGTAAGTGTTTATGCTTATGCTTATTTTTTTTTTAACTTAACTTAACTTTGGCGACCTCGTTGGCGTAAAGGTTACCATGCCGGTCTGCTAATCAGAAGGTTCCGGGTTCGATTCCCGGCCCGGTCAACATCTTTGTGCTTAACTAAATTTGTTGGCTGTGGATCTGAGTGTTAAATGTGTATTTATATATAATATGTATTTATGTATATGTAGTATATCTATCAGCTGTGTTAGCATCCATAATACGAGCTAGAAATGGTTCAGTATGGGGCTAACCAGTCGTGTGTGAATGTGTCCTAATATTTATTTATTTAAATGGTCAGGATTACCGTTCATCTTTTCACATTCAGTCGTACGTGTCATCGAATAACGTTAAGGCCCGCTGGGTGTAGGTTCCCGCCAATAGAAGCTGAGCTTTCGGTGCAGGAAAACATTGTGTGGAAGCTAAAGCGTGTTAATAAACCATTTTTAGGACTCGCTTGTCCAGCTATGAATGTCGAAATAGATAGAGATAGATAGAAACGCTTTATTAAAACACTCACAACAAAGAAAATAAATTACAGAAAACACTTACTTAAAAGTGCCTTAACTGGCGACCTTATCGCTAAAAGCGATCTGTGACATACCAGAATACCAGAGTGGTAAGCCATGGTAGAATATCCAGGTAGGTTTGAAAACTGTTGACACCTGAACTTGACCACTCTGTTTATACGAATAGCAAGCTTCGGAAGCCTTATTTTAATTACATACTTGCAGCAGATTAACCAGTCGACAAGGAAGGAAGGCTAATAATCGTGACAAGTCATTATATCTAAATAGACCAACCTCCAAACTAAATACCTCATTACTCATGTCACAGATTATTAAGTAGTTGACAACCGGAAGTTAGGAAGCGGAAGTGGCTCAGCGGTGCAACGGTCATGTGGAGTGGATGTCGATGCGAGGTGAACCGGTTCGATGCTCGAGAATGTGAGATTAACATTGCTCTTGAAGCGAGGCGATGTAATATAAATAGTAATGTCGGTCATATATTTTTGTCATACATTTGATATATACAATCTTATATATAAAATTTCCGTGTCACAGTGTTTGTTACCGTACTCCTCCGAAACGGCTTGACCGATTTTTTCCAAATTTTATATGCGTATTTAGCAGGTCTGAGAATCGGCTACTGCATATTTAGTTTTTTTTTTTGTTATTAAGGCAAAACAACGTTTGCCGGGTCAGCTAGTATCTATATATGTACGAGTATATGAATAATGAAATATTTGTTAGATATTTTGGTATATGGTAATGGCGAGTGTAGTTTGGTGGGAAAACGTCTACTTATTAATCTGACCGTCCCTGGTTCGATTCCTGCCCGCCCCAAGCCTTACATCAATGCCTGTTTTCAAGTCATGTATGTTCAGGGAAAAATTCAGCTTTGTGGCGAGACTTCACCATGTTTGCTAGTTTTTTCTTTTTATAATTATTGAATTAATTAAAAACAGGCAATGATGACTAAGATACGTAAATATCTAAAAAATGATATAAATCGGAAGCGCAAATATTCAGATAAATTAAATGGATAAAATCTAGATGATATTTTCATCATAGGGTAAAAGCGAGTTGTATATACTTACCGCCAGAGTTTTTTTTTTAATTTTGAATGTGACCGTTAAATGACCGTTCAATCATGAACCATGAACCAAGAGTCGGATGACAAGTTAAATTGTAGGTCCCGGCTGTTAGTCTTAATACAAGCAGTCGTTCAAGTCAGATGCCTTAGGGTGACTTGAAAACTCTTGACACCAGAGCTTGGCCACTTAGCTTATACGCAGAAGAAGAATGCTAATCCATAACATAGCTTACAGAGTAGGAACGATGCGTGATGCAACCGTGTTTACTTGATCTTGATTTACGAAGGTTAATAATGTTTGTAATTAAAGTGCATTTTTTAGATTATATTGAAGGTCAGGCAAACATGTTTAAAGTGTTATTTTTAAATTAATGTAATAATATTTAAAAAATAAACTCATCCTTTGAAAAATATTTTTTGTACAACCTTATTATTATTTTGTAAAGAAAATAATATATTATTATAATCCAATATATTATATACTATGGTATCTTTAAAGTATAGTATTACTAGCTGACCCGGCAAACATTGTTCTGCTTTGATAATTATTTCTAAATATACAGTAGCCGATTCTCAGACCTACTGAATACGCATATAAAATTTGGAAAAAATCGGTCAAGCCGTTTCGGAGGAGTACGGTAACAAACACTGTGACACGGAAATTTTATATATAAGATTTATTTTTAGCCGTAACGTGTAAATGATAAAAAATAATCATATACAACAATTTCGTATAATTAAATTCGCCAATGTGAAGTACAGAAGCCATCACCCCTTACGTTTTGGCATGCTTCCATGCCCCAACGTAACATCTGCTTGCACTAGTTGGCTGTCATCCATTTACGAGCCGCAATAAATGTTCTATGAACATTTTACACTCACATTAATAATGCCGCTTACTTATTAAGGTTGTTCGCTAGCATGCTGCAAGTGCTCATATGCCGCTAGATGGCGTTAAATAGGTATAAGTTAGTTTAATTCATCCCAGCATCCCAAGTGATTTCTTTTGTAACTTTAGAATCGGTTCGCGGAAACTACTGTTAATGTATTATTTTTAAGGCTCATCACAAAACAACATTTATTAAGCGTTGATAGCAAATATGTACAAAAAGCCATATAAAACCCATATCTACTATCATCTATTCTGTGACGATGCGGCTACACTCACACTAGCATTGACAATTTTTTTTGTCACTTGAACTTCAGCATATTTGAATATGCATGCCAATTTCGAACGCTCAATTGTCGATTATATGGCTCGTTCGTAGAGGAAGCATTTTTGGAACAGGAAATATTTTTATGATTTGAATTGACTATGGTTCAAATCTCATGAATTATTAATTTTGCTATTTTATTTTGTTCGAAACTCTTTTTTTTTAAAGGAATATTATGGGAAAGTCAATATTTTCAATAGGTTTCGTTTTCGTGTATGTTAATATTCATAGTGCATACCTTAAAACCTCAAATGAAATTAAAAAATAAATCTATTGGGTACATGATACGAGTAACAAGAAAAAACTTTTCTCACGAATCATCTAACATATTGAATGAAACAGTTGTATTTTTCGCATGATTCCAAAATGTAAGCCATTTCATTTGGGAAAGTTGCGAATAATATCATATCCGCTATTTTGGCGGACATCCGAATATCATCAAACATAGCTAAGAACATCAAAATCGGTTCATCCGGAATAACAGCTTCAAGTCTAATGATTAGAAAAGTAAATAATTACATATTATCAGGGAATTTATATATGACTATGGATATTATTTTAGCTTCATTTGAAATAAAAAAAAAACTATTATTATTATTCTTAGGTAAGAGGCCTGTCGAAATCTTAGTTATTATAAATATACACCTGGCAGTTTACATGTATCGTTGATATAATTATACACTAGTGGCCCGTCCCGGCTTAGCACGGGCATAAAAAAAAATCAATTCTAGGAGATATGTTTGAAAGTCGTTCAGAAGTGTAATATTTTATTCGTTACGAACAAACATTTAAACTTTATCGCATTATAATTTTGACATAGATTAAAGTTTTTTTTTGTATATATGGGTTCCGCTGCTCTCAAGACATACTAAACGACACCCGCCACAACTAACTTTTCTTAGCGCATGCGATGAAACAAATTTTTTACTCTTTTTTATACCTTGTGTTACATTACTGGAGTCTTAATAAGAATTTCTTACCCTTTGCAACAAAATATAATGCCTATGTCATTTGGGGATAATGTAACTTCCCAACGGTGTAAGAATTTTTAATTTTAGTCCAATAGTTTCGGAGCCTATTCGCGTCAAAAAAACATAAAAACATAAAAACATCCAAACAAACAAACAAACAAGCCTTTTGTAATTATGAGATTGTTAAAGATATTGATAGGTAAACAAAAGACGTAGGTATAAAAATTTGATATAATTGGCCAAGTACGAACCGGGCTCGCGCGTGAAGGGTTCCGTACCATTATTAAAATATGGCGAAAAAACATGTTTTTTGTATGGGAACCCCATATCAAACATTCATTTTTTTTGAAAGAAAGAAAGAGAGAAATCATGAAAGAATCTACCAAGTGTCATTGTAAAGATAGAGTAAAAAGAGGTAATACGTAGCTTAATATTCTGTAGAATTCTTTAGTGTCCTGTTATCGTTTTTGATATTGAGCAAAAATACAAAATATAACACGTCTTTTAAGGTACACTTTAAAAACGTGTCATCCACCCTTTATATTTGTATATTTTCTATTTTTAGTATTTGTTGTTATAGCGTATCTAGTACTTGTATACTCTTGGGTTATAACGGCAACGGAAACAAATAATTTGTGAAATTTTCAGCTATCAAAGTGTATAAGAAACAGCCTGGTGACAGAAAGACAGACAACGAATATTTTGTAAAAGGCATTCGTTTTTATCTTTTAAGTACAGAAAAGATCGCAGTAGTATATTAATTTCATTCTTAGGGTACCTAACCCTAAAAATTATTGCTGCAATATAAATACGTTTTTATAAGTATGTCAAATATGACAAACTGACATTGACATAACTAAATTTCATTCAAATAATCAAACAAAATTATACATATTTTAAATTTTTAATTCTATTACGATACTTAATATAAAAATAGCAATAATTTATTTAAAAATAATAAATAAATTTCATCAAACTCTTTAACAATACTTTTTTTGATCCTGCCATCTATCGGAATTTTGTTGATTTATTACTACGGATGGTAAGCTTGGGTTCATGTTTGGCAGAGAGAATGACACTAACGGAAACGGAAACTAACAATGTATACGTATACATGTCACCAACTTAGCTGTTCAGGTGGCCAAAATTGGAATCACAAGTTCGACAGCATTCTTAGGTGGCAACAAATTTCCACTAGCGACACTGTCAACTGAACAGCTAAGTTGTTGCACTGCACTCATACATGTGTATTTTGCTGGAAAAAATCACGCTGATATATCTGTTTTGCGATAAAAAATGTATAATATTACCTATTTCGCGCCCCAATTAGACCATTTTAAGTTTATGTTAAGTGATTACTATTTAAAAATCTTAGAGGAAATGGTTGCCAGTCTGAGAAGCATTTAGTATGGGGCTCGGAAAGCCTTAAAGACTAAACTGTAAACTGAGGGAGGCCTATGCCAACGAGGCGACAATTGCTTGAATCTGAAACTGACAAGAGGAATCGCAAAATTCACATTTTTTTTTTTAATTTTGAACTTTAACTTTACGTTTAATATTATTTCCAAAATTACATATTTAAAAATTCAAACTTTTAACTAAAAATGTTTTTCTTTTTCAACTAAATCTAAAAATTAAAATTAAGAAGAGTTATTTATAATCATATTAAATTTTTTAATAATTGTGATACTCGTATCGTCAATTTGAAACTGAACCTTATAATATAATTGAATAAATGGGTTTTTACTTTTATTTACTCATTAAAGAAATGCGTAAAATTTGTGGTAAAATTGCCATTTAAACTTCTTTATATTCAACTAATGAAGAGTTAATATACTTAGCATAAGAACAACGAACCATATTAACAACAATAGAGAATAGGAAAGAAGAAAAGCCACCATATACGACATGAAAATTTCATTTAAAACATATTTAAGAAAAAAAGAAGCCTAGCTTGTAGGGATGGAATGAAGAGAAAAAAATACCCTTTAGGTCAGAGGGTAAATTTTTAGACCAAATTAAGGAGAAGGCGAAAGTCAGTCTAAGAGGTCAAGTATTTGTCTGAGGATAGAAACCTGGAGAAAACTGCACAGACAAGAGCCTAGCTCTTAAATATTGATTGGTAAGTAAACAATGAATGTATACAATGCTTTCTTTTAACCTATGTATGAACTTGTAATTAATTGTTAGATATATGATTAATTTACATATTTTTTTTCGAATCGATTGAAATAAACATATCCATACCATTTGGCATTAACATTATTATCGAAATCAAAATCAAATATTTTTTTTTTTTATTATATTTATTAACCTTACGGCATCGCGCCGTACAAGTCAAATAACAATTATTGAATATTAAAATTTAATTTATGTATATACACATACATAGAATAGAATATATATAATACATATTTATTAACTTGTTGACATCGTGTCATATAGGACAATTATTATCATAATGTTGTGGAGACATGGTGATTTTTTTCTATTATATTGTTGAAATTTGTATATAAAATAAACAGTTGACCTAATTCAGGAAAGTAAACACTTGACTACAACTACTAACCTATATCTATCTATATCAGGTACTAACATTTTATGACAAGACCTACATTCATAACAGAAATGTTTCTACCTAATGGCAATCTAATGATTAGCACGTGTAAAGTAAAATGACCTATTAAAGAAAGTCTAGCCTCAATTAATAACTAAAAGGTCAACGCTCGGACGGCACCGTAGAAGCTCGCTCTAAAAAGAAAACCTCAGAGCGTGGAATCAAGCTACAAAGCCGCAAAAAGGAAAAAGACGACCAATTTAGAAGATCACCCTTTCTAATGCAACGCTCTTTAAAGGGCTTCGCAACCCACGCCTTTTGCGTAAACGACTTTCGTATTTAGTCGGATTATTTATCAAATATTCTTTTTCAAGTACAAGGGATCATAACAAGATCTAGCGATGACAACAACAATATTAACAAGATTAATACCAATTAGGTCGAGTATACTCGGTATTGCCAACATGTCTCGGTCATTACGTAACACCCACGTACCGTTTTCAATTGATTTTTGTAGCCGACCAACTGTCACAATACGCATGCGTCGATATCACCACTCACACTAACAAGCATATCACCCCCACACACACAAGCACCCCGTTTTGTGGTACACGCGATTTTGTGCTTAGTGCTAAGGAGATAAAATTTATAGTCGTAACGCAAATTCGATTGATATTTTTAGACGATACATGCCCATTACTGCTTACACAGACGCGCCCTCTTCCATACAAATTGGGAAACTCAGTCGCGGAAGGTTTTCCACTCCAGTCTATAATTTCTGAAAAATCTCATTTCACGCTGAAATCTCGTCTATAACAAACGAGTTCAGTTTTAGAATAAATCTGTGTCGATTGTTGTTTAAGTGTTACTGTAAAAGGCTTTCTGTGTACTTATTACGGGCGGATTAATAGTAGGGCAGTTCGAGTGCGAACTCCCATTCATAAATTACATTCATTTGTTGGACAGTGAATCATTCTAGTTCCTGGAACGAATTTGCTAACAGTGAACATCATCTGTTGCCTGAAGCTGCCTGCGATCGATCCAACCTCCCTTTGAGAGGTTTCTTTGACGTGAAACACACGCTTGCGAGAACAGGAATATGTAAGTCATCATTTTTATTGACTTTAATTTTAATAACTACGTATGGAGGTTTATTCTATTTTTGAGTGAACATCTTGAACCTAAATTGTTCACTACGAGTATGTTAAAGTCTTCATTCGCAGACTTTATGAATGGAAGCAATATGGCTTACCTACAAACGAAATGGAACGGGTTGCGTAGGCTTGATTCTAAATAAGTTTGATTTAATACCAACAGTATATTATAGATAATTATAGATTCGTTTTTATCAGGGTTCTTTACATGATTGTATTTATTATTTTAATATATTTGATTTAATGTTATCTATGATGATAACTTCCTCCGAAAAGGCTTGACCAATTTTTACCAAAATTTATATGCTTATTAAGTAGGTCTGAGAATCGGCTACTATCTATTTTTAAGGCAAAACAACGTATACCGGGTCAGCTAGTATTAAATTGGTCTCTTATCGTAGATCGCAACATCGCTTAACATCTGGCAAGTTGCGACTAAAACCCAAACTAAATGATTCAAACTAATAATACAAGTAGAAAAAATATATAAAAGGATTGGATTTTAAATGTATCTTTAACGTCTCGTAGTTCAAGACTCCTAATGCAAAAGCTAGATAGTGATTTAAAAGTAGAATTAGCTACATTTTTTTCTACAGGAAAGTAGTGAGTAGCAGCCAGTTAGTTTCAGCCCTAACTTACCTGCTCGCTATGTAGCTATGGAAACAGCAATCAGCCTCAATCCGACCCTATTAAAGTTTCAAGCCGCGTAGCGCGTAAAGCTATGCGGGCGATGTAATCGATGTTTCTACATCTTTTCACACGAGGCTTATTCTTAGACCTTAGCTTAGCCTTCGCTGGTAGCGCCTTTTTTTCGTGAGGAAATGCATTTACGCATCTCCCGCTACAAGCCTGGGGGAGGCGAGCGGGGTATATCGGGTTCGACCGCCAGAAGGGCCGTCACTACCGACTACAACCTCACGGTGTCCCATCTCACGATGGGGACAGGAATGCAGGACCGCTTCGCGCATTGCCGCTGCTCTCCCTAGCTGGTAGCGCCTGTAGCTCGGCTAGCTAATGTTATCTGACGCGATCATCGAAGCTAAGCAACTGTCGATGCGGACGGTGTTTGGATGGGTGACCATGCACAAGACATGTAACATGTTCTTTTGACATGTTTATAAAGTTTCGTTTCATCTGGGCACTGCCGTGGATCGGATGACACGTTAAATTGTAGGTCCCGGACTCCTGGCTGTTAGTCTTAGTACGAGCAAGCTTAGTCGTCGTTAAGCCAAGTCAGGCCTTCGGGTGGTTTGAAAACTTTCGACACCAGAGTTTGGCTACTTAGCTCATATGAAAAAGAAGAAGAATTCTTAGACCTTTGTTTTAAACCCATTCGAAAGACGGGGAGTTAAAAGATTGACATTGCAATGTGTGTTTGTGTATGTCTGTCTGTCTTTGGCATCGTAGCTCCCAAACGGATGGACCGATTTCTGCTCTGTTGTTTTTTTGTTTGAAAGGTGTATTTGGTGTGTGTTTTTAGCTATGTTTCATGAAAATCAGATTAAGTTGGCCGCTGCTATAAAATGGCGGATAGTATATATTTTCACAATTGCCTCTTTTGTCTTGTGCATGTATGTTGGTCTTCACGTAGAGGTCGTAATTTTGTGCCAATCTTGACGAAACTTGGTACTCAGACATAACTCTCCAATTTACATATCGAAGCGGTAAAAATATTATATGTTAATACTTTAACAATATAGCTTGTGACCAACTACGATGTTCACATATTTTGCAAATAAATTTATCTTTATCTTTGTCAGGTAGAACCTTTAAAATCTCCTTCTTTCTCGTTATATAAAGTACTAACTGACCCGGCAAACGTTGTTTTGCCTCACTTAAGGGTATGAAAAATAGATAGTGTAGCTTATATGACACGTTCGTAGATTTATCATAGCAGCGCCATCTATTGATTACTAACTCAACCCAGTCGAAAGGTATCAACATCTGTTAGAATCATTTGGAGTTAACAGATAATTGTGACTGTCAAATAACAGACTATAATTAGCAATAAATTAAAATTGCGGCTATAATTTGAGATTTAAACTATCCTATCTCTCGAGTTGGATCGAACTGCACATGGTGTGCAAATTTTATTATAATCGGTTAAGTGGTTTAGGACTCAATTGACAAACAAACATTGTGACACGAGATTTATATGTATTAAGATTGTATTAATAACGCATTTTGATACAGTGAAACCCTTTCTATATTTCAGACGTACTTAAGAGATAAAACATTTATGAATGTATTTAGTCTAGACAGTTTTAGCACGGTTGGCAAACAGCCAGTGGTTTGGTCTATTTTTACATTTTCTCTATTCTTCCATTCAAGGAATCGGGTTCTTAATTTCCATAAATAAACATTCACTGTTTATGTTAAATAGATCTTTTAGTTTCTTCTTGATCATCGATATCGCATTGTGCCCATTCACAAGTCCAAGGAAATGATAAATAGATATACATACAGACATATACAATAGATAAACAAATATGTATATGGAGCGACGACGGTCTGCCTCCATTTAGCAAAGGGATATCCCCCCGGACAGATGTTGTGTCCGGAGACGGCCGTCCGACGGTCATGCATCGTAGCTTGAACCAGTCGTACGCGCGCTGTAAATACCGTTTGCGCGATTCAGGATAAGCGCTCTGATTGGTCGCGGGCGATGAAGTGCGACAGAGACGCCACATGTACAAAGACATAACTACTGTAATTTACTGCCTGTATAATAAATATATTTCTCATTATACTATATAAGTTTTATTATAAAAATGCAAACTCAAAGGGATTAAAGAGTATTTAACATCAAGGGATCAAAAAGTGCATTCCTTTTTTGGTCTGATGACAAATACTCTTCGGCCGTAGACATAGAAAACAATCTCTGTCTACGTCTTCGGCATACATATGACAGGGGAATCTGTCTTATGTCGTTTTACGGAAAAACAGCGGGGGACAGCGGGATGTCCACCGTAAACTTCACGTGGAAATCCTACTAATATAATAAATACGAAAGTTTGTGTGTGTGTGTGTATGTATGTTTGTTACTTCTTCACGTTCAATCGTCTGAGCCGATTTTAATGAAATTTGGTGTCAAGATAGGCTAAACCTCGGATTAACACATTGGCTAACAACTTCAAAATCTTTGTTACTCTGTCAAGCTCCAACGCCTGGACCTATTTTGATGAGATTTATTATGAAGGTATGTTAGACCTTGGTTTAACATACAGGCTACTTTTTATCCAGGATTAACGCGGGTAACATCGCGAGTCGCAACTAGGATTATATAAGGGGAATTTTTCCTTGCTACCATGCTATTATGGTGGATTTCCACTCGCATGTGGAAAAATATAGTGGAAAGACTATAAGTCCACGTGCCGTGCTAGCCCTGCTGGATCTTATTCATACTAAAGCAAAGGTGCTTATCTCATTCACACACGTGGGAGCAGTGTTTGCATAAAGTTGGGCTTGTGATAAAAATAATGACACACTAGTAGTATATTTGTATATTTCTGCGGAACGAAAAGGCCAAAGTTCACAATGTTCGTAACTCAAACCTACGCTTTCTAAGGCTGTTTATTTTATAAAAAGAATCTGGAATAGGTGGAGAATATAAAAAGTTACGTTTTAATAAAACAGTCCATAATGGGCTTATTTGGACTGGGTATAATTGGCTTAGCATATAGGGTAGTATTTTTGACGGTAGGTACAAACGACTCTATGTCGCTTAACAACTTTATTGGTTAATTATTTAAATAAAACTACGGGGAGTTATAAGTTTGACGTGACTCTGCGTATGCGTGTTTGTGTGTGAACTGACGGATCGATTTTAATTTAGTTATTTTTTGTTTGAAATGTGTCAATAGTGTTCTGAGGTATGTTTGATGAAAATAGATCTAAGATGGCCGCCTCTACAAAATGGCAAACAGCGTATTTTTCTACAATTGTCTTAATATTGATCAAATGTATAATCAAATGAAAGGGCTTTATTTGTAGAAAACGTACATTGTAATTCATTTTAAATAAAAGATAACCGTCACCACATAATGTTGAGTCTAGAGTCTTCTACATATTTGATTGTCACTTGTTATTTAGCCTTGCTTTGATTATAATAATATATATCTTCTTATATATAAAATTTCCGTGTCACAGTGTTTGTTACCGTACTCCTCCGAAACGGCTTGACTGATCATTACCAAATTTCATATGCATATTCAGTAGGTATGAGAATCGGCCAACGTGAAACGTTTTTACCCCTAAGTGATAAGGGTTGTTCACCCTTAAATTATTTTTTTTATTTTTTCGACGAATTTTTTTTGTTTGAATTTTATATAAAGTGGCATTAAAAAATACATACAATCCTAAATTTTTACTTTTTTATCATCAACCCCTGTTTTTTTATGGCCATTTTAGTAAATTTCCGTGTCACAGTGTTTGTTACCGTACTACTCCGAAACGGATTGACTGATCATTACCAAATTTCTTATGCGTATTCAGTAGGTATGAGAATCGGCCAACGTGAAACGTTTTTACCCCTAAGTGATAAGGGTTGTTCACCCTTAAATATATTTTTTTATTTTTTCGTCGATTTTTTTTTATTTGAATTTTATATAAAGTGGCATTAAAAATACATACAACTTTAGATTTTTACTTTTTTATCATCACCCCCTATTTTTTTATGGCCATTTTAGTAAATTTCCGTGTCACAGTGTTTGTTGCCGTAGTCCTCCGAAACGGATTGACTGATCTTTACCAAATTTTATATACGTTTTCAATAGGTCTGAGAATCGGCTACTATTTATTTTTTAAACCCCTCAGTGATACGGGTTGATCACCCTTAAATATTTTTTTTCATTTATCGGCGAATTTTTTTATTTTATTTTTGTATAAAGTGGCATTAAAAAAAACATGCAACCCTCATTTTTTACTTTTTTTTCATCATTCCCTACTTTTATGGCCATTTTAGTATTTTATTCATTTTTCATCTCGCTTGATAACTGATCAAATATAGTATCTAACTGTACTTCGAGTAAAAATCTTTTTTTTTTTTGAAGAAAATAACTAACAAAATTTAACCTGATATACATATGCTTAGTATTATTACCAATCTTAAATACTTAAAATTTGCCGCGCCTTTACTTTACTGGTGAGTGAAATGCCACACTATGCCATAGACCGAAGTTGGTCTCCTGTTTTACTCACAAAATTCTTCTTCACAGACATCTCTCACTGTTTACACAAATTTCGACCTTCGTTATTGTTTATGTATCGTATGTAGTAGTATTGTTAACAAATATCATTTTGCTATATCAATGTAACTCTCTTATTAACTTAACCGCGGCTCCACCCGCGTGTAAGTCGCTTTATTGCATAACCTCTCCTGCACATGACTGTTGTAAAAAAAAATATTTTCATCTGTGCGCTACTGTGGATCGGATTATACGTTAAATTGTAGGTCCACTTAGCACAAACAGTCGTTAAACTAAGGCAGGGGCTTGAAAAACTCTCGACAACATAACTTGATCACTTAGTTCTTACGTAGAAGAAGCTATAAAATTTGATGTACTAATAAACTAGACCCCGAACGTATGAACAAAAAAATTTTCAACAAATATGATGATGACACTACAAATATTATGTAATTTGTTCTGCTTTGGACTTCTTTATGCTCAAACGGCTCGAACAAATATGCTAAAAAATTTCGCGCTCGCTTCGCTCGCGCATAGCTCGCTGCGCTCGCATCCGGCTCGCTTCGCTCACGATTGGTCCTAGGACGTTTTGGGTCATAGCTTACGACACTACAAATATTATGTAATTTGTTCTGCTTTGGACTTCATTATGCTCAAGCGGCTCGAACAAATATGCTAAAAGTTTTCGCGCTCGCGCATAGCTCGCTACGCTCGCATCCGGCACGCTTCACTCGAGATTAGTCCTAGGACGTTTTGGGTCATAGCTCACGACACTACAAAGATTATGTAATTTGTTCTGCTTTGAACTTCTTTATGCTCAAACGGCTCGAACAAATATGCTAAAAATTTTCGCGCTCGCTTCGCTCGCGCATAGCTCGCTGCGCTCGCATCCGGCTCGCTTCACTCGCGATTGGTCGTAGGACGTTTTGGGTCATAGCTTACGACACTACAAATATTATGTAATTTGTTCTGCTTTGGTCATCTTCATGCTCAAGCGGCTCGAACGAATATGCTAAAAAATTTCGCGCCCGCCTTGCTCGCGCATAGCTCGCTACGCTCGCATAGGGCTCGCTTCGCTCGCGATTGGTCCTATGACGTTATGGGTCATAGCTTATGACACTTTAAATATTATGTAATTGTTTGGTAACGGCTCGAACGGAATCGCTAAAAAATTGTGAATACCTAAAACTTTAGAAAAATATTATTACCTACTAACCTTAAAAATTTTACAATGAAATTGTTTTATACAAATAACAGACTTCAAAATCATACCTACATTTATAAATTCTAACTGTATCTAAAAAGTGAAAAATAATTTTATGCCTACACATAAGTACCATCGAAGACTTTATTTTATTAACTTATAAACATGCTATTTTCAATTTTTATTTATCCTGTATTCTTGGCGTCGGTGCCATCTAAGAAGAACAAATTAATGTTTGTTAAAATAAACACTATTAAATAGATATGATTGAACATAATATTTTTGGCGTTTGTTACTTTTATATTGCTTTAACGTTTGTTCATGGCGCTCCATACCCATTTCACGCATATACCATACACACGTCTTATTGTAAGTAAGTAACATTTTAATTATACTAGAATTTGTCTAGAAACCAGAATAAAATAATTAATAAGGCAAAACAACGTTTGCCGGGTCAGCTAGTGTATGTATAAAATATATGTTACCTATTAAAACATTAAGTTATTTATTACATTGAAACATAACCTTGTTTTGAATTTAGATAAAACTAAAATTGTAAGTTTTCATTTTCCTCAAAAATCAATTACCCCTTTGGATGTCTATATTAACAATATAAAAATAGATGAAGTTAGAGAACATAAATTTCTTGGTCTGGTAGTCGATAGTCACTGTGAGTGGAAAGCTCACATAGATCAATTAAACGGTAAAATTAGTAGTTTTGTATTCGCTTTAAGGAAATTAAGACAGATATCTTCAGCTCAAACAGCAATATGTGCATATCATGCATTCGTTCATTCTAATCTGAGGTATGGCTTGATTTTTTGGGGCAACTCCACGGATCGAAAAAAGACCTTTATGTTTCAAAAACGGTGTATAAGAGCCATAGCAGGAATCAAAATGAGAGTAAGTTGTCGTCCATATTTTATTAAGTATAGGATAATGACATTGTGCGCGCTTTACATCTACGAGTGTTGTATGTTTATAAAACAACATCCCGAATATTATGGTACAAATTTAATGTCAGTCCGAACGGGAAGAATTATTTGCAAAAAGAAAGTTAGAACGGCATATTATGTTAATAGTTGCTCGTATAATCCCATAAAAATATATAATCATCTACCCAATTTAATTAAACAAGAAAGCATAAATGTATTTAAAAGGAAATTATCAATATTATTGACTAAAAATTGTTTTTATAAATTAAGAGAATTTTATACCTTTAAATTTACCTGACATGTTATTGTTTATTTGATGTAATTAACTTTTCTTTAATGATTCTAATGTATCACTATGTATAACGTACGAGTATGTGTTTTTAAGAAAACCAGACAGATATATTTTGCACGCCCTAGTGGTAGGTTTCAGTTAGGACATTTAAATTAATTGTACAACATGAACACTCTGAAACCGCAATAAATTATTTGACTTTGACTTTGACCTAGACTAAACCTTAAAAAGACCAGGGGTAGAGGAAAAGGTGCCTAAAATGCTAGCAGCATTGCTACGTTGGTTAGCAATTTTTATTTATTATAACGTTACTTTATATTTAAGTTTTTATGTACTATTCTTTAAAAAACCTGCTATTTTATGGTAAGCACATGTTTTTTTCTATTCACGCCCTGTCTAAGTTCACACGTGCATTCCAAGTATCTGTATAAGATGAAAGGAAGAGTTCGGATTTTTTGACGAATTATATCATTTCTACGAATCATAAAGTTCACGGCTTCAATCAATGATGCTTCAATCGACTTTTTTCCAGCAATTGGGTATTTGAAAAACAAACCCGAGCGCGTGTGACGTCATCATGTTAGTTTTCACTCAGACACTCTTTTCATATTCCTATCAACTGCATTGAGTGTCTGAGTGAAAACTAACATGATGACGTCACACGCGCTCGGGTTTGTTCGGGAGTTGTCGGCGTGTCTTCGGTACTGGATTCAAAAATTAATTTTTATTTTGAAATAACTTTTGAATTATTGCAAAAAAAATAATAAAAAATAGTTTTGTTATAAAACTAATATATAATCTTTCTATTTATCACATTTTTTTTTCAAATACCCAATTCCACGAATCGCTGTTCATTCGGCCATAACATTTCACTATCCACTCTGGCCGGTATAAATCAGACAAACCGGGTCACTGGATATTTGATCTGTAGGTATCCGAACCCACTTAATTGGAGATGCCTATTTATATGCAAAACAAGTAGTCAACGAGTACAGTGGTAATCATAATATAATGTACTAAAATAAACCTATCTACTATTCAAATTCAAATTGATTTATTTTCAAAAAGATTACAACCCTCTTATCGAAGCATTATATCATATATGTATAATATTATAACATAAATAATCTTATTATGATAAGGTAGGTTAGTGTTCCAGCGAGCCCTGCACTAAGAGTGATCTTGAATCACTCTTACTCTATTAATGCCCTCTATATAATCAAATTAATATAGAGGGCATTAATATAGAGGGCGTTTTATATATTAATATAAACTATGGTCTTCTTCTTCGCATGAGCTAAATGAGCTGAAGTCGAAAGTTTTCGTGCCGCCCGAAGGCCTCTGACTTGGCTTAACGACTGCTCGTACTGAAATAACCCAGTTTGAAAAACAGTTTTTAAAAGACAGTCATATGCATGCTCACCCATTCAAAGACTCTGCGCATTGTCCGTTGCTTAACCTCAAAGATCGTGTCAGCTCACCTTAGTTATTCGGCGCTGCAATGGTTATAAAATCATTAACTAGCAATTATCTGTTTTCTTCTATATCCTACTAAATATCCTGGAAAAATACCTTACTTTGCGATGATTAAAGAGCAACTCTAAACCCCCAATAAAATTTTAAGTAGCTAGGTAATTATAAGATCAGAGTCGGATCAGCTGTTTGAGTTTGAAAGAAACGTAAACATATGTATGTCTATGTATATTACATACGTATCTTAGGGCAATGGAAAGGGCAAAACTTTGATTTTACAATTTTTTCCTTAACGCTTAAAAATGTTGAAAAAATTGCTTAAACATTCACTCTAAGAATACTTATTTTGATACCAAGCAGACTTATTAAAATGAAAAAAAAAGGTTCAAAAAACTTAAGTTTTGATTTTATTTCTGCTTCATAAGTCTGATATTGTGCCATAATAAGTATACATATTTTAAGAGTGAATTTTAGACTATTTTTTCAACATTTTTAAACGCTTAAGACTAATCAAGACGCATTATATGAGCAGCTATTAGAAAATTGGGTGGTAGCAGATTCTATATACGAGTATCATGTTATCGCAAATCAAATACAAAATACTACAATGAGATCCTTATATGTTATTTAAAAAACTACTTTTACAAAGTTCAACCAACAGCTTTTATCTTATGCCCACAAAAGAGGAAAGAACAAAGGCTTTGCGGTTTCTCAACTTTTATTACAATACCGGCAATGAAAAGTTCTGGAAAATTTTCTGTTGCTTCATTGGAACTTTACCCAACTTTAAAAGTAATTTTTAATAGAATTTTCTACGTAAATCAGTGGAAACTGTGTTACAAAAGTTGTGCGACCTTTTTTGCAAGCTAGAATGTCGACATAGTTACTTCATGTTGCCAATGAATGAGATGCGGATAGTTAAATTATTTGAAGATAGCAATAGGGAAAGTGACATTGAAAACGTTTATATCAAATGTTTAAATGTATTTCCACAAATTAACGCTAATAGTTTAAAACAAGTAGTCATTTTATTTTGAACCTCAAGATACAGTGTTAATTATGTTTATTTTACCTTAACTGCCGACAAGAATATTGTTAAATATAGCTTTGAGGATCAGTACATGTATTTTTTGCGGAGAGCTACTTATGGTCTGAATCTCAATGCTACCAACAGAACCCTATTACAGACTTCGCTTTCCGAGGTCTGTCCATCTGTATCAAAGGAACCGTAATAGGAAGGGAGTAGAAATTATTGCAGATGCTGTATATCTGTTACCGCTAAAATAAGATTAAAATAAAAAAGTAACAGCGTTTTGCATACAAAATAACGTTTGTTGGGCGTTTACCACAGACGTCCTTTCTGTTGAAAAACAGAAAGGACGTCTGTGGTAAACGCCGTAAAGTTTGTTAGAATGAAAATTCTAACAAACACGGAATGCTTCATGCGCGAGTCTGACTCACACTTAGCAAATCTTATATCTTTAAATGAGCAATTCTTGTATATATATATATAATTGGAATCTCGGAACCGGCTCCAACGATTTTCATGAAATTTAGTATCTAGGGGGTTTCGGGGGCGATAAATCGATCTAGCAAGGAATCATTTTTAGAAAATGTCATATAAAAAAGAAACATTGAGAAAAGCTCGGTCTACCAGGTACTTATTTATTTATTTT
Organism: Mellilla xanthometata; assembly: GCA_035578125.1. Lineage (NCBI taxonomy): Eukaryota > Metazoa > Arthropoda > Insecta > Lepidoptera > Geometridae > Mellilla > Mellilla xanthometata. Next base: position 8,086,017 of record JAPUBQ010000026.1, read on the forward strand.
ACTATTTTATGACGTCACTAAGTCTTTCTAAAACATTGTTTGCTCGTTCCAGGGCCACAGAGGGAGGGCTCGCGCCTGGCGGCGACAATGGGGACATGCCTGTCGGTGGGCCGAAGACACCGCAGCAGGTCGCAGCGCAACGACGCTTGCAGCAGACGCAGGCGCAAGTAGACGAGGTAAATACTAACTTGAAGCTCTATTGTACCGATTTAGAGCACCATAGAAATTTGAGCGAAGCGCCAGCGGCCCAGCAGTGAAATTTAATGGAACAAATTCATATATAATCAATATTGAACAATTTTGCAATTAAAAGCTTCAGAAACCTACTTAGCCTTTACCCAAAGAAAAAAATAAGATCTGTTCTTATGAATGTCATAAAGAAATATCTTTATGACATTCAGAGGCACACCATTTTTAGATATAAAACTACTATTTTTCAAAAAATAAAACTATCGAACGAATTTTGCGTAATCGTGTTTTGGAAGTAACGGTTCTTAACACTGAATTAAGGATACTTAATAAAACTGAAAAAACCGTAGCCCTATCATTTACCTACACAGGATCTTATAGGATTTTTCAAAATATGCTATTTTGCTCCTATAGCGCCTTAATATTGAATTTAGTTCTATTTCATATCAAAATACGCCTTTGTCTGTTTTTTTTCAAGTTTGTGTAGAACTGGCACTCTGTCATACGTTAAAGGAAATCATAGTGAGGAAATCCACATATTCCAATTGTGTCTATATTAGTCTTGTGCAAACTTGGCAAAGGCTTTATTCAATAAATATACTATTGGTAATCCGGTATAAGTATGTTTATTTCGCCTAAGTACACACGCACAGGTTCGTTTCTTACTTAGGTACAACCTCTGAAGTGGAGGATTGTCACTCTAACTCACATTATATTATAATTTAGTTACTTTATTCTACATCTTGCGTTCATGACTCACAGTGCAATTCTGATCTGTCAAAATGTTATAAACGTCCACAGAGTATCGTTATGCCAAAGTAATTACACGATCTTTTTTTTTTTTTCACACACGGCTGGTTAGCCCCATATCGAACCATTTCTAGCTCGTATTATGGTTGCTAACACAACTGATATACTACATATACATACATACATATTATATATAAATACATATTTAACACCCAGACCCACAGCCAACAAATTTAGTTAAGCACAAAGATGTTGACCGGGCCGGGAATCGAACCCGGAACCTTCTGATTAGCAGACCGGCATGGTAACCTTTACGCCAACGAGGTCGTCAATAATAGAAGCTATGACCTAGTAGGTATTTACGAAGCTTGGAGAAATGTTCATCTCTCGCCGCATGCGAATACTAAAGTGGTTATGTAAATGACGTCATGCTTGGCCTGAATGCCTTTGGGAAACTGAGTGACTCATTTTCAGGGACGACCTCTTAATACAAGGTCGGGTCTTCACCAGTTTAACAGAAATTGGATTATTATATATAACTATTAGTGTGTAATAGCTTTTAGTTACACGTGAAAGGGTTAATCCTTCGCCTAAAGGTTGTTTAATTTGGTATGTACTTTACTTACGCCTACTATATAGTCATTCACAGTATATTTATCAGCTTTCTCTAAATAAGCTTCATTAGGTTATCCATCGCTATACAACACCGCAATGCCACGAGGTACATTTCCGTCAGGTTCTGTCCGGGCCGATCTTCTAAGAGTAATTTAGTGTAATATCTAAATCTTTCTATCTAATCTTTATATAATTTAAGTTTCATTTATTGTTAAAATATATCTGACTTTTAATAGAAATTAAAAAAAAATACATAATAATTTTGAGTTAATAAATTTAATTGTACTAGAATATTATTTTAATCATACTCGGATACTAAATCGCTCGGTGATACTCAACGAGGTATCATCTTACTACGAGTACGTACGCTAATGAATGTGGCTTTCTAATAATATAGTTCAATGGTGGTACTGAGATAATTCACAAACTTCTAGCCACCGAGCTTGCAAGTAACTTGTAAAATCACATCGTGTCGATGAGCTTCTTTACAATCAGTTTTTAAGTACCAATCTGATTTAAGAAAAATCTTGCCTCGCTAGCATTTTACCTCACTGACTAGCAGCTCCGTAACCTAGTCCATTGTTATCGAGTTCTGGGAATTATTACGATAAACTATATCTGTATGCAAACGGCATTCGATAGACTCGCGGGCTTGACCGCTATTAGCTTAATGCAAAGCAAATATCTATAACCAGGTGTTGCTTCTTGACTTTTCTAGAAGAAAGCATACAATTGTTTTCGTTTTCTTTTGTGAAAATTTTCAGTCGTTTCCATTACAAAGATATCCGAGCTACGAGTATCTGGTATTTATATAATTATTAGCAAAAGATTCATTTCTCATAACATTACTTACCTTATGTGTAAATGTGTGTTACACTAAACGACTAATTAACTTTTTCAATATTAAATCTTAACATGAAATAAAGCGTTCAATTATATAGGCAACGTTTAATTTTAAGACACGATTCACTAAATCACACAAATGAAGTGATAATAATCTAAAAATGTATTTAAAATTTTCAGGTAGTGGACATCATGAAAACAAACGTGGAAAAGGTGTTGGAACGAGATCAGAAGCTATCAGAGCTTGATGACAGAGCAGGTATTACGGCGACATTTTAAAAACAAGTCAGGAAAATATATAAGTGCATACATATGTAGATGAAAGAAATTCTGAAACATATAGTGTACTTCTGCTGTGATTAGAAACCCAATTGAGATAAGCAAAGAATACATCAAAACATATTTTTAGATAATAAAAACTGTGTACTAACTACATATTTTACATTTTCTTCCATCTACGATTAATTTCCGCAAAGTAACGTTCTAGTAAATAGGTTGATTGAAGGCGTGTTTAAGTGTAACTTGACTCACAGACAAACGTAGTCGACTAATTGTTTTTTTATTTTGTTTTTTAAACAGCCTTATATGTGGTCTTGGTAGAGGTTACCATGTAATTGACAAAAAATAGTAAAGAAAATTATAATACAAATACAAATCATATATTGATAACACCAAAGTTACTGTTAATATGATATTAGTACAAAAGTATATGATATGTATCAATGGCAATTTTCAATTATATTCTAGTAATGTAATATCATTACAATAGTATATGATATTAATCTAAATGTCAAAATAAATCTCTGCCGTAACTTTTCCAACACGTTCTCTTTACATGACGCGAAGCATTACGTGTACCTACGTTTTTGACACACTTAAGAATTTTGCCACATACCTATCCTTTTTTTCCAAAAGTTATATTTTTTATAAAACAGTGTATTTTTCATAACTCAAATGTAAAATCAAGGTTATAAAGAAAGTGCACTAGCACTTTTTTTTAAGTGGTTTCAAGTTGGCCATTGTATTTCCAATTCTTCATCATTTTATCTAAGTAAACCGTTCACAGTATAATTTACGGTTTTCGGACGCCTTATTATACCAGCTATATATAGATATATACTATAAGTAGATCTTTTGAACCTTATTTTTGTTTTAATAAAAAGCCATGACATGTTCTCGTCGTAATAATTTTCAGATGCATTACAACAGGGTGCATCACAGTTTGAACAGCAGGCTGGAAAATTGAAAAGCAAATTCTGGCTGCAAAACCTAAAGGTAAGTTCGTATAGCGGAGACTATTATACCTATGCGTTCAGGATTAGAGGTGGTTTGTTCTTGCAAACCAATATTGTAATTAATCTCCAAAACTACCTCCAATTTTAAAGTGGTTTTCAGTGATGGGTTAAGATTTGATAGGTTATGTACCAGGGGATGGCGCAGTAAGCTTTTGTGGCAATAGATAATAAATTAAAGAATTTACGGTTTTAAATTTAATTCGTATAATACTTGTTTTATCCAAAACGTCAACCTATTGGCTTTGTAGAGTAAATTATCAATATTTTCTTGATAAAATGGCTTAATTAAAATACTTATATTTTTCACCTACCCTATTCCTGAAAGCATAGGAAACGTATAGTTTTAGTCACATGGTGAGATCAAGGGTGTAAAATCAAATAACACTTACCTTTAATATTTCAGATGATGATCATTGCAGCTGTTATTGGAATCATCATTTTGGCCCTTATCATCGGTGAGTATCGATTATTTTGACATCACTTTAACTTCTACCTACAATTTCGTTGAATTGAGTTCGTAGACTAATGACACCATTTTTCGCATTTTTCAGCAAACTTTGTGTGAATTTCGGTAAACGACGTTTGATTTTGCAGTTATCGTAATCTTATTAAAATAGTATAACATATAAACGTCTGTTGTTCATTTTATTTCGATTAATTTATGGTATTGATCCTTTTTTGGTAAGTGGGCATCGCTGAGTTATATTTATCGTTGTTGGTCGTGGCTTTTGTCTGTTCTTGTCACTTCGTGTCTATCTCTACAAACATTTCATGCAAAAGAGTCTTCTAGTCTATATATCCGTCGCAACTCGTATTAGTGACGATACTACACCCACCTTACTAAATTCAATATTATAATCAACTAAAATATGAATCTCACGAATCCTAAAATTCTAGAAAAAAATTCAAATAACCCCAATTTTTTTTACGTTTTAATTAAGTAAGTACACACATTATGCACACACTGTTACACCATTCAAATTTTCATTATAAACATAACATGAGTCACCACACCTTCATAAGTCACTAATATGAATCGACGAGATATGGAACAGCTTTGATTGCAAATATGTTCTGTCTGGGATTGTGATCTTTACTGAATTTTGAATTCCAAAGGAATCAAGACTAATTTACTAACTCTACTAAATTCATAGTTGTCAGTGCTTGATTCGGTTATATTTTGAAATATCTAATATCTTCATCCAAGAATGCAATACCTGTCCCAGACTTACTATATACCCCATGTTTAGTTTTGCTTAGTGTCATATAATCTGTATAATATACAAAACGACTTTTTAAAGGTCGAAGAGCTTAGGACCGCTTATTTGTGAGCTTTATATGTGAACAGTTGAAATTAATTAAAGTATAAAGAAATGCTTACCATAGAAAGCGCTTTCAAAAACTTTGTATACCACTTATATGTATAAGAAATCAAGTAATAACTATGGTTAAAATATATGTATCAATATATTCAGCACTTACAGAATGGTGATAGAACTTAGTAAACAAAGATTATAAAGAAAAATAAATATATCATATAAAAATACGTCGGGGTTTCCTTCCTGACGCTATAACTCCAGAACGCACGAATCGATTTCCACGGTTTTGCATTCGTTGGAAAGGTCTCGGGCTCCGTGAGGTTTGTAGCAAATAAAATTCAGGGAACATTTCAACTATGTGACAAAACGGAGCTCGCCAGGGTTGTTAGTGTAATATAAAAATAAACAATGTAGGGTCTTTGGGGAATTTCGCAACGAAGTCTTATAACTTCAGCAATAATTAAATGTGCATGAATTGTCCAATGCAGACGAATTATACATATTCCCATTTATTATACTACTTATCTTTTTGTGTGTGTTGTCTTTTATACTCCAAGACTGCACTGCAAGAACCCGTGCAACTGTATATTTTCTTATACGTGTAACCATGTATTTTCTTTGTGTATATCAATTAAAGTATTGTTCGTGTTTTATAGGTCTGTAAGCATTTCTGACTTGGAACCGAAGCCGAGGTAAATTTGTTTTCTAGATAAACATTTTGCTTCACATTTAAATTTAGTAATAAACACATTATGTGTATTTACAACCATCACACGTATGATGAAATTTAATCACGCTTGAATCTAATTTATACCAATACGAATACGAATTTACATGTCACATTACAATGAATCATTTTATAAGTAATCTAATACAGAAATATTATTTGTACCATTCAAATAACGCTCACATTTATTAATAATACCTAAAATAATTAAAGTAATATCTAAAAAAACTGCTTCGTTTCAGGAACGTCCAGTCAAAAATTAACACCGATCAACAGTCACCGGCTTCAAACAAATCTTCTACATAATATATAACATTTGTAACACGTTTTTCTTTAGATATTAGTGTTGTTATTACTATACATACATAAATGTCCTATGGATAATATCACGTAAATATATCTGATGTTTCTGCCTCCAAATGAATAATCTTATCAAATTGTACCTAGTCTTCGACGAAATTGACTTAGTCACAAGTCTTATGACATGATTTCTTTTATATCAGTATGGCTCTGTAAAAGTTAAAATAGCCTGATTATAGAGTATTTTTAGATGATCTTATTTTGTTACAAAAATATCACGAAATTCTAGAACTATTTGCTAAAGTTTTAGATAAGGCTTATTATTAATCTTTTTTGGAATATGTACACCGGAATATTGTTGATTTTTTTAAAACGGACCAAATTTCCAAAATCATACGTAGACTTGACTCTACTTATTTTATGAATGAACATTATTATATAAAACGTTATTTATTTGTGTAGTTGAGAATTGTTGATCAATTTTATTTTGTTACTATCCACAATATTAGAAAAAATGTTTTACAACTATTTACAGGCTGAAACGCCTTCGTGCTTTTATATTTTAGAATTTCACTTGAAGAATTAATTTTGCTACCGTTTTGCATGTTTTGAGATGAATCTAATTATACACCAGTATATTTTCAAGCTTTCTTGTACTAGTAGCTACTATAACAAAATATTTTAGAGACACCTTTCTACAATGTTTTTCCGTAATCTCTATGTGAAACGAATATTTATCTTAATCAATATAAAAATGTTGTTTGTTTCAAAATGAACTAGATTTAAATGCATAGGTAAGGGTTTTAGCTGTTTTCCGTTTTTTACGAGGACATTTTAACTGGCCAATGTTTGAGACATTATAATCGTGTATAGATCTATCTATGCTAATGTTTATGTGTGAGTATATATAACTATGTATATGTATAAACAGCTTCTTAATTAGACGATTGTAAATTCACTATAGATGTTTAGGTGTTTTGAAAATAGCAGTTTGTTAAAGTGCTATACGTTTTGAATTTTGAATACTTGGCCAGGATTACATCGGTTCTATAGAGGAAGGGTGCAATGCAGTTAAACTAACAGTACCTTGGGCTTGACACTATTCTTGATGAAATGAAGTTAAGTCAGGGTCCATGTTAATTGACTTGCAAAGTACATTTTAGTAAGAAATCGGATTTCTGACACGCAGTTATTAACTGCATGTGAGTAGAACGATTTTTTATAGGTGTAAGAAGCACATTCGTTATTGTTGAAAGTCTAGGATGAGTAGGAATAGGTTTATCTAGATAATAAGGTACTTATAGGCACTTTCAATTTATTGACATACGTACCCATATGTATAATGCTGCCAAAGATACATCGAAATAAGCATTTATTGGACTTATCATCTTAAGCTCCTGTGAAGAAGTGGAATTTATAGTCCACTTCGGCCATAAGTTTGTATAATTTATCAATATCTTTCATTTTAGCAAATAGAGACAAATTTCTATATGTATGAAAGAATAATAGAAACAAAACATAGATAGTGATTTCTTGACCAGCAAAAAAGTAGGTCTAAATTGCTAAATAAAACCAAGGCTAATGCGCACTGCAGTATACATTATTAGGTAAGACTGTTAATAAATTGAAATTTCCATAACTACTTTAATTTTTGAGACAAGATGCTAAAACGTAACAAAATTAATTTTAATATCTATTAAAATTATGTTTTGTTAAAACAAACCAACAAAAAACTGAACCATAGACTCACTATTTGTCTATGTTTGAACTAAAAAGATTACATTCGAAAACAGAGTTACGTTTTAAACTTGTTTCAAAAATTAATGTCCCAATGATTCACTGTAAGGTATATTGATACAAATACACCAGAAATAATATAATATTAACTAAATTAGATGTTAATATAAGTCAGGATTGTTTAAAGATTGATTCCGTTGCAAACACCCTCGAGTACAATCCTTATTTAAATGCTAAGCGACCTGGGTTATGACAACAGTGGTGACATTTAATGCAATTTTCAAACAAATACGCTAAAATTAAATATTTTTTTTAATATAATTTATTTATTTACGTTACTTAACGGTCTTGGCCTATTAAAAAGAGATAAATTGTATCAAAAATATTAATTACCCATTTCAAAAAATATTAAAATGTAACAATTAAAATTACATGTCAAGAAAATGTTAAATTAAATGAAAATCTTAAATTGTACAATATATTATTATCATGATAACTTAATATGAAAAATATTATATTACAGCGTATATTTTCTAAGTACCAAACACTAGTCACAGCCCAGTGCGCAGGATTGATTTTTATTGTTTGCCATATTTTGATTACCTACCTTCTGACATTCTGTGTAACTTAGTATATATATATACTTAAATATTATTGTTTAAGGAATAATTTACAAAGTAGCTGTGTATATACAAAATAACTGGTAAATTGTGTAATAATAAATAAATAGTTCATTTAGTTTTAGCATAGACAAAATATATTTTGTCTATGGTTTGATTTATATAAACTTTGGTACCAAAATATTCTAAATGCCGTGTTGACGCCTGCTGGAATCTAAAAGGCCTTTTTTCAATGTAATGTTATTTTCTATAATGTTCGTAGGTTTGTTGCAGATAAGCTCTGCCACTGATGATTATTACTAAATCTAAAGCTTAAAAAAGATGCCATTATTATCTGTAATTCTTTTTTTATCTAGATTGGTGGCAGTGGTGGAGATATTGTTAATTTGATCTAAAAGTACAATACCATAAATAAGATATATTTTTAATTAAATTAGTACAGAAAAAAATAACGAAAAGGCTTTTAGATACCTGAACATGCAATATAGAATATTTTTGTACACAAGAATATTTACGTTAAAATTTAACTTAATTACTTCCTTCTTTTCATATTTTCAATACGGACTTCGTACAAAATAGTAAAAACGATTCCGACGAATTGAAAACTCCAAATGTTTTGGAAGTTGGCTAAACAGAGATCTTTGTGTTCTTTATATATATATTATTTAACTATTAATATGACGACAACATTATATAATAGCTTTATTTATTTCGCTATGGTATAAAACCTATTCCATTTGATAAGTTCCAACTTGACTTAAAAATAATCAATACTTGTAAATTATTTTAGTGATTTTAGCAAAATTGGGAAAATGCCTAAAAATATTAAGTGGCTTATATTTTACTTAATTTTACGTTAATTTTCACATAAATCGTAACTTTAGATGTAATATTTTAGAAACCGTATATGAATATCATTTTAGAAGAACGAAATAAAAATACCTATCTACCTATATTATATCACTGTACTCACCAACTTTTAAGACAAATTTATATAACTTACCTACGTATGTATTTATGTATGTATTTATTGTAATTATTGCTTCACTGAAATAAAGCAAGTTTAATACCAAACTTTTTGTTCTTTTTGGGAACTTGAGTAGACAAACTGCTTAGTACCTACCACTAAGATATAAATATAAATCAACTAAGGCTGAATATGTCTAATAACATGCATTAACCGTGTGGCGTCTCTGTCGCACTTCATCGCCCGCTACCAATCAGAGCGCTTATCCTGAATCGCGCAAACGGTATTTTCAACGCGCGTACGGCTGGTCCTAGCTACAATACATGACCGTCGGACGGCCGTTTCCGGACACAATATCTGTCCGGGGGGATATTCCTTTGTTAGATGGAGGCAGACCGTCGTCGCTCCATATTGGTGACAAAACGCTGCATTAATGTTAACGATGAAACACTTACGCGACAATAGTCTAAGTACCTGGCACTATGAAAAAATACTACACAGAATTATACCATCGATAGATAATACACGTAACCTCTCTTGCTGCGGTTTTGTTTTACTTTTCACAGAATATAACGAAACACAGAAATAATTATTATTTCTATAATATATTTTCATAAAATAAACCCAATTGTTCAACTACATTAGTTCGACTTCTAAAGAAAGTAATTAAATCCAAAGATAATTCTTATTTTCCCGCCAAAACTCTAGAAAAGATTTATTTCAGCTGTCAAAGTTTTCTGTAATATTGATGTCAATGCCACTATACTGTCACAAAATCTAGTATCAACCAAAACGTCAAGTAAAGTTGTCTATTACTTGTGTTGTATTTGCGACCTGCGTGCCACTCGTTTTTCGTTAAAGAAATATTAAAATCTAGTTAAACTATTACGAAAATGTAAAATAGTTTGTATTTCAATCGGATTTACAAATTGGTAAGTTTGCTGAAGTCAGTTCTTTGTTTTACGAACTTTTAATACATCAAGTTGCACAATGTTTTTGCATTGTCGGCAACATATTTTGCTAGCAAAATAAGTAAACATGTAATATTAGGAGCAGATTTTATTTTCTTAGTCTCTATTTTACCAGTTCTCATTTTTATTTTGTACAACTTTATAGGTAGAAGTAAGAAAACCATTCATACGGGAGTGCTCATGCGAAGCTAAAATGATAGAGTTGCCTCGAATCACCAGAGCCCTAAGGGCTCACACGCAGCTCGATAAGCCTCGCTGTCTCAAGCCGACACCAGATTCTAATAAACTAAACTTGAAGAGCAAATCTTTGCAAAAGTAAGTATCTGTGTCTCAATCTTACTGCATGGCGGTTATTCGGGAAATTCCCTAATGATGATATCTAGAACAAGCAGCGAGTCCCGGCTTCGCACGGGCTATAAAATAATCCAAGTTGTAAAGAGAAACAAAATATAGCCTATGTTACTCGGGGATAATGTAGCTTCCCAATGGTGAAAGAATGTTTCAAATCGGTCCAGTAGCCTATTCATGTCAAACAACAACAACTTTGTGCTGAACTAAATTTGTTGTATCTATATAAAATATGTATGTATTGATGTGTAGTATATCAGTAGTGTTAGCAACCATAATATGAACTAGAAATGGTTCAGTATGGGGTTAACCAGCCGTAAAGAAAAAAAAACCTTGGGTTTTATTTCCAAGCAGAATTGAAAATTAAATTATTTTGTAATTTAATTATTATTTTTAGATACAAAACCTTCTCAGACATACAAACCTACATAAAAGAAAATGAGGCTAACAATGACCTAGTAAAACTCCTTGCTCAACTAAAGGAGGCTTGTCAGATCCTGACGGGGGAACAACCTGATGATGTGATCGAGGATGCCACAGTATTGTGTCTGAGAATGTTCCTAGACCAAGATATAGTGATGCTGAAGCATATGTCTCAATTAAGGCAGATGTTTGGGACAGTGCAGTCAACTACGGCTAATAAAATTTGTGAGGTTAGTATTATGGGGACCATTTTGAGGTTATTGAAACTCTAGGTGTCGTATTACCCTACAATTATTTTAATCTTGAAAGAACTTTGAATCAGGTTGTATTTTTCTCATATTAAATTCTGAAAGATGATAAAAGCTAGGTCAATTAAGTAAATTAATAGTCAAAATGAAATTTTTCCATATTATATGCTGTCTTAGATCATAAACTTTTTTTTACTTAACACTGTTTACTTAACACTGGCAACCGGCCAGATACTAGTTGTTTTTTTAATGTTATTCTTTGGAACCACAGTTTGGAATTGGAACCTATGTTTGGAACCACAGACCCAGAGTAAATAGGTATGTAATGTATATTTTAATATTCTCAGATAGTCTCATCCATCTCCGAGGAAATTTCCGAGGAAACAAAAGACTACATTCGCAAAGAGGCCAACGAGTCGAACAAAGAGAATATAAAACTGTGGGGTGAACATATAAAATGCCACTGTATCCCATACAAACCTGTGAGGAAGAAACTGGTTAATTTGAGAAAGAAGCCGGTAACTGCTAGTACGGTTGTCGCTGATTTCTCAATGAAGTATAGCTCTAAACCTATTGGTGGAAATCAAGTGGCTCAAGCTACCCCTGTACAGGAGTCTAAGGTACTGTATTTGTTGATATGACATGTGTAAAAAAAATTATGCCTAAGAAATAGATTTTTTAACTGACAGGTTTGTGTTTACCCATAGTTTGCCTTGTGTTAAGCTATATTATGGTCTTAAATATGACATGCTTATCTACAATGTACCTGTTAACTTTAAAACAAAACTAAAAGTCTAAGATTTGTAGATCCACCAGAACCAGATGGAATCATTGCATGCATCAGAATTGATGTTATATATAAAAATAGCTGCACCCGTGGTAATAACACGCGTTAATCCGGGAATCCTTCCTATCTTCCTATCCATACCAAATTTCATCGAAATCGGTTCAGCTCTTTGAGTATGAAGAATTGACACACTTACACAAAATTTCGCATTTATAAGAGTGTAAACAAAACTATAGGTAATTTTTTTATAACATTAGTTGGATTGTAAACAAAAGTACAAGAAAAAAATTAATACTTATCACCTGTAGTTATTTCTCACAAGCAATTATCGTAAAGAAGAGCTAGATTAAAAATGGAAAAAATTAACTTGTGTGACATATATTTTTCTGCATCCCATCTGTGCTAATCCTGAATAAAAAGTAGCTTACTTATTAATCCAAGGTTTAGCCTACTTCGGATGCCAATTATTACAGCCATTTATTATACTAGGGGATAGTGGGATTGACTTTGTGTCGCTCATATAAAAATCGTAGGCTTTCATCATTCTTTGTTTTTTTTTAGTTCAGCAAAACCTGGCTTGAGACCAAAGTTAAAGATCTCTACGAGAATTCCTCTGGCATTTCAAGTGCTGACATCCTGCAGTCTATAATAACGTTCCTGAACTCTCCGCGGAGTAATGATGAACTTCAGAACGATCTGTTTGACCTTCTGGGCTTTGACAAGTTTGAGTTCATACAGGAGATGCTTGTACACCGTCAGGAGATTATCAATAGCTTGAAGGCGCCGGCGGTTGCGCAGGCGCAGCCGTCTATTGCTGAGAGTGAGTGTTTGTTTTTATTTGATCTGAAATGAATATTCAAATGAAATGGAAAATTGGTAAATAGAATAGAATATTACTTTATTGTACAACCACATAAAAAACTGCTTATATTAAGTAAATACAATATTTAAACGGAGCACAAAGGCGGCCGTATTACCTATGGTGATCTCTACCAGGCAACTGGGAATGGAGAGTGATAGTAGAGAAACATAAATATACAACAGGAAAGAAATTAACAAAATCATAAATACCAAAATTTTATAACAATTTCTCGAATTTTTGGGTTACTATATGTAATCTTAAAACTTTTACATCAAACTTTTGCTCAATGACCTCTTTGTACGCGCCTTTACTTTCTTTTTGAACTCACGATGCAGAAACGACAGGGTGCTATATCGTGTATATATATATTTTATCTGGGTCTATGATCTTCATAGCTCCCGAGGGAATAGATTTATATATTTGTTTTTTGTTTGAATGGAGAAGCCGGCTGTGATCCATAGCTACGTTTGATGAAAACGATCCAATATGGCCGCCACCATAAATAATATATATCTTAATTTTTCACCATAATATGACAAACAGTGTTACAATTAAATCATAAAATTGGGTACATGTCGCACGTCATATCAGCACAAAATGGGGGAATTTTTCGTAATTCTCTAAATATAGATATCATGTGAAAGGGCTTAACTATTAGAAACTTACTGTGGATTTTTTATAGATTTCAATTCCAAAATTATGATCACTACAAAATGATGAGTCTAGAGTATTTAAATTACTTTTTTTACAATTACAGTCGCGTCGGCCCTGCTTCCCGAAAACAAGATGCCACAGTACCTGTGCCAGGTATCAGTTCTTTCTGAACAAGAGAAAATGCTGGCCAAGCTGGTACGCAAAGAAGAGAAGAAGGCAAAGAATACGAAGAAGGTAGAAGAGGATGACAGCGAGCCAGAGATTAATGTTGCTCAGATGAGGGCTAGAAGGTGAATTGCAAAAAAATATATATATTAGACTGGGCAAGGATGGAGGGTGTGAATGACATCGCGCATAAAGGGTTCTCTAAAAAATTTGCAAAAATAACATATTGTATGAGAAGCCCTTATTTATACTTATATGGCGTCTCTGTCGCACTTCATCGCCCGCTACCAATCAGAGCGCTTGTTCTGAATCGCGCAAAAGGTATTTTCGACGCGCGTACGACTGGTCCAAGCTACAATGCATGACCGTCGGACGGCCGTCTCCGGCACACAACATCTGTCCGGGGGGATATCCCTTTGCTAGATGGAGGCAGATCTTCGTCGCTCCATACATAGTATATAGTTAAATATTACATGAATGTATAGATGGTGTACCAAAAAGTGTTAAAAAGATCGAGTAAAAATCGAATGCCGACCCTACTACCTAGTGGGATAGGGCTTGGAAGAAGAAGAAGACTGTAAAAGCTTTATAAATATTATATTTTCCATACAGGTTAGCAGAACTATCGAAGCCTGTAGTACCATTTTCAGCCACCAGATCAGCTCAGAACATAGACCCGGTGCTGCAGAAAATATCCTACTTCCAAACCAAAGTGCATTATCCTAACGTTTATGATTCTTCTTTGGATGCCAAAAATGCTGCAGGTAAGAAAAGAAAAGTTTTTTTTTTTACTCTTGATAGGTTGCGTTTGACTACAGCTTGCCTGATGTAAAGCTTCGCTGTAGTCTATGATGTGGCACACTTACCTAGAAGATACCTATTTACTCTACCTTTGAAGAGCCCCGGATAATAACTCTCAGAAAACAGAGATTCAGATAGAGTTCCAAAGCTTCGCTGTCCTCACAATAAACCTTCAACTCTGTATGGGTCTGTCTCTTTACTGAGTCTAGCTTGTTCTGCTAACAATAATATTTGAAAACCTCGTTGACGTAATAACTACCATACCGGACTGCCAACCAGAGAGTCCTTGGTTTTATTCCCAGCACGGCGAACATCTTTGTAATGAACTAAATTTGTTGGCTGTTGGTCTCGGTGTTAAATATGTATCGATACAAAGTATTTATGTATGTATATGTAGTATATCAATTGTATTTGCAACCATAATAAAAAACTAGAAATGGTTCAGTATGGGGTTAACCAGCCGTGGTAAAATGTCACCTATTTAAAAAAGTTTTTCAATCAATTTCCAGGTTTTGTATCGGGTTTGAAGTTGGTGTTGCCAGATAACGTGCAGAGGAAAGACACGAAAGAGTATGAAGAAGTTGTATTGCCTAAGAATGAACCGGCACCTTTGGAGGTTGGGAATAAAAGAGTTCCTATTTCAGATTTAGATGAAGTAAGTAGCAATTTCTTCAATTAGTGTTTTAATATTGTTAAGAAAAGAGAATGGTATTTTTGTATCAGTTGAGACTAAGAATAGCAGTCTCGGAGAGTACCTAGGTCATGGACGGGTGACTCGAAACACGAGATCGCTATATTCTTGAGATTTTTGAACTGTCAAGTTCATGCAATTAAAAGTAGTATTAAGATTCTTTAAGTTACAAAAGATTTTTAAACTTCGTATGCAAGATGTTTATAATTGTGTTCCTTTCCAGATAGGCCAAATGGCATTCGAAAACGTGAAAGAATTGAATCGCATACAATCCGTGGTGTTTCAAACGGCGTACAACACTAACGAGAACCTGCTGATTTGCGCTCCCACCGGCGCCGGTAAAACCAATATAGCACTGCTAACTGTGGTACATCAGATTAAACAACATATTGAGAATAATGTCATCATGAAGAACAAATTCAAGGTAAATACCAGGAATCAGAATACTAGAGAGGATTGCTGATTCCCAAACAATAAAGCGTGGCGCGGAAGCTTGCAATAGTTACCGATGAAACCTAGATGGCGCTGCAAATCGAGCGTGCAGTCTAGCTGCCGCCAAATACCGCAACGTTCTGCAGTAGGATAGTGATATAACGATAGTAGATTTCGTAACACGTGTGATGTCGTTTCAAGTTTATACAAATACATGGCGCTACGTGTATCGAATGTTACACATAGTACGATTTTCAACAAGAGGTTGAGCGTCTATTATATTTATTAGTCTATGGTAAATACATTATTTTTTCATGCAGAGCTACAAAATCTCATTATAATATTTTTTATTACTTTGAAAGTTTACAATATAAAAATGTCAGATTACAATATTGGTATTAATTTCCATATCTTAGTTTTTAACTTTTTGACACTATTGTAATTATTAAATAAATACAAATATATTATTTAAAAAAAAACCTAAAATCTACCTTGCCACTGACAGCGAGGCAAGGCCCAAGCTACCAGCTTGGTCTTTGGTAGGAGCTACAGGGACAGGAACCTCCGGACAATGCACACAGTGTTTAGGATGGCTGCTTTCTGTATCAGACCCTTGAACCATATTATAATTATTGTCAGATTTTTTTTATGTATGTTTTGACGTGTTTTAGAGTAGTTAATTTATAGATTTATCAGAAATTAAGTAATTATAATTTGCCTCACGACATCTCGCCATCTCTGTCTTACTAGAGACTGCTTAGACTTTAGAGCTCGGTTGGCTAGGGTAGGCTGGTAAGAGGGGAATGCACAATACGCCCCTAGCGGGATGCCAGTGCAGGTCTCATCACCCCCACTTCAAATTAGAATTAGGACATTAGACTTAGACTGCTCTAATAATTGTTATATTAAACTTGATTACAGATAATCTACATAGCGCCTATGAAAGCTCTAGCTTCAGAGATGACGGCAAGTTTCGGAAGGAGGCTCAAGAACCTCGGCATTGTAGTCAAGGAGCTAACGGGAGATATGAAGCTGACCAAGACGGAGGTGCAGCAAACACAGATGATAGTCACCACGCCTGAGAAGTGGGATGTTGTCACTAGGAAGGGAGCTAGTGAGTATTTCTTCTTCTTCTTCGTTGCCTTTTCGCACTAGGTGGGGTCGACACAGCAAATACTCTTCTTCCTTGCCTTATCCCACTAGGTGGGGTCGGCACAGCTAATTTTCTTCTTGCACTCTCCTCTATCAGTCGTCGTCTCTACACTCACTCCTTTCTCTCTCATGTCCTCATTCATACACTACATCTATTTCTTCTTCTTTCGGCTACTTGCCCTTCTTCATGGAATTAGGTTTGACCCTGTATTAATACATAGGCTACTTTTTTATCCGGGATTACGGGGCGGGTGCAGCTAGTAAGTAATATTTTTTTTATGATGGATATGCAAGCGCTTGATCGAAACTCACCTGATGTTAAGTGATATTGCGGTCTAGGGTGGAGCGCGTTTACCTAGAAGAAACCGATTTCATTTTGAACATTTTATGGGTTCAAGTTCAAAAAGCTAGTGTGGCTCGGTGGTAAAAACAACTGCTTTTCAATCAGACGGCACCTATTTTGATCCCAGCCCTACACAAATGACTAGTTTTTCAATGTGAAAATTTGCAGTCGCTTTACAGTGAAGGAAATCGTGACATGTTCGAGGACCACAACATTCGAAGACGTCTGTCATTCGCCTACCCGCACTTTGCCAGCTTGACGTATTATGGCCTATATATAGCTACCATTATTCTAATTCTAATTTGAAGTGGGGGTGATGAGACCTGCACTGACATCCCGCTAGGGGCGTATTGTGCATTCCCCCCTTACCAGCCTACCCAAGCCAACCGAGCTCCTTGAAAGAACGGAGCACAGCCCTGGGTCGCTGGCATACCTGTTCCACCCCTGTTGCGTCAGATGGTCTGTTTGTCTGAAGATTAGCAATGGAAGGCGAACTTTCATCTTGAGCTGCTATCATCAGGCCGTAACTCCTTCCTTATAGCTACCATAATACAAACTATAAATGTTTAGTACGGATCTATCCAGCCTTGTGTGAAATGTGTCCTTATATTTATATTATTTAACTACTTAAAAATAAACTTTGGTTACAGCTGACACAGAACTGGCTTCAATAGTAAAGCTGATAATCATAGATGAAGTCCACCTACTGCACGGTGACAGAGGGCCGATAGTTGAGGCGATAGTGGCCAGAACTTTACGTCAGATCGAGTCTACGCAGAATATGATCAGAATCGTTGGACTGTCTGCTACACTGCCTAATTACATTGATGTTGCCAGGTAAGATGCGTCTTTAAATACACACACGGCTGGTTAACCCTATACTGAACCATTTCTAGTTCGTATTATGGTTGCTAACACAACTGATATACTACATATACACACACGGCTGGTTAACCCCATACTGAACCATATCTAGTTCGTATTATGGTTGCTAACACAACTGATATACATACATACATATTTTATATACTAGATACATATTCAACACCCAGACCGACAGCCAACAAATTTAACACAAAGATGTTGGCTGTGCCTGGAATCGAACCCGGAACCTTGTGATTGGCAGTCTGGCAACGAGGTCGTCGAAATGAATAGTAATAGGAGCCATTATGGGGTTCTCTCTCTAGATCTCTTTTGAGTGGCAAGCATAATATGCCAATGTGGTAGGATATTTTCTAGTACTCGTCTAGCTAGCAACCATCCTTAAATTAAAAAGTATATCGCCAAGCACCTAATAATGTGTTCTGGTAGCCTCCTTGAGAGACAGTTATTCCAGACTAGGCATGCTCCACATTAGGCTAGAGCGTTGCTTACTCGTGTGGTCAAATGCATACATGGTACAGCGCCATCTATTGATTACTTA
The DNA here is from genome assembly GCA_035578125.1 of Mellilla xanthometata. Lineage (NCBI taxonomy): Eukaryota > Metazoa > Arthropoda > Insecta > Lepidoptera > Geometridae > Mellilla > Mellilla xanthometata. The sequence goes on from JAPUBQ010000026.1 coordinate 8,104,679, forward strand.
CTCAACCCAGTCGAAAGGTATCGACATCTGTTAGAATAATTTGGAGTTAACAGATAATTGTGACTGTCAAATAATAACAGACAATAATTAGAAATAAATTAAAATTGCAACTATAATGTGAGATTTAAACTATCCTATCTCTCAAGTTGGATCGAACTGCACATGGTGTGCAAATTTTATTATAATCGGTTAAGTGGTTTAGGAGTCCATTGAGGACAAACATTGTGACACGAGAGTTATATATATTAAGAAAGATATATGTTGGGTAACAGCTTAAAAAGTGAAGTAGACTACAAAACCTGCCTTATCACCGATGTAGATCCCTACCAGGTGACCTTTAATAAAAAAAAAGAATAGAAATGATAAAAATAAATAAAAAAAACAAAGTACTGCTTTCCTCAAAAGACCAACTTTCAAGCGAATACATTAACGTGATTCTTATTTTATACCTTAAGTATTTTGAAAAAGAGATCATATTTGCGGTTTTCAGGTTCCTACGAGTAAACCCGAACATCGGTCTGTTTTTCTTCGACTCTCGATTCAGACCGGTGCCTCTGGAGCAACAGTTTATTGGAGTCAAGGAAATTGGAAGCGGCGGCGGAGCGCATTTGAGACAGGCAAGCGATATTAGGTTTTATTTTTAACGGAATACGGTCTGTTATATCTAAACATAAAGTTACTATACAGCTTGTGCGATAACTAAAAGGATAGGTAAGAATGGATAAAAAAAGGCGTAAGAACGTCTGCAAAAACTGTTAGATGGGGTTGGCACAACAAATTTTCTTCTTCCACTCTCATCTACCAGACGTCATCTCTAGACTCAATTCCTTCACTCTAATGTCCTCATTCACACACTCCATCCATGCTTTCTTCGTTCAACCTCTTGCCCTTCTTCCTTGCACTACCATTTCTATAAATCCTAGTAACATGCATCTCCTCTCTACGCACCATGTTAAAGAACGTTGTCACTGTCCTTCCTATGGTGTTCCTGGAAGAGATCACATTTAGTGATAAGGGAACCTCTTTGCTACTAGTTTTAAGTATCTCATGTAAATAGTTTACTTTGATAAGTGTGTGAAAATAAATACCTAATTTATCTATCTATCTATCAATCACCAATGTCCATACCACGCCAACAACATCATTTTTGACTTGTAACTTTGGTGATATCAATAAATGATTTTTATTTGTATCTACTGCATCACACATAATATCCTAATTACCCATTTCAGATACAACAAATGAACGAAATATGCTACGACAAAACCGTGGACATGGTCCAGAAAAACCATCAGGTCATGGTTTTCGTGCACGCTCGTAACGCGACCCATAACACGGCTATGGTGTTAAAAGAACTGGCGCAAAAGAAGGGTCACTTGAAACACTTTGAGCCGGAAGACTCGGGGGCTTTCCTTAAAGCTAAGAAAGCAATAAGCAGCAGCCCCAATAAGGTTTTGTCGGAGCTTTTCGCGTTTGGATTTGCTTGCCACCATGCTGGTATGCTCAGGAGTGATAGGTAAGTAACCTATTGACTCAGGCGTTACTTTCCGGAAATCCATTGTAAATAGAAGACAAAATCTGACGCAATGACAACAACATCTGACACAATGACAGTGGAACAGGTATGCCAGCGACCCAAGACCGTGCTCCGCTACTTTAAGGAGCTTGGATGGCTTGGGTAGGCTGTTAGGGGGAAATGCACAATACGCCTCTTTTGGGTTGTCAGTGCAGGTCTGATCGCTCCCATCATAGAATAAGAAGACAAAATTAAATATTTAGTGTACTTCCGCTGTGATCTGAAACCCAAATTAAGATGAGCAAATTAAAAAATTTGGTATATTCCTCCGATTAGTTTTAGTGGAGGTGTGGTGGTCGGTTGAAGAAACACACCAATTTTTTTTTTAATATTTTAATTTTTTCTTTGCTTATCTTAATTTGGATTTCAAATCACATCGGAAATACACTAAATATTTAATTTTGTCTTCTATGTGATAGGTTAGGTTTGTTTTATATGATACAGTGTAAACTTCATGTAACGTCACCTGATTTAACGACAAACTCACTAAAGCGTCGAAATCAATTGGCTTTAGTTGGTTTAGCTTGTATTCCATACAATGGTACATTCTCTCCATTTAACGACCACTCTCTATAACGCCAAAAAATGTCCAGTTCCTTCATTGTCGTTCTTCATTTTATGACGTTATAGAGAGTGGTCGTTAAATGGAGAGAATGTATCGAAGACAAGCTAAACCAACTAAAGCCAATTGATTTCGACGCTTGAGAGAGTATGTCTTTAAATCTGACGTGACATGGAGTTTACATTGTATTATATATTTTGAGTTGTTTCACATTTCATTAATTTAACTATCGGTGAAAAAATATTGTAAATGGAATAAAATCCGAAATGAATAATAATGAATTTGAATTATCAAATTTTAATTGAATTAGAACACCAATGAATTTCTACAACATTTTGATACAATATTGTTCTTAATTTCCAGGAACATGGTTGAGAAGTACTTTGCAGAGGGGTTTATAAAGGTGCTAGTCTGTACCTCCACACTCGCTTGGGGAGTCAACTTGCCAGCCCACGCTGTTGTTATTCGGGTATGAAAACATTTAATAAATAATAATTATAAATATTAGGACACATTTCACACACAGCTGGCTAACCCCACACTGAACCATTTCTAGTTCGTATTATGGTTGCTAACACAACTGATATACTACATATACATACATATTTAACACCCAGACCGACAGCCAACAAGTTTAGTTCAGCACAAAGATGTTGGCTGAGCCGGGAATCTAACCCGGAACCTTCTGATTGGCAGTCCGGAATGGTAACCATTACCCCATCCATATAAAATATGTATGTATGTATATGTAGTATATCAGTTGTTTTAGCAACCATAACACGAACTATAAACGGGTCAGTATGGGGTTAACCAGCAGTGTGTGAAATGTGTCCTAAATACTTCTTACTAGCTGACCCGGCAAATGTTGTTTTGCCTTATCACTTGGAAAATAAATAGTAGCTGATTCTCAGACCTACTGTATACGCATATAAAATTTGGTAAAAATCGGTCAAGCCGTTTCGGAGGAGTACGGTAACTAACATTGTGACATGGAAATTGTATATATTAGATTATATTTTTTTTCCAGGGCACGGAAATCTACGACCAAGCCCACGGTACTTTCGTAGATCTCTCCATACTGGATGTGCTTCAAATATTCGGTCGCGCGGGCCGGCCGCAGTTCGACACATCTGGTACCGGCATCATTATCACCACGCACGACAAACTCACGCATTACCTCAAGTCCATGACCAACCAGTTCCCGATCGAGAGCAACTTCATTAACCTGCTGGCGGATAATTTGAATGCGGAGGTGAGTTGAAAGAATCCAACTTATACAAATGAGGATAGTCTAAAAGTAGCCCCAGTGAGTGAGAAATTAAAGAGTGGAAGGTTAGCGTAGTACGGGCATGTGATGCGTAGAGAGGAGACGCATGTTACTAGGAGATGTATGGAAATGTAGAGGAAGATAATGAAGATATGAGAGAGGACGGAGTGAGTGTAGAGACGTTTCATTAAAGATAGTGCACGAAGAAGATTGCAGGCATAGCATGCCGAACTCACCTAAGTGGGATAAGGCAAGAAATAAGAAGAATATACAGACGAAAGTGTATTAGTAATAAGAGTGGGCATGAATGGTTCCGAACCATTGTTGTATGGGAGCCCCCTTAAATATTATTTTTATTAATTAATTTATTTTTAATTTAATACACAGTTCTATATAAAATCATAAATATTAGTTCGACTAAACTAAAATTCAAATAAATTAAAAAAATACATGAAAACAAGCTACACAATGGTTAAAAATTAAAATAAAAACCTTCCAAAAATTCGTAAAATACTAGATATTTTTCACTAGTTATTTCTAGTTCTAACAAAAGAATTTATTAAAAACTAGCCCTGACTAGGGAAACACGTTAAACCTAAGAACGGGTTGTAACAGTTATATATGAATAAAACCATCTTTGGGACCACGGGGCCCCAATGCTCGTAAGTTTTTCAATGATCTTTCCAAATGGCTGGTATACAGAACCAATGACCCAAGAGCTGGCGCTTACCTCTGCCAACGTTTAAGTTTGGCAATCCAGCGAAGTAATGCCGCCAGCCAGTCTCCACGGGTATCCGTGGAGACTGACTTAGGTATAATTTACAATTTGTATTTTAGGTTTTTTCATTTTTAATTATTGTTTTTTTTTTTTCATTTCATTGGGTCTATTAAATAAATAATATGTTTTAAATGTCTACTTTATTTTCTCATTTCCAGGTGGCTTTAGGAACGGTGACTAACATCGACGAGGCAGTTGAATGGCTCAGCTACACCTACCTCTTTGTCAGGATGAGAATAAATCCACAGGTAATAAACAAGTTCTTGTATTTTTCCGACTCCAGGTCACCCGTGGCAGAAGACTGTACAGGACCGAGGGAAGAGGCGTTTCTACAAATAGTTTTAGGGCTTACCAGTCGTGTGTGAAATGTGTCCTAATATTAATTATTTTTTTATTATTGTTACGTGCTGGGCAGGGCAGTCGGGATAAAGGTTTGGGTATTTGTCTAAACGTCGGTTTTATTAATTTGCAACAAAAAATGTTTACTTCTTTTTTATCAAATGAATAGTTTAAGAGATATATCGTAAAAACCATTTCAACCCCTATTTTCAAGATGGCGGCCGTGGGACAGGGGTGGCGACCCCTTCCACAAACTTGGTTTTAGCTTTACACTAACTCCCCCCTATACATCAAAAAAATTATATTGCGTCCTCTAAAAAACGCAACCCCGTAACTTTTCAATATACCAATGACTTGATTTGCAAGTTATGCATAACTTGAACAGAAAATCATTGGTTTAGGGCTGGAATCGAACTAAGGCCGACAGATTTAAAAGTAGACGTTCACCCAATTACTATGAAAGAAATAATATTAAATAAATAAGTAAATTTATCAAGACTTTTTTAAATTATTCATGCTTGTGTCCAATAAAGAATTGTCTATCTATCTATCTTGTACCTTACAGATCTGACCGCACCAACCGTTATTCCTTTGTTTCAGGTGTACGGTCTATCATACAGTGATGTACAAGAGGAGCCGATGTTAGAAACGAAACGCAGAGAACTGATTACAGCAGCCGCTATGCAATTAGACAAGACGCAGATGATTCGCTATAACGAACGTACCGGCGACCTCAATGTTACTGGTGCGTACATTTAAAAAGGATGCCGGGAATCGAACCCGGGTCACTCTGGTTGGCAGACCACTCTCGTTGGCATAATGGTTACCAAGCACCGGCTTGGTAACTATTATGCCAACGAGGTCGAAAATACAGCTGCATTATGAACATGAACCCCATGTACAGTAATTAATTAGCTATAAGTTAATTTAATTCTCTGTAATGCGAAATGAATTAATAAATAAATGAACGCATAGCCTAAGCATAATATAATACTTTCCCATTGCTGAGACGCGGGCCCTTCTCTCACGAGGAGAGAGATATAGGCCATAATCCACCACGCTGGCCAAGTGCGGGTTGGTGGACTAAACATATTTTTTTAGGATATTGTAGTCCTAAAACATGTCGATTTCCTTACAATGTTTTCCTTCACCGTAAAGCGAGTGCAAATCTACACAAAACTTAAAAAAAACAAGTCATTGGTCAAGGGCCGGGATCGAACCAAGGGCCGTCTGATTGAAAAGCAGACGTTTTCCCACCGAGCCACACTGGTTTTATGTAATATGAGAATGCTAAGACATATGTTATTATTTTATTCAGAAAAAGCATTAAAAAGTTTGAGTCGATTGATTATTTTTATAATTTTTTCAGATCTGGGTCGTACAGCAAGCCACTACTACATAACCTGCGAGACAATGGAAGTATTTAACACAATGGTCCGTAAATCCATGACGCAGGGTTACGTCTTAGAAATGCTTACGAGGTGCTCCGACTTTCAACAGTTAAAGGTATATTTTATTACACTATCTTATATTTATATATATTGCTTCCCGGCACGGCCAACATTTTTGTGCTTAACTAAATTTGTTGGCTGTGGGTCTGGGTGTTAAATATGTATCTATATAAAATACATATGTATGTCTATGTAGAATATCAGTTGTGTTAGCAACCATAATATGAACTAGAAATGGTTCAATATGGGGTTAACCGGCCGTGTGTGAAATGTGAAAAAAAATTATTAACATTTAATAAACAAAAATTATAATCTGCACAATTTTAAAACGCAAAAATATCACCGTTGACAAAATTCGAACCATCGTCCTTTAAAAATCTGACCTTGACTGTTTTAGGTCCGCAAAGAAGAACTAACAGAGCTATGGAATCTCAAAGACGAATACTGCGAGTTGCGTATAGAAGATCCGCCCGAAGATATACATTGGAAGATCAATATATTGTTACAAACATACCTTTCTAGGGGGAGGGTTAATGCGTCATCGCTGCAGTCGGATTTGAACTATATTAGTCAGGTAATAAGGTTGAAATTTATACTGAACTGAAAATGGTTAATAAACATTTATTGGTAAATAAAATACATACACGAACAGTGCTGGTTTTAAAATAAGACTATTACACAATTGTATAGACATTGGTTTTCATGCATTATGACTGAATACGCCAACGGGGTCACCGTTGGCGTAATAGTTACCATGCCGAGCTGCCAACCCAGCTGGGCCCCAGGTTTGATTCCCGGCACGGCCAATATCATATCGGCTAATTTGTTGGCTGTCGGTATGGGTGTTAAATATGTATGTATCGCTATGAAGTATTTATGTATGTATATGTAGTATATATTAGTTGTGTTAGCGCCTATATTGCAAACTATAAATAAATGTGTCCTAATATTTATTTATATGTTTTTCCATTTTTGTAATCCATCCTGTGAATTTTTCATACATTCTTTTAAATAATACTCGGTAAACTCGGTAAATAATACTTAAACAGGTCACGCTTTGACATAATTAGAATCAATACTAAAAGCTGAAATAATCATCAGCTTTCGTTTATTAGAAAATACAAGTGAAAAAAAAACACTTAAAAACTCATGTGCATTTATTTCCACTTAGACGACCTCGATGGCGTAATGGTTACCATGCCGGACTGCCAATCAGAAGGTTCCGGGTTCGATTCCCGGCACGGCTAACATCTTTGTGCTGAACTAAATTTGTTGGCTGTCTGTCGGTCTGGGTGTTAAATATGTGTCTATATAAAATATGTATATATGTATATGTAGTATCAGTTGTTTTAGCAACCACAATACGAGCTAGAAATGATTCAGTATAGGGTTAACCACCTGTGTGTGAAATGTGTAAAAAAAACAATACTTATAAAAAATAACAACATATTTCCCACAGAACGCAGTCCGTATAGTCCGAGCATTGTTCGAGATAACCCTCCGTAAGAATAACGCCTACATGGCGGGAATGTATCTCAAAATAGCGAAGATGATGGAACTCCAACAATGGGACTTTTACAGTGACATGAGACAGTTCAACTGCTTCAACATAGAGACGCTAAAACATATAGAGTATCCCATGCTGAAGCCGGATCAGATCCGGGATATGGATTGGAAGGAGTTGGGTAAATATTTTTCACTCAACTTAAGTAATTTCACATGATGGTATAATATCCACATCGATATCGTAAAATCTCATTATAACATCGCTAGCTCGCTCCTGATTGGCCCATCGCGCGCAGCTGCGCTCTCATTGGTTAGATTTTAATGGCGGCAAGTTCACTGTGACAATACACGTACTCGTGATTTTTCACTCTTTTTGTTTGATTAATTGCTTTAGTGAAGATAAAGCAACTGCATATAAGACGGGTATTAAAACACTCGTTCATTGTTTATTTTAAGTCGATTTTCCAATTTTCAATGGTTCTTCTTAACTTGTTAACTAAATACACATTTTAAAGCCATTAAATACTGCACTCATTAATAAAAAAAAATACATTTGACAGGTGATTTAATCCGCAATCCGAAAAACGCGCGTCACCTGAAGAAATGCGCCGATGAATTCCCGCTCCTGGAGATGGAGGCTAGCTTGCATCCCATCACTAGGACTGTGCTGCGGATACGGCTGACCATCACCCCTAATTTCAAGTAAGCATTTACGAAACGAGTGTGGTCGTGGGAAAAACGTCTGCTTGTCAATCAGACAGCCCCTGGTTTGATCCCAGCCCTACACTATAATATGACTTGTTTTTCAAGTTATGTATAGATTTGCACTCGCTTTACGGTGAAGGAAAACATCGTGAGGAAATCGATATGTATGTATACTCCCTTTATGACCATACCGGTTTCTCCTGGGTAAGCGCGTTCCACCTTAGATCACACTGTCGCTTATACCATCAGATGAATTAAAAAAAAGTCTTTATTTCAGGCTAGTTGTACCCATATTCCATAAATTAAAATTAATAATTTTAATTTTGTCATACATTAACTTTTGACTGGCACTCCTTTACAGTGTCAATTTAATATTAACTTATGTGTAATCATTTGTTTTGGAATTATTATTATTTTGTTTATGTATGTACGAGAGCTCGAAACGCATCATTGTACTGAATTGTGATCAAGCCCATCTAGTATAAAGAAAAGAGTCACTATCATTAAGTGATAAGTTGGAAGTTTTCTAAATGCTTAATTTTGTACTTACCATATTATATACTAAGTATTGCAACTTGGCCAGCGTGGTGTATTATGGCTTAAATCACTCTCCTTGTGAGAAGGCCCCAAGTCCCAGCAATGGGAATGTATAGTGGATGCTTATGTTTATTGCAACTAATATCTTTATTAATTAGTTTTATTTAGTTATTAATTAGCCTCTTCAGCAACCAGCATTATGCTGATTTGAGGCTGTGTTGTGACAAATTAAAGTTATGTGTACTATTTTTAATATTATAAATCTTGTCTTGTGTAGTCATATCATATTAATTTGTCATAATAAATAATTTTCTTTCTTTTTTCATCGTGTTACAGGTGGAACGACAAATACCACGGCAAAGCGCCTGAAGCATTCTGGGTTTGGGTGGAAGATCCCGACACAGACATCATGTACTACCATGAATACTTCCTTATCACTAAGAAACAGGTGAGTTTATATAAACTTTGTTATACCAGCACCTCATGTCTGAAAAAAACCATTCGCAATTGATGCCACTGATATTCTTATTGTCAGTGGTATCAAGCCTCGAATCATGGGGCTCACCAGCCGTGTGTGAAATGTGTCTTAATAAATCGCATAATAAATCCGGAAACGAATTCGATTTATCTAGCGTCCCAATAGAAAAATATCTGTCACCTTTAAATAGGATTTATAGGAGGTATACTTATAAGCATCTTCTAACTATTTAGCACGTGTAGTGTGTTGACTGTAACACACCTCAGAACTGTCAAAATGTCATCAACAAACCATTATCATTATTAAGTCTCTACTCTCAGGTTTAACTGATACAAAAATTACAATTCTCATCATAATCGGAGGTCTGAATTCTCGCATTACTTAGTAACTATGGAAAATAAAACGGTTGAACGATTTTGAGAATAAATATACGATTTCTATGAAGAACCGTTCTATTTTCCATAGTTTCAGGATAAGTAATGTAAGAAGTCAGATCTCTGATTCGCCATTGAGAATGGTATTTACGTATCAGTTGCCCTGTTACCGCGGGTAACACAGCAGGGCGCAGCTATACAATAGCTAATGGCTATACAAAATAGTGGACAATATTTAACTTGTAAATTATTTGTAGGTGATAACGAACGAGCCGCAAGAGCTGATAATCACGATCCCCATCTGCGAGCCTCTCCCGCCGCAGTACTACATCAGGGCCACCTCGGAGCGCTGGCTCGGCTCCGAGAGCGTGCTGCCACTGACCTTCCAACACCTCATACTGCCCGAGACACACCCGCCCCATACTGGTAACCTATTTACTATAATACACAACAACAACCTCGTTGGCATAAAGGTTACCATGCCGGACTGCCAATCAGTATATCAGTTGTGTTAGGAACCATAATACACAACAACAACCTCGCTGGCATAAAGGTTACCATGCCGGACTGCCAATCAGTATATCAGTTGTGTTAGCAACCATAATACACAACAACAACCTCGCTGGCATAAAGGTTACCATGCCGGACTGCCAATCAGTATATCAGTTGTGTTAGCAACCATAATACACAACAACAACCTCGCTGGCATAAAGGTTACCATGCCGGACTGCCAATCAGTATATCAGTTGTGTTAGCAACCATAATACACAACAACAACCTCATTGGCATAAAGGTTACCATGCCGGACTGCCAATCAGTATATCAGTTGTGTTAGCAACCATAATACACAACAACAACCTCGTTGGCATAAAGGTTACCATGCCGGACTGCCAATCAGTATATCAGTTGTGTTAGGAACCATAATACACAACAACAACCTCGTTGGCATAAAGGTTACCATGCCGGACTGCCAATCAGTATATCAGTTGTGTTAGCAACCATAATACACAACAACAACCTCGCTGGCATAAAGGTTACCATGCCTGACTGCCAATCAGTATATCAGTTGTGTTAGCAACCATAATACACAACAACAACCTCGCTGGCATAAAGGTTACCATGCCGGACTGCCAATCAGTATATCAGTTGTGTTAGCAACCATAATACAAACTAGAAATGGTTTAGTATGGGGCTAAACAGCGGTGTGTGAAATGTGTCCTAATATATTTATTATTTATTTATATTATCACTAGCAGACAGCTTTGCACGGGCTAAAAACTAATCTAAGTTGCAAAGAGAAACAAAATATAGCCTATGTTACTCATATAATTATAATAATAATAATCATAATGTAGCTTCCCAACAGAGTTTTTTTTTTTCAAATCGGTCCAGTAGTTTCGTACCGTAATTGTCTCAAACAAACAAAAAAATCAAACATTTTCTCTTTATAATATTGGTATAGATTGAGCAGGCCAATATCTCCTATACCGAGTAAATTTATTCCAAAACTATTTTTATCTCTATTTTATTCATTATCTATTCTCCATTCCAGATCTGCTAGAACTCCAGCCGCTCCCTGTGACAGCTCTCAACAATCCGGCTTACGAGATGCTCTACCACTTCAGTCATTTCAACCCGATACAGACACAAATATTCCACTGTCTATACCATACTGACAACAACGTGCTGTTAGGAGCACCCACTGGCTCGGGGAAAACTATCGTGGCCGAGGTTGCCATGTTTAGAGTGTTTAATCAGTACCCCGGATGTAAGGTAAGAAACAGCACATTTAAGGCGATTTTTAGGGTAAAGTCTTGTTTTACAGATTTTTCGCTATAAATCGCAAACTGAAAAAAAATGGCAAAAAATAGGGCAAAATCTTGATTTTACAGTTTTTTCTCTATAAATCGCGGAAAAAACTTAATGTCCGTCTAAAGAACCACTAAAATAATAATATTTAAAAAAAAACACGCTTTTTATAGAAAACCGTAATTTTATCAAATTAGTGTATTGTCATCGGTCCTCAATAAATCTACAAAGTTTGAACGAAATCTGGTCAAAAAAGGGCCTAAATAAGTCGGTTACATACAAACATACAGGTGAAGCTGATAGAAAGTGTGTAAAAATATTTATACTTATTTTGGTACCAATCAGACTTATCAATCTTAGAGTGGGTCTTTAGACGGTCTTTAAGCTATCTTTTCAATACTTTTTTTACTTTGTTTTTTTTTATTATTTTATTTACGATTTATAGCGGAAAGTACTGCTCGTACCTTTGGAATAGATCAGCGAAATACCAGCTTGAGTCGTTGAAGTCCATTGAGCGGCGTGCCAAGAAGCTCATCGGCCAGCCTTGTCTCGCCAAATCTAGATGTCATAGTTTGGAGCACCGGCGTTAGGTTGCCAGTCTGTCGGTGTTTTATAGAATACATTCCAGGGAGTGCGCAACGGAGTTGAATAATATTATACCATCATCTCCGTTCCATTACAGGACGAGCAGAAACTCAGCGAAGAGACATAGGTATACATACAGTCGAAATCTCTAAGTTTCGCACAAGCCGATTCGCTTCTACCTTTCTTGTGAGAACTGCAAAGCTTTTGAATTCTCTTCCTGAGTCTCTGTTTCCTGAAAAGTACCACCTGGGGGTCTTCAAATCTAGAGTTAATAGGTATTTTCTAGGTAAGCGTGTAACATTGTAGGCAATAGTATTGTTTAACATCAGGCAAGCTGTGGTCAAACGCAAACCTATAAGTTATAAAAAAAAAACTGAAAACTCTAAATTTTGCCCTTATCATCGCCTTAACTAATCTTACATACGTACTTAAATGAATGGGATTGGATGGTATGTTAGATTTAAATTTGGCAAACTGCGTAACATGGTCAGAACATAAAGATGTTTTTGTTCTCAGGTGGTCTACATAGCGCCTCTCAAAGCTTTGGTCAAAGAACGAATCAAGGATTGGAAAGTGAGACTCGAAGAGAAGTTGGGCAAGAAAGTGGTGGAATTGACTGGTAAGCAAATATGAACTAGTACGAGATATATTTGTTTTGATAGTTATGTGTGATAATAATATGGCATTTCAAAGAAAAAATATCGTGTAATGAAAAAAAATATTGAAAAATGTTATTGTATGGGAATTAGCAATCCTCTCTAGTATTCTGAGCTCATATGAAGAAGAAAAAGAGGAAGAAGACCTAATCACCCCACCTAAAAAAATTAACCAATCAAATCTTCTTTTACCCAAACTTGCTTACTATAACAAATGTTAAAATTATGACAAATGTCATAATTTTATTACTTTGGTACTATGGTACCAAAGTAATAAAATTATGATCATCATCATCATCATCTTTCTTTGTCTCAACTTGTATAATTTGGCGGTGAAGGAACTATGTCCCACAACACAGGGTTTTCTCTAGTGTGGGACATAGAGATCAAATCAAAATGGGAACATACAATTGTAAATATTATATAAGGTTGTATTATTATTGTTATAACATTGTATGTGTTTACTGGTCAATAAATGCTTATTATTATTATTAAATTACCGTTTTCAGGTGACGTCAGCCCCGACATTAGAGCAATAAAAGGTTCACACGTGATAGTGACCACTCCCGAGAAATGGGACGGCATCAGTCGATCTTGGCAGACGCGGAACTACGTCAGGGATGTGGCACTGATTGTTATCGATGAGATACATCTATTGGGCGAAGATAGAGGACCAGTCTTGGAAGTTATTGTTTCAAGGTACGAGTAACATTGTGGACAAAAATATTGGTTACTAGCAAACAGCTTCTCATGGGATATATAAGGGCTTTTTTTACACATTTTACTAAGGATCTCTGATATTTTTGGAAACAAAATATAGCTTATGTTACTCAGTGATAATATAGCTACTCAACGGTGTATGAATTTTGAGGGATTTTTTAAATGGGTCCAGTAGTTTTGGAGCATATTCGCGTCACACAAACAAACAAAAAATCTGACTTTTCTTCTTTATAATATTAGTATAGAGTGTAGGCTATAATAATATTATAAAATATATCCGTCCCGGCTTCGCTCAGTCTCTAAAGTAATGTAAGTTGCAAAGAGAAACAAACTATAACCTATGTTACTCGGGGATAATATAGCTTTCTTACAGAAAGAATATTTCAAATCGGTCCAGTAGTTTTGGAGTCTATGTGCATTGTGCAAAACAAATAATAAAACTTTGTCTCTTTATAATATTGGTTAGATGTATATAATTTTACGTAATAATAAGAAAATATTGAACGAGAAAAAAAAAACATATCCTCTTCTTTCTTCTTTGTCTTTACCTATTCCTGCTATGTGGGGTCGGCACAGTCTTTTTAGTTAGTTTTTTTGCTTCCACGCCGCTCTATCAGCCGTCATCTCTACATTCACTCCGTTCTCATTCATATCATCTTTCTTACGTATTAAATTCACACAACAAAGAACATTCCTCATTTTAGAACAAACTTCATCGAGTCTCACACATCAAGAAGACTCCGCATCATTGGTCTATCGACTGCTCTGGCCAACGCCAAGGACTTGGCAAACTGGCTGAACATTGGTGAAATGGGCTTATACAACTTCAGGCCTTCAGTCCGCCCGGTGCCTTTGGAGGTTAGTATCATTAACATCCATCTATTTCATAAGAATTAATATTAAATTATAAATCTAAAAAACCAAAAGCTCGTACATAGGGTAACCTAAACAACGGTCGTCAAGCTAGAAAAACATGCCATAAACTGTCTTTGATGACACAGCTTAAGACCGCGTTGTCTGGAAGAAGGGAAGAGAGGCCTTTGCACAGCAGTGAAAATATATGAATATATGTTACATCTATATAGTATCTAGAAATTTAGATGTAAGAATCTATATCTATATAGTATCTTAATAAGATACTATATAGATGTAACATATATTCATGTATTGTCACTGCTGTGCAAAGGCCTCTCTTCACTCCTTCTAGACAAAGCGGTCTTAAGCTTTGGTGACTCAGTTTATGGCATATTTTTCTAACTTGAACACCGTTGTTTAGGTTGGCCCCGAGATCGTCTCGCATTCGGTACCCAAGTGGTAGAGACCTTTGCTCAACGGTCACTACCGGTTTCAGGAAACCATAGCATGGTGGTTGAGCGTTTACTAGTGCTCGCTTGGCTAGCATCCACCCTCAAGTTGAGATCTGTCTCCAAGCACTTAACAGTGTGTTCCAGCAACCTCTTTGAGAGCCAGTTATCTCTGACTAGGCTTGCTCCACCTTGCTGCCGGGGAGGTTGAAGAGTACATACATATTCCAGCCCCCCGGCTTTAAGGCGCAGCGAGGGAACACCGTGGAGGTTTTAGTTGGTTGTGGTCGTCACTCTGGCACCGAGCCAACATACCCCGAAGATTGGCGGGCATGCGTTAATGCATTTCCTCCATGTCAAAAAAAAAAGGCTTGTGTTCCACCTTAAGCCACAGTGCCATGCTGGTCAAATCCGGAAGTCTGTATTATTTATTCCTTACATCTAGTCGGGTGGTTAAAAAACTGACTTCCGATACAATATATAATAGGTTTTAATAATAATAATAACATGAATATCACTTGGCTTAGGCCCGTGATGCTTCATATTTCACTGGAATTCCTAAAATTTCGAGAATCACGCATTTGGTATAATAATAATAATATGCAGGCAACAAAGAGTTAGTATATATTTCTAACTTACAATTACTATAATTTTCTCCAATAGAGATTAATTGTAATATGTGTCAATTCAATCAATTTTTAAATATCTTTATTAGCATAATTGTACAAAACAGTTACATACTAGTGTACATGGCTCCTAGTACGTAGCAAGCATGAACAAAAATATAACGATCTTGAGTCCAAGGTAGGCTCATTAAGAACTTATAGCTTAATTTAGAAAATACACAACATTAGAGGAGCATTCGCCATTATGGTTAAACCATGAGACTTTGTGGGATTAGGTTCTGTTGCTGGATTTAGATATTAGTAACATTTATAAAATTATTTTTTAACATAAGTGGGTTTATATAATCTTATATATAAAATTTCCGTGTCACAGTGTTTGTTACCGTACTCCTCCTAAACGGCTTGACCGATTTTTTTCAAATTTTATATGCGTGTTCAGTAGGTCTGAGAATCGGCTACTGTATATTTAGAAATAATTATTAAGGCAAAACAACGTTTGCCCGGTCAGCTAGTATGTTTATAACATTTTTAACCATTTGTGGTCACTGACAGTAATATGTAATATGTGTGTATGTTTGCAGGTGCATATATCTGGGCACCCCGGGCGGCACTACTGCCCGCGCATGATGAGCATGAACAAGCCGACCTTCGCGGCCATCCGCGCGCACTCGCCCTGCGCGCCCGCGCTCGTGTTCGTCTCTAGCAGGAGACAGACTAGGTATATAAAAAAAAAAAAACATAATTCTTTATTTGTGACACAAGTAAAAGATACAAATATGACGGCGCTTAGGTTTTAGTTCGTAATATTATTTAGTTTGGCGCCATCTAGTTGAGTTGAGGTGGACTAGAGGTGGAAGTGGCGCTACCTCTAGTCCACCTCAACTCAACTAGATGGCGCCTAACTAAATAATATTACAAACTAAAACCTAAGCGCCGTCAAATATAAAATAAGAGTCCAAAGGCTTTCAAACTAGTTCACAGAACTGTAACTCGAAAGCCAATGACTTCTCCCGTGATTAAACATTTACAAAATACTTATGCCGAACAAAAGCGAAATAACAAAAACTGTCTAATTTAAAATTTACTGCTTATATATAAAAAAATATAATATGTTAAAGTTAACAAGTTATAAAGTTAATTCTTTAAGTTTATACAGAACAGTTTAATTCGCTCTTATTATATTGTCATGTTTACTGAATAAATAATAATTATTTAGCCATTTTAAACTATCACACGTAATTCAAAATCAAATACATAAATGTATTATGGAAAAAAAAAGATACATACATATATCCATATTATAGAAAAAATATATACATACATGTTTCCTCACGAAGATTTCCTTAAGGATTATGGCTTAAATCTCTCTCCGCGTGAAAGCCCTGAGTTTCAGCAGTGGGAACGTTGAGTGAGCTGCTTATGCTACTTATTTATTTACTAAGGAACATACAGTAACTGGTAACGTAAACTTTTTAAGGAGACAGTTTTATTATTATCGTTAAAGGTGAAACAACAACTTAAAGACCTTCTAAAGAACAACCCTAAAAATATTTAAACCAATTTTGGTTTCAATGAGACATTATAAAAAAAAAATGGTTGCCTGTAAAGTCGATTTTACGGGCGAAGATTTTACGTGACAACGTCTGCCGCGTGCTGCGCGCGCGGCAGACCGATCATAGTTGAGTGGGAGAGAGACGCAAGGCATTCGGCGGGCCTCTCTCTTCTCGTTCGGTGACTCATCGTAACGTTACCGGGCGTTACACTTTTTCATAAGTGACTCCCAGCCTCAACCTAATTTAAGACGTTGTCACGTCAAAAAAACCTATAATTATTATTTTTACCATCTTGTACTAATAAATTGTCAAATATTTTTCAGGCTTACAGCACTTGACCTTATCGCGTATCTAGCAGCGGAAGAGAACCCAAAACAATGGCTTCACATGCGTGAATCGGAAATGGAACAGATACTCTCGAACATTCGAGAATCTAACCTCAAACTGACGCTCGCATTCGGCATTGGAATACATCACGCGGGCTTGCACGAGCGGGACAGAAATACCGTTGAAGAGTTGTTTATTAATCAGAAAATACAGGTAAGAAAGGGACGGCTCATGTTTTTCCAGACAGATGGAAAAGTCGAACTCTGCCTTTTCAAATTGGGATTAAAAAATTGACGTCACTTAAATTCTAAGATGGCGGACTTGTCATTAATGTGAGCTTTAATTTTTAATTTTATTTGTTTGAAAACTGTTTTATTCGTGGGTGTAAAATGGCCGCCGCGTCAACATGCGGCATTGTTTGACGCCATGATGGCTGTCGCCACAAATTGGTGGATTACATATTTTTTATAAATGTAACTACCCAAGTAGCACACAAGTTCTGTATATCAGCTGTTAACGAGGCCACATGGAAACTGTTAGCATTTCTCATGTGCTGCATATCAGAGTTATATCCTACTATAGTGCTATTATAATGCTGATTTGGGCACAAATTAAGCAGCAACAAGCTGTATATTGTCTGTTTAATAGCAATGTAATAGCAGTATATTAGCATTATATTTGGTAACCGTGACCTTTTTGCTGCATAATGGCTGAATAGGTGGACACATGTTACCCATTAAGCAGCCAACAAGCTGTATATTGGTACTTGTTGGACCCAATATGCAGCTACAAGTGTACAATGAGTGATGTTGTGACTATTTATACTGCTTATACTCTTAGCTCATTTCGCGCGTGTCATATAATAAATATAATTCAAAATATTGTGAAGTTAAATAACTATGTGTAGACTTTAATGGTGCCATCAACTATTTTGGATCCTGTTTAATTTACGTGACTACAAATGTCATATATATTTTTCATACTATGTGGAAATGATAGAACGCCTGCATATTTATTGTGTAATGATATATGTTTAGCAACGTAAATTTTAATGCGCCCTTCGAATAACATTGATTTACAATATTTTCTTATTAAATTGATATATGGTTAATATAATTAAATGATTTGAATATTTTCAAAAATAACGTTTTGTCGTCAAAATAACAAGATTTTGATACACTTTCTAGGCCGCTGAAAAACGAATGTTTAAAACTATTGTTAAATTAATATATTGTACTAAACATATTGGGTAATTATTTTTATGAGATTATTTTTAAATCATAAAATGGCGTCTTTTACTGTGAACCGTGTAAATCACAAAATGATGCAGTTTGCATTACAAATGCTCACATGTGAACCATAATAGAACAATTGGCAATATAAAAGTGCTTGTGTTCCCTTCCCTGACGCTTTTACTCTGATATAAGACACAAAGTGGCTCTTAGTAAAACCATTTTTATACTATATAATATTATGTAACTTTAGGGATCCGTAATTTTAATATTTTATATATCTACACGTACGCATATTAAATTACCTACATCACATTAAGTATATGGTAGAATTTTTAAAACTTAAAACAGAATATGGTTATGTATACCTAATGAAAGAAAAGAATATGTTGATAATGATGGTTTTTTATACAAATTGACATCAAATGTTAATTTAATCAATAATTATAATTTATTAGGGATCACATTGTTTCGAGATAAACCGATAGAAATATTTAATTCATAAAAGGAATAAATATAAATAAATATTTAATTCATAATATTTAATTATGCCAATATTCGCCTCCTTCAATCTTTTTTATGTCAATTATTCTGGGTATTTTCAATATTGTTCTGGGGTCTATAGGTAATGAATCAGATACATATTCGTTTATTATAACTGCTAGGTCTTTCAGAACTACTTGTGTTATTGATTTGTCAATAGCCCATTTTTTTAAATTTTGTCGGAAAAGATCAACTTTTTCATATAAATTGTCCGAATCAGTTAAACTACTACTTTCGCAAATGGAGTCTTCATCTTCTGAGGTTGTGCAGTCTGCATTGTTGCTTTGTTCGCCATTGTCGTTATTTGTAGTGTTCGTGAATACGGAACCCTCATGTGACACATTCTGACTCACGCTTGATTTATTGGGAATGTTCGAGAAAGTGGCTAGTATTTGTTCATTTGTAGTTTTTTTACCGTAATTTATAATTTGGATATACTCCTTAGCTATTTTTCTTCGTATCCCTCCAGTTCTTTTTTTTGCTTTCCACATGATTTCAACAAACACTGATAATAGCTATGGTTGCAACGATATATCTTCCATAACACACTTTAGATAGTATTCCTATAGGCCACTATGCAGCTTATAGCAGAATTAAGGGTAACATGTGAACTAAATTAATGCCATTAGGGGAGTATGGAATATTAGCTGACTAACGCTTCACATGTGATGCATTATGCAGCATGTGTAGTTAAAACTTCGTTATATAAGTTCACATAAATGTTGCTTGCTTTATTGTAGTTCGCGTGTTCCTTGTTTTAATGCAATCTTATAATGGTTCACAATTGACCTTTCCTGCAGCCATATGCAGGAAATAAGGCCACATAAATTCTGTCTTAGTGCCAATAGTATTCAATTGATTACAGTAATGCTAAGGGCTCTATAAAGGCATTTGTGTGAAATATAATACAGCTAAGTTACAGCAAAAAGCATTATATGAGTTCCGACGTTCTATAAAGCAGGTGTTAGCGTTTTAGTGAACCTTTATAAGTAACTTATAATGCTGGAATAACCGATGTGAACCGATATAATTCAGTTTTGTGCTACTTGGGTAACTATCAAATTAATGAGCATAATATTTAGCAAAGTATATTCGAAGGTTTTTTAATTAATTTTATATATATTTGGTTAATTTATTTACTAAAATTATTGATGACCTCGTTAGCGTAATGAATACCATGGCGGACTCCCAACCGGATGGTACCAGTTTCGTTTCCCGGACGGCCAACATCTATGAACTTAATTTTTGGCTGTCGGTCTGGGTGTAAAAGTATTAATGTATATATGTAGTATATCAGTTGTGTTAGCAACTATAATACAAACTAGAAATTAGTATTATTAAATTATTTAGTATGGAGCTAACCAGATGTGTGTGAAATGTGTCCTAATATTTATTTATTTTATAATCATTGGCTTTTCTCCAGGTCCTGATTTGCACAGCCACGTTAGCATGGGGTGTGAACTTCCCGGCGCATCTCGTAGTGATTAAGGGCACGGAGTACTTCGACGGGAAACAGAAGAGATACGTCGATATGCCCATAACGGATGTACTGCAGATGATGGGACGGGCTGGCCGGCCGCAGGTATTATAAAGTATTATTTTTAAACCAAATGGAAAGAGGGTAGGTCTATTATGTATACAAAAATTTATATATTTTATTTTTGTTTAGTTTATTGTTAATATGTTTGTGTAAATAGCTTGATACATTCTTTAAGATATTGGTATTACTGTTGCTTACCCTTAAATACTGTATGTATCCGTACTACTTAAATTATGTCTACAATTTTATTGTGTTAAGGAGCAAATTGAAAATCAGTGCTGGAGTACTTAGTGCTCTCAGCATTATGCTGAATTTGCTCCTTTTGTGCACATACTATTAGTTATAATTATCTACTCGCATCTTTTATTGTAGGTTTTTTTTTTTGTTTGTGCACAATAAATGTATTTTCTTTCTTTCTTTCTATTATAATGATTAGTCTATTAGTAGATCGTCCCGGCTTCGCACGTGCTATAAAATAATCTTAGTTGCAAAGAGAAACAAAATATAACCTATGTTACTCGGCTTCCCAACGGTGAAAGAGTTTTTCAAATCGGTCCAGTACTTTCGGAGTCTTTTGCGTCAAAAAACAAACAAAAATCTAACTTTTCCTCTTCATAATATTGGTATAGATGATCCCAGGTTAAAGTAATATTCTTCTTCTTGTGGTGCCTCTACAACTAGTGAAGGTTGGCAATCAGCTCTGCATACTTCAATTTGTCCAATGCTAAGCGAAACAATTCAGCGGCACTTCTGATCCCGGTCCATTCGCGAACGTAATATTAGTAAACAAATATTCCTTTTTAATTTCAGTACGACAACGAAGGTGTAGCGGTGGTGTTAGTTCACGATCAGAAGAAGAATTTCTACAAGAAGTTCCTTTACGAGCCTTTCCCGGTGGAGTCTAGTTTACTGGGGGTGCTTCCGGACCATTTGAACGCTGAAATTGTCGCAGGTACATCAAACAAACAAACAAACATTTTACACTTATAATTCATAATTTTGACATGACAGCTCAGTCGTGCATGCGGTCGCCTCAAGTCCAGAAGGGCATGGGTTTGATCCCTGCCAAAGATCTCGAGCTACCTCGAGCTTGGTTTCAAAAAAAAATTGTGGTCAAGCTATTTTGACGACCTCGTTAGCGTAAAGGTTACCATGCCGGACTGCTAATCAGAAGGTTCCGGGTTCGATTCCCGGCCCGGTCAACATCTTTGTGCTTAACTAAATTTGTTGGCTGTGGGTTTGGGTGTTAAATATGTATGTATTTATATATAATATGTATGTATGTATATGTAGTTTATCAGTTGTGTTAGCAACCATAATACGAACTAGAAATGGTTCAGTGTGGGGCTAACCAGCCGTGTGTGAAATGTGTCCTAATATTTAATATGTCCTAATAATATTTATTATTTATTAGATTTATAATAGGCGAGCAGCATTATGCTGATGTGCCTATATCACACTGAGTCGATTTTTTTTTTAACAGTTCACATAATGTCCACTGTTCACTGTCAATGTTTTAAGTTCACTAGTGCACTGATCACAGGTTAGCAAGAGCCTTATTTTTTTTTCTTTTATATCAGGTACAGTACAAACTAAACAAGACATCCTGGACTATATGACGTGGACGTATTTCTTCCGGCGTCTGCTGAAGAACCCTTCCTACTACAAACTGGAAAGCGTGGAGCCTCAAGACGTCAACTATTTCCTGTCGAATCTTGTGCAAACCTCTTTAGACGCGCTGGCCAACGCTTCCTGTATAGAAATCGAAGAGGTAAGTGAACAAATGTACTCGTAATAAGTCATCATCATCATCAGCCTGTTTCGAACCTCTACTGGAGGGAGGCCTTCTCAGATTTGTTTTTAAGGCATCTTAATATTTTCGCGTAGAAAACGGTCACACTTACTTATTATTAAAAGTTGGAATGAGTCCAACAGTTTCGGTGCCACCGACGAGATCCGCGCGTGCACGAGATCTCGTCGGCGGCGGTCCGTGTAACACTCGCCCCTGAAGATGGTGCTCGAAAAGCACAGAAACTGTTGGACTCATTCCAACTTTTAATAATAAGTAAGTGTGACCGTTTTCTACGCGAAAATATTAAGATGCCTTACGTGAACAGTTAATAATGTTTAAAAATATTAATGTATGACAAGTTGCCAATTGGCGAATTGTGGCACACTTATTTGTTTTTCTTTTTTAAATTTCATGTGCCTGTCCAATAAAGAATTCTCTATCTATCTATTCTTCCCTTATCTTCACCATAAGAAACACATACAAAAAGAAAACAAAAAAAATAGTGACGTAAAACTGAAAGTTAACAGACTATACCTTGCAGGACTGTGTAATTAAATTTATGCAGTATGTACTAAATAAAATATGTAGTATAATAAGTAAATAGAGTAACAATGCAGTGTCCTAGTATATAAGGTCCCCGATTATGTCAGGGGTTAAGAATACTAACTTATTGACTCAGGCGTTACTTTGCGGAAATCCATTGTAAATAGAAGACAAAATTAAATATTTAGTGTACTTCCGCTGTGATCTGAAATCCAAATTAAGACAAGTAAAGGAAAAATCAACTAAGATCAATTAACCAAGCTTAATTAACTAACATTAATTAACTAAGATTAATTAAGATTAACGTTACCTATCACAATTCGGAAATTCTTAACGCTACACGTGTTTCGCCTAACCACAAGGCATCATCAGGAGATGCTGACTCTTCGAACGACAAGTCGAGAGTGAGTTTGGATTTCAGATCACAGCGGAAGTACCCTAAATATTTAATTTTGTCTTCTAGTTAAGAATACTATTAAAAAAAAACCTTGCAGGACCAACGTACACTGCACAGCACGTGGATGGGTCGTATAGCGTCCTACTATTATCTCTCGCACAAGACTATGGCGCATTTCACCGCGAACCTTCACAACAATATGAACGCTGACGAGCTGCTTAGAGTCCTGGCTGATAGTGAGGAGTACGCTACTCTGCCTGTCAGACACAATGAGGATATACTTAATGGGTAAGTTAATGGTGGCGATTCAGCGGCTCACACGACTAAACTAAGTTTAAGGAAGCCCCGTCTCTTTTCATCTTAGGTGGCCAGAAAGAGACGGCACGTTCTGCACCACAGACAAAACAACTAAAATTACGTCAAAAATGTTAAATATTGTTTAATTTTCCGTTCGCAATAATATTATTGCTGACGAGTTGCTCAGTCTTTTCAAAGGAAATATTCTACAAAATATCTGGCTACAAAATTTCGTAAAATAACTTCTTAGATAATTACTTAGCCTAAGTTCTAGCAAAATAGGAAAAAGATTTTTATTTATCTGTGGTGCTCCGGGTCGTTCTTGGTGCAGAGGTTGGTCATAGCTATTCAGCGCGGTAATGCAGCGAGCGTGATGGGCACCTTTGCACAGGGGGCGAGCAGGGGCGGGTTATTTGTTTCGTATTAATTTTAGTTTTTAACATGTGACATTTATATTGGACGTAATTTTATTTAATAATGATTATTTATCTGTGTCAATTTTTTTTTATTTCAGAGAGTTGTCCCAAGACTGTCGACTGCCCGTGGATTCACTCTCCCTAGACTCGTCCAACGTGAAAGCGTTCCTGCTTCTCCAAGCGCATATGAGTCGTCTACAGCTGCCCAACACTGACTACTTGACCGATACCAAGTCTGTTCTCGACCAAACTATTAGGATACTACAGGTATGATGATGTATTTCTGTTCAGATTAGATTAGATAGATATAGAACAGAACAGAACAGAACAGATATAGAACAGTTACAATTAGTACAATTTTGGGGGTCTCCAAATGTAGAGTAATTAGGTTCCTTCTAGGCAAGCGTGTTACATCTTAGGCTACATCAAAGCTTAACATCAGACAAGCTGCGGACAAACGTGAGCCTATTCAACATTATAAAAAATACAAAAGCTTCTTCTTCGGCCACAGTTTCGCTTACCATCGGGCAAGTTGGTGGCCAAGCGTTGATCAATGTAACAAAAAAAAATAACAACAATCACATAAAATATAATTGCTGTTATCTATAATACTGACGAGATCGATTTAAGCGATAAGACTGCCAATTGTGTTTTTTTTTTTTGTTTTTTCATGTTTGTGTCTAAAGAATGGTCGCTTTTATTATTGCCAACATTAATAAAAAAAACTTCAAAGATACCTACTTAATGTTATTGTGAAAGAGAAAGGAGTGTATGCAACTGATAGAAGAGTGTGGAAGCAAAAAACGGGCGGTGCCGACCCCACATAGTGGGAAAAAGCGCAAGAGGAAGATACCTATTTAATGTTCTTGTTAGATTCACTAATCATATGTATACTTTGAAATCGTCTACATATCTATACCAATATTGAAAGAGGAAAAGGCAAAGTTTTTGTTTGTTTGCTTAACGCAAATAGGCTCCAAAATTACTGGACCGATTTGAAAAATCTTACACAAACTACATTATCCCCGAGTAACATAAGCTTTATTTTGTTTTTTTTTAACTTGGATTATTTTATAGCCCGTGCGAAACCGGGACTGGCTTTTAGTAATATACTCGTATATACACTTATATTATTACACCTTGTCTTAAGTTCTTTTCTTGTCTAAATTCTTACAATTGGTTGCCTGGAAGAGATCTCTCTTAGCTATAAGGCTGCCAGTTAAGGTACTAGCTTGTTACTTCATTGTGTATTTTCTCTAATTTTATTTTATTGTGTGTTTTAATAAAGTGCTTATCTATCTATTCTTTTAAGTTTTCTACGTATATCTATGATAACTTATGATTCCTCGTACCGCAGGCAATGATCGACGTATCAGCAGAGAACGGGTGGCTGTCCGTCTGTCTGTACTGCCAAGTGTTGATGCAGTCGATAGTTCAGGCGCGCTGGCCGACTGACTCGCCCTTGACCACTCTGCCGCATGTCGACTCACAACATCTCTACCTCTTCTCACACATGGCCAAGGTAAGTCTATATAAAGCTTATAATGCCGTCACATTATAGACCACCTCTTATTCTTATTCTATGATGGGGGCGATCAGACCTGCACTGACAACCCGCAGGAGACGTATTGTGCATTTCCCCCTACCAGCCTACCCGAGCCATCCAAGCTCCTTAAAGTAGCGGAGCACGGTCTTGGGTCGCTGACATACCTGTTCCACTGTCATTGAGTCAGATGTTGTGGTAGACCACCTCGTTGGCGTAAAGGTTACCATGCCGGTCTGCTAATCAGAAGGTTCCGGGTTCGATTCCCGGCCCGGTCAACATCTTTGTGCTTAACTAAATTTGTTGGCTGTGGGTCCGGGTGTTAAATATGTATTTATATATAATATGTATGTATGTATATATAGTATATCAGTTGTGTTAGCTACCATAATACGAGTTAGAAATGGGGCTAACCAGCAGTGTGTGAATGTGTCCTAATATTTATATTATTTATTTATTTAATATTAACAGGCCAATTTTACTTTTGTCTGTATGTATGTATGTTTGTATGTTGGTTTTCGTGTAAAAGCCGTAATTTTTATACTAATTATTTATAAAATTTGCAGGACACAAAGAAACCTTGCACGACACTCAACGGGCTTAAAGTATCGTGCATGAGAAACTATGAAGTACTCGCGAAGTATCTGAGGAAGGAATTCGAAGAAAATCAGATTGAACAGATACATAAGGTAAGATTGCTCTCTCAGTCCGAGTTTGAAAAAAGCCATTCATAATTCATTTATTTAATAAAATAGTCAGAACAGTGAAAGCCTGGACGGTGAGCTTACTTTAATTTAAATTGTAGTGTCTTGATATTTAAGGCTCCGTACCTACAAGGTAGAAACGGGACCCCTATTACTAAGACTCTGCTGTTTGTCTGTCTGTCTCCAGGCTGTATCTCGGAAACCGTAATAGCAAGAAAGCTGAAACTTTCACAAGATATGTATTTCCCGTGTCGCTATAACAACAAATACTACTTACTTTAATTTATATTGTAGTGTTTTGATTTTTAAGGCTCCGTACCTACAAGGTAGAAACGGGACTCCTATTACTAAGACTCTGCTGTTTGTCTGTCTGTCTCCAGGCTATATCTCAGAAACCGTTATAGCTAGAAAGCTGAAACTTTCACAAGATATGTATTTCCCGTGTCGCTATAATAACAAATACTACTTACTTTAATTTATATTGTAGTGGTTTGATTTTTAAGGCTCCGTACCTACAAGGTAGAAACGGGACCCCTATTACTAAGACTCTGATGTTTGTCTGTCTGTCTCCAGGCTGTATCTCAGAAACCGTAATAGCTAGAAAACTGAAACTTTCACAAGATATGTATCTCCCGTGTCGCTATAACAACAAATACTAAAAATTCAAAAAACCTCAATATTAGGGGGGTCCCCCATTCATTAAACGTGTTTTTTTTCCTATTTTTTTTTTGCTATATATCATTAACGGTAGCTGCTAGACACTTCAAATTTTAACAAAATATATAAATGTATATAAGCTATCAAATTAAATTATAAAATTTAGTAAAAATATATATTTAAGGGAGGGCTTCCATACAACAGTGGTACGGAACCCTTCATGCGCGAGCCCAACTCTCACTTGGCCAATTTTTCTTATTTTTTCTTTTTATTTTTGAGTTAGTACATAGTATTTTAATCTTTTTACTTGTAATTTAAGAACCGGGCCAGCTAGTATTTTTATATATACACAGGTTCGAGTATAATTAAGAACATCTAGCTACATCGCTGTATATATTTGCAGGCAATTAGCGACCTTCCGACGTTGGACATAAAGCTGCATATCCGCGGACTGTGGTTCGACAGCGATCATGAACAGGACAAAATTCTGAAACAACCGCTTCCTAAAGATCTTTGGATGCCTTTACATGCTAACCAGGTATGTTCTAACGCACGACTGGGTTTGTAGCGCCTGTGCCTCGGCTAGCTAAGGTGAAAACTCTCGACACCAGAGTTTAGCCACTTCTCCTTCTTCTTCGTATGAGCTAAGTGCCCAAGCTCTGGTGTCGAGAGTTTTCAAGCCGCCCGAAGGCAATCTGACTTGGCTTAACGACTGCTTGTGCTAAGACTAACAGCCGGGACCTACAAATGTGGCATCTGATCCACGCTACCGCCCAGATGAAAATGCCATTCGAAAAACGACAGTCTTGTACATGGTCACCCATCCAAACACTGTTCGCATCGGCCGTTGCTTAGCTTCGATGATCGCGTCAGATCACCTTAGCTAGCCGAGCTACGGCCACTTAGATTTTAGATTTATAATAATAATAATAAATCTTTATTATCAGACACATAGTCCATAGAATACAATGTTTATACAAGGTGTTCAAAAACAAAAACAAAGATAAAATATTTAAAAATGAAGGTAAAATATTAAATATAACAAAACACCAGAAATAATGTACATGAAAAAACTTAAGGTATTATTGTTGCTATCCAATGTTTAATAAAATTTATAATTAATTTTAAATTCAAACGTAAACTTTTCTGTTTTTTTTAAGTAATTGAGTGAAATAGCTACATGAATTACCTACAAAATTTTCTTTGGCCTAGAAAATAAATATGCCTGTTACAGTATTAATTTCAATATTTTCCCCAGGAGTACACTATCCTCCTCGACCTATCCCGTCGCGGCGGTAACCCGAACAACGTGCTGTGCCCTCGCTTCCCTCGTGGCAAGAACGAGGGCTGGTTCCTCACTCTGGGTTCCGTGGATAGCGCCGAGCTTCACGCCCTGAAGAGAGTGCCGCCTCGGGGTTCCGCGCAGGTCACCTTCTACACGCCAGACTACACTGGTAAGTCCAAACTCGAAACAAACAACTCATGCTTCTTCTTCTTCCTTGTCTTATCCCACTAGGTGAGGTCGGCACAGCAAATTTTCCTCTTCCACTCTCCTCTATCAGCCGTCATCTCTAGACTCACTCCTTTCACTCTCATGGCCTCATTCACACATCCATGTCTTCTTTGGTCGGCCTCTTGCCCTTCTTCCTTGCACTATCCATTCCATACATCTCCTACTAACTTGCATCTCCTCTGTACGCATCACATGTACATACCACGCTAACCTCCCACTCTTTAGTTTCTCACTCACTGGTGCTACTTTCAAACTTCCTCTAATATACTCATTCCTTATTCTGTCCATTCTTCTCACTCCACACATCCATCTCAACATC
Organism: Mellilla xanthometata; assembly: GCA_035578125.1. NCBI lineage: Eukaryota > Metazoa > Arthropoda > Insecta > Lepidoptera > Geometridae > Mellilla > Mellilla xanthometata. The sequence goes on from JAPUBQ010000026.1 coordinate 8,133,328, forward strand.
TCAGCCGCATGCAATCCTCTTACACGCCCTACTCTTGTTCCCCAACACTCAGATCCATACAATACGACAGGTCTAATGATCGTCTTGTAAATTTTCCCCTTAAGTTTAAGGGGCATTTTTCGATCGCACGTCGTTCCTGAGACCTGTCGCCATTGCCTCCACCCAGCGTTTATTCGGCTCGCTACGTCACGGTCAATTCATCAAACAAACAACTCATTAATGGGCATAATAGATTACCATGCCGGACGGCCAACCAGAGATCGAAACCTGTTGTTTCTTAAAGACAAAATTAAATATTTAGTGTACTTCCGCTGTGATCCGAAATCCAAATTAAGACAAGTAAAGGACAACTCTCGACTTGTCTGCTTTGCTTAACGATAGCAAGCTGTCGTTAAGCCAAGTCAGAGGCCTGCGGGCGGCTTGAAAACTCTATTGGCAGCTTATTCGAAGAAGAACCACTAAGGACCGCTATTCACACATAGCTTGGAGCAGCAATTTTTGACTGCTTGATGGACAGAATACGCATTAGCGTTAGCCCCATACTAAACCATTTCTAGTTTCTATTATGGTTGCTAACACAACTGATATACTACCTATACAGACATAAATACTATATATCAATACAATTTAACACCCGGACCGACAGCCAACCAATTTGTTGGGAATCGAACCTCTGTTTGGCATTTCAATAGTATAAGACTAGCACTGTTATAACTGACCGTGTATATGTAACTATGGCTAAACAGCTCGAGAAGTTTGTGTGTATATACTTTATAATATCTATCTATCTTTATGCACACACTCAGTCATTTTTAACTAACACTCAACAACACAACATTATTTTTCTTATCTCAACTTTATTTTTACCACCTGTGAAGAGAACTAGCTCCTGCAATCACTGGGTATCCTACTGCAGGAGCAAGGCTAGAATTAATTATAATTAGTTAAGGTATATTTAATGTTAGTTTAGAATGTAAGTTGGCCCAATAAAATTATTTTGTGTTGTATTGTGTGTGTGTTTTTTTTTATGATAGATAGGCAAGCGCTTGATCGAAACTCACCTGATGTTAAGTGATGTTGCGATCTAGGGTGGAGCGCTCTTGCCTAGAAGAAATCGATTCACTCTCGCCTTGAAGACAGTGAGGTTATAGTTCAGAACAGGGATTCTGGCAATGAGTTCCACAGTTTAATGGTCCGCACAATATATGATATATCCAGCTCTAAAACCAGTATTCCTTATTTGCAGGTCGTATAATCTACACGCTGTACATAATGAGCGACAGTTACATGGGCCTCGACCAGCAGTACGATATACAGGTGGAGGTCATCGACCCGCTGCCGCAAGAGACTGTCGAGAAAGTCTATGATAATATTGATAAGACTCTTATTGAATAAGTTATGAAGATATCGGTTGTAGCGGTATTCCGGCAGCCTACATAACACAATTATTCCAGACTCAGCATGCTCCTTCGGCTGGAGTATTGCAGACTTTATTGTTACAAAACCAGCACCAAAAAAAGTCATTCGCAAATTTATGTCACTAACAAAAAATGCGCTCTTTGAAACCGAATTTTTGTGCTCAAAATAGTTCAATCGTACTTTTTTCCTTAGTCGCAGAATAAGTAATGTGAGAAGTCAGATCTGTGACCCGTCATTGAGAATGATGATTTTTGTATCAGTTGAGACTAAGAATGGGGGTCATTTTATTATCTGTGGCATCAATTGCAAATGTCTTGTTTTTCAGACTCGGGTTGCTGCTGGTCTAGCTGGCCTAGCTGGTCTAGCTGTATACTAAAAAAAAGTAATGAAAAATTAGCAACCTTTCAAAAAAGGCTATAGAATTGTATATCTATATTGTTTTTTACATATACTATATTATATTCTTTAAGGATTAAACTGTGAACTGTATTTATTAATAAATTATTATCATCTGTTATTAAGTTGTTTTTCATTCAACAAATGAATGTTAGGTGTTATTGACTCGCATCAATAAACAAATGATTTGAAAGTTCGCTTCCTCGCTCATACGCATTTGGTTATGCAAGTATACTTGCATAACCACTTATACACTTTCAAATATTTTCTTTATTTTATGACACAAAACATACAATTTGAAATGAATTATGAAATTAAAAAACCTATAAACCAAAAAAACTACTAACAAAAGTAATAAATTGAAAGGCAAAAAATTTGCTGATTGGTTAATCCAAAGTCAAACTTATCTTCATAGTAAATCTCATCAAAATCGGTCCAGCCATTGGTGTATGAAGGAGTACCCTATATTTTGATGTTATTTGCGTATTGTTGTTGAACCACAATTGTTTTTGGGATAAAAAGTAGCACATGTGTTAATCGAAGGTCTATCCTATCTTCACACCAAATTTCATCAAATTCGGTTCAACCGTTTGAGTGTGAAGAAGTAACAAACATACACTTTCGCATTACGCGTTTGAGATACTTAAAAAACTCCCTCTTACTACGATACTTAATACTACTAGTGCTTGTCTGGCTAGCAACTGCCCAAAGAAATAAAACAAGTATTTTCTAATATATTACAAAGTTATTTATTTCTTATACATAGCACAACAAACTTACATCTCTCAAACTAGATAAATATCCAACAATTCGTCAAAACAAGACTCATACATTTTGGCTCATTTTCTTTCCTATACTTAGACTACCATTCACTAAACTTCTAAATGCTAAATATCTATTCTAGCCATTTTAGTACCCTTTTCTACACACATTTACTACTTTATTTACATTTAATTTAATAAAATATACACTTAGAAAATATTAAAAGACAAGAACTTTGTTTATTTTTTAGAATGTTGATTTGCTTTACAGCTATTGAAGAGATTAAATCTTTAGAAACCCATGTATGTATACTTAATACCAGATAGAGAAAAAGTAAAAGAGATTGTTTCATGTAGTCATTGACTACATAACATTTTCTTGTGATAAATAACCTACATAGTTTGTGTTACTTGTGACCATGCCATTATGTTATTACAGTATATGTATATACATAAAAGATATATTTTACATGTAGATATAGTGAATAATATATATATATAACTATTACTCTTAGCAATAAATCATTCTTCATGCAAATTGTTGGATTTACTCTTGAATGTTAGAAACTTAACTTTTCATAGTAAAGCTTTATGTGCACTGAATCATAGAAAATCAGAGATAATCATACTATTCTAAACCTTTCGAAGCTTTCACTAGTAAAAAGTTTTTATATATATTTAGTAAGCTAACATATTAAACATCTATGGGTTATCTCAATATGTCAATTTTCATAATCAGAATTCAAAAGCTAAACAACAAGTTATAGTTAAATGACTAATGTGTCTAAGCTTAACAACGGCATACAGTATGTATTTTCAATAGAGACTCTACATATAGATCTATATATTGATCTTATTATGCACAGAGATAAAATTGTTTTCGTTACTTGTGTAGGTTCAAAGTTTACTGATATGGTTACAGATAACAGGTCAAAGGTTAATTTGTCTCTAGTTTAATTAAAATAGTAATTCCTTACACCTACTTAAGTAGATCAAACATAAAGCTTTACAACAGAGACTTGACTAATGGCATTTACGAACATCACAAAATGCTGTTCTTTGGTACAATCACTCAAACAATATCAAATATTGTTGGAGTGCTAGTCATATGTTATTTACTCTTCTTCTGTTCTCTTTGCTCATATTCTATGGCTCTCGCTTCTGAGACAATCTGCCGTTCTCTTCGCAAAATGCCGTCTAACTGCTCAGTAAATGCATCAAAGGAAAATTTGGTTTCAAATCTCTTCAAACCAGACTCTCCTAATCTTTCACACAGATCTGGGTTTTGAATCAGTTTGCTCATTGCGTTGGCAAATGATTTGCTGTTAGGTTGACAAAGGAATCCGGTCACCTCATTCACAACAGTTTCTGTAGGTCCTCCACTGTTAACAGCTATCACAGGCTTTTTGAAGTACATCGCCTCTAGGGGTACAATGCCAAAGTGCTCATTTGATGGTGTGTAGATTAAAGCTTTGCAGTTATACAGGAGAGACACTTTTTCATCATCTTTGGGAGACTTCATGAAAGTCACTTTATCTTCAATGTCCAGTTCTGCAGCTAAATCTGTCAGTTCCATGAAATGCTCCATATTTTCCAGATTAATGGGGTCAAAGCCCCCAGCCATTATCAAATGGACCCTGTTCCATTCGGATTCACTCACAACATGCTTTAAGTGTTCTAGAGCTTTTAAAGCCAGACCCAAGTTTTTCTTTCTCTCATACCTATTTATTGACAAGAATATGAACTTGTCGGTGCCCACAGGGACAACCTCCTTCAAAGGTTTGGGTACAGTTGATTTGAAATATTCTGTGTTAATGGATGGGTAGCATATATCAGGCACATCAGTGATTCTCTGGAAAGCATCCTGGTATACTCTTGCTGTATACTTGCTATTTACAAGGACTTTGTCAGCTCGGGCAGTTGTCAGCTCCTCCAACCAATTCAGAGGGGCTCTGTACAGTTTCTTCAAGAAACCACCTTGGGAAGTCAAGAGTTTGTCGGGATGATGGCAATAAAACACGATTCTGAACGGGCCTCGAGCAATTTTCAAAAACGGAATGCAGAGAGATATTAAATCCGTAAATATTAGAGTTGGTTCTTCAGCCGGGATGACGTACCAAGCCATGTAAACGGCGGCGTATACCATGCGGACGTAAGCACATGCGGCTTTGAATCTACCGAATATAGATCTCGGTATCCAGTCTCCGACGACAGTCACGGGAAATGTGCCATTCCTGGTTTCCGCGAAACAATGTGTTGGATCATGATGGTTTGTGTAGAAGGAAACTTCGTGTCCTTTATTTTTGAAGGCCAATGCGGCATCGACAACTAAACGTTCTGCGCCGCCGATACCCAAGTCTGGGTGAAGAAATAGGATTTTTACCATGTTAGGCGCTCAGCCGCACTGCAGCTCCTCGAAAGGTTTTACTTTTACTAAGAACCGTATCTGCACAATATTTTTAAAAACTTGTACGAATAATGAAAACCACATCCACAATATCCACATCAATACATAACAGGTAGTGATGAGACTAATCTTGTCCAATAATATTTGATATACTATATCGATATTTAAATCGATAATATATTTTGATCCGATTAAAACTGTCATTCGATGTTAACCACGATTTAATCATTAATGTGAATCTGATATTCTAATACATAAGCATTCTTAGTTACATATTGACGAGTTAATTGCCAAATATTTTTTTGAAATACTGTATAATACATTGGCTTTAACTCTTAGAATTCATTACTCTAAGATAAAGTAGCACCGTAGAAAGAGAAGATAAATCTGTGACTAGCACGCTATTGTATTGAAAGGTACATCACTAATATTTTTGTAGTTGTCAAAAATAAAATATCGGTACTTTCAGACTTAGAACGATGTTCGTATTAAGTTGTTATTCCAAATAATACACTGCATATGTGATAATCCTGTGATAACACACTATTTAAAAGATATTAAAGGTTTCATACAAGTAATAAGGCATTATCTAAAACACAACACATTCTACTACTTGGAAAGTAATTTATTTAAATAAAAAAATGCTCAATGCATACAAAAATAATTTATATTTTAAATTACAGTTCTTCCTTCCTTTCAATCTTAACTAAATCCACATGGAATGTAAGAGTAGCTGACTTTGGAATCTTCGGAGGAGCTCCAGCCTCTCCATATGCTAATTCTGGTGGAATGACTAGTTTTCTCTGTTCTCCTTCGCACATTCCCATAAGGCCTTGATCCCAACCTTTGATGACTTGGCCTGAACCTAATTTGAAAGTCAGAGGATTGCCTCGAGGGATAGAGCTATCAAATTCAGTGCCATCGTCCAGTGTACCCTGTGAAAAGATTAAGGATTTATTAATTTTTAGTATAAACAATGTTTATGAAAAAAATGGGTCCTACATATACTGGCAACCATCAATACACCAAGAACTTTCTTTGCAAAAAAATATATTTCGTTTTAGAAGGACTCATCAAAATAAACAACATAATAAAAAATCCTGAATGTGCCTCAAAACTAATAACTAAAGTAAGAAGGGTTATTATAAAATAAAATTTTGGTTAGGCTATAAAATATCTTAGCACCTGTAGCTCAGCTAGCTAAGGTAATTTGACGCTATCAATGTGATATTGTTTGTATGCTTAACCATGAACAATACTGTTGTTTTAAACTTGTCATTTTCATCTGGGTGCTAACATGGGTCATATGAAATGTTAAAATGTAGGTCTCATCTGTGAGTCTTAGCACAAGCAGTCATTAAGCTAAATCAGTGTATTTCTCTTCTTCTTCAAATGAGCTAAGTGGCCAAGCTCTTGTATCTAGTTTTCAAGCCGCCCAAACAACTGCTTGTACAAAAACTAACAGTGGGGATGGGCTGACTACAATTTAACGCGTCAACCAAACCACGATTGTATCTAGATAAAAATGCTAGTTGATAAAACGAGGCTTGAGCAATGTCACCCATCCAAACACAGTCTTCATTGACCGTTGTTTAGCTTCGATGATCACGTGAGATCACCTTAATTAGAAGTCGGGCGCCAACTTATTTATAATAATGAAAAACTGAAGTAGTCAATGTAGTTAGATTGGGCCAGCACAATTTACCATCAGGCTAGCCCATCTAAATTTGCTTAAAATAGGTAAATAATACAACAGTTAAGTTAAAAATGTAATAAGAAACTTCATGAATAATTTATAATACGAAACTGATAAAATGAAACAATACGAAACTCCAGTTCATAACTGATGTTTGAATTACATTTTCACAGTGTCGTTTACGTAATAAGCTTACCGTATAGTGCATATGAAGTAAATCGCCTTTCCTACTCTTGATGGTGCATTCTGCAGGCCTCTTCTTCACACCAATTTGCAGTTTCTTGGGGGTGGAACTGCCTATCACAACATGAGATATTACACTCATCATTACAATTACAAATATGAGTACTTTACTAAGATTCAAAAGCGTGGTCTTCATGATGGTTTGATTGGATTTTAATTTAGGAATTTGTAGTTAATTTAATCTTTTACAAAATTACAACTACAAATCGATGCCGATATGCCGATGACGAAAGCCGCAATCGACAATCTTCACTCCACAGTCCACACCACAGTCAACTTCCAGTAATTGATTGACACTATTGACAGCAAATTAAAATTCATTAGATTGTTTGTCAAAGTCACAACAATGTCAATTAATAGCTCAGAGTAAGGATCTGGCGCGTAGGAAAGAACATAAAATAAAAAAATAGAAGTAACAATAACAAATTTTATTAATTGAGCATTGACTTAGCATTAATAATAAGACAAGCAGCACGTCCCGAATACTATTGACGATATTTAGGGAATTTTAGGGAGTTTGATCATTATATTCAGTGAGAAAGTTCATAGGGGTTGGCAACATTGTATTTCAAAAAAAAACTTCCTACCTAGTCTATATTCTGTTCTGCGGTGTGTTTCACAATGACACGGAAACAAGATCCGAATCGACTCAGGGCCTTGATTCTGTAAGGCCCAGACTTGTCTTGCCATAAACGCGTGACGTCACACGACATCGTAACTTATATCGTACCGCGGCACGGTAAGACACGGTAAAATGGTATTCTACATGCCATAAGATAGGTTGTCTATGACACGTTACAATTACACGTGTTCGTCCAAAAATTTTCTTTCCGGTTTTTTCGATAAATTGCGGTTTTTGATGTGAGTGTTTATTTATTTATTAAAAGTTAATTAGGTCAAGAAAACCATAAAAAAATACACAATTTTTTGATTGATTGCAAAAATTCTAATTAAAAGCTCCAAAATCACTATTTCTTGCTAAAATAAAATCTCTGAACTATGATTTTTGAACGAACAATTATGAACTCTGTCGTCTTGTCACTTGTCAGTGTAAATATTTTCCGTACCTACCATTTTTCTCCAAATTTATCTAATTTATCTTTGCGATGGAAACTATTACTCGGAGAATGCTAATTCGACGCTGGCGTCAAAGGCGCAACAACATAACTACAAGGGTCATGCGGGATTCAGCTGACCCTCTGTCGATTTGTCCCCGGCTGTTTGTGCAGTGCTTTCGAGTCACGAAAGCACTGTTTACATATCTGTGTGCAGTTTTGGGGGACAAATTAACAGCACCGACGAGGAATACTTGTATTCCTGTTGAAATCAAAGTAAGTTTAACTGCTAGACTAAAGACTAGCGTTATATACACGTATTTAGCATCATTGTAATATAACCTTCAAATGCCGACATAGCCAACGATGTATGTATGTGGTAAACAGATCATGTTGTTTTTTTTAGATTCTCACAACTCTGAACTTCCTGGCGACAGGGAGTTATCAGAAACCCATCAGCAGGGATTGGTTGGCTCCCATTAGCCAGCCAGTGGCGAGCAGATGCATTGAAGAAGTAGTTTCTGCTCTCAATGATCTGCTCAACACGTTTATCAAATTTCCGTTGTCTGACCAAGAGAGACACAAAACAAAGATGGGGTTCGTATATATCACTTACTATTTCTACAGTTACTAATTGTTGTAATTAAATTGAAACAATAAACCAAGTGACATGTAACCTTACCAATTTTATCTATCTATCTAATCTGTAACCTTCTGTTATAGATTTTATGAGAAATATGGCATACCAGGAGTGCTGGGTTGCATCGATGGCACACTAGTTGCAATACTAGCACCTCGTTGCCATCCCAGTGAGGCAGCATTTTTTAGCCGTAAAGGATACCATGCCATCAATGCGGCTATAGTAAGTATAATATGGATACATACCTACATACATTTATGCTTATTTTTTATTGAATAACATTAATATTGAATAACATTTGTTGTTTCAGATTTGTGATAGCAATATGAAAATAACAGCCATTTGTGCAAAATTTGGAGGTGCTGCTCATGATAGCTTCGTATGGAATGCATGGAGCATAAGCAGGCACCTCGAACAGCAGTACAATAGTGGGAAAACAGGATGGCTTTTGGGTGACTCTGGATATCCCCAGAGGCCATGGTTAATGACACCTGTGTTACATGCCAATGATAACACTCCAGAAGCCCACTACACTAATATGCATGTTCATACACGTGTTTGTGTTGAACAGTGCATAGGACTTTTGAAAGCACGGTGGCGATGTTTATTGCGCCACCGTGTTTTGCATTATAAGCCCACAAAATGTGCCAAAATTATTAATGCCTGTGCAGTGCTGCATAATTTATGCCTCAATGATGCATTTGAAATGGATATTACAATTGCTAGTTCAAGGGAAGAAAATGTATTAATTCAAACTGATTCTCTTGCTGGCAATTTAGTACGACAGCAACTTATTAATACTCTATGGCAAAATCGAATATAAATAATTATGTATATATATATCTATACTAATATTATAAAGCTAACTCTTCAGCTTCATAATATATAGATATGTATGATATGTTTGTTTGTACATGCTAATCTCAGGAACTGGTGTAATTAATTGTTGTAAGGTACCTATGTTTAAAATAATAGATACTTATGAACTTTTTAAAATATTTATTTCTCTATTAATTTATCTAATTTATTGCTGATGTCCTGCATCACATGCACCAACCTGAAACAAAAACATAAATTATATATGGAATTACATAATTGGTAAAATAGGCATGCTATTGAATCTCTCATGAGATTTGTTTGTTGGTTAGCGATGAGTGTATAATAAAAATGTATTTAAGCAACAATAACATGCTGTTTTAGTTCCTTCAGTGCCTTGATTAATATAATTAGTTTTGATAGGGCTCAAATTCCCTCTAGTACATATAAGAATTGTAAAAATATAATTGAATAGACACAAATACAAAGCAAAGTAATCATAGAGCTTAGAAGCCAATAGCACCCATAGTCCCACAACCACAAAAGACAAGCAGATAATAAAATAAGTGCTTTAGCCTTAAAGCTGCTATATGCTAGAATACTTATATATCCTTGGTGATATGTTAGGATCACTCTCTGTAGGTATACTCAGGTTTCTGGGAAGACTCTCGATATGTTAGGATCACTCTCAGTAGGTATACTCAGGTTGCTGCGAAGACTCTCGATTTTGTAGTCAGGAGCTAGAGATAATCATCAAATGAATGTGTATCTATTAAAATAGCTAAATAATTTTAATGATCATACAGGAATGTTTATACTGAAATACCTTAATAATATTCAAATCTATTTTTAGTGCTACAAGTGGATCAATTACTTATGTTGTAACATACAACTATTACAACTAACAATAACTGTTATTCTTATTTATTATAACATACATACATAAATAACAACATTATAAAATATATATTTTATAATGCTGTTGTTATTAAAGGTCATAAAGATATTTGAAAATAAATTATGAATTCTCCTTAAGTAGATACTAATTGAAGAAAAATATTATTTTGTTGAATGTACCTGCCAAAAATGGCATTCCTCTCCTCCTCAATTTTGATTTTCTTCTCCTCAATTTCTAATAACTTTTTGTCAAAGTTATCTGTAACAAGAATATAAATAGTTTAGTCAGCATCTAAAATAAACATAAAATTAAAAAAGTACTCAAGCTACTGTTTGTTTTGGATTCTTACCACCTATGGGTAGGGATCTCTGCCTCTTCCTCTTCCTTACTCCAGGCTGTGGCGGCTGCTCACCAGGCAGTGGGGGCTGCTGATCAGGCTGTGGGGACTGGTCTGCCTTCACTGCCTTTTCTTCAGTCACCTTTTGGCCAATTGTAAAATAAACTATTTTAAGTATAAACAAACTATGTAAGAAAACAAACTAAAATATGCATTATTTTGTTGATAAAAGGTAATCAAAGTAAGTCTGTGTACATATCTTGCAAAACTTTATATTTAAAGTCTGAGAGATGCATAAGTATGAAAAATAATATAGGTAATATTATGTACAGATAGTTACCTCAGTTGCCGCCACCTCCTCCATGCCAAAGACGGCTACGGGCCCCAACACCTCCAGCACCTGGTTCTCGGTACTGGTGAGCTCTACTAGCTTAGGGGGCCCGTTGCCAGTACTTTCAGGGCCGTAGCCCCGGTACTCTGCCCGGTTATGAGCCGCCTTTCTTTTAACATTTGTCTTCATATCGCGCCATGCCTGAAATTAGGCAAACCCTTGGTACATTATAATATAAGCACTGCTATAATTGTATTTAAGTACTAGGTACTCCTAAATCCGTCGAAACTTAGAGAGAGATTCACAATCAACATACCTGTTTCCACCGTGAAATATCTTTCACAGGTGGACCCATCGAGTTTAGCTCGTGCGCGAGCGTAGCCCAGCCCCGTTCAAGGGCCATCCGCCCTTGCAGGGATTGGCCGAGTCCTGAAGCCATATCGTTATGGTTTCTCATATACTCGGCCAAATATCCCAGCTGGGTCGGAGTCGCCTTTTGACGGCTGACTGGGCTGCGCTCGCAAAGTCTAGAAGACGGCTGCATTTTTCCTTTATAAAAAGAAGTTAAATTGAATGTTTATACATTTAACGACACCATCCACAATGAATCACTTATTTATACACGCTTTCTTATACCACATATAATATTAAAAACTGACATATTTTGTTGAATATGTCCTTCTAAACTTACAATTGAAGTAGGATATAGGTACTTAATATAAGAATACTATTTTATAACAATAAGAATGGAAAATGTGATGAAATGCGTGAGAGCAAGTCATAGACATAGAATATTATGAAGTTACTATGGGTAAAAGCGTGTCTTGGCGCGTTACGTGCCCTCGCAGGGCACGATAAGTTGACAGCTCAATTCCTTACGTCACTGTAGTTACGGAATCTGTTAGTGGCATAGCGAATACCGTTAGAGCGCGTTACACGCCTTTAACGTGTCTTGCCGTGGTAAGATAGAGAAATGGCCTTACAGAATCAGGGCCCAGGCCGAATATTCGATTCGAAAAGTCTTTACGCGATTCACAATGCCCGCCACGGAAACTTTAGACATTCTTATTCGGATTGACAGCTGATTTTCGATCGTTTGGTTTCCGCGAGCCAAAAGCAGCCGGATTCGTTTCCGAAATAATAGTTTGTGTGTTACACACAGTTAATTTAGTCAAAAAACATTTCAAATTCATACAATAGGTTTAGGGTACCTATCTGTGGTTATTATTTCCTTTTTTTTTTGATATTTCTGTTGTGAAATTTATTTTGAGGTTATTGACCCTATTTGTGTTTACCAATTTCAGTGTTGTAAAATTTCTTATGAAATTAACTTCGCGCCGCAATAGACTCAGTGAACTACAGCGACAGCAAACGTTACGTCTCCACAACGCCATACGAGACGTAACTGATCCATTCAACGAACCGCACTTCAAGCTCACCTATCGGTTAACTCCCGAGGTGGCAAAGTGCTTGATTGAGGAATGGCAGCCGTACTATCCGCACTCGCTATCTTCATACCAAAATGCAAGTGTTCGACCGTGAAAAAAGGACAAACATCCTCATGCATATATACGTACACAGAAATATGGTTTTGTAATATTAGTGGATCATCATACTTTGTTTCTGAAAGTGATGCTGTAGATTTGCTGTGCCATTTAACTTGTAAATTAAACACTATATATTATAAGTAAAATATTGCATTGATTCTTAGTACCCTTATTCAGTCTCTGTTGAAATAATAATCAGTTCTTAAAGTACTTCTCCATCTTACAAACAATACACATATATAATAATCAATAATAACAATGTTGAGAGTAGCTGATATATTCTAAAGAGTAAAACCAGCTCTTAGACTACTTGGCTTTAACATCTTAGGAACAATTCACAAGAAATGATCTTGTATCTTGTACAACATGTAAACTTAATCATAAAGAAACAATTAACAGACTAGAATAAAAAGATTTCTAATTTCAAACACAAATTGAAACTAGTTCCAAACTAGCATTTCTTCCTAATAATTTGAATCAGTATTCAAATTCATTTATTTTTTAATATAGCATAACAGAGACATAGTCTCTTGAGCGCTACATTCTTAAAAAATAATGCATAAACACTAAAGTTTTGTATAATACTTTAACAAAAAACTGTCCAAAGGTTTAGTTTTGTTAATTTAATAATTTATTGTAAATTGTATGTTGTGTTTGTTTTATAGATTAAATTAAAACTAATATATAAACATTCCATGTTACAATGTTAGTTACCATACTCCTCTGAAACGGCTCGACCGATATTTACCAAATATTATATGCATATTCAGTAGGTCTGAGAATAGCCTACTGGCTATTTACCATACCCCAAGTGATAAGGGTTGTTCACCATTAATTTTTTTATGAATAGTAATAATCTCTAAGGCAAAACAATGTTTGCCGGGTCAGGCAGTAAAAAATAAAAAACAATACATAACTTGTTAACAAACAAATTTTATATCAATATACAAACACAATTACTACACATAGAAATAGACTTAAATATACATATAAAAGGACTGAAAATTAACAAAATAAAACAAATTAATATTACTAAAAGATATTAAATTATTGTTCACTCAATAAAATAAAAAACCTTTTATTCTACAGTTACAAATAAGTTCATATATACTAGTTATTTATCACCGTTTTACATGCACTTCTATACTTATTTTGTAAACAGAAGTTGCCTGAAAGGCATAGGCCTCCCCTTTAAGATATTCATTGCAGTGTAAAACTAAATCTTTATTCTACATGTAGGTTTTCTTTGTTTCAACTATTGGTTATATATGTATTGTACAGTTAATAATTATAGGTTTATTCAACATAGTGTACGACTGTTATTCTAAATTCTTTCCTTTGTTTCATAAGATATGTTAACTTATACATATTACAATATATATTTAGAGCCATTATTTTCATATATTTTATTTATTTCTTAATGGTATCTTCATGGGGTTTTGGTCTGACATCTCCTCGGTGACCGGCCGGCTTGGAGATGGAGGAGGATATTGTTCACTTATACTACTCTTAATAATGTCCTGTTTTTCACAGTACGTTAGAGTACTTTCTGGCGCCAACTGTTAGTGTGTTAACCCTAGATCACTAACCTTATTTTTCGACGCTTATTACTAACCTTCGTCGTTTCGACTACGCTTGTATAATGGAGGGGTTTTAGGGGTTTAATCAAACATATATATTTATATTTATGTTTTTATTTTAAACATAAAGTATTAACCTATATAATTAAATATAATAATGTTTACTTTTACATATTTTTCAATTCAAAAAGTCTACTTTATCAGATCATAGTTTACGCGCATAATCAACTTTTCTCAATTTTTTTAACTAACCGTAAATATTATATATAGTATTATCTTATTCGGCATAAACTATAAATTACAAAAATAATATCAGAATAAGGAGTTAAAATAATTTTTTTTGTAATAGCTTACGATTAAATACATTTGTGACACCCATCAAGTTTATGTTCCCCACACTGCGATTTATTGCACTTAGTGCACCTACTGTTAGTCATCCTTTGCATTGCGGAGGGACATATGGCACATATTTTTCTCTTAGTTTGCTGTGGGAGAACATCAGATACATCGCCTTGCTCAGTCTCATTCATAACGGTCTCATTACTACTATTACTACTTCATACGCGTTATCAGCCTCAATGTGGTCTTCAGGCTCTATTTCTGATAAATTTTCCTCCTCGCTATCATTTTTTTATAATAATGCACTAATTGTATGTAAAAAATAAAATAAATTACACCATAATCAATCAAAAAAGAAAGAAAGGAACGTAATTTTAACTAAACTAAATAGTACAAAAAGTTACGTTATTACTAACCTTCGTCGATGCGACGAGCCATGCTTGCTGGTACGGCGCACACGGGCCCCCCATGCACAAAGCATTACCTTCCATTGCAAGTGCAACGGGTCGATAGAGATTAGCTGAAAATTCAAAACCGTATGGTCGCGCGCGAAAAAGTTATCGCGATTTTTTTGTTGACGCGTCGTCGAATCGACGAAGGTTAGTGATCTAGGGTTAAGGTGGTGATGCGCTCTCAGCAGCGGTGGCTGAGCACGCGCTACCTTGCGCGGCGGCTCCGGGGAGAACAGCCGCGCCCGCCTGCTCCGGTATCTCGCTCGATGCTCTGGTACCAACGGCCGAGTCACTTCAGAGAGAAGGACATTGATGCCGTTTAAAATCTTGTGGTCTGTAGAAATCTTGTAAGCGACTGGTTTCGAGTTAAAACCTGACGCACCTAGAACATAGTTCGACGAGTATAGGAAAGGTTTATATCCATATACCCTTTCATGTATGATTCAAACTCAGAGTAAATATCTAAATCAATGTGATTCGTCTTCGTCTGAGGATTAAAACTTCGACTTTTACAGGATTTTCAACCTTATTTTTACTAATTTGACACTGACTTTGATAAATAAATTGACACAAATGTAATTTTTAACTTTCTACCAAGGTATTTAATTTCTACCATCACCAAACGCGCCCATTCTTTTTTAATCTGTGATCCGCAGTCGGAAAGGCTAATCTATGGTTGATGTTGAGTTCCGACGGAATTTGTGAATCGCGTTTTATCAATCGATCGGAAATATCTTCATCTTTCCGTGAATCGGATGTGAACCGAACGGATCATAACCGACTGATTGTGAAACACACCTGTGCTTGTATTCAGTGAGTTGGAGGTCAATGGCTTGTATTGCATTGCAACATCATTCTACGCATTGCATATTGCATTGTCCAAAGAATATATAATCGTTTTGTCTACTGCAGTGTCGTGTGGCGTCGTGATTAAATAAAAATATTCTAAATCTTCAGGCTAATTTATAGCCTTACATGTCCAACAATTCAATAGGACAAGCACCCAACATGCCAACATTGCCAACAATTGGACAAGGAAATATCCAATATGTCAACAACCCATTGCAGAGTCCTCAACTGCAATCAGGATCACTTCAGGGTTCCCCATCCCAACACAGCCCCATGGGCACTCAATCTCAGGGCGCTAAGGGCACAGGAGGAAATGGAGATCAGATCGCAATAGTAAGTGGACGAGAAAATGAAATAAAAGTATAATAAACCCATATTTTTGTATTTCCTTATCGCGCGTTGTCAAAGGGGGCTAGACGGAAAAAAATCTTACGAAAAGTTGTCACGACACTTGTTGCGCACGGTATTGCAACGTCGCATCTCCAAAAATTAGTTCGGAAGTCAAATACGGCTATCTATGAAAGAATTCACTAATTGACATTTATTATTAGTTTCAGGCGGAGTTGTGATTAAGTTTATAGAGCGAGAGCCCATACGTTTCTGACCTTCGTCATTTAATAAAAGCTGAAAATTGTTCTATGTGTGTCCCTAGTAGAGGTAAGAATAATCCCCAAACATGAAGCTGAGGCAACAGTGGCTTTGGCAGATAACTGGTAACAAAGGTGTATAAAATTCCATCTCAAATTCGTTATAGTATAAAACCTGATTTTTTCACATTTGATTCATAATAATATCAAAAGTCGCGTTGCTCATTGCCAGACGGTTATTATGGTGGCAACCCTCTGCCAGACACCCTTAAACTATTATAATTTATGAGTATACTTACGTTATATTATAAAACCTAAATTTTATATATAATCTTTTGGGGGCCTATTAATGTATGTTTACATAAAAGCCGGACAGTTTCGATAGTTCTATCATGTTGCCAGACGCATTCAAAGTGAGCAGTTGTTCGGGGAGCAAGGAGCGTATACAGTAACTAGTGCGAGTTAGACAGAGCGCTTGGTCTAATGCAGCCCTTCACTGTGCATCCACTGTAATCAAGTTTTTTTTATTATTAATTTCTTAATCAAAAAATTTCATTATTCTTTTTTTTTTACAGTTTGAATAACAAATATTTAAAACAATACCCATTAAAATTGTTCTAATACAACTTCAATCATATCGAAACTCTAATAATTTTATTTATATTATTTTTCATTTATATTATTTTGACGACCTCGTTGGCGTAAAGGTTACCATGCCGGTCTGCTAATCAGAAGGTTCCGGATTAGATTCCCGGCCCGGTCAACATCTTTGTGCTTAACTAAATTTGTTGGCTGTGGGTCTGGTTGTTAAATATGTATTTATATATAATATGTATGTATGTATATGTAGTATATCAGTTGTGTTAGCAACCATAATACGAGCTAGAAATGGTTCAGTATGGGTGCTGGTCTAACCAGCCGTGTGTGAAATGTCCAAATATAAAAAAAAAAATGTGTTATTCAAACTGTAAAAAAAAATGATTTTTTTTGATTAAGAAATTAATAATAAAAAAAACTTGATTACAGTGGATGCACAGTGAAGGGCTGCATTAGACCAAGCGTCTAACTCGCACTAGTTACTGTATACGCTCCTTGCTCCCCAAACAACTGCTCACTTTGAATGCGTCTGGCAACATGATAGAACTATCGAAACTGTCCGGCTTTTATGTAAACATACTTTAATAGGCCCCCAAAAGATTATATATAAAATTTAGGTTTTATAATATAACGTAAGTATACTCATAAATTATAATAGTTTAAGGGTGTCTGGCAGAGGGTTGCCACCATAATAACCGTCTGGCAATGAGCAACGCGACTTTTGATATTATTATGAATCAAATGTGAAAAAATCAGGTTTTATACTATAACGAATTTGAGATGGAATTTTATACACCTTTGTTACCAGTTATCTGCCAAAGCCACTGCTGCCTCAGCTTCATGTTTATGGATTATTCTTACCTCTACTAGGGACACACATAGAACAATTTTCAGCTTTTATTAAATGACGAAGGTCAGAAACGTATGGGCTCTTGGGCTATTATATTATATTATATTTGTTAATATTTTTTTTTATTATAACTAAAAAAAATTACAATTCCTTCATTAATTAATCGAAAAGAACTTCGTTCCATCCGGGTGTGCCTTGATCAATTTTTTTTAACTCTAAATTTGTCCAAAACCATCTATAATGATTATATGGAAGAGCCAACACTAAACTTAGAGGCTATTTGAAGTCTTCTACATAACTGGGATAATTACCTATTAGTTAGAATATAACCATACACTCAATACCAAGATTTTAGAACTTCTTATGGACAAGGGGGCCTGGTCTATGCTACTCCAAAGTTGTATATTTGAGGTTCTGTCAGGATGTTACACTTGGGACGAAATTCTTGAGTCTTCAGTTTCCATATAACATGCATGTATTGCATTTTTTTTTCTGTCTAGGCGCTACTGTTTGTAACATGGTAATTGGTAGATCCTGACTATAGTCAGGATATTTATTTAGTTACAAGTAGACATTAAGCAAAGTCAGAGGCCTTTGAGCGGCTTGAAAACTCTCAATACCAGAGTTTGGCCACTTAGCTCATATGAAGAAGAAGTATAAGGTTTGCACAATTTGTAACTTTCAACTACAAATTTTAAGCGAGTGTGGCTTGGTGGTAATAATGTCTGCTTTTCAATCAGACAGCCCCTGGTTTGATCCCGGCCCTATACCAATAACTTGTTTTTCAAGTTATGTGTGGACTTGCACTCACTTTACGGTGAAGGAAAACATTGTGAGGAAACTGGCATGTTTGAGGACCACAATATCCGAAGACGTGTGTCATCAGCCAACCCGTACTTGGCCAGTGTGGTGCATTATGGCCTATATCCCTCTTCGTGAGAGAAGGCCCTGAGTCCCAGCTGTGGGAATGTATAGTGGGCCGCTTATGCTTAAATTAAAAATTTTGCAAACCTTATACTTCTTGGAACATTATACATAACTATTCTATTTTTATTTTTTATTTTATTTTCTCAGATGCTAAACAGACCACGCCTCCATGAACTGGTTCGTGAAGTGGATCCAACAGTACAACTTGATGAAGAAGTGGAGGAATCACTCCTGCAATTAGCCGACGACTTTATTGACACAACTTTAGCCGCATCCTGTGGGCTTGCTAAGCATAGACACGTACCTACTGTTGAATTACGAGATGTGCAGTTGCATTTAGGTGAGTTAAGGTTACTAGTTCCTATGCAAAGAGGTTAGTATTCAATTGTTGATGACTCCTTAGGTGTAATAGTTACCATGACGGACTGCCAACCAGAGTCACGGTTAAGATTCCTGTCTCGGTCAACATCTTTGTGATAAGCTAGTCTGTTGGCTGTCTGGCTGGGTGTTGTATTTGTAGTATATGAGTTGTGTAAGCCACCATAATACAAACTAGAAATGGTTTAGTATGGGGCTAACCAATTGTGTGTAACTAAAAGTAAATAGAATCAACAGTCCTGTCCATTGCAAACTAGGGATGTCGGAAATGCAATAAAGTATCGATATATATTGTATCGATATTTTTTGAATATATCAATATCGATATTGATATTTTTATTTAAAAATATCGATATATCGGTGTGATAAGAAAAATAAATATTTGGCCTAATCTACTAAAGACACTGACACTGAAGTCTGAAATGACATTGACAGACAGAGTTGCCAACTTAAGTACCAAATTAAAACGCAATAAATCGAGTCGACCAAAGACAAAAAAAATGTAATTTGTTAAAAATTGTTAGTAAAAAAAAGTATTCCTTTTTAGGATTTTTTAATTATAAAAAATAACGATTTTTATACCTTTTCAATACTTGTAATTTTATATCGATACCTCGATAAATCGAAACATTAAATATCGCTCAAAAATATCGATAAATTGAAAATATAATATCGATATATCGATGTATCGATATTTTTTCGACGAGCCTATTGCAAACATACAATAATAATGAACTACTGCTGAACAATATGTTTGTTTTTTCAAAAATATTTTAGTTGGAATACTTAAATTAAAACAATTGCTATCTTAAATACCTATTATAATAATCTATTAAATCCCTGGCACATTAATAATACTCTAAATTAAAATATTATTTTTGGTTGTACATTATCCCCGAGTAACGTAGGCTGTATTTTGTTTCTCTTTGCTACTTAAATAATTTTAGAGCCCAGGCGACGTCGGAAAGGAATGCTAGTCCATATATATTTTAGTATCTATTTATTATTACACTTTACGGAAAACTTTTATGAGGACCTTGTTGGCGTAATGGTTTCCATGCCGGACTGCCAATCAGTAGGTTCCGGGTTCGATTCCCGGCACGGCCAAAATTTTTGTGCTTAACTAAATTTGTTGGCTGTCTGGGTGTAAAATATGTATCTAAATAAAAAAGAAATATATATGTATGTATATGTAGTATATCAGTTGTGTTAGCTACCATAAAACGAACTGGGAATGGTTCAGTATGGGGCTAACCAGCCGTGTGTGAAATGTGTTCTAATATTTATTTATATTTTTCTTTATTTCCAGAGCGCTCGTGGAACATGTGGATCCCAGGGTTCGGTAATGACGAGCTTCGACCATACAAGCGTACCTTCGTCACGGAAGCACACAGACAGCGAATGGCTCTTATCAGAAAAACTCTTAAGAAATATTGATTATATTTAGTTGGGGACGTTCTAAATTTTTAATTTTACTTGTATAAGTTAAAATGACACACTTTGTCCTGCCAAAGCAAATTCTCATAGAGGAACTAAAGAGGCCTGAGAACTGAATTTATTAATAAAACAATTTTGAGCAGCTCAGTCGGGCTCCAATCTCCCATGGGTTCAATCCCTGTCGATAAAAAAATACGACTAAAATATCCAACTATAAATTCGAGCCTTCAGATATAAAACCATATAGCACTATGGTAGAGCATTTTTTAGCATTTCCGCGTAGAAAACGGTCACACTTACATATTACGAGAACCGCGCGCGCAGGTCTCGTCGGCTACAGTCGCCTCTGATGATGGTGCTCGGAAAGCACCAAAACTGTTGGACTCATTCCAACTTTTAATAATAATGTAAGTGTGACCATTTTCCACGCGGAAATATGATTGATGACGCCTTACGAGAACAGTTTACAGCATTTTCTAGCGTTCACATAGTTACCATACTCAAGTTCAATGATCTGTTGCCAATCGTGTAATAGTGTTTCGGCAGCCTTCTTAAAGAGCCAGTAATTCCAAACTAGCCTTGCTTTCGGCCGCTGTCACCGACTAGTGTGGTTACGTGCCCTTGTGTTCAAGTGCCAAGGTTTATTGTGTAAAAAAAATGTATTTTTATTAATTTGGGCGCAATTTCAAACAAAGATTCGTATATTATAAGCAACAGGTTAACTTAACTTTATTTTAATTGAGCTATGAGTACTCAAACTAAAATTTCTGAGTGATTCCATGGACAACCTTTGCTTATTTAATTACTGTAATATAACAATCATCCCTATTAAACATCATAATCTAAAGTACCAGTATAGAAAGTTTACCATAATACCAGTACCAGTATAGATAGATTACCAGAACAAATAAATTTTAAAATACCAGTTCTTCTTTTTTAGCATTATTTCTACTCTTTTCATTGTAGAGATTCTACAACGGAAAGAGTCCATGGATTAATTTGTTGCGGTAAAATATCTGTTATATAAATAGGGAAGATGGCATATTTTAAATATTGTATCAGAGTAATTAAATAAGCAATTTAGGCAGTAATAACTGACCTGGTCTAGAGTGTAGTGACAAATGCAAACCAATAAGTTTTCTATGTATTCTTATTTAACTTGTGTAAGTAACTGAAATTGTTATGCAAAATACTGCACAATACAGACTATTAGTTAATTTGTTACAAATAAAGATATAGGTACCTATGTATGCATATAAGAGGTATGGTATGTATGCATGTAAAATCAATTAATAAACTTCCTACATAATCTTTAGTGTTTTGTTTATTCTTTATTATTAGCCGAAAGGCTGCACTAAAAGTTCTTGGAACCAGCTTTATAATTTTGATCTTACTGAACATATTTTAAATATGACTATTACTGAGTTTAAAAATAAGAGACCTACAACACTTTATTAAATTCATTAGACTGGCAGCCTTGAAAGCTAGTTATTCCAAACTAGGCACACTGCATCTTAGGCCAAAGTGTTGCTGACTTGTCTCTATAGTTACGCACGTAACGGTTCAAAGTGGGTCCCTTGCACCTCAATACAGAGCGCAGCGATCTAACTTAAATTAAGAGCTAGACCGGCTTGGGTAGTGCTGCGCCTCGGGTCCTCTCTGAAGTATTCCAGCACTTGCTCTTCCAAATCAGTTCGGCTCCGACTAGCCGGAACTGGCCGCCCTTCAGATTGCGATGAACGCACGCTCCCCGTCGAATAAAGACGGCTCGTCAAACTACGAAAACAATTGTATGACGGTAGGGGCAAGTCGGGATATCGTTCCGCGTACGTAAGAACGCCGTCACATTTACCTACGCACATTATCATGTGATAATACTCTGCATTCGAGTACATCACCATTCTCACTCACAACAATAACACACAAAACGAACTAAATAACAAGTAACAACAGAATAAACTAAGTAACAAAACCATAGATACAACTAACATAACAATAATATCCGGGAGCTTTCAAAATTCGCAATCCGCACGAACTGATAGCTAATAGCAGACTAACAAGTTGAAAAAATAAAATGTATTAAATACAATGACATTCTAATAATAATAAATAAATTTCACACTACAATTGCCGCTATCCTTGCCGCGATACCAGGGTTCCATAAGTTTTAAGTAGTAATAGTAGTAAGTTGTTTGCCTCTTACAGTTTATCGTAGTCATACTAACAATTAACTAAGTACCTACCAATTTAAAATTATAATTTCTGTTACTAAGCACGTTCCATCCTAGACCGTAATGATTGCTTACCATCAGGCGAATTACGGCCAAGTGCAAACCCATTCCTTGTAAAAAAATATTATCATGTCTGTGTCATTATTTAATTTAAACATCTCATGCTTGCTTGCTTCCCGTTTGAGTAAATTTATTTTATCCAAAATGTCGTAACTCGTAATTATGTTACGTGAGTTATCTGACTCCAGAGTGTTAGTCGGCTTAAAACCGTCCTGCAGGATTGTCTTATGTTTGTCTCTTTCTTTTCCCTTTCTCTCTAAAGTTTGTTGACATTTATAACGAAAATTTGCTTATATAAGCACAGACAAAATTTTCGTCTGTGATATAAGCAAGTATTAATAAATCATAAGCAAACTCTTTGGAACCTAGATTTATGTTGTGTCTGTGTTAAAATTAATAAGTAATTTAATTTTTTTACGATACGTTTTGAAGATAAGAATCAACACTGTTTGTAAAATAAGAATTGCGGCTGAAGAAAACATGTACTAATGAATAATAACCATCACTTTAAATCGGAGTAGTAGTTGAAATTAAACAGTTTTTATACACACACCATTTATTTAATAACACATAAACGCAAGTACAATTGTGATCCAAGAAATCATACACATTTTTATTCAAATTGTAAGTACATACTATAAAATCACATAATAAATCACAATTATAATAATAAGTCAAAATATATTCCGCTAACTGGTAAAAAATGGTAAACGCATATTTCATTGAACGGAGTGCCCTTTTTGAATTGACTTAGTTTTCTTAGTAGAGTTATGAAAAATATTCTGCATTTATAACACTTTTAATTTTGGAATTTACCAGTAGAAAGAACGTCGAAAATTACATATATCTGCATTGTTAAGTCATTGTTGATAAAAAAGTGCATTAACCATGTTTTACCAGTAAGCAGACGAAATACTAAATAGGTTTAACAACCTAAACTAAAAATACTGGGTTTACAATACTAAATACCTCGAAGTACCTAGATAGGTATTTAAATTACATACAAGTGCAATATGAAAGCTTATGGTTGTTGTATATTTTGATAGATTTGGAATGTAAACAGATAAATCTCAATAGAAGACAAAATTAAATATTTAGTGTACTTCCGCTGTGATCCGAAATCCAAATTAAGACAAGTAAAGGAAAAATCACTAATTAATTGAACGACAAGTCGAGAGAGTCTCTCGACTTGTCGTTCGAAGAGTCAGCATCTCCTGATGATGCCTTGTGGTTAGGCGAAACACGTGTAGAGTTAAGAATTTCCGAATTGTGATAGGTAACGTTAATCTTAATTTATCTTAGTTAATTTTTCCTTTACTTGTCTTAATTTGGATTTCGGATCACAGCGGAAGTACACTAAATATTTAATTTGGTCTTCTATTTACAATGGATTTCCGCAAAGTAACGCCTGAGTCAATAAGTGATAAATGTTTAGATATCAATTAGGTCCGAGTGTGCGTAGTTTTTTTGCGAATCGATTTTTCTCTGAATTTTGTTTGCTAAAAACCTCACGGAGCCCGAGACCTTTTCAACGAATGCAAAACCGTGGAAATCGGTTCGTGCTAGGATATAGCTACAGCTATGACATCAATAATACCTATTAATTTTATTTTATTAAGTATACATCACTTGGAAACAACCTTACTATTGAAAAGTAATACGAATTAAGAGCAGATTCAAAAGTTATTTTGCCGTATTTTACAACCAGTCAGCAAATATGAGGTTGAGACAAGAAATAAACTTTCTTTGTAACTCACGATAACCTACATACAAGGGGTTTTAACGTGTGTATTTTCAATCACATTGTTAAACCTTATATGAAAGCTATTTATGGCTATTGCATACGATACGAAATATGTACAGTTTAGGGATTTTTAACGCTCACCCGGCTAGCATAAGCAGCCCACTATACGTTCCCACTGCTGGGACTCGGGGCCTTCTCTCATGAGGAGAGAGATATAGACCATAATCCACCACGCTGGCCAAGTGCGGGTTGGCGGATGACACACATCTTCGGATATTGTGGTCCTCTAACATGCCGGTTTCTTCACGATGTTTTCCTTCGGCGTAAAGCGAGTGCAAATCCACACATAACTTGAAAAACAAGTCATTGGTGTAGGGCTGAGATCGAACCAGGAGCCGTCTGATTGAAAAGGAGACGTTATTACCACCGAGCCACACTCGCTTTTTTACCTGGCTAGCAATCAGCCACAAGTTGAAAAATCTGTCGCTAAGCACCTAACTGTGTATTCTGGTAGCCTTCTTGAGAGCTAGTAGTTCCAGACTAGGCATGCTCCATTTTAGGTCAGAGTCGCTAACTCATGTGCTTAAACGCTTTGCTGGTCAAATGCCTAAATGTAAGGAGTTAAAAAGAAACGAATGAGCGCCATGTAGATTTTTTACACGCTTTATATTAGCTTCACCTGTATGTTTGTTTGTAACCGACTTCTTTGGGCGCGATTTTGACCCACTTTAAACGGCCAGATTTCGTTGAAACTTTGTAGATTTATTGAGGACCGATGACAATACACTAATTTGATAAAATTATTACATTTAATTGTATTTTTGTTTGTATGTTTGTTTGTAACCGACTTCTTTGGGCGCGACTTTGACCCACTTAAAGCGGCCAGATAAGTGTGTTTTTTAGTTTTTTTAAACTACTATTATTTATTGTACTAGTTTGAATTGTACCGTCCAAATCGTACCGATTTTACGTACCATGTGTACCCTTGTAAGTAGGCTATTATTATATAAGGTTTCTTAAATAAATAAAATATCTTAGATATCTAAATTTAAAACGTAAGTCATGGCTACGCCATTATTTTTGGAAATGCATGTTATCATGTTTTCCTTGACAACGAATTGTGATAAACATCTTATCAGTTGTTTGATAAGATTTGATTAAATGGGTCCATACAATGTGTTGTGATCGATTAAGTTTTAAACAGCTTGTATGTACTGAAAATAACAATATTACACAGTAGGTGAAGACCTACATATATTTACACATATATTTTTAAAATGATCTATGCTCAAGTTTGGTCTAATTTGACCATTTTTCTAGGTACGCATATCTGAATTGCTATCTCATTTGTTTCGTCCTTTTAAGACCCAAGTCAGATTTTACTCTATTTTTCATCAGGATATTATAACTAACACTTTTAGTTAATAATACTAATACTACTTTTAGAAAGTAAGTGCATACTAATTCTAATAATATTTTCGGTAGATCATGTACATTTTAATACAGTAGTGTATTGAAACTGTTAATCTATTTCTGCATTTCTATAAAACACCAATATAGGTAAGTCACAGCTAAAATGTACCTACAGTGCTAATAATGATACTAAAATCACAATACTGAAGTATTACAAGCAAAAAATAGTTTACCATGTCTCTAGATGAAACATTTTATATAATATATAAAATGTTTCAGATGTAAGAAAATCTGAAATATTAAAGTTAACAAAAACCTTTAACCAACAAAGTTTGATCGGTAACGGTTACTGTTCATGTTATTTTTACGTCATCTATTTTTTTTAAATTCATTTATAGCCTAACCAGTATTTTAACATTTTGTTAATACTAAAGTGAGCTGGTGCCCAGCCTTAGTAAATAAAGCCTAAGTAAATATTAAGTTTTTCAGATTTTCTTCCATCTACAATGGATTTTCACAAAGTAACGCCTGATTCAATAAATTATCAATGTCATTTATTCATTTATGATTTTCGTTTCAAGTTTTTTTTTTTTAATTCCTGTTGCGGCCTATTGAATGTTATTAGGTGCCTTATATCGATAAAATATTAACGTACCAAAGCTAAAATCTTCGAATCTGCGCAGCTATTCCAACCAGTCCAAAATCTTTACAAATTAAGTACTGCAAACCAAACTCGTTTCTTTCTCAAGTGCTGGGCTTAAACCTCGCATTCTTTCTTATCGGGAATGTAAAGATGATCGGACGGGTCCACTTTCTGCCATTGGGTTACCTTCGATTTCACAGTCACAGGATTCTGAAATAACAAGAGAAGAAAACTATTAAAACCTGTTGTTTGTAACACCTGATTAAGAACAAAAATGTCACTCGGTTAACTAACGTATGACGATTGATCTGACGCGATCATCGAGGTTGAGCAACGGTAGATACGGACAGTGTTTGGATGGATTAAAAAATTTGCATTTTTCATCTGGGCGCTACTGTTGGTCGGATGACACGTTAATTAGTAGGCCCCGGTAAGTCTTAGTACAAGTAGTTATTAAGCCAATTCAGATGCGTTCGGGCGGCTTCAAAACTCGACTCCAGAGCCTGGCCACTTAGCTCATATTAATAAAAAATAAATTGCTTATTTAACTCAATTTCATCTTGACTGTTACTGCATACTTTTGCATTTCATGATAACATACTATTCAATTTAGATAAGTAGGTATAATATTTATATATTAGGAATAATATTAGAATATGTTTACACAGATAAGAGGTAACATGTAGGAGAGTGTAATCAAACTTGACTGAAAAGTTTTTACACATTAAGATAATTGTATGCCTGTAAATGTCCACCCACCAATCCACCCACAAGTGAATCCAAAATTCCCCGTCCACCCACGACAGTCGAAGTTGATACTTTGACATCTTTTAAATATTTTACCAATGTATAATAATTAACTTATTTGAATTTAATGTAAGCCATCATAATGTAACGTATGTATATAATGATCTATGTTGGAGGTCGCTAGCTGGGAGCAGAGGACCGCAGTCAGTGGAGGAAGCTATGTACGTATGGTGTAGCTATCCGCGATCAGATGGTTTGAACATTTAGCTCGTAAACGTGAAACGCGAAACCAACGCGAAATAAATCTGCAGCCATATAAATGTGACCGCATCTGCGGCTCTCGCATCGGCTTGTTCAGCCATGAGACCAAATGCAATGACCATCCGGACGCTAAATGAAATCATCTTTCGTAGATGAAATGGGCCAATTATGATATTATGATGTGAGAAACCAGCTTTCTTAATTTATTTTCCACAGCCTAGTGGTAGGTTTCAGTGAGGACTTTTAAATTAATTTTACAACATGGTAACACTTTGAAACTGCAATATTTTATTTTGACTTTGACAAATTTTGCTGTGCCGATTCCAACTAGAGCGATAAGGCAAAGAAGAAGATGAAATACGGGCCGATAATAATACGCAATAGATAGTGGGAATTAATTCATGAACGCAAGTTACAAACCGGTATTGTGTACATTGACCCCATAAGTTACTCATGGCATGTTTTACAGTTGTAATGAGATCACGACTCGAAACGTCACATAGAGAACGTTCTATAATTTTGACGTCTAGTTTCAAGGTTCCATGGTGTAATGGTTAGCACTCTGGACTTTGAATCCAGCGATCCGAGTTCAAATCTCGGTGGAACCTAATCTTTTTGCTACTTGTTGGTACGAATTTTATCGCGTTTGTTTTTCACTTTCTTATCAAACATTACAAATAATTTACTCAGAATTGTATATCAATTGTACGAATAAATAGATTTTAATGTTTATTTTTGGCATCCTATCTACTAACTCAGGGTAATCTGGCAATGTGCTATCAATAAGATATCGAAGCAACAAGCAAATAACAAAGAAAACTACAACACAATCAATACTGCAAATATCTGCAATACAATAAACATATTTCAATTAAATTGTTTTTTTTTTATTATATGTTTTTGATACTTTATTGCCCATAACGATTTAATTTTTGAGAGAGTAAAGTAAAAATTAAAATTTGTTAATATTAGAAAAACTGCGTAGCATTTGTCAAAAAACAAATGATAACGTAACATTAAGTTTTGTACTGCCCGTGCGATATGATAGATTTTACAATGTCTATTATAACAATATCAATTGTGGTCGTAATATAAATCAAGTTTTATGGTTTATTTATTGCAATACGTACAACATTTTATATTTGCAATAAAATGGATATCTCTCTATTGTTTCAATGTATCTTCTTCTTCTTCGTATGAGCCAAGTGGCCAAGCTCTGGTGTCGAGAGTTTTAAAGCCGCCCGAAGGCTTAACGACTGTTTGTGTTAAGACTAACAGCCGGGACCTAAATTTAACGTGTCATCCGACCCACAGTAGCGCCCAGGTGAAATTGCCACTTTAAAAAACGACAGTCATGGGCGCATGTTGACCTATCTAAACACTGTCCGCATCGACCGTTGCTTAACTTCGATGACCGCGTCAGATCACCTTAGCTAGCCGAGCTACAGGCGCTAGTTGCAATGAATTAGTCAGACTGAAGGATTTTAAACGTTCATCATTAAATGAAGTATTTACAAAAGTAGTATATTAAGACTGTCAAACGTTTCATATTATCTTGGTATTGATCTTGGCATTTCCTCAAAGATGAAATAATCTGTCTTTGCAGAAAATAATTATTCAGATCCTTTTCATCAGAGTTTTGGGAATATTGCCAAGATTTCGTGAAGTTCAAAGACATCTTGAGTGATTATGTAAATTTATTTCACGTGAGCAATGAATGGAATGAGAAACGAGACATATTGGCGACTTAATTTAATAGTTGACTGTCAATCGTATGCAGTATATATTGAAATAGATTTAAATAAAATTTAATACTCTTTTCATAGGAGACAAAATATCAAAATAAGTATTTATAAAGTGGAAAACTAAAAGCCTTTATTAAGAAGAAAATAAGTAAGTAAAATAAAATAAGAATGATGTATTTGTATGTGTTACGATGTTAATAGAATAAAATAGGTATACATCTATCTATTTTCGTTCTTACTATCCTTTGTAAATAATTTTCACTTTATTATTCTTAAGTTATGTTTAAATTTATTTACTGTGTCAATAATAATTCTATCTACTTAGATTTTATTTTAACACAGTACATACTTCACTGGTAAGTAACGCAAAACCCTATAAGGGCGGGTTTTTTACGACTTTAGCTAGGCAAATAACTTTAATTCTACGACTTTTAAAAATTCCCGATTCGCTTCTCCATACTTTTATCAAATTTTTCAAAAGTCGGGATTTACAAAAAATGTGTTTGCCTAGCTTTACGTACTTAAACCACCCATTTGCCTAAAGCTTTTGCGTTAGTTACCAGTAACGCGTACTGAAAGCTAATGTGTGCAAATGCACCTTCCTTAGCATTCATTCAACGTCATCCACAAATGCCTTACTTTACGCTTTTGCATCATTTGGTCGATTTATAGCATAACAATTTAAAAAAGGAGTACATTAGTTAAAAACTTTTTAACTTGACTCTGACTTGATATGAATATTCATAGTGAGATGAACTTCCTTAGCAATAACTTGTAACTTTGAAGTTTGTATAAATGGTATAATTAAGTAGCTTTTATATTTATATTACCTTTGTATGTATGGAAGAGTCGAGAAGAGAGAAGGAGCACAGAGTCCCCCGACGTTACCAAACACACCGACTATACATATATTCAAAATTCTATAATGACTAAACTCGATGTAACCTAGATTTAAGTTTCTGTGGCAAATAAATCATTTATTATTACTATTATATTATTATTAGTGAAACTAGAAACTTCTAAGCGCACACGTCTGTATTTAATTTTAGCTACAGACTTCCAGAAGAGTCCGACACTCTATAGTTAGTGCCATAATTAAATGTACGCTAAATTGTTTTGCTAAAAACGCACATTTGTATTTGACCTTTCCTGTATTTTTTCTGTAGTTTTCGCGCACATACTCAAGCGCCGTGATAATTACCTCCAGTAGATAATTGGGCAAGACAATAGGACTATAAAAGCGAGTGTGGCGCGGTGGTACAAACGTCTGCTTTTCAATCAGACGGCCCCAGGTTCGATCCCAGCCCTACACCAATGACTTGTTTTTCAAGTTATGTGTGGATTTGCACTCGCTTTACGGTGAAGGAAAACATCGTGAGAAAACCGACGTGTTTGAGGACCACAATATCAGAAGACGCGTGTCATCCGCCAGCCCGCACTTGGCCAGCGTGGTGGATTATGGCCTATATCTCCCTATAGACCCAAATCCCAGCAGTGGGAACGTATAGTGGGCTGCTTATGCTTTATGCTATGCTATAGGACTCTGCGGACTTGAGGCACAATATATATTTGTTCATTTTGCGGTTGAGACGCTGGGCAGTTTGGTTAAGAAGCGAGAAGTCTGGTGGAGGAAATTGGCCGAAAACTGAAGGATAAGACGGGGGACTCCTGTTCAAAATCGTATCTACTTGGTCCAGAGAATAGCCAACGCTATTAAGCGTGGAAACGCGGCCAGCGCTATGAGTAACTTTGCGCCGAGTACGGTCGTTGGCGGGTTGTCCTGACTTTTCATGTTTTCGACATTTTAAATTGATAAGTTTGGTTATTATATAATACTTGTATAAAAAGTGAATTAAGTAATTTTTAAGTTATCATGACTAAAGGATATATATAGGACATATAAAGGACATATTTCGGTGTAAAATATTGGTGTTTTATTCGCCTATACTGTAAAATTGCATATTTGCAGCAATACACATAGATAAGTGTATAAAACGCTATACATTGGCCATCTAGAGATTGTATCAGTCCATTGCAAAAGATTAGATAACAAAAAAAGTACCGTTTTAATCGCGTCACTATTTTGGTACACAATAAGTATTAAGTTCTAGGTATTTAGTTATAGGTATAACAATACCAACCATTCAGTGCGAAGTTTGAGGAAAAATGTTAATACGGTCGGAAAATCCTTGAAAAGAGAATTTAATATTATGTTTGAGTTTCGAATTAATGTTTCAGACAATGACTGTTCACTAGTTTATCATTAGTGTTTAACTTTTAAACATATGAAATTTATATTAATTTGACGAAATAACTAAATAAAATATATTCATAAGTGTTTACGACTCGGTGTATTATCATAAGAACTATTTAGTATGAAACAAATAAACTGAAATTTAAATGTAAGAAAATAAACATTATGAGTACAGAAGTATGTTTAGATTTCTATGTCTGAACAAATCTTCCTTTTTCTTTCAAGAGGTACACTATCATAGTTCATTATCCTGCAGACGACTTAGGAAACTGAAAAATTGAGCAAATAAATTCCTCTGTTGAGCATAGGCCTCCTCTTCCGCACGCCATTTCATAATAAATATCAACAAGTTACATATACACGATGTACTTAGCGTGTTCGTCTTCTTCGTATGAGCTAAGTGACCAAGCTCTGGTGTCTAAAGTTTTTAAGCCACCCGCAGACCTCTTGGCTTTACGACTACTTGTAACTAAAATACTAACAGTCGGTACCTACAATTTACCGCGTCTTTCCACCCATAGTGAAATGCCACATTTTAAACGACAGTCTTATGCATGGTCACCCAATCAAAGATGCTCCGCATAGACCGTAGCTTAACCTCGATGATCGCGTCAGATCACTTTGTTCAGCCGAGTTACAGGCGCTACTTAGCGTGTGACAGAAGTGTAAATTTCAACCGCACGTAGTCGAAGATACCCTAGTGCTATTAATGAATACTAAACGATTTGTACCAGCTACTGCACACTAAGGACATATTAGTATTTATCGATCGAAGCGTGGTCTATCAAAGAGAAATCTAGGTCATACGCGATTCCTAAGAGTGTGCCAAGTATAGAATAGGACGTGTATAAAATATGCAGATATCAACAATGGTACGGAACCCTTCATGCTCGAACCCAACTCGCACTTGGACAATAATTTTAAGTGATAACTTATTAATTAAATGACAATTAACTTAAATAACAATGCTAGAGTACGAATGAATGTATGTTACTATCAAAAAGTTGTAGTGTAAGTATCTTCTGCAAAATTTTCCGGAAAGTTTTAGTTTAGTTTTTTTTTTACACATTTCACACACGGCTGGTTAACCCCATACTGAACCATTTCTAGTACGTATTATGGTTGCTAACACAACTGATATACTACATATAAATACTTTATATAGATACATATTTAACACCCAGACCGACAGCCAACAAATTTGGTTTAACTCAAAGATGTTGGCCGTGCCGGTAATCGAACCCGCAACCTTCTGATTGGCAGTCCGGCATGGTAACGAGGTCGTGAAACTTTTGAGCTTCACCAAACTATTAATGCAAAGCAAATTACCTCCTGCCCCCGGGGATAAAAGTATTAACTGACTTACATTGCCCTGGCTTTAGTTTACAACTGCAATTTCCGGGACTATACAGTGTATCAGCTCTATATAACGACACTGAAGGGTCTGTGCATTTTATGGCGTTATAGAGTGAGAGTGGTCGTTAAATGGTGAGAAGAAAATTCTGAAATGGAATACAAGCTAAATCAACTAAACCCAATTGATTTCGACGCCTTAGAGAGTTTGTCGTTAAATCGAGTGACGTGACATGGAGTTTACACTGTATTACCTTTTGCCCCCGGGGATAAAAGTACTAACTGACTTACATTGTCCTGGCTTTAGTTTAGGTACTGCAATTTTCGAGGCTATACCACCTGTATTTTCTTTAGCATCAAATATAGCATGGAGACACAATACCTACGAGTATATTAATCTCCACATAATCTTCACACTGTCCACGGATATGTTTATATCACGCGGGTGTAACCACGGTGTGAAGTTGCGCAAACAATGATATTACAGTATGTATTATGTACTTAGCTGAGTTTGTCCATGGCTAACCCAGATAAGACGTACTTGCATGAATTGCGCCATACTCTACTGGAGCAAACTTTTGTATTCAAAGTTTTCAGCGTTACTAACCACTGACAAAAAAAGCTAGTGTGGCGCGGTGGTATAAACGTCTGCTTTTCTATCAGACGGCCCCTGGTTCGATCCCATAAGACCCCGTCCTTTTAGTTTCGGGAGTTAATAATAATAAAAATAATTAGATTATTATGAAACTGTAAGATGACATAATGCAATAAATTGTTTCACTTTGACTATGGTAACATACGTGAAGGATAAAATAAATAAATAAATATTAGGACACATTCACACACGGCTGGTTAGCCCCATGCTGAACCATTTCTAGCTCATATTATGGTTGCTAACACAGCTGATAAAATACATATACATACATACATATTACATATAAAAACATATTTAACACCCAGACCCACAGCCAAAAAATTTAGTTAAGCACAAAGATGTTGACCGGGCCGGGAATTGAACCCGGAACCTTCTTATTAGCAGACCGGCATGGTAACCTTTACGCCAACGAGGTCGTCAAAGGATATATATGTAACTATAAATTGAAGTACATAAATAGAAAACAATAGTGACTGAGTAGTTAATTATAATAAGTCATGTGATAAACAGGCCATTAGTGCTATTAGCCGGTAGCAAATTCGATGCAGAATATTTTCAAAACAGGCAGCCGCTATTAAACCTACCTGACAACAAGTATCTTCTCAGTATGGTAAATTATCTACTTCAGTTATATACGTCCATACCAGGGAGTAAAATACTAGATAGGATTGCTTATTCCCATACAATAACTTGGCGCGGAAGTTTGCCATAATTACCGAGGAAACCTAGATGGCGCTGCAAATCGAGCGTGCAGCCTAGCTGTCGCCAAATTCTGCAACGCGCTGCATTCGCATAGTGATATGATGTTAGTAGATTGCGTGCCCCGAATGAAACCGTTTCAAAAAATTACGATTAGATGGCGCTACGTGTATCGAATCATACACGTATTACTATTTTCAACAAGAGGTTGAGCGTCTTTTATATTTATTAGTCTATGGTCCATACATAGTCACAAACATTCAGATTCATAATATTTGTAGGATAGTAGAATATAGTCTATTTTTATATTGAATAAGTTTACGAACTTATAAAGCAGTAACTCTGTAAAAGTACTACAAGACGACAAATACGTTTTAGCTCTTGTTATGTTAACTTCATTAGAGCTGTTATTCTAACTAGAAATATTAGAGAGTTCTATTATTAGACATTTGATTATTGACTTGGAAACAATATCAATATTTAGCGTCTTTTACTTCTCATGAGCTAAGTAGCCAAGCTCTGGTGTCGAGAGTTTTCAAGCCGCCCGAAAGCCTTTTTTCTTTCATACACGGCTGGTCAATAGCATACTGAGCCATTTCTAGTTCTTATCGTGGTTGCTAACACAACCGATATATGTACTACATATACGAGTACATACATACATATTTTTATATTTAACATCCAGACCGACAGCCAACAAATTTAGTTGAGCACAAAGATGTTGGCCGTGCCGGGAAACGAAGCCGGAACCTTCTGATTGGCAGTCCGGCATGGTAACCATTGCGCCAATGAGGTTGTCAGATAGTTAATTAAATTATGACATTCAAATTACAACTGTAAATTACTGTCCTGTCTCTCAGCATAGTCATTGTTTAATCTATGGCCACTAATAATATCAGTGGCTAACTATTGGATACGACTACAGTTACCAGTGACACCGGATTTGGGGGACTGATATGGCATAGACGGCTGGTTTAATGCCAAGACATAATTAAAAGCCGTAATTTAAAACGTTAAAGCTTGTATTATAACTAAAAATAATTTTCTTAGAACTCTTCTGAAGATGTGAAGAGCATTTAGAATGTTGTTTCATTTACCTTCTCGTAACCGTAAATGTATTTTTAGATTTACTGGAACAAGAGTATTATATTTGGATTGAAAAGATTTAATCGTTTCTTGCAGTTGTTATTCAGAGAATCTTACCGTCTTCTTATATTCTACCCCTAATTAGTATTACCTTAGTTTACTCATCGCTTATTACTCAGTATTTTAACCTTTGTACCTAATTAATCCTTGTAATCATGTACGCTAAATGGCCTGAACTCTATGACACAGGTTCAACCTTCTGTGGAGTTCAGTGCACCCCTTGTCTTAAATACCTAGTTCTTACTTGTATCCTAAATTTAACTAATACATAATTTAAGACTTGGTGTATTATGATGTGGTATTGTGTACGAAAAAAAAGAAGTAAATAACTGTCGCCAAGCACCAGACAAAACAAGACAAGACTAGGCATGCTCCAGTTTAGGCCGGAATGTCGCTACCTCGTATGGTTACGAGTTTGACCAGATAGGCATCTGGTCAAATGCGTGAAAATGATTTGCCAGGTGCGAGTTGGGCTCGAGTATGAAGGGTTCCGTACCGCTCAAAAAAAGGCAAAAAATATACAAAAACACGTTTATTGTATGGGAACCCCCCTTAAATATTGCTTTATTATTTTTTAAAAAATTAATAATGTTGTTACATACAATTGTAATTAAATATTCTTCGAATGTTTTGATGGTAACAAATGCCGTTAAAAAGATCGAGAAAAATATTTCTTAAAAATTACTTTTGTTCAACTATATCTACGGGAGATATTCAATAAACTTTGTTGAATGGGATCCACCTACTTATTTAAATGATTTAATTAATAGGCTCTATCGCCAATTAATTAAATCAGGAAAATAAACCCACCTCCACTCTCTCCTAACAAACTTAACCTAACTCTCTCCTAACCTCTGAATAATAACCTCACTGTCTTCAAGACCAACATGTAAATCAACTGGCTGCTGAATTGAGGGGAGTAGGCAGTGTGAGATTCTCTCGACTAAAGAGAAATAGCATACCAGATTTAGCAATAAGATTTGCGGACAGAAGATGAGTATGGCATCAATGGGTGCTCAGCTCAGCTGAAGATAATTATCCCGATGAAAATCTGACACCATATTAGATTATTGTTCCCTGGGAACAGATTGCTAAGTAGCAGGATATAAAAAAAAAAACTGTCTTCAAGTAGAAAGAGACTCGGTTCTTCTAGGCAAGCGCGCTCCATCCTAGACCCCAACTTCACGAGGTGGAATGGGATCAAGCGCAAGCCTACATA
The DNA here is from genome assembly GCA_035578125.1 of Mellilla xanthometata. Taxonomy (NCBI): domain Eukaryota; kingdom Metazoa; phylum Arthropoda; class Insecta; order Lepidoptera; family Geometridae; genus Mellilla; species Mellilla xanthometata. The sequence goes on from JAPUBQ010000026.1 coordinate 8,170,040, forward strand.
ATTATCTTATCTATATCCGGCTTTGTACCTAACACAATATGACTGTAATGAATAAACATCTATGTGTTTCAACTTTGTAAACTGTGCACGTAAAAAAAGCGAGTGTGGCTCGGTGGCCTGCTTGTCAATAAGACGGCCCCTGGTACGATTCCGGCCCTACACCAATGACTTGTTTTTCAAGTTATGAGTGGATTTGCGTGATCCTGTAGTTTCGGAGCTTATTTGCGTCATAAAAACAAACTACAAACAAAAAAACTAACTTTTCCTCTTTATAATATTGGTATAGAAGTACTCACCCTAGCAGTAAGCTTCCCATCATCGCCAATAAGGAACTCTTCGAGTTGGAACACAAGCGGTGACGCGTTCCCAAGGTGGAAGATCCGGGAGGACGTTCCGCGCGTGACTCTGAACTCTATTGTCTTAGCCATAAGGACGCTTGTTATCATGTACACGGATTTCTTGCCTTGCAGATCTGGAAAATAAAGTACACCATACCACCTCACATCTCTTCTTCCCCATCAAGAAAACAATTGAACGTTAACTTGCAAGGAAGTGTGAACATAACACATGGTGAAAGGAAGAAATTAAAACTTTATTGTGCACATAAAAAAAACAAAACGGGGAAAAAGCAGACGTTTATACCACACGTAAAAACGTCTGCATTTTCATCTGACGGCTTTGTTCGATCCCAGCCCTACACCAATGACTTGTTTTTCAAGTTATGTGTGGAACTTGCATTACCAAACGAGGGTGAGCATTGTGAAAAGAAGAAATTAAAAACTTTATTGTGCAGATAAAAAAAGTAAAGCTAGTGTGGCTCGGTGGTAAAAAACGACTGCCTTTTCATCCGCCCAGCCCAACGCCAATGACTTGTTTTCAAGTTATATTTGCACTAACTTTACAATAAAGGAAAACATCGTGAGACCGCCAACCCACACTTTGCCAGCATGGTGGATTATAGCCTATATCTCTCTACTCGTGAGTGAAGGCCTCGAACCCAAGCAGTGGGATCGCATAGTAGGCTGTACAGTTAGTTTTAAAAACAAAAATAGTTAATAATGAGTGTCATTACAGAGATGATGAAGAATGGAGAAGTATGGAAAAGGCAGACATTCTGTACCGACCCCACGTAATCTGGAGGTTAAGAAGACGAAGAATCCTAAAAAATAATAAGACATACCTTTGTTTTTCATGTCCAAGTAGATGTTCCCTACAAGAGGCTTGTCTTGAGGCACAACTTGGTTGTTGAAATTGACCATGATGACTCGCACCTTGTTCTTGATAGCTTCATCTTGCAGGGTGATCTGTAACAAGCCAATTATTAATCAAAAATATAATTATAGTCTAGAGGAGCTATTGGTCCATGAAAGATCTAATGAAGGGGCATTTGCCACTATCCCCCAAGCGCAGGCTCATGGGCGCGTGCATTCTCCCTATTATGACTTAGCTTAAGCTTAAGCAGCCCACTATACGTTCCCACTGCTTGGACTCGGGGCCTTCTCTCATGTGGAGAGAGATATAGACCATAATTCACCACACTGGCCAAGTGCGGGTTGGCGGATGACACACATCTTTGGATATTGTGGTCCTCAAACATGCCGGTTTCTTCACAATGTTTTCCTTCACCGAAAAGCGAGTGCAAATCCACACTTAACTTGAAAAACAAGACATTAGTGTAGGGCTGGAATCGAACCAGGGGCCGTCTGATTGAAAAGCAGATGTTTATACCATCGAGCCAAAATTGCTTTTTTATGACTTAGTGAGTGCAAACTTGGTCTTTGACAGAAGATCAACAGTTTGCCCTCGGGGTCTGCCAAAGAGCTGACAAAGCTAAAGCTGACAGATCGCATTGGAACGCAGTATGGTGTTTCGGGAAACCCGAAATGTTCTTTGGGTTTCCCTTTGACCTGTTTAAAAGGCTGGTAAGTAACATGGAATAATTTAAAATACTAAGTACAATATAAGTATTGTATTATAAGGTTAATCAATACTGAACGTTAATATGCTAAATAATGCTTAGCCTTGAAATACATTTAAATGTAGGATATCCTACATTTGTATTTCAATACAATACTACTAGAATACAAGAAACCAGGACAAATGATATACTTTACACTTGAATGTATTTAAGTTAATTGATTAAGAGATAGGTTACCTATACCAGTTATTACGAAGTTTTATTATATTTCTGTGCCTATACTAAGAGGCAACTCGGCTGACATTTTGGGTACTATTCCCACTGGTACTTTTTTTTTGGGTTAGATAATAATAGAGTACTTATAATTATAATTTTTTTATAAATATATAAATATGAATTATGTAAGTTAAATTAATTATATATAATACATACTATTTTATAATTAGTTCCCAAAGTTTATATTCCCGAACTTGTATTAATAATTACTCAGATATTGACAGCTAAATAATAAAGTTCATGATCTATTAATAGATTTAAAAAAGTCTTTCCTATCACAAAAAGTAATTTTTTGATTATGAAGGAAATATAATATAAATAAAATAGTTTATTCAGTACAAATACAGGGATGAAATGTACTATAACTAATTAAATACTTATATGCATCGGTATTAATTATAATAATTAAAAACACACCTGCATCAAACAAACAAGCAGGTAAAATGTTGCAGCATCCTTCTTTACGGTCAATTTCCAGCCAGGACGGGTCAAGGTCACTTTGCGGTTTAGCCAGATATAGCTCCATATATGGTGAAATTATCACGAAATACCCAGGAAACATACTCAGTGAAAAAAATGTAAGGAAACACATAAAATACACTTACTTTTACGCTTTCGTGGGGAAATTTGAACCTGCTGTCTTGAAAGTCATTACTCTCCAGCCATTGCAGACATTCTGCACTAGATTTCTCTCTGTCGATGTTATTTACGAGTTCACCGAGTGGCGTAAATTTCTTCCCTTTAGTTTCTTTCTCATTTTGCACGAAAAGCGATGTAACTTTGTACAAGTCAGCCTCAGTAATATGAGGGATACATATTAACTGACTACTGCCTATTTCAGTTTCGATTTCTTCTCTGATAAACGGCCAAGCGTCTTCCAGTTTTAAAGATTTCAGATTTTCTAGGCTGACATCTTTGCGAATCTCGTGAGAATACAGCGATTTTACAACAACTTTGAGCTTTTTCGGCATTTTGTAATTTTAATTTTCACAACAAACAAACGTTTACACTGCACAGCTGTCAAATGACGACTAACTTTTTTCAAATTCCGTCGCAGTCGGTCGCCCAATGCGAACGACTTTAATTACTCGTAGACAGAGATGAAGAATAATCGATAGCCTTCATTCACACGTGGCTGAAAGAGACGGATTACTATGGTGTTACCACGTGCTTATATCATTTCCCGGAAAATATGGTATAAGTACATATATTTTTTGTTCACTACTTTGCAACGGGTCACTGCATACTGTAAAGGCTCGCAGTATTTTGTAACTTCGTTGTTATCGGTATGCAGTTGCTTTAGCTCTTTTACGCTCTTTCTCAACCGTTCCTTATTTAGTATTTTCCTTATTCTTCAGAAAAATGTGGAATGCGAATGTTTTATTCACAGAGATAGGTTTTTTCCCATTATAAATAGATATCACTAACATCAGCCGCTGCTATGCGTTGTAACTGTAACAGTTTTACTAGTTGTTACAGAAGTTAATCCGGGATAATAAGCCTATGTGCTAATCCAAGGTTTAAACTATCTTCATAGTAAATCTCATCAAAATCAAACACACACACACATACACACAAACTTTCGCATTTATTATATTAGTAGGATATTTAGTTTACTAACTGACAAAGTTGTTAATCGTTGCAAAAGAAAAAGCGTAGCACTTACTTAAGATGTAACATTTTAATGAAAACGTAGTACTTGGTACCTACTTATGCACAAAAATTAACGAATTGTGTACTTAAAAACTTTTGTGATAATCCGATAGTGACGTCACAGGAAAATTGTTGCAGCCACAACGCAACGCATGATTCACAATCACGACATCATCGTGCAGACGTCACGCAGTATTCACGTGATTTCCACGCGACTACAAAGCCGTTAATGTGAAATCGCATCGCTAACGCATACAGTCTCCATGAGCTTACCTCCTAGTAAAAAAGCAACGGATACTTTAGTTGCATGAGAAGTACAAATTTATTTCATTTATTTCAAATTCATTTAACAAGTTAGAGGTCTTCAAATCTAGATGATCTCATAAGCAAGATCGAGCTACAGCTTATTCTCCTTCCTTGCCTTATCCCACTAGATAGGGTCGGCACAGGAAACTTTCCGTCGTCTTTACACTCACTCTTTTTACTCTCATGTCTTCATTCACACACTCTATCCATGTCTTCTTTGGTCGGCCTCTTGCTCCTCTTCCTTGCACTTCCATTTCCATACATCTCCTTCATGGTTCCTTCTAGGCAAGCATGTTGTGACTGGTTGCCAAACAAACATTTTACCGAAAATAATCGTAGCTCCTGTAGCTCGGCTAGCTAAGGTGATCTGAAGCAATCATCGAGGCTATCAAGCAATGGCCGATGCGGTTAGTCTTTGGATGGGTGACCATGCACAAGACTGTCGTTAAAAACAGTGGTATATTTATCTTTAGCGCTGCCGTAGTTCGGACTAAATTAAATAGTAGGTCCTGGCTGTTAGAACAGCTGTTGTGAGTCAAGTCAAAGGCCTTCAGTTGGCTTGATAATTCTCGATAAAAAAGCTTGGCCACTTAGCTCATATAAAGAAGAGGACCGAAAAAACAACAATCAGAAAAAACTACTTTTATACAGGAAAATGGCTTACTTAATTAATGTCTACACGGTAAAAGTAGATATAGGTTCAGTATAGAAAGTAAGTATCTGGGTAGTTAGCTAGATATCAAATTACAAAATAGAGTACATTAAAGGAAGTTTAAAAGTAGCACCAGTGAGTGAGATAACGAGTGGGAGTGGGATGCAGTATGGGCATGTGATGCGTAGAGAGGAGATGCATGTTAGTAGGATATGTATAGAAATGGAATTGCAAGGAAGAAGAGCAATAGGCCAACCGAAGAAGACATGGATAGAGTGTGTGAATGAAGACATGAGATTAAAAGGAGTGAGTGTATATAAGTAAAGTGGGATAAGGCGAGGAAGGAAAATAAGCTAGGAATCAAATTGTTCCATTGTCGCGTAATCTGAATTCAAATTCAAAATGTCTTTATTAGCAACACAAATATACAAAAATGTGCACCCTGGGCCTCGTTATAAATCTACAACTCTCTCTGTTTTTTTTTTGTTGTAGCTCGATCTTGCTTATGAGATCATCTCGGCTGATAGCCCTGACGAAAATATATACAAAGGTACTTATTTGTTATTGTAACTTCCCGTATTTCCCGAGTATATTATTTATCTTTATTCCGTCGAGAAACAATTTGAGTGTTAGCGCTATTACCCATAAAGATATAACTAAATGGATATTAAAGATATAATTATATTATAAATTAATTAATAGTCGTAGATTTGTTTAAAGTTAAGTTTTACGTAAGCAGATTTTGATTCGATTATATTTTATTGCAGAACAAGTCATAAAGATTAGAAGTGAGGCGCACTATATAAAAAAAACTACATTTAGTTTTTTTTATATAGTGCGCCTCACTTCTAATCTTTTCGACATACAAAAAAGTACACTAACCTGTAGCATTTATGAAGCTTATAATAAATACATGAGCTTTATATCTTAAACTATGTACGAGTAAATTCTCACCTATAAAACACAAAAATTGAAAACTCGTAGCCATTATTCTACACTTATTTAAAGATCGCAAACGAATATAATTATAATGAGACGGGTACTTTTGGGCGCGGAGCGTCGTCGATGTCGTGTTTAAGACTTATTTTTATTTAATTTCGTTATTGATGTGTTTTACAATGAATTAATGACTGAAAAAAACAATTTTAATTAATAGTTAATTATTTAATAAATTTTGAATAAAGGTCCTCTGAGTATTTAATTGGCCGGGTTGCTACCAAAAGTGGTAACATTTTGACCCCTTGCAAATAAAATACCAAAATAATTTAACATAACTTTAATTCCTACAAAATAAGCGCAGCTTTTTTTTCGAGTCATAAATTAATAAATTATTACATGAGATTTCAAAGAGAGCTTTTAAAATGCATAGTTTAAAACAATCTACTGTTAAATTGGTAAAAAAATGTAAGGAAACACATAAAATACACTTACTTTTACGCTTTCGTGGGGAAATTTGAACCTGCTGTCTTGAAAGTCATTACTCTCCAGCCATTGCAGACATTCTGCACTAGATTTCTCTCTGTCGATGTTATTTACGAGTTCACCGAGTGGCGTAAATTTCTTCCCTTTAGTTTCTTTCTCATTTTGCACGAAAAGCGATGTAACTTTGTACAAGTCAGCCTCAGTAATATGAGGGATACATATTAACTGACTACTGCCTATTTCAGTTTCGATTTCTTCTCTGATAAACGGCCAAGCGTCTTCCAGTTTTAAAGATTTCAGATTTTCTAGGCTGACATCTTTGCGAATCTCGTGAGAATACAGCGATTTTACAACAACTTTGAGCTTTTTCGGCATTTTGTAATTTTAATTTTCACAACAAACAAACGTTTACACTGCACAGCTGTCAAATGACGACTAACTTTTTTCAAATTCCGTCGCAGTCGGTCGCCCAATGCGAACGACTTTAATTACTCGTAGACAGAGATGAAGAATAATCGATAGCCTTCATTCACACGTGGCTGAAAGAGACGGATTACTATGGTGTTACCACGTGCTTATATCATTTCCCGGAAAATATGGTATAAGTACATATATTTTTTGTTCACTACTTTGCAACGGGTCACTGCATACTGTAAAGGCTCGCAGTATTTTGTAACTTCGTTGTTATCGGTATGCAGTTGCTTTAGCTCTTTTACGCTCTTTCTCAACCGTTCCTTATTTAGTATTTTCCTTATTCTTCAGAAAAATGTGGAATGCGAATGTTTTATTCACAGAGATAGGTTTTTTCCCATTATAAATAGATATCACTAACATCAGCCGCTGCTATGCGTTGTAACTGTAACAGTTTTACTAGTTGTTACAGAAGTTAATCCGGGATAATAAGCCTATGTGCTAATCCAAGGTTTAAACTATCTTCATAGTAAATCTCATCAAAATCAAACACACACACACATACACACAAACTTTCGCATTTATTATATTAGTAGGATATTTAGTTTACTAACTGACAAAGTTGTTAATCGTTGCAAAAGAAAAAGCGTAGCACTTACTTAAGATGTAACATTTTAATGAAAACGTAGTACTTGGTACCTACTTATGCACAAAAATTAACGAATTGTGTACTTAAAAACTTTTGTGATAATCCGATAGTGACGTCACAGGAAAATTGTTGCAGCCACAACGCAACGCATGATTCACAATCACGACATCATCGTGCAGACGTCACGCAGTATTCACGTGATTTCCACGCGACTACAAAGCCGTTAATGTGAAATCGCATCGCTAACGCATACAGTCTCCATGAGCTTACCTCCTAGTAAAAAAGCAACGGATACTTTAGTTGCATGAGAAGTACAAATTTATTTCATTTATTTCAAATTCATTTAACAAGTTAGAGGTCTTCAAATCTAGATGATCTCATAAGCAAGATCGAGCTACAGCTTATTCTCCTTCCTTGCCTTATCCCACTAGATAGGGTCGGCACAGGAAACTTTCCGTCGTCTTTACACTCACTCTTTTTACTCTCATGTCTTCATTCACACACTCTATCCATGTCTTCTTTGGTCGGCCTCTTGCTCCTCTTCCTTGCACTTCCATTTCCATACATCTCCTTCATGGTTCCTTCTAGGCAAGCATGTTGTGACTGGTTGCCAAACAAACATTTTACCGAAAATAATCGTAGCTCCTGTAGCTCGGCTAGCTAAGGTGATCTGAAGCAATCATCGAGGCTATCAAGCAATGGCCGATGCGGTTAGTCTTTGGATGGGTGACCATGCACAAGACTGTCGTTAAAAACAGTGGTATATTTATCTTTAGCGCTGCCGTAGTTCGGACTAAATTAAATAGTAGGTCCTGGCTGTTAGAACAGCTGTTGTGAGTCAAGTCAAAGGCCTTCAGTTGGCTTGATAATTCTCGATAAAAAAGCTTGGCCACTTAGCTCATATAAAGAAGAGGACCGAAAAAACAACAATCAGAAAAAACTACTTTTATACAGGAAAATGGCTTACTTAATTAATGTCTACACGGTAAAAGTAGATATAGGTTCAGTATAGAAAGTAAGTATCTGGGTAGTTAGCTAGATATCAAATTACAAAATAGAGTACATTAAAGGAAGTTTAAAAGTAGCACCAGTGAGTGAGATAACGAGTGGGAGTGGGATGCAGTATGGGCATGTGATGCGTAGAGAGGAGATGCATGTTAGTAGGATATGTATAGAAATGGAATTGCAAGGAAGAAGAGCAATAGGCCAACCGAAGAAGACATGGATAGAGTGTGTGAATGAAGACATGAGATTAAAAGGAGTGAGTGTATATAAGTAAAGTGGGATAAGGCGAGGAAGGAAAATAAGCTAGGAATCAAATTGTTCCATTGTCGCGTAATCTGAATTCAAATTCAAAATGTCTTTATTAGCAACACAAATATACAAAAATGTGCACCCTGGGCCTCGTTATAAATCTACAACTCTCTCTGTTTTTTTTTTGTTGTAGCTCGATCTTGCTTATGAGATCATCTCGGCTGATAGCCCTGACGAAAATATATACAAAGGTACTTATTTGTTATTGTAACTTCCCGTATTTCCCGAGTATATTATTTATCTTTATTCCGTCGAGAAACAATTTGAGTGTTAGCGCTATTACCCATAAAGATATAACTAAATGGATATTAAAGATATAATTATATTATAAATTAATTAATAGTCGTAGATTTGTTTAAAGTTAAGTTTTACGTAAGCAGATTTTGATTCGATTATATTTTATTGCAGAACAAGTCATAAAGATTAGAAGTGAGGCGCACTATATAAAAAAAACTACATTTAGTTTTTTTTATATAGTGCGCCTCACTTCTAATCTTTTCGACATACAAAAAAGTACACTAACCTGTAGCATTTATGAAGCTTATAATAAATACATGAGCTTTATATCTTAAACTATGTACGAGTAAATTCTCACCTATAAAACACAAAAATTGAAAACTCGTAGCCATTATTCTACACTTATTTAAAGATCGCAAACGAATATAATTATAATGAGACGGGTACTTTTGGGCGCGGAGCGTCGTCGATGTCGTGTTTAAGACTTATTTTTATTTAATTTCGTTATTGATGTGTTTTACAATGAATTAATGACTGAAAAAAACAATTTTAATTAATAGTTAATTATTTAATAAATTTTGAATAAAGGTCCTCTGAGTATTTAATTGGCCGGGTTGCTACCAAAAGTGGTAACATTTTGACCCCTTGCAAATAAAATACCAAAATAATTTAACATAACTTTAATTCCTACAAAATAAGCGCAGCTTTTTTTTCGAGTCATAAATTAATAAATTATTACATGAGATTTCAAAGAGAGCTTTTAAAATGCATAGTTTAAAACAATCTACTGTTAAATTGGTCTGGAATGTAATGTAAAACTTTTTTTAGCATTATCAAAATCTGTAAAGGTTCAGGTGCAATATTAAGCTACACAAGTATTAATTATGATATAAATAAAATAATTGTTAACTAAAAATCTTATAACTAGTATTTTTTTTAAATATACAATACCTATGTTTAAAATAAGTATTTTAATTGTTTTTTTTTCTTCTAAAATTAGATGAGAGCTTAACATGGCCATAATTGTAATAACCTCATTATGTAATTAATTAGAGAAAGATATTTTTTCTAAGCCAAAATTTTAACATAATCACCAAATATGGCCACATTAAGCACACTGGTTCTATTCCAAGCATTACAATTCATATTGCTTTCAAAGCTAAGCCTCAACTTAAATAAGCTAGCATTTAATCTCACTCTATTACATATGTTATATTACTCTTTTACTCTTTATATTGGCTATACAAATAATGCATACAACAAAATCACATATAGAAAAAAAAAACTGTTTTTTTCTAGTTCTTATTTTAAAACTTTTTCTTTTGCCTTGAAATGTTTAAAATTAAATAATTATGAATGCAATGGATAACTGAAATTCTACTTTCGTAGAATGCTGTATATTTAAAATCTATTTTTCCATATTTTAAACGGCAACAATATTTATGGTGTAAACTCCATGTAACATCACTCGATTTAATGACATCCATACAATGATACATTCTTCACTTCCATTTAATGACCACTCTTTATAACGCCATAAAATGCACAGTCCTTTCAGTGTTGTTACATAGAGTTTACATTGTATTATCATTAGTGCTAGATTGCTTTCCTGATAATAAAAAGCTAATACACAAATAATGTAAAAAGCTTTTCAGGCATGTTCCAGTGCATTTTTATTTCTTATGTACACTCGGTGTGGTAGATTGAAAAACAGATGAGGCAGACATGAGATTCTCAATGTATTGTCCTAGGACTTGATTTTCTGAACGCAACTTAAGATTTTCCTCTTTCACTGAGTCCACTCGCTGGGACAGATCTGAAAATGTAAAAATCAATTTTCACATAGGTTTTTCTAATTTCACTGTAAAAAATTAACTAAAAATTAATTGTACAGAAATTACTATAAGTATAAACTTGACACACTTTTTTTTATAAATGTTGTATTCAAATTTTTATGCTATGATTTAACTAAATTTTATATGAAAACTACCTGTGTTCTGAGGTGTTTTACCCACATTAAACCAAGGATGTAAAGTAGCCTATGTGAATCTAAGGTATGACCATACCAAATTTCATTTGAATCGGTTGAACCGTTTGGGCATCAAGAAATTACAAACATACACCTTCTCATTTATATATTGGTAAAAGGATTAAAGATGCAGACAGTGTCAACTGTGACTAGATTGTGACGATTTCTTAACTTTATTTATGATGTACAAACAAAACTACAAACATTTTTAACATACTAAAAATGTACAGGACAAACAGAGACCACTAATGGTCCCATTGAAAATTCAAATTCAAATTCGTTTATTTACATAAATGACACTTACAGATAATCCAAACGTATCACTTAGTAGAAAATTAAAATAAAATAAAAGCAAACTGCTATTGTAAGAATAGTTTCAAGAAATCGACCTCGTATTCAAATCAAATTCTATTGTTATGCTTCCTAGTACAGTTGAAAACACTTAACAATGAAAAACTTTGATTTTGACTCACCATCTAAAGTGTTTTGTAGTTCCAAGACTTGCGATATCAAACGGGCTTTTTCTTCTTGCTCGTCAATCCCAGAGTCAGGTTCGAAGCTGGGAGGCCCATTGAGACCAGGGCTTGAGGATCCAGTATAAGAACTTGGCAAGGAGTCCATTGAGCGACCATGGTCTAATCGGTTGTTATCCAGTTCGTCACTAATTATCACTTGTGGATCGTCATCTGCTAAGGGAATGTTATCATCGTTGTTCTTCTGCATCATTGAAGACATTTAATTTCTAATGTTGGATAGACAAATTACAGAAATTAGGGCAAGAGATCGATTTCGTTTTGATTTGTTGACGTTGTTTGTTTGACCTGACTTTGATATGTTAATCGGAATGACAGTGACCGCCGAATTGTTGATGACGTTAAGGTTACCGCCCATTAAATCCGATAATTTACTACTGCATAAAATAACCCCACACGACCCTGACCCTGGCGTGTTACAACGCCAGGACGATCCGCACGGACGATCGATTACAAACACTGCTCCATGAACTCAACAGCATCAAATGGGGTATCATAGGACTTTCAGAAGTAAAACGTCGAGGCGAAAATCTGGTCAAACTCAATACTGGAGATATGTTTTATTATAACGGCCCCACAGACATTACTTACGGAGGCGTAGGATTTTTAGTCAAAAAAGAGCTCACCCATCATATAGAAATTATTAAAAGCATATCTACACGAGTCTGTTTCACAGTCATCAAACTAAACAAACGTTATTCGATTAAAATTGTTCAGATATACGCCCCAACTGCTAAACGTCCGCAAGATGAAGTAGATGCTTTATACGACGATATAGAAAAAGCTTTAGACGATACTCCTTGCCATTTCTCTACCATAGTTGGTGATTTTAATGCAAAAATAGGTTCACCACTCACATCAGAAAAATCTGTCGGTAAATTTGGACTTGGGAAACGAAATGACCGTGGACAGACCCTTGTAAACTTCCTAGAAAAGAAAAGTTTTTACGCCATGAACACCTTTTTCCAAAAGCGCACTGCAAGGAAGTGGACGTGGGTGAGTCCCGGCGGTAACACTAAAAACGAATACGATTATATTATTAGTTCACATAAGGAAATTATACACGACGTATCCGTTCTTCGCTTCTTTAACACCGGCAGCGACCACCGGATGGTTAGGGCAACTCTTAAACTCAATTTAAAGAAAGAGAGAAGTAAAATGGTAATATCTGGTCAGAAAAGGTATGAAGCTCAAGAAATAGCTTTACTTGACGACAAGTTTCAGCTTGATCTTCAGAACCGTTTCGAAGGTCTTGAAGAATTAGACTTAAATGTTGACGAAATCGATCAGACGCTTTGTAATAGTATTTTAAACGCCACAAAACAACATTTGAGACGATCACGCAGTAAACAAAATAAATTTTCAGCCGAAACTCAAAAATTAATGGAGGAGAGACGAACGATGGAGCAAAATACCACAACAGACCACTACTCTATGCTAGCCATCAACAGAAAAATAAAGAAAGCTGTAAAAACAGATTTAAGAAACTACAACACCAACTTAATAGTAGAAACAATAAAAAAGTATCGAGGCCCTAAAGTATTTCAGCGGAAACTTAAAACCGGAACAAATCAGATCCTTAACCTTAAAAATCGACTCGGGGACACTGTTACTGAAAGACACAACATATTAAATGTAGTTGAAGATTTCTACGGGGATTGATTTACTTGGGATGCTTCAAAAACCGCTGATCCTACCTCAAATATAGAAACCACTGAACATGGACCTTCAACTGATAGCCAAAACTTCGAAGAGCTGCCGCAAATAATACCCTGTGAAATACGTAAAGCCATGTCTCAGATGAAGAGTGAAAAATCACCTGGCTTAGACGGCATTACAGTCGAAATGCTCCGAGCTGGTGGTCCAGCCGTATTAAAGGTCCTGGTCAAACTTTTTAATGAAGTTTTATCTAAAACCCAAACACCTGGATCCTGGAAAAATGCCATTGTCACCTTAATCCATAAAAAAGGAGATGTTGCTAATCTAAGCAACTACAGACCAATAAGCCTCCTCTCACAAATTTACAAACTTTTCACTAAAATAATTTGCAATAGACTCACACGCCAGCTTGATGAACGCCAACCTGTAGAACAAGCTGGGTTCCGGAGCGGTTTCTCAACAATAGATCATATACATACGGTTAAGCAGCTGATGGAGAAGAGCCAAGAGTACAATCAACCTCTCTACATGGCCTTCGTAGACTACGAAAAAGCCTTTGACAGTGTTGAACACTGGGCAGTCTTTAACTCTCTCCGTCGCTGCTTTATCGATGCTAGATATGTTGAAATCCTTCGTGAACTGTACTCTTCAGCAACTATGCAAGTAAAGCTGCATGACATTACTAACCCTATTCACATCAAAAGGGGGGTGAGACAGGGAGACACTATATCACCCAAGCTATTTACAGCTGTCCTGGAAGACATTCTAAATACTCTACCATGGGAATCTAGCGGACTTAGTATCAATGGTGCTTTCCTGTCCCATCTTAGATTTGCAGACGATTTAGTCCTGTTCGCCGAGAACCTTGGTGATCTCCAACGCATGATTGAACAACTTTCGGATGCTTCATTGATAGTAGGCCTAAGGATGAATATGGCCAAGACTAAAGTGATGTCGAACGTCTCTGGGACCTCGAATCTACTCATTGGGAACGAGAGCCTAGAGACGGTTGACCACTATATATATCTTGGCCATACCCTATCCTTTGGTAAGGAGCATCAGACGAAGGAGATCGCCAGACGCATACAATTAGGCTGGGCAGCATTCAAAAAGCTGGATGACATCCTCAAGTCGCGCCAAATTCCACAATGTCTGAAAACTCGCCTCTACAACCAATGTGTCCTACCCACCATGACATACGGTGCCGAAACATGGACTCTTACCGATGAGGCTGTGCACAAAATAAGAGTCGCGCAGAGAGCCATGGAAAGGTCTATGCTCGGCATCAAACTAATAGATCGAATCCGCAATTCTGAGATCCGACGACGAACGAAAGTTCGAGATGTTGGATCTGCAGTTATTAACCTTAAATGGAGCTGGGCAGGACACTTGGCCAGGCGACGTGATGACAGGTGGAGCAAGGTTGTAACCGAGTGGTGGCCGAGGCTAGGGAAGAGGAGCGTCGGTCGTCCAGCGGCAAGATGGGTCGACGACATTACAGCTGTCGCGGGTCGAACCTGGACCAGATTGGCACAGGACCGAAACATATGGCATGACAAGAGAGAGGCCTATACCCAGCAGTGGGATAGAATCGGCTGTGGATGATGATGATGATGATGAAAATAATCGTGCTCGTGTGTGGTGTCATAAACGAATGAACAATATTTCGAAACTGACAAAGGACGAAAATGATATTTTGACAGCTAACCACAAACAAGTTCTACTCTTTCGCTCATTTCGCTACAGGGAAAGAATTTATATATGTTTTAATTTTTCATGCTTGAAAATATAAAACACACAAAGCTTTTTTACAATGGCTTTAGCAATTAGGAAAACCACAAGTGACTTAATTTTTGCCACCAAATGGATCCTGCGTAGAGGTTAGCTCACAACGAAAAATTGTTACAAATTTATACGATTACTTTGTTTCTGCCTATATTAATGATTAAATTATTCGCAGACTGTCGTGCGCTATCATCATTGCCAGAGAAAGCTGAAGTAATCCAGGATGCTCCTGCTAAGGAGGAAACCAAGTCTTCCCGTCGTAGACCTAAGACAAATCCGCTTTTAGAGTACAGGCACGCTTATCCTGAATTTCTGCCAGATCCTAACCCTCAATGGAGAAACACTTTGCGGGAAAAACTGGAGAGAGCAGATATGCTGAAAAGACGGAGCCAGATTAATATACCTGAGTTTTACGTTGGTATGTTGGATTGTAGAGTAACAAATAATGTCTCAGAAAAATGTTGGAAAAATAGTCTACGACTATCCATGGTATTGATCAACTGCATCAGATGTGCCAAAATTAATAGATGACTTAGGTATACTATGCAGTAGCACTAGGGTGGGCCTACCTACCCTAACTGAATAATAATAAGTATTAAAAAAACTTGAGAGGTGTCAAGTGACACCCGGATAGAAAGAAGTTCCTTTCGAATAATTTGTGAAGGATTTGTAATAAAGTTTTATTTCTTATAAGTTATTAATATCTATTTTTTATTATTGACAAATATAATTTTATATAAACTTAATCAGTTGGTGCAAAAAGTGTCATGTCCACTTTTCGTAAGATTTTTTTCTCTCTAGTCTAGCCTTTAGTCTAGCCCTTTCACAAAGCGCTATAAGTAACTTTGTTCCAAAAAGCTCTGAATAGTAGATAACTATTTCATACCTTTATAATTTATGTGGCCTGGTACTGAGAGATTAAAGCCACCCTGTGAGCTTCTGATGCGGCATAACTGCTTGTATTAAGTCTAAAATGCACAATACACCTCCTGCGGGTTGTCAGTGCAGGTCTGATCGTCCCCATCATAGAATAAGAATAAGTCTAAATGCAAAGCCTACAATTTAATCTGTCAGCTGACCCACCATAGCTAAATGAAACTGCAAGCTAAGCAAACTGCTTCTGTGTGCATTGCAGGATCAATCCTTGCTGTAACGATATCAGATCCGCATGCTCAGGGCAAAACCAACAGGTTTGTTGGCATCTGTATTGAGAGGAAGGGGTGCGGGCTGAGAGCTGAATTTACCCTAAGAAATGTCATTGATCATCAGGGAATTGAGGTAACTCAGAATAATATTAATATTGCCAGAAAATTCGAGTCCATAAAGAAAATATTTGAAATGACCTCTCACTCATATCTCACGCATATCCCAATGAGTGTGAGCAAGAAGATGCAAACTTTCAAATGTTTTCTTTATTGACTGGAGTTATATTTAACACTAGTGGCGCCCTGCAGTGTAACCCGCGTTAATTCGGGACAAAATAAGTTATTCCGGGGTAAAAAGTAGCCTGTGTTAATCTAAGATCTTTATGTTTTTTTTTTTTTTTTGTTATCCTTTATTTGGAGCAATCTGTCCATAGAGACAATAAGCTTCATTTGTGTCATTATTGACTGTTGAGGTATGCGCCCAACGACGCATCCTTCTTATTATTCAGTTAAGTCTTGTGGCATCTTCCTTTTTAGTCTCCGCGGAGGCCCTCTTCTGGTCAGTTCTCTAACCTCTTCATTTGGATGTAGTAGGATTCTCTTTAGATATTTTTGGGCAGTATTTTTAACCTCCTCTTGTACCGTTGGTATTTCTAGGTCATGGTGCAGAGCATCGTTGGTGACATACCATGGAGCATCGGTGATCATCCTCAAGACTTTGGATTGGAATCGTTGTAGAATACTTAGATTGGTTTTCGAAGCTGTACCCCATAATTGGATGCCATATATCCATACTGGCTTTAATATAGTTTTATAAATCAATAATTTGTTTTCTAGGCTTAGTTTGGACCGCCTGCCCAGCATCCACTGGTATTTTCGTAGTATTAGGCTAAGTTGTATTCTTTTTGAAAATATGTGTTTTTGCCAGGTAAGTCTTCGGTCAAGGTGTATTCCTAGGTATTTGGTATCATCCACCTGTGGTATTGGGTAACCATTCATAGTTACTTCTGGACAGGTTTGCCGCTTCAGAGTGAAAGTGATGTGGGCTGATTTTGTTTCATTAACTTTTATTCGCCATAGCTTTAACCATTTCTCCACATTGTGTAGATCGGTTTGTAACAACTGCGAAGCAAGCTGTGGATCTGTATGTGAAGTTAGGATGGCTGTATCATCCGCATATGTGGCTACTGTTGAGGACTTGTTCACAGGTAGATCTGCTGTAAACAACAGGTATAGCACTGGGCCCAAAACGCTTCCTTGTGGTACCCCGGACTTGATAATGTTGAGGGGTGTAGTATCTTCACATATTTTAACAATGAAATATCTTTGCGTGAGATATGATCTTATCATGGTGTAATAGTTATCCGGTAGTAATGTTTTAATCTTGTATAGCAAGCCATCATGCCATACTCTATCGAATGCTTGAGTGACATCAAGGAAGACCGCCGAACAGTATTTTTTGGCCTCCATATCTTGGCGAATCTTTTTTACTAGTCGATGAACTTGCTCGATGGTAGAGTGATTTTGTCTGAAGCCAAACTGATGAGAAGGAATCAGTTCTCTCTCTGTGACAACAGGCATGAGTCTTTTTAGAAACAGCTTCTCAAATAATTTAGAGGTTAATGGTAGAAGACTTATTGGTCTGTATGAGGTCACTTCATGTTCTGGCTTCCCAGGTTTGTTGATCATAATGATTGTGGCAACTTTCCATTGAGGTGGGAAGAAACAGGTTCTTAAAATGGAGTTCAATAAATATGTTAGGAAAGTTATTCCCATTTTAGGCAGTTCCTTAAGGCATTTTGCTGGAATTAAATCGTACCCAGGAGTCTTCTTTAATTTTAACTGTCTTATAGCATTAGCTACCTCCCCTTTAGTAAAGGATTTGATGAGTAAGTCCAATTGGTGTGTAGCAGCTAGAGCATCATTTATGAATTTTTCTTCCTGTTCGGTTATTTCCCTGTCATTAGGTATAAATACATTGCTTAGATGATTTGCAAATACTTCAGATTTTTCTTTGTTGTTTTTGGCCCAATTACCTAAGTTGTTTCTTAATGGAGGGTTGTGTCGAACAGACTTGTTAACTTGTGCTGTTGCTTTCCACAGGGAGTAATCAGTGGCTCGAGTTGTATCCAGGCTGCAGAGGTGTTCTTGTGTAAGCTGATTGTCGTGGTCTCTTAGTGCTTTTTGAGCTTCTTAGTGGCACTGTTAAAGGCTGTCTTATGTTCTGGTGACCTATATTTCTGCCACATTTTCCGTGTTTGCCGCCTGTCTTTTTTTATTTAATTACATGGTAATTAAGAATTACGAAAGAAAGAAGATAATTACTTTCTATTTTATTTTCGATATAGTAGCATCGATAAATTAGTCGGTATCTGCTCTGCTCGTGCGGCGCTATTCTTTAACGGATGATAACGCTCCAAGTTCTTCTCTTCATCAAATTATTTATAATGTTGTAAACAATGTCTCGTGAATCACTGTGAAGAATATTACCACGTTTTCGTGAAGCCATTGTTCAATCAATCACAAAATGTCAACGTTCGTAACAAAAACTTAACGAAAATAAATAACAATCAAACATAACGCAAACAAATAACAATAAACTCAACAAAAACAACAATGAATATCAATGAGAAAAAAAAATTACGGAATGAATTTAACGATATCTCGGAGTGCGTCAAGTAGTGTGGAAAGCGAATCCTGATTATTTTTTTGTACCGCGTACTTCACTGTGTGAGTATAGACAGCGATGCAGATTGAGCGAGAACGCATGCGAGCCGACGCCATTTTCAGATCTATTCTCTATCTGCGCGGGTTTTAATGCTGGTCACTATGATCTGATAATTAACTGCACATTTATTACTTAATAGTTGCGCCATAAATAAAATAAAACAAATTTATTTATTTGATTTATAGACAAGCAGCATTATAAAAACTACTCACCCATAAATCAAATTAATTAATTAGTTAATAACTTCAGCTTGCTAGTTATCACAAATTATGAGATATACAGCCTCTTGACAAACAGAGGAGGCTCAGTAATAGGGTCCCGTTTTTATCTTTTATGTACAATACCATAAAAAAGATAATCTTATGTTCTATATCACATCAATCACCTATGCTAAATTCACAATTCCTCAATTTACAGATCAGATACGAAATGTACGACCCAACAATCCAGCAGATACAAGTGTTGCGTCTGGAGAAGCGTTTAGATGACAAGCTGTTCTATCTTCGCGATGCGTTGCCCGAGTACAGCACCTTCCCTCTAGACATGGACCCTGAGTTGCTGCCGGAAGGGGCTGAAGTACCTGTCAACCCAGTCCAGGTATAACTTCTTTCTTTTGTATAACTTGTATAACCCGCGCAGATAGAGAATAGATCTGAAAATGGCGTCCGTTCGTTCATTCATGCGTTCTCGCTCAATCTCTATCGCTGTCTATACTCACACAGTGAAGTACGCGCTACAAAAAATAATCAGTATTCGCTTACCACGCTACTCGACGCAGTCCGAGATATCGTTAAATTCGTTGTTATTTTGTTGTTTTCATTGATGTGCTTTGTTGTTTTTGTTGAGTTTGATTGTTATTTATTTTCGTTAAGCTTTTGTTACGAAGGTTGTTGACATTTTGTGATTGATTGAACAATGGTTTCACGAAAACGTGGAAAGATTTTTCACAGTGATTCACGAGACATTGTTTAAAACGAAATACTTTGACGAAGAGAAGAACTTGGAGCGTCATCATCCGTTAAAGTATAGCACCGCACGCGCAGCGATAGGGATTAATTTATCGATGGCTACTATATTGAAAATAAAGAAAGAACCTTCTTTTTTTATTACATGGTACCTACACATTATTTTACGCGGTTGCTTTATGGGCATGACCAAGATAGATAGATAATTCAATTTATTTGAAGATAATCAGCCTGATGATGATGAAATGATTATTGTAAATACTTTAATAATGATTCCTCTTCTAAATGTAATTTAATAAATATAATAAAATGATAATGTAATGTAATATTGTTAATTGATTTTGTTAAAAGATAAGTAAAATAAAGTGTGTCACAAATAGACAACAGATGAACATTGTAATTTATTCACTGGAAGGAACTAACCTCTATGACACAGGCTTGCAGTCCAGTTTGAGGGTTAGGGATATTAAATTATGTACATACATTCTATAAATAAAAACATTTTGAATTTTGAATTATCAAGAAGGAAAATATTTGAAAGTTGATGCCCTGTCGCTTGCAAAACTGCTCAAAGTAGAATAGATTAGTAGAGGAGGTCAAGTAAGGAGATTGTTGTTTGAGCCTCGAGAAATAAGTCCTCTCTAATTAATCCCCTAAAATTGATGATTAAGGTTTGGTTTGACCTCGTTGGCGTAAAGGTTACCATTCCTGTCTGCTAATCAGAAGGTTCCGGGTTCGATTCCCGGCCCGGTCAACATCTTTGTGCTTAACTAAATTTGTTGGCTGTGGGTCTGGGTGTTAAATATGTATGTATGTATGTATGTATG
The DNA here is from genome assembly GCA_035578125.1 of Mellilla xanthometata. Classification (NCBI taxonomy): domain Eukaryota; kingdom Metazoa; phylum Arthropoda; class Insecta; order Lepidoptera; family Geometridae; genus Mellilla; species Mellilla xanthometata. The sequence goes on from JAPUBQ010000026.1 coordinate 8,190,549, forward strand.
TATATGTAGTATATCAGTTGTGTTAGCAACCATAATACGAGCTAGAAATGGTTCAGTATGGGCTAACAAGAACACAAGCCGAGTAAAAAAAAAAATTAAAAAAAATGACAAGGGCAAATATGGAATTTAGATTTTTTTAGTTATAAATCAGAAAGGGTAAAAATATTAAAAATTTGATTAAAGCCTGTGTAATGAACAACTCTAAGAATATTTATACTTATTTTGAAAAAGAGTTGAAAATATCTTTTTTTACTTTTTTGAAACCAGTTCTAATCACTATTCTAATAAGTCTGATTGGTACTGAAATAAGTAAAAATACTCTTTAGAGTTGTTCTTTAGACGGTCTTTAAGCTAGTTTTTGGTTATTTTGCCGAACCGCTTTTGATATATAAAAAAAAACTGTCACTTCCATACTTGATCTGTATGGAAGACAAGACTTTGCCCCAATCATCACTTCAAAGATCTTTTGAATATTAAAACACTAGGTATTATAAATCACGTTAATGAGCAATGCATTTGAAAGATTGTCTGTTATGGTAGTCTTAGTACTATAAGTATATATTCGTGTAAATTTTTAAATAGCCCTAGTTTAAGCCGATTATTTGAGTTATTTGAATTTCAATTATGAGAGTGAGTGTGGCTCAGTGGTACACGTCTGGTTTTCGCTCAGACGGCCCCTGGTTCGCTCCCAGCCCTACACCAATGACATGTTTTCAAGTCATGTGTGGATTTGCTCTTCCTTTACAGTGAAGGAAAACATCGTGAGTAAAACCGACACGTTTGAGGACCAACATACCCGTGTGTCATCCGCCATCCGTGGTGGATTATGGCCTATATCTCTCTCCTAGTGAGAGAAAGCCCCGAGTCCCAGCTGTGGGAACGTATAGTGGGTTGCTTATGCTATGCTATTTGAGTTGTATAGTAAGTTTCTCTTAAAATGTAAAATAAGTAAATTATAAAACTATTTTTCAGGTGAAGCTGAAACCTATGCCGTGGTTGGAGCGGTGGGAGCGGCAAGAGTTGAAAGGAGTTGCCAATATCGAGGAACATTTGAAGGAGAAGCAACGCGTTCGCCGACAGCTCCGGGCGACACCGTGGGAGAAATACGATCTTATGAAGGAGTACAGGTATGCTTGGAGTTGTTCCTATTCTTATTCTATGATGCACTGACAACCCGCAGGACGTGTACTAACAACCTGTAGAAGGTGTACTGACAACCTGTAGAAGGTGTACTGATAACCTGTAGAAGGTGTACTGATAACCTGTAGAAGGTGTACTGACAACCTGTAGAAGGTGTACTGATAACCTGTAGAAGGTGTACTGACAACCTGTAGAAGGTGTACTGATAACCTGTAGAAGGTGTACTGATAACCTGTAGAAGGTGTACTGACAACCTGTAGAAGGTGTACTGATAACCTGTAGAAGGTGTACTGACAACCTGTAGAAGGTGTACTGATAACCTGTAGAAGGTGTACTGACAACCTGTAGAAGGTGTACTGATAACCTGTAGAAGGTGTACTGATAACCTGTAGAAGGTGTACTGACAACCTGTAGAAGGTGTACTGACAACCTGTAGAAGGTGTACTGATAACCTGTAGAAGGTGTACTGACAACCTGTAGAAGGTGTACTGATAACCTGTAGAAGGTGTACTGATAACTTGTAGAAGGTGTACTGACAACCTGTAGAAGGTGTACTGATAACCTGTAGAAGGTGTACTGACAACCTGTAGAAGGTGTACTGATAACCTGTAGAAGGTGTACTGACAACCTGTAGAAGGTGTACTGACAACCTGTAGAAGGTGTACTGATAACCTGTAGAAGGTGTACTGACAACCTGTAGAAGGTGTACTGATAACCTGTAGAAGGTGTACTGACAACCTGTAGAAGGTGTACTGATAACCTGTAGAAGGTGTACTGATAACCTGTAGAAGGTGTACTGACAACCCGCAGGAGGTGTGCTGACTATTGTAATGATATTATATCACTAGAATTAGAATTGAAAATTGACATGGATACATATCATATACTTTTGTATTGATATCATATTATTTGACTTGTAACTTTGGTGTTATCAATAAATGATTTGTATTTGTATTTGTATTTGACAACCTGCAGAAGGTGTTGGAGTTGTTCCTAATTAGTCTTATATTTATTTATAGTACCTGGTTGACAGAGCTTTACTATGTATTTTTTTTTTTAATATGACATTTTCTAAAAATGATTCCTAGCTAGACCGATTTATCGCCCCCGAAACCCCCTAGGCTGTCGTAGTCGTGTGGCGAATGAAGGACCTTAAAATTAAGTAAAGTAAAAGTACCTACTGATATTGATACAAGCGCTTTGCTTCAATACAAAAATCTCTTCCTAACCTGTGATCAGTGCACCAGTAGACTTGAAACATTGACATTGAACTGTGGAAATTTTTCCTTGATTATTATTTATGTTAAATTTTATGCACTACACACATTTTAATCTTGTTTTTCTATCATTATTAATGTGATTAAATAATCAGTGTGGTCAATAATAATTATTTATGTGATTATTCCATGTCCAAAATCATCATCAACCTAACATAACTGCTTATATTCTTATTACCTATATATTTTATGACTGATTGGGATTTATTATTGACATTTTATAACAGGATCATGGCAAAACGTACACTAAGGCTAAGCTATACTTTAGTATTTAATTAGTTATAGTACGTTTCACCACTGTTCCTGTACTGAATAAACTAAACTATTTTGACAGCCTTATTATGTATTGATCCTACACTACTGCTTTGGATGTTGATAGAAACACTATTTAATATTGTTTTTCCAGAAAAACCATTCCGATCGAAGAGCAGACAAGCATCTGGTCGGAAGTTGATCACAAGCTCAAACTGCTACAGGCATCTCGTAAGAAGACATCCCGGAAACGCAACTTTACTGCACCCACCTCGCAGCTCGGCTAAACTTGTAGCTGACCAACTTGACTGTTAAACAGTGGGATTAGTGTAGCATGAGTTTTGACTTCCCTAAAAAAAGTGTGGTTAATAATTGAAAATTGTATATTGGTGCTAACATACTGAGCTAATGAGTCAAACCCAACCACTCTACAACAGTTCTGCTCATTGTGGATAGAAAGAGATATAAGAAAAAAAATAATTGAATATCCTGGATTATGTCCACGATGGATAAAGAGAAAAGAATTATCTAACCATATAACCTTTGTTTTTATTAATGCATAATAGTTTTCACTACATCATAGTTTTCATTTAAATATCATAGACAAATGATCTTGTTGGTTTAATCTGTGGGTTGAAATGTTTGCCATAATAGAACCAATGAGATTGAACTATGTGTTTTGTCTATGGACAGCACTAAGACAAAACTAACTACTATCTGAACTAGTAATACTGGTAAAATAATTATTATTATCTTGTTTATACCTTAGGCACAATATTAGTAGAGTATACACCTTTTTCACACGAAAATGTAATAAAACTGCTTGGCATCCTGATGATCTATGAAGCGATAATATCTGGCTTTTTATCCAGGATTCAAATATACAGATTTTTATTTTAACAGACCATGTATGGAATTGACAGTTAAGTTGGTCCAACTATATTGATAGGGAAAAATTTATATGTAAAATTCAATAAGTAGATTTAAGTGGTGTGGAATTGATTCCATATTAGAGTCAGAATTGTTGCTTTATTTAAATACATTTGCTGAATTTTCTTATTGTGTTTTACATACTTAGAGCCCTGCTGTTGAAGTATATTGTTAAATGTACCTAAGTTAAGGTTAGTTTGTGAATATAGCATTTAATTATTAAAATGTAGTGTGTACATTTTTTAGTCCTGTCCTTTATAAGATTCTTTTTTCCCTAACTTATACTGTCCCACTGCTGGGCAAATATAACCCAACTCCCTTTCAATTAATAAGATTCATAAGTCCAAGAATTTCAATGTTTTCTTTTACGTTGTAAAGAGAGACATAGTATTCTGGGTTGTAACAACACAAGTGAAATTTTGCAATTAAATATGTAGCAAGAACAAATAATGTATAATATACTGATAACCTTGTTGGAGTAATGTTTACCATGCCGGACTGCCCAACAAGAGGGTCCTGGGTTCGATTCCCGGCATGGCCAACATCTTTGTGATGAGCTAAATTTGTTGGCTGTCGGACTAGGTGTCAAATATGTTTTGACAAAGCATTTATGTATGTGTGTGAATGAGGAGATGAGAGAGTAAGGAGTGAGTGTAGAGAAGATGGCTGAAAGAGGAGAGTGGAAGAAGAAAGTTTGCTGTGCCGACCCCACCTAGTGGGATAAGGCAAGGAAATAAATGGTTTAGCATGTGGCGAAACATAGGTACGGGAGTGATATATATATATATATTGTCTGTGAACTTCTGGATCTCCTATCTGATTATACGCACATTGTGCAGGAGGAACAAAAAACTGATTTATTTAGTCACCGCTTAGAGTAACGACTAAAGCAAAATAAAACACTTGGTCATTTTTTAAATGCTTTTTCTAATAATGTTGCAAAATAGCTAGGACGGAAGTTAGGAGTTTTAAGTTTTCAAATTCTCAAATGTAAGTTAGGAGGTGTCAGAAGTTCACGGACGATATATATATATATTTTTTAATAATATTATTATAAATATACTAGCTGACCCGGCAAACGTTGTTTTGCCTTAAAAATAGATATGCAGTAGCCGATTCTCAGACCTACTGAATACGCATATAAAATTTGGTAAAAATCGGTCAAGCCGTTTCGGAGGAGTACGGTAACAAACACTTTATAAGAAATATTGAATATTTCAATGAATACTTTTGCAAATTGTATTACTTACTTAATGTATTACTTGCACGAATTAGTTAGTGCATCATAGCATTTGTACAGCGTATTTCACTTTCTCGGAAAGAAAAGAACAAACTCGTGGTGCATGATCATTGAACTGTTGCACCAATCGTGATATCATTTGTAGTCTGTTTATCATTCGTTCTTACGGTCTTATTTTGAATGTTGAAAAAAGAACAATAACAGTTGCTTTGCTTTGTTGAGTAAGTTGATGAAGAATTCTAAGTTTCAGCAACTTTGAATCAAGTTAGAACTACTTTGAAGGTGTTTTAGTAAGGTAAATACTTTATTACAGTAAGAAAAACGTGATTGTGGTTTAGTGTTGTGTCAGTGTTTCAATATTTGGAGTTATAAGTTTGTTGTGGAAGTTGATTATTCTATTCCACCTGTTCTGGTACCCGGTAAGTAAGATTCCTTTTCGCGATGTTACTGAAGATACAAACCCAATTAAAGCAGTAAGTAGCGAAACAATCGGTGCAATTATCAGTAAATTGCCGAAACCGTTATAGAAACTTACGGTATTCTTTCATATTTCGAACGATTCACGTGAAAATGTAAGTGCAGAGTGCATGTGCAACCTTGAGCGAATCGATTTTTATATTTTTGCGTCATGCATTACTACCCACTGACCAGCACTATAACTTGTGGTGTCGAATTAGAAAGATTCAAAAGGCTTATTATTTATTTGACCATCTTTAAACTTAGAGACACTAAACTAATAGTAGGAAAATTCAAATTAAGTAGTTTTTAAATAATTATAACTGTAGGTATATTTTTAAATTTGGAAAGGCAATATAAAAAATGTTTGCTTTTATGGTTCTGTTCCTAAGAGGTAAAAATAGGGTCCCACTTATAACAACATTTGGCAGACTGTTTAGACATACACAGAATATTTAATGATTTATTATCTTTAATTTTTTTTTAAGGTAAGAAAAAGATAAAGCAAAGAATCCCATCATTTGCGGGCTCAACTGGCACTTGGTCAATTACTTTATTTATTTATTCAAACCAGTTGGTATATGTGCTGCTAGGAAATGAGTTAGAATGTTGATCATTTGACCAGGTTTTCACTGTTGTAAAATGTGTGAAACATTGCCTTTAACGACCCCCTTTACCGAATATTACTTAAAATAATACTTTATAATACTTCCGACAAAACATTATGCCCATTTTGCCATAGGCCATTAAGTATGGCCTTTTACAGTAGCAATTCCAATGATACTAGAATAACTGAAATATGTAGTGAGCTTCTTATAACCCATCAACTGGCAAGCGGCCAGATACTGGTTCTTATAAAAAACATTCATCGGGCAACTGGCCAGATACTGGTTGTTTTTTAATGTTATTGTTTGGAAGGACAGCTTGGAATTGGAACCCACATTTGGTACCACAGACTCAATTTTTTTATATACTTGTATAATTTTTTTTTTTTTTTTTTTTAGTATTATTGCAATCTGTTTTTTTTTTCAAACATTCAGCAAATGGTTAAAATGTTTCATGTCGTGGAGGGCAGTCAGTCCAGTGACATCTTCCCTTTAATTAGTTTTTTTTTTTTTTTTTTGTCTTATTCAACCGTTATTAGATCCTTTGGTGATTTTCTTTTTAAACGTTTGAAAGTCGAATCGGCATTCATCAAGCTCGTGGCTAGTGTATTCGGATGGTTGTCCAGTCTGATCTTATAAGAACGCATGAGGTGTTTGGTCTCTTCTTGAACAGTTCGGATTCGAAGGTCGTGATGTAGTTATTGGTTGGTTATAAACCAGGGAGAATTGGTGATTATCCTAAGCATTTTAGATTGGAAGCGCTGTAGGATTTCTATATTTGAGTTGGATGCGGTCCCCCAAAGCTGAATTCCGTAGGTCCAAATAGGTTTGAGTATACACTTGTATAGTAGTAATTTATTTTCCAGTGACAGTTGGGATTTTCTGTTAAGTAGCCAGTACATTTTTCTAAGCTGTATACTAAGGGCTTTTCGTTTAGTAAATATATGATTTCTCCAGGTGAGACGACGATCTAAATAGACTCCAAGGTATCTAGCATCATTTGCTTGGGCTATTTGAACTCCATTAAGCGATACAGGAGGGCACGTTTCTCGTCTCGTGGTAAAAGTTACCTGTACCGATTTAGTTTCGTTGGCCTTTATCCGCCAGGCACACAACCAATCTGTAATATGGTCAAGGCATTGTTGGAGTAAGTTACTGGCTTCCGTCGGTTCATCGTGGACTGTTAGAGCTGCTGTATCGTCCGCAAAGGTGCCTATCAGAACTCCGTCAGTCATAGGTAAATCTGAGGTATAAATAAGATACAGAGTTGGGCCGAGCACGCTACCTTGGGGCACTCCAGCATAAATCCTATGGAGTTTTGTTGTGTCTTCCCCTAGCTTTACATAGAAATATCTCCCTGTAAGATATGATTTGAGAAATATGTAATAGTTGATTGGGAGTAGTGTCTTTATTTTGTAAAGCAAGCCTTCGTGCCAAACTCGGTCAAACGCCTGTGAAATATCCAAAAACGCTGCACAGCAGTATTTCTTATTATCAAAAGCTTTGTGAATTTCTTCTACTAGTCTGTGGACCTGTTCTACAGTACCATGCCTTTTTCTAAATCCAAACTGGTGATCAGGTATTATATGATTTTCGGCAATGACTGGGTTCAATCGGTTAAGGAAGATGATTTCCATTACCTTTGACAATATGGATAAAAGGCTGATCGGCCGGTACTTCTTGGGGAGCTTTACCAGGTACTTGTATAAATAATAATTATATTCTATAAACAATTTGATTTTGACCTCAAAGTTCGTTTTTTTTATTTAACATGTTCTGCTTCTTCATATGAGCTAAGTGGCCAAGCTCTGTTGTCACCCGCCCATACACCATCAGCACAGATATTTGCTTAGTTTTAATGATTGCATCAGATCACTTTACTGATCTGACACAATCATCTAAGCTAAGCAAAGGTCTGCTGTTGGTGTACGGACGGGACACAACAGGGCTTCGCCACATAGCTTAACTTACTTGTTCTTTGTATGAGAAACAGAAGAACAAGAAAGTTATATATTCACAAATACAATTTGGCCTACAAGTATAAATAGCTTTGAAATAACATTTTGTTCAGAGTCCACTGAGTATTTCCATTTTTTACAGATAGCGTTTATAATCAACAATATAATCAAATGAGAAAAAGTGAATTAGAACGAAATAAGAAGAAAGAAAGAAAGAGAAAGAAAAAACCCTTTATTATGCACAAAAAAGAAATACTTACAAACATAACATATTAAACCTATTTTGTTGTGCATAAAAGGTGCAAGATCAGCATAATGCTGAGAGTACATGGTACCCCAGCACTGGTTTTCAACCTTCGCCTTTATTCACTATGTAGGCACAGTAGAAGGGTAGTGAACGGTATAAGTAAAATCAGTCTCGTGTTAGACCATGTAATTTTCTTTTTATGAAATTCATAATGTTGTTATGTTTTGAAGTGATAACAGCACAGAAGGGGTTACTGCTGTGTTACATTTTAGTTTACAATTGTGGTTTCCACAGGCAGGTCTTTTTCTGACCTCCCATTCTGCATACCACAGAATCTAAGAAAGCTTCTTGTTCAAGCAACCCAAGGATTTCCACCAGTGATTGATAGGTCTTTCATAAAACCCCAGATTAAGGTCACGCTGTCGCTATTTCGGTGTAGCTGTCAAAGCCACGTGTTTCTAAGGTCAATGACCGATAATCCAATCGCGTGATGTTACGTAACAAACACAAACAAACAGACTTACGGAGCTTTGAACTAAGTAATGCAATTAGATTGATTTAACACCTGCAATCGAATAGGGATCTGTTTGGATTACTACGGCATGTAAGACAATCTAAAAGAGGAATAAAGTATTTTCTACTAATCGTATTTAAAAGATAATAATTACATTTAAAAGATCTGGAGAAAAATGTAATCACCCGTGTTGTATGTATGGATATGATTGTAAGAAGTAGCGGAAGTAGAGGTTGACCAAAGAAGATGTAGATGAATTGTGTGAAGGAGGATATGAATGAGAAGAGAGTGAATGTGGAGATGACGGCCGATAGAGTGGCGTGGAAGCGAAAAACAGGCTGTGCCGACCCCACCTAGTGGGAAAAGGTAAAGATATAGAAGAAGAAGTCTCGTGTTGTCTGTATTGTGGCTTATGGAATCTATATATCCCGATTAAAGAAAGCGTCATCAAAATAACTCTTCCAGTTGTCCCAATCGACGTAAGCATTGTTATTTTTTTCTCCATTGGAACTGGATAAGTTTATGCCAATTAGCTTACTTACTTAAACTTCAGAAGATATTTCGTTGGTATAGAATAGCTATAAATCTCGCGGTTTTTTTTCTACTAATCTAGTTTAATTTAGTTTATCTTTTTCTCGCCTTTATCAAAAATAAAAAAAACAAAAATTGTGAACTAAACTTCTCATAACCGGGTGCGCCTGTCAACTGTTTATTTACCTATACTGTGCTTTACTTATATTTCTTTATCATCAAAGGTATAGAAATTGTCACTTAGATGTACTCGTATCGTAACACTTGCTTACGAAACCGGAAGATGACAGTAAAATCAACATGGCGTCGTAAACGATGCGCCTGAGCACACCACCTGATTGAAGAGTCGGTCTTGACGTGTTATGAAAGAAAGTAAATACTAAAGTTGCAAGTTTAAGCTTACGGATACATATGTTACGCTCCCTTGGGAATTGTAGGGCTTTTTTTAAGAGGGGGGAATTTTCTTTAAGATACATTAGGGTCTAGCTGGGTTTTGTTGGATTTCTACCCACTTAAACATCTCGGTGTCCGGCCTCGATTGGGATCTTATTAAAATGAAATAATCGACTTAGTTCATAGTACAGATACGAGTATATCGTATTCTAAAAAACAAAATGCCTGTTATTTTTTATATTATATCTATACATTGTTATTCTATTTGGATATGTATATATACACGAAAAACAAAGCTCTTCTAGTCTGACTCTAACTTGGCTATTCTTTATAGCGAATAAATACGTACGGGTTTGACCCAGGCTTTGATTATTTACTTGTCTATTATTATCAGACATTATTTCAAGTTCAGTCAAATCTTCGTTATCGGTAAGGTTAGCAATCTACATGCCTTATCTAATATTGAATTCTTATATATCGTACATTTTCAAAAGTTTTCTTTATTAACTCGAGTTATATAGTTGCTTATCGTAACCTTCGACCCTATACATGTCTAGTGCAAAACTTCCTGCCACGCCTAGGTAGCCTAGATGTAGGTGTAAGCATTGAAAAGTATTTAGGTCATTTCCTACGAGATCCAATATCGGCAGTCAATATCAATAGGTCGCCGACCTTAGTCGGTAACTGCCCATTTAGAAATTATCCGATCCAGTACTTGTACCACTTTCTAAGTTTAATTACTCGCCTTTTCTAATGTTTCCTCGCAACTTTACTCCTACATTGTCGGAGTTCTTCCGTGTCATTATCTAGATTTACGCCATTTCGAGAAACGGAATGGAGTAAAATTGTAGTTGAGTTGGCGAATTGGCGACGCTTTCAAAAGTATGTAATGCAAAAAGAAATGTTTCCGCCCGGGATCGAACCGGGGGCCTTGTGCGTGTGAAGCACACGTGATAACCGCTACACTACGGAAACTATACCAGTGCTGACAAAATTTTAGTATAATTGTTTGGTAATGTTATCGTAAGTAAGCGTAAGACAAGTTTCAATGCCTCGACTTGTATGACTTGTAGGAGTTAGGGCTTAGGTATATGTATCAGAAGCAAATTAGTGTCAAAATGTACTTGTTCTACTCACATGTTACTCTTTACAAAGTCATGTTTGTTGTGTAACCTAAGTACAAATTAAAAGTAGTTAACCCTGAAAACAACCTACTAAAACAATTTGATCTGTTTCAAAACCAGAACTGAAACTTTACTGTCGGTCGGCTTATCGAATAAATCAATTATCAGATATTTTTCCTTAACCATACAGCTAGGCATTTGAACAATAGGGCGTGTAACTACAATAGCTAGCGATACTCTGACCTATGATGGAGCATGCCTAGTCTGGAAATACTAGCTCTCAAGGAGGCTGCCGGCACACACCGTAAGGCGCTTTGGAACTGGTTTTACAAATTAGGTGTGGTTGCAAGTCAAGCGAGCACTAAAAAATGCCCTACCACCATGCTAAGGTTTCCTCACAATGTTTTCCTTCACCGAAAACTCGAGTTCATTTGCAAGGATCGAACCCAAGACCTTCGGCGGTCGACGCCTAACTGACATCGCTTTAAATGATTTAGCAATTTCAACAATCACTTTAAAATTGTTCCGGTACTCTTAATACACTAATACGTTTAAGAAAAATCTTTATTAGCCAAGCCCTTATTATCACATCGTAAGTATGTAAAATCTGACCACTAAACAACAAAGCAGCTAATTGCAACAAAGGCTAGCAGACAAAAGGTTGATCAACGATTATCCTATCCAAGTTGACTCATGATCATGTCTGAAGGGCAACACGCGATTGCCTGTCTCGGTACAAGATGCTGCTTCATCGGCATATATCACTAGCTGTTACCCGCGGCTCCGCCCGCGTGTAGGTCGTTTTTCTAACCTCTCCCTTTTCGCAGCGCACGCAACGGGAGCCCTCAAAGATGAATATTTTTCCCGTTTTTTTCCACATTCTCCTTTGTTTCTTCGCTCCTATTAGTCACAGCCTCAGACTACAGGAATTCCTGTAGTCTGAGGTCACAGCATGATGTTTTATAGCCTAAAGCCTTCCTTGATAAATGTTCTATCCAACACAAAAAGAACTTTTCAATTCGCATCAGTAGTTCCTGTGATTAGCGCGTTCAAACAAACAAACAAACTTTTCAGCTTTATAATATTAGTATAGTATCTAGATTTATTCGATGATGTATAGTAGTCTAGGATCTTGGAGCGCGGTGGCTGGTTTTTGGCAGGATTTGTAAAAGAACGGAAAGAAATTAGAATAAATAAATAAAAAACATTTTTTCTCCATTGTAAGCCAAAGTAGGAAGACGAGCATATCTCCAGGATGTATCTATGTACTTATATTATTCTTAATCCTATTGTCATTCCGTAATGTATCCCACACACGGAAAACCCATTTCAACATTTTCTCAAGGGGTTATCAGTGCTACAGAGTTTTATTTTTTAACTACGAGTACATTAGTGGTTTTCAACTTCAATTTTAGCTGAAACTACGAAGTACTAGTTATTATTCTGTGGTAGTACTAGTTATTATTCTGTGCTGAAACTAAGGCTCGGTTGTGTATATTAGTACTTAAAGTTACGGTATAGTTATGTCAAATTTGATGATAACTGTTAATATATGTTAACTTTAAAAATGTCCACGGAATCTGTTGCACTATCATATTTCTCAGTAGGTATAGTTAAAGTTATCTGGGCTGCCAGTCAATTGACGCATCTGACAGCTAGATATAATAATCTAAAGCTTTAACCAGCGAAGTTTAGGCGGTTACGGTTACTGTAATAAATAAAATAAATACTAGTTTAATATTTTCTTAATGTTAAAGTAAGCTGTTGCAACCCAGCCTTAGGGTTAAGATTTTTTTATGATTTATAAAATAAATAACTTTGCGTTCCGTAGTCGTACGCTAGGGTTCGTATCAAAAGGACATTTAAGCAGAACGCCCTATTAGCAGATCGTCCTAAAAGCAAAACGACATATTAGCATAACTTCCTACTAGCAACATGACCTAGTAGCAAAACGGCCTAATATCAAAATGACACCTTAGCTGAATGGCCTAGTACAATTCAATACAAATTATTTTAAAACAAATATAAACGCTAGTAGTAGTTAAATCACTTTTAGCGATAAAGTCGCTAGTTAAGGCGCTAGCTTTTAAGTTCTTTGTGTTTTCTGTAATTATTTTTTTGTGACTGTTTTAATAAAGTGTTTATCTATCTATCACTTTTCCGAATGCAAAGCATAATTTAAATATTGCAACTTTGAAGTACGATTGGGTGTGTCGGCTTTTACAGAAAAGTAGTGTATAGCACTGGTTGAAATATCCGACTTGGGCTAGAGTATACATGTGATTAATAAACAACAATAAAATATAATGACATACATTTTAGACACCATTAAAACATGATTATGTTGTTAGTAGCTATATAGAATTACAATAGCTAAGCTTAATCAGATAAATTGCATAACCTTGATGGTTAATTAACAACAGTTAACTCCCCTGGGTAACTGAATAGTAACTAATTAGTTAGTTATCGATTAAATACTGAGGTTAAACCTTTTACTTAACAGCTGATCAAATAGGTGCATATGCGTAGAAGAATATGCGCTTATTTGGTCATTGTCGTACTGGTAACTAACAAAAATAGTCCATAGCATAGCCAGCCCACTATACGTTCCCACTGCTGGGACTCGACGCCTTCTCTCATGAGGAGAGAGATATGCTAGGCTATGATTCACCACGCTGGCCAAATGCGGGTTGGAGGATGACACACATCCTCGGATATTGTAGTCCTCAAACATGTCAGTCTCCTCTTGATGTTTTCCTTCATCGTAAAGCGAGTGCAAATCTACACATAACTTGAAAAACAAGTCATTGATGTAGGGCCGGGATCGAACCAGGGGCCTTCTGAGTTAAAAGCAGACGTTTTTACCACTTGCTTTTTAGTAAAATATTTAGCAAAAATAGTCCAAATATATGAAATTATTTAAAAAAATACTTACGTATCTTTGAGCTTTGTGCTGTTCTTAAAATTTCAGTGAAAATAGTGCTAGATCTAAGATCTGAAAGTGCTAAGTTGGCAACACTGGCTCGTAAGAACCTGCTCTTTAAATAAAGCCTCATTGTTATGATTTCAATAATCAGACACACGTGTAAGGCATTGCATGTTCCATCGACGTTAATATTACGGTTTAGGGATTAAAATCTTTAGGGGTAGCTTTCATTAGGGTTGTATGGTTTCATTGACCTGAGTAAGGGTGTTTCCTGGTGAACATTCAATTATATTTTATGAGCACGTCAGTTGATGCGTCTTTTTTAGGGTTCCGTAACTATAAATAAATAAAATAAATATTAGGATACATTTCACAATTTCTAGTTCATATTATGGTTGCTAACACAACTGATATAGGTAGGTACTACATATACATACATACATATTTTATATCGATACATATTTAACACCCAGATCGACAGCCAACAAATTTAGTTCAGCACAAAGATGTTGGCCGTGCCGGGAATCGAACCCGGAACCTGCTGATTGGCAGTCCGGCGTGGTAACTATTACGCCAACGAGGTCGTCGTATATTGGTGTAGAGGAGCTATAAATTAGTAGCCATAGTAGTAGTAATATTAGTAGTATAATAGTTATCTATTATACTATGTTCTGCGAACAGTAGAGGTATGATAGTAGTCGAGGGAACATTTATTTTCAGGGTTCCGTACCTAAAAGGTTAAAAACTAAGCCTCCGCTGTCTGTCTGTCACCTGGCTGTATCTCAGAAACTGTGATAGCTAGAAAGCCGAAATTCTCACAAGTTATGTAATTCTTGTGCCGCTATAACAAGACCAATAAATATTAAAAATAAAAATATTATATAAACGTGATTTTTTCTTATAAAAAACGGTAACAGGCAAATATGTACTTACAATATTCACAGAATATTTATTTCCAATAAATAATGAAATTAAAAAAAAAAATTAAGCGTAACCAGAGCCAGAACAATTGTGTTTTCATGCTATAATTTTAAAATAAAGGTACGGAACCCCTCATTCGCGAGCCTGACTTGCACTTGGCCAATTATGTTATGTTGGTAATACTGATAAATGACTAGTTTATGGCAGAGAGGAAGGAAATGAATGGTTGCGCCCTACGTACTCGTCCAGCATTGTTTTTACGAGTATTTTTGTCCCGTCTTTAATAATAATAAATAAAAATAAAATACTATCCCAAGAAACTAAGCCAAAGACGTGGCACGCTTTTTTGTTCAAAGTTCCTGTCCATAGAGCAAGCATACTCGTTATATTATGTCAATGGAATATAATAATTATTTGAGTTTCTCAAGTCACTATATTTTGTTGTTATTGCTGTCGTTGAAGTTGAACAAAAGATAATCTTTTAAAATATTTAGACAAACCATGCTTTTAAATTAGAAAGAACTCTTTGGCGTAATGGCTATCATGGCCCGACTGCCAACCAGAACCCTCTGCTTGGCAGTCGGGCCATTAATGCCAGCCCGGGTTCGATTCCGGCGCGGCTAAAATCTTTGTGAATAACGAAACTTGATGGCTGTCGTCCTGGGTGTTAAATATGTAACGATATAAAGTATTTAGGTATTTATATGTAGTATATCAGTTGTGTTGGCAACCATAATACAAACTAGAAATGGTTTAGTATGGGCTAACCAGCCGTGTGTAAAATGTGTCCTAACTAGAATGAATAGAATAGTAACTTGACCGCTAAAATGGTTCCACGCGTAATCGTATAATACCGCGGTGGGCGGGGCAAAACAGCTACCCGCGCGCTCGCGTGGTGTCACATGATGTGGCACGGCACCAATCGCGTGCGAGCTTTGTGTGGGTGTGTTTCGTTGGGCTAGTAGTATAATTGTGTGCGTAGATGGATCCAAATTCTAAGCGGGAATTGTATGGAGTTACTCTTCCGTTTATTCTAGTTCGTCTGTCCTAATATTTAAAAATAAAAATGAGATCTTTAAGTTTAATAAAAAAAACTTATAAAACAATAATAAGTATTGTATAAAAGAGGATTTAATGTTATAAGGTTATACAACCTCTTTGCTTGCATTAAGTCTTATTACCTTTTAGGGCAAGTTGTCCTGTATGAGGTAACATCAGATTTAGGTACGTAGAGGTAGATAATCAACTAACCAGTTTTTCTTATAAACGCGAGGGTATCTTAACAAAACGTATTTATTATCTTAATACCCATGCAAAGACTCGAGATTCTGGGTTTTGTCCCAAAAAAAAGACATATGTAGGTGATATGAAACAGGATTGAGAGACACATTTACTCGTGAATATGTGACAATTCTAGTCTGTTGATATTCGGTTTTACGGACCCAACGGTAATTTTAAGATAATTAAAATGTTGAATGGAAATGTCCTTCTCTCTTATCTTCCTTGACTTTGGTATACCTAGAACCTATTTGCGTTGGCCTCTATTCTGTCATTGTCTGTATTCTTAATTTGAAATTGCAGAAAGCGGAAATGTGGCTTTTTCTTTGGCCGAACAGAGATCAAGATGTGTTATTGGTTGCATCCATATTTTATTAAATTTCTTAAACTTTAACTTTGTTTATACTATGACACTTTTAGAGTTATTGTTATTTTTCTGACACGTTTATGAAAGTTTCACTAAATATCTAGGTCTAGATCTGATAGATAGATAAAGGTATGTCGCCATAGATCGCAACAGTATTTCACAAACCTTACAAAGCGACCTATTTCCCAAGCTGCCCATCCTAGATAATTATCTATTTGCATATGGCTTCGTTTTGATCTCGGACTCGCAAAGCCGCTTATAGTTAGTATGCAATCTCGTATGATATTATTTTTTGGAAGATAAAAAATATATTCGAGTGTGGTATCTTTTGTATGACTGATGCGGAGATGTCAAAGAAAATGATTTATTTTATTATATAATTATTTATATTTTTGCCCTGAGTGGTAAATTAAGAAATTGTTGAAAACAAATTGTATTTAAGTTATTTGAAAAAAAAATATATATATTCTTTAGTAATCAATACTTAGTTTTAAGTTATTTCAATTTTACATCGTGGCTGTATAGGAAGTAAAACTTTTTTTCACTGAACTATTTTTTAAATAATTTGACAGCTGTCAGTTGCAAAGCGATCTCCCTAGGGATGCAATGTATTACTATCATCCCGCTCCTCAGGCAGCTTCAGACCTACTTTCAGAGTATGTGTAATGAAAAATGAATTAAAGTACCTTTTGTACATGAATACGCTTTAGGTTGTTTTATTTAATATAGCTTTATATGTTAATAAAAATTGTTAAGGTGATGTTGCAAAGAGTTAAATCGCGCCATAAATATTTGAGCGGAGCGCCTGAAGCGCGGCAGATAGCGGCAGATATTACACTAAATAAATTTATCTAAAATCAACAATTAACAACATTGAAATTATAAGTCCTATCGAGTCTAGATATTAGTTATAGATATTAATAATTTAATTTCCTTATTCTAGTATCTGAATACAAAGCATTTTTAATTTACAAAACGGCTATATTTCAAAAAATAAAACACCGAGTAATTTTTTTAAAGTATTGTGTGTTTTTTTTTCATTTAATTTTTAATTTTAGTGTAGTCGAAATAAAACCCATATTATTAAAAAAATATTGAGTTAATTTTACGTAATTGTGTTTTGAAACTAAAACTATTCCACTGAATCTAAGATACAAAAACGAAAAAAAAAAAACGCATTTTCACAAGCTTTTATAGACATTTTTGCTATTTATAAATAAAGTTAGGAAAAAAAACTGAAAATTAAATGAATGTTATTTATACATTTTTCCAAAGTAAATATGTATCCTCCTCAATATGTAATTTTGCTCCCATAGCGTAATAAAATAAGATCACACCCAAACAAACTCCAATTTTCTAATATTCCTCTAGCGACCTTCCGTTTTACGATTTGGTCTTTTGGCTACAAACCCTTACTGTATTTTATGTTCTCTATACAAAGCCACACAGCTCCAGTCACGACTTCCAGCTTTCTAAGTTCCTTTAAAGGGCGGACCTTTCCTAGGGCGCACTTATCATATGTGCCAGAATGTCTGCTTGTTTGTTTTGATATTGTAAACCCATTTCCGAAGGTTTGCGTAACGTTGTTGAGACCTTTCACGTTGGTTTGCGACGAGAAGACAATATAAAGACAAATTAAAAAGAGCTAGAATTTGAAGAAAAATATTTATTTAGTAAAATAAAATTGGTTGCCTGGAAGAGGAAGGTCGCCAGTAGAGTGGACAAATTAAAAAGTGCTAGGAGTTGAAGAAAAAGATTTACTTAGTAAAATAAAATTGGTTGCATGAAAGAGATTGCTGTTAGCGATAAGGTCGCCAGTTAAGTCTCCAGTCCAGTTTATTTTCTTTTTCGTGAGTGTTTTAATAAAGAATTATATATCTATCTATCAAAAAAAGTTTATATTAATAGTCCCGGAAAAAAGAGCCCCGTTTTTGCATGGTGATAAGGCCTTTTTTAGTGCTCGCCTGGCTAGCAACACTCTTAAGTTAAAAAAATCTGCCATCAAGCACTTAACAGTGTGTTCCGGCAACCTTCTTGAGAGCTAGTTATTCCAAACTAGGTATGCTCCACTTTAGACCAGAATGTTGGTGACTAGTGTGTTTACGCGTTCTGCTGATGCCTAGCTGTAAAGATTAAAAAAAGAAGAGGCTTAAGCATAGGCTGCTGAGACTCGGGGCCTTCTCTCACGAGAAGAGAGATAATGGCCATAATCCACTTCGATGGCCAAGTGCGGGTTGGCGGATGACACACGCCTTCCGATATTGTCCTGGTTGGAATGGTTTTCTAACATGTCGGTGTCCTCACAATGTTTTTCTTCACCGTAAAATGAGTGCAAATAAATCCATACATACCTAACTTGAAAAACAAGTCATTGGTGTAGGGCTGGGATCGAACCAGGGGTCGTCAGAATGAAAAGCAGACGTTTTCCCACCGAGCCAGCAGAGCAAGAAGTCTCTGTATTCATATGTGAAGTAGATTTTAGGCATGTAATCAATCTGCAGTGCCATTGATAAACTTATCTGTGAGACTGATAACAGCTAGCAGTTTGATATACTTGACACCAAGGCTAAAAGAAATCGATAGAAATTGTGACGTCGCTCAATTGTACTTGTACTACCTATATTTAAATACCACATCATTATTTTGTTTTGTTAATATTAATTTCCTTTCTTTAATATAGCATAAGTAGCCCTATTTTTTTTGTTTTTTTTTATACGTTTATTTTTTTTATTTTGCTACGCTTCATAAAAAACAATCAAGAACAATTTAAATATATAGTTTTAGCCAAGCCATAGAATTTTGTAAAAAGCGTACTTTTAAGATATTTTCTTTGGAAAAATGTATAACTTTTTTTAGATTTACAGATTATTTTTCCTCACTTTATTGTATAAAAATTTGCAAATGTTTATTTAACCTCGTTTTATTGTCCATGGGTTCAGCTATCAAATGATATCATTTTTAAATCAATATGCTCTTTACATGGTACGTTATGACAAAATGAATACAAGCGCCGACGGGTTGGCGCAAAAAAAAAAAAAAAATGGCTGCCATTCTACAATAAAAAGAGAGAAAAAATTATTAGAGCTTCATTTGTCGATGAAACGAATCATATTATATTTTACCATGTTAGGCTCTGACACGGGTAGACAAACACAATGGTGGCGATTCAGCGGCACACACGACTAAACTAAATTTAAAGCAGCTCTGACTCTTTTCGTCATAAATGACCAAAAAGAGATGGTACGATCTAAACCATA